>CM028328.1:42105428-43305428 GCA_016647705.1 Eucommia ulmoides | reverse complement strand
TTAGCTTAGTTTAATTTCAATTCACGTTTTCCGTAGTCAAGATAACATGAGACTACGTCAATTGTGGTATTCAATTCAATTATTCACACTTTTCTCTGTGGGAAAAATATCCGATCTTCAAAGATTCACTATATTAAAACTTTAGACCTTGTATACTTGCGAGCGTAAGTAGGCGTGCAAAAAAATGCACCTACCAAGTTTTTGGCGCCGTTGCCAGAGATTAGTGTGAATTTTATTTGATTATTGCAAAAGAAATGCGGTATCGGCTTAGAACTTAAGTTTTATATAGGAAAAGCAAATTGATCGTTTCCTAGTCCGTCAACATATACCAAGTCTTTGGCGTTGCAGACGTGGGATTAGTGTGAATTCTAAGTTGATATTGCGACTAAGTAGTCGAGTGTTAATCCTGACATTTATTTTTATTTTGTTTTTAATTTTTATTTTTGTTTTATTGTGTTAATGAGATCAAGCAGTGCGAGAAACGATGAAGAAGGCTAATTCTCAATCCCGAGATGGAGCTTATTGCAAATGATAAGGATTGAGAGGAGAAGCCGATTTCAAAACCATGATCTTGATCCGACTAAGCATTTGAGCCCAAATTCCATGTCTATGGGGAATTTTGGTGAAAAATACTTAGTGACACAAAAGTCCAGCTGGGGACGGTAACTCAAGCACTATTCTTTTGAAATGAAATTTAGGGCATCAAATTACCCAATTTTTATTACTATTTATTTGATTATTTATTCTTTTTGGAAGCCAGCATGGCTTCGGAATGTGTTCGGAAGTGAATTTAGGAGTGTGGAAGTTTGGGAAAGTATTTCAAATTTAAAACACATTGAACAAGCAAAGTGAAAATGAACGGGGTGGAGCCGTATTTTGAAAATTCAAGAAAAACACAAAAGTAGGAGTTTTAGGCCCACCGCCCAAGCGATGAACCACTGTTTAGGCGGTAAAAATACAGAGTGGGTAAAAATAGCTCACCGCCCAAGCGGTTAACCACCGCTTAGGCGGTAAAAATACAAGATGCACCAAATTTTCAAAATATGCTCCACCGATTAGGCGAAAAAATCACCGTCTAGGCGGATTAACAGCAGAACAAAACGTTGCACACTAGTGTAATTTTGCTTAGGCGTAAAAACCACCGCCTAAGCAGAATTTCGTCAGAAGGTTTGATTTTAAAGAAAAGAGTTCCACCGCCTAAGCTGTGGACCTTCTACTGTTAAAAATAGCCCATCGCTCAAAAATTAAAAACGCAAAGTTCCATCCCAAATCCTCCACCTTCTCTCTAAAACTTCACTCCCAAACCATTCCAAATCTCTAAAATCATCCATTAATTACCAAAAGTGATAATTCCCATCACGATTCAACCTCCAAGAATTGGATTTCAACCCCTATTTCCGAAAATCAAGGGTTTTGCGAAAAAAGGTGTGATTTCTTCATTTTCTTTTGATCAGACCATTATTTCTCAAAAAGTTTCTTTTACATTACATTTAGTCTAGTTGTTGAAATTATTGGTTGATTTTCATGATTATATCAAAGAAATCAATAGATTTTGAAATTTTGCCCAAAAACCTTTAACCCTAGTTTCGCGATTTCGTAGTTCAATGAGTTTTTGGTTTGATTCTTGATGATACACATGTTTAATTGGATTGGTTGAGTGTGTGGATTAATATAGGATGTCACATTTGTGAAAAATTGTTTGAAAAATTCAAATGGGTATTCGTTTTGGGATGAATTTGTTCATGACAATGTGATTAGGGAAGTTTATGTTTTTCAAATGTTCATATATGATGAGGTTGTATTGGGTTTTTGTGATTGTGATTGTAGGAAATACCGAAACGAGTAGCCAAGAAGAGGGCTAGAGGCGAAGGGTCGAGTTCAAACCCTAGGGTGCCGACCGACGTTGACTTTGATGCTACCCGTTTTGTGTCAAAACAAGCGGAGGACCACTTCAAAGAACACTAAAAACATCATGCTTGCATACGTCAACGGGGATTCAGTCCGATCGAGGAGCTCTTGGAGGAATTTCGTAATGAAATCCGAAGCTGCCACTGGGAGCAATTCTGCAAATCGCCACCCCCAAGCGAAATTGCTTTGGTCAAAGAGTTCTATGCAAATGCTTCCGAGGCCATCGACGATCTAGCAAGGGTTCGGAACCAACCCATTATCTTCAGCCCTGACTTCATAAATCATCTCTTTGGGCTTTCGGCACCGAAATCAATTGAAAGCCAGGAACCTACTTTACAAAGGGTCATCCAATATATCACATCTGGCCCGATAAAGTGGAAACACCAGGGACTGAACGTCGCTACATTTTCAGTGAGATACCTCAAGCCGGTTTTAAAAATCTGGCACAACTTCATCTGTGGAAGCCTCTTGCCGACATCACATTTGTCAGATGTCTCAAAAGACAGGGCCTATTTGATCTATAAAATCCAGACCGAACAACCCATAAATGTTGGATTTCTAATCTATTCATCAATTTTTCATGCAATGAAAACGGTAAAGGGTGGGCTCCCGTTTCTGTCACTATTGACCCATATATTCAGATTAGCTGATGTGACTGTATCCGGGAGAAGCCAGTGTGACCCTATCTCTCCACTTACGCTTTCAACGATAAATCGGTTGTGGAAGAATAGGGCGCAAGAGGCACCTGAGCCTGAGCCGGAGGAAGGGGAAGAGCAACCAGATGATACGGTTGGACCTTCTGGAGTCCGAGCTGAAAGGTCACAAGAAACGATAAATAACAAATTTCAGACCGTCCTCCAGAATCAATACGAGATTGCCTCTTTCCTGGACCAATTTTCAAGGCAACAAGATCGGGTCCAACGAAAGATTTGGGAGGGCCTTGGCCTTGAGATGGACGATTTCCCACCGATGCCATCTGTGCCACCACATCTACTCCAGAGACCACATTCTCCTTCTCAAAGTGATGATGGTGATGATTCGTCTTTAGGTGAACAGTAGGGAATAAATCTTATTCCCTAGGTATATGTTCAACCCATTTTTTGTACAAGCCTGCTATATGTTTATTGGGTTCGCTACTATTGGAACACTGCCGTGTTCAGGCCTGAGTGGTATGAATCGGATGATAGCTTAGTGGATGTTCATCCATTTTGGCTTTTTGTAGAAAATGATGAACAGTTATTATTATTTTTTAACAAAATGAAACTTTTTGTTGTACAGACCTTTATTTATTTATGTATTGTATTATGAATGTTTTAATTTTTAAATTTTAAGTTTAGTTAGTTTAATTTTTGTTTTTGAATGTTTAGTGATTAGATTAATTTATGTATGTATAAAGTTGTGTTTGCATGATTAGATGTAAGTTTATTTGGGCCAAAACCCGATGATGAGAATTATCCCCAAATTGCATATTGAGGTCGGGGGTAATACCTTCCTTGTGTGTTTTGTGTGCTTAACATGTCGATTGAGTAAAAATTATCTCGATCCGAAAATTGCACGACATTTGAACTCAAAGTATAATTATCTGAACGATTAGACGTTAATTATTCGATATTAGGCGCATGGTAGAAAATGAGGAAACTAGAACTTGATTTGGGAAAACTTGAGGCGGAATCCTAGGTACGGTAATTCCGGAGACGTGATTTAGGCCTTCAATTTTTCGCTTGATCCGTTGTAGCTAACCTGAAAATGTTAATTCCTTATTTTCCCTGTTGAAGCCGATAACGTAATCAATTCTGAAAACGTTACAAATACTCCTTTTAATTAAATTTTTCCTAACCCAAAGTCGCTTAAGCCTAATTTTAAAAATTGAGTGAAATCAAGTGAGCGGTAGGGTTTCGGACTAATTTTTTTATTGATTCGGTATTAGTGTATTCACTTGTCACTTTTATATTTCTTTTTGCACGCTCCTAAAATAAGTTTGGGGGTGTGTTTCTATCATTTCTTTTTACATACTCCTAAAAGTTTACAAATTCGAATAAGTTTGGGGGTGTGTTTCTCTAACTTCTTTTTGCACTCTCCTAAAACTGTAATCATTCGACTTAATTTAGGAATATGTTGTAAAAAAATATATATATATATATAATTTTTCATTTTCTTCTCTTTGGACAAGTGAATACCAGGATCTTCGTTTCTTATTCAGAATTGTACTATAAATGTGGTGGGGTCATGAAAGAGGATAGCGACAAGCGATTTTACCTCGGGTATCGATCGATTAAACCAATTTGCTATTTTTATTCCAGTGATACCATTGGTCGTTCTCCAAATCCAAACCAAGCCCTATTGATTTCTGTGAATATCCAAACCTACATTAGTGGATAGTAAACTCCAATCAAGCGTATGGTTTTCCTAAATCCTTCAACGGTTTAAAATTATGAGCTTAACAATTGAATAATCGAATCCGGTATTTGACTAGTTATGCATTTGAGTTCTCACACACACACTTCAAATGGATCTAGAATGGTTTTTATTGATATTGATAGTCGAAATTCTAGAACACCACTTGGTGTGGGTTACTTCCCGAACTTAATCTGATTTAGGGATATTGAGGGAGGAGCAAATTGGTCATTTCAATTGAACTCTATATTTACATGCATGTACTTCTTTTGTGTTAGTGTAATTTGTCATTTTTTGTTAGTTAGTTCATTAGTTAGTTTAGTATAGTGTTAGTGTTTGGCTCGAGGACTAGCCAAATTCTAAGTTTGGGGGTATTGATAGGTGTGAAAAACCTATCTATTTCTAAACTGGATTTGTTAGTTCTCAAGCATTTTAGTTATATTTAATTATGTTTTAGTGTATTTTAGTGTAGAACAGGGAAAGGACCTCAAAGGGAGAGAAACAAGTGAAAACGGTAGAGAAACGGTGAAGAAAATGTGTAAAACAGGGTTTCGGTGAATGAAGACCACCGCCTAAGTGGAAGTTCCACCGCTTAGGTGGAAAAGAGGCAGAATGTTGGAGTGCTGAAGGGATGAACCACCACTTAGGTGAGAAAACCACCGCCTAGGCGAGAAAACAACAGAATATCTTGCCAGTAGCCACCGCTTAGGCGAAATTACCGACAGAACTTAACTGACTTAAGTCCACCGCCCGAGTGGTGAACCACCGCTTAGGTGGTGACACTCTGCACAGAAATATCTGTTTTTAGATATTTTGAAGATATTTCCAACCCTTGCCTATAAAACCCCTTTCTCCCCCAATTGCAAAGAGGTTAGAACCCCTTAGACGTGAGAGGAGGCTCCGGTTGTTCTTAGGAGCTCTTTTCCACTTTAGTTAGATTAGATTAGTTTAGGAAGTAGATTAGCTTAGTTTTAAAGAGTGTTCTTGGCCGATCCTTGAAGAGCCAAAGGAGGAAGTTCATCAACGGAAAAGAGGAAGCTCGGGAGGATCGTTCTTTAGCGAAAGTAGACTACTCCACTTTGAGATTTGGCTTTTCTTCCCTTGTTTTCATCTTTGTATTTAATATTTATAGTTGGTAATGATAATCTCCTATTGATTAAATGTTGTATTGGCTAAAAACATGTTAGTGTAAATTAGAAATTAGTTAGGGAAAGGTATAGTTGTGTAAATACTCGTTTGGTTTAATATACGTTTCTTTAACGGTTGTTGTTTTAAGTCCGATTGTGTTTATCCTTTGAAGACGATCTTAATATGCTTGTAACGGTATTAGGGTTGGACTTGAGAATCTAGGGTTTGATACTCGGGAGAGGTAACCCTGGATTCGGACTAGGGTAAACACATCGTTACGACCTAACGACCCGGGAGGGCGTTGGTTAGTATGCAATTGATGACATTGGGTCAAGACTCACGCAGCCTAGAGTCGTTAAGACATCAAGGGGGACCTCGGCGTCGACTCGAAGTCACGTATTCCCTCATCTTACGCTCAGAAGAGGTGGCGAAGGAGTTTACGAACCGAGATTGTCGGATACCTAAACTCCATTATTGTTGACCGAACGAAATCAAACGTGTATTAAGTGAACGAAATCAATCCCTAATTAATCAACTTAGTTAGAATTAACCCACTAATTGTAGTTTAGCTTAATTTAATTTCAATTCACGCTTTCCATCGTCAGGATAGTACGACACTACGTCAATTGCGGTAGTCAATTCAATTATTCACACTTTTCTCTGTGGGAACGATATCCGATCTTCAAAGATCCACTATATTAAAACTTTAGACCTCGTATACTTGCGAGCGCAAGTAGGCGTGCAAAAAAATGCACCTACCAACTACCAAGCCTACATTAGTGGAGAATACAACCTCGTCAGGCTTATAAATTCCCTATACCTTTTTGGTTTTAGTCATGAGCTTATTTGGTGGATAATCCAATCCGATCAACGAATAGTTGTATAATTGAGTTTTATCACACACACTTTGACAAGATCTAGAATGGCGCTTACTATCATCGAATGTTAAAATTCTATAACACCACATGGTGTGTTTTATTCTTGAGCTTGATAGGATTGGGGACTGATGAGGGAAAAATCATTTGGCCGGTAAATGATATTCAAAACTTGCACATTATTGTTTTTAGTGTTTTTCATTTTTAGTTTTTAAATTCATAATTATTTGTTATATTTTCCTATATTTTGTTGGTGTTTTACTCAAGGACAAGCAAAATTTCAAGTTTAGGGGTATTTAATAGGTGTAATTTACCTATCTATTTTCAAACCGAACTTGTTAGTTTTCGAGTATGTTTAGTATGTTTTATTATGTTTTAATACATTTTTATTCTTTTTGTATAAATCAGGTGTATGGGGTGAAAAAGGGATGAAAACGGATAAAAAACAATCAAATCGAATCAAGAACGGTGAAAGAACGATGGGAAAACAAGCAAAATGGCAAAATTCAGAACCTACAACCTACTGTCGTGGCAATGAAACCGCCGCCGCGGTAGTCAAGATACTGAAAAGGCCCTAAAGTCTCTGAAAACCCACTGCCATAGCGGTGAAAGAATAGAATGTCTCTACTCCCACCGCTACATCCACCACCGTAACTGTGACCACAGCCGACATGCCCACCGTTGTGGCGGTCACTCTACACAGATTTTAGATATTTTGAGCCTTATATCTTCTTCCTCCTCTCCATTCGGCCAAAAGAGACCCCTTAGGGTTTATTATAGTTTGAGAGTGTTTTGGGGAGTGCTCAACCAAATCTGAAGGAGAAGAACACATTGCGAAAAAGGAGAAGCGATCGTTGAATGGTTTTAGTGCCAAATCTTCGAACTACGGTTAAGTTTCTTTCATTTCTCTCTTTATTTTCCTAATTTCGGTAGTTTATTGAGCATGTTTAGCTTATTTTTCATTGTATAAATGGTTATGGCCATGAGCTAAACGGATATTGTCTAGAGATTAATATTATTTATGAAAATATTGTTTGTTTGAGTTGTGTTTCTTTAATCATTGTTCTTCGTTATTCGATTGTGTTTACCATTATTCTTCGATTATATGCTTGTTTAGATATATAGAGAATACAGGATTTGACACTCGGAGAGGTAACCCCGAATTCAAACTAGGGTAAACACAACACGACGATCTAATAACCCGGGAAAGAGTTAGAAAGTGTGCAATCAATGACGTTGGGGCAATACTCAGGTGACCTGGTGTCGTTAAGACATTGAGGGGGACTTCTTCGTTGACACAAAGTCACATATTTACTCATCTTACACTCGGGAAAGGTGGTGAGTAAGTTTACGATACAAACATTGTCGGATAGGTTGAACACCGTTATTATAAATGTTGATCCCAAGATTTTGGTATTCTATTATTACAAGTATATGTTGATGATATCATTTTTGGATCTACTAATGAGGATCTTTGCCAAGAGTTTGCTAAGATAATGTAGGTTGAATTTGAAATGAGTATGATGGGAAAACTGAATTTCTTTCTTGGATTGCAAATTAAGCAAACCAAATAAGGGATATTTGTAAATCAAGCTAAATACACTAAGGAGCTATTAAATAAATATGGCTTGGAAGGAGCTAAAGAGTACAAAACTCCCATGGCAACGGCTACGAAAATTGAAAAAGACGATACAGGAAAAAGCGTTAATGAAAAGATGTATCGAGGTATGATTAGTAGGTTGTTGTATTTAACTGCTAGTAGACCTGACATTATGTATAGTGTTTGTATTTGTGCTAGATTTCAGTCTTATCCTAAAGAATCTCACTTGACTGCGGTTAAGCGAATTTTTCGTTATTTAAACGGGACGACTGACCTAGGATTATGGTATCCTAGGGGGAGTGATTTTAAATTGGTAAGTTACTCCGACGCTGACTTTGCCGATTGCAAAGTTGAGCGAAAAAGCAGAAGCGGATCATGTCATTTGTATGATCATGCTTTGGTTTCTTGGTCAAGTAAGAAACAGAATTCGATAGCTTTATCCACTACTGAGGCTGAATATATGGCAGCTAGTAATTGTTGTGCTCAAATTTTATATATTGAGCAACAGTTAAATGATTTTGGAGTTTTTATGGAGGAGGTATTGATCTTTTGTGATAATAAAAGTGTTATATGTCTAAGTAAAAATCCTACACACACACTCATGAACTAAGCACATAGAAATTAGATATCATTTTATTCGTGATCACATTCAGAAAAATGATATTATTATTGAGTATATTGATTCTTCCGACCAGCTTGCTGATGTTTTTACCAAACCACTAGTGGAAGATCAGTTTGTGAAAATCATTCGTCGTTTGGGAATAGCTAGGCATAGTGATGTTTGCCTAGAATGACTTACATGTTTGTTATTTTCTCCATCCATACCTAAATTGTTTTTGAAGATGACAAAGGGGAGAAATGAGTAATGTTTTATTTAGGGGGAGAATTTTAAAACTGCGTTTTAATCCAAAGCAAGAGAAATTTAAAAATTATGCTTTATTGAGTATTTTTAAATTATGAATTATTGAAATCTTCATTATGATGTTTAAATAAGTTAAAGAACCTGTCCTCGAATTTAGGGGAAGTGTTGTTATATTTTATTTTTAAAGAAAACATCAAAGTTAATTGTCATCATAAAAAAGGGGGAGACTGTTGATCCCAAGATTTTGATGAACAATTAAGTATTGATGTTTTGGTGGAACTAATGTTTGATCAAGTGTTTTAGTGATTTAAAGTTCCAATAATGAAAATGTCAAAGTGAATAGATGCTAAATGAAGATATCAAGATGATGATGAAGTATTAAGAGTTTGAAGACATTAGGGAAAACAATACCGATAAATATAAACTCCTAATATCTCATTTAGGAACACACACACGGCACAAAATGAATTTTATCTTTTATGTGTGTTTTGGTTGAGTATATTTCCTATGTGAATTAAAAAGAAATATTTTTGAATGACTAAAATAGAATATAAGAGTATTAGTGGAGTTCATTTGAATATAAATATGGATAAATGGGTAAAATTGTAAAAGATAGTAAGTTAAAGACGAGATCAGAGAAGAGATTCAGGAGAGGGCAGTCGACCGAAGAAAGAAGAAGAACTCTTTGAATCTACGAGTCAACAGAGCAGTCGACTGGTGGAAGCTTGGGAAACTCTCTAAATCTGTGAGTCGACTGAGGAGTCGACCAATCAACTGTATGGGCTACTTCCAGTATCCTTCAGTCGACTGGGCAGTCGACTAAACGCGCAGTTTCAGGATATCGGTTGATCCGATTTTAAATCCAAAAGTAGTCATTTTTTGTTAAGATTTGAGAGAGATTTTGAGGATATTCTTAAACATTTGAGAAATGGTTTATATACTAATTAAATCCTTTCAATATAGTTTATTAATTATTAAAGTTTCTCAATTTGGTACTTAAAATGAATTCTATACTTATTTGTTTTTATTGAGAAATACTTTGGGGATTTAATTGAGAGTTTTAAAAGTTGTTATTAAATGAAATTGAACCTAAATGAAGTCCTCATGTTATGAAGGGTCCATAAGAGTATTTTATTGTCATGACACTTATAAACTAGCTGTTAGGAGGTTGATTACATGTGCCCTTATATAGACTAGAGAATTTTCTAAGAGAGCCAATTATTTTAATCATTCTAAGAGATCAAATCAGTCTATATCTTTTTGAGAAAGCATTTATAATATTTATCATTCAACGATACTGTGAATTGTTCTAAGAGAGTGATTCTGATAATCAACTGCGATCAATTTGTGCTGATACCAGAATTGAAGCTACATTATTTTCATCATTAATTCTGTGGATTCTCGGTGAGATCTTTTCATATTGATTATTACTTGTTTATTATTGTATTTTGGAAATTGATCTTAGAAATTGTTTTTGATTTTTAAAGAAAATATTTTTTCAAATAATTTCTTGAATCTGATTACGTGCTCCAATTTGCTACCCATATATTATTAAAATCAGATTTCTGCATCTCACATAATTCTATCACTAGTTGGGATATTAATTGAATTTATATATATATGGGGTGGTAGGAGCTCCGAGTGAGATTTACTTATCAATTTTTGTATTGGTGAGTTGTGACAGCTTAAATATCATTGGGGATATTTAATCAAGGGTATCAGGGTTTCAGTCTCTTCCTGTAAAAGAGATTGAGGTAGTGATTCTTCCTAAATAAGAATTGCGTGTTTTGTGAGTGATTTTGTAACGGTTCAATCCTTACCGGGTGAAAGGATATTTGGAGTGTTTTGGTGAGGTTTTGATTCTTGAGCCTAAGTGTTAAAAAGAATTAGGTTATTCTTTAGCCTGTAAAAAAAAGTATAGGTTATTCCTTAACCTTTGAAAAGTAAATTGGAAAGATTGATTCTGAGCCTATAAAAGAATAGGTGTGCAAGTTTGGTTCCTACCTTTAAAAGAATCTTGGTTTTAGTGGGTACGACCTCCATGGAGCTCGGGGGACTGGATTAGCCAAGAGTAACTTGGTAAACCAGTATAAATCTTGTGTGTGCTACTTTCTTAATTTGTCTATTTTTGCTGTTTGTGTGTGCACCTAGTTGATTGTTTAATTCCGCTGTGTTATAAAGATAATAATTAATTTAGGAATAAAATTAATTATTAGATTTATTGATTTTTATTCTAATTAATTTTTTTTTTAATTACCCAATTCACCTCCTCCCCCCTCTTGGGTATTCTATTGGGTCAACAGTAAACTAAACGAAACTAAACACGTTTTTGTAAACGAAGCTAATCCTTAGATAATCCATTCCCCTAAACATCTCAATATAGTAATATTAGTATAATTAGATTTAATTAACTTAGTATTAGTATATTATTAATTATATAAACACATTTTTTACCGCCTAAATAAAATTAGGTTATGACAATCGCGGTACTCGACAATAATCTCAACCAATCCCTATGGACACGATAACCCTTACTCTCCTCATCTATACTAAAACTTGACCCGTACACTTGCGGTGAAATTGGCGACGTAATATTTCGGCACCATGTTGTCTACCTAGCTAACTTGTCCTTTTTTGTCTGTACTAGGTCCGTGAAAGATTTCAACAGGGATGCACTGTAGCCTTCTGGAGGACATAGATGATGCCAGATTGGTTAAGGCGTCAAAGTGGCAATTTTCATTTCGAGGAACTTGTATGATTGTAGGAGAGGGCCACTCCCCCAAGAGATTTTTTACCTTGTCCAGATATTTTGACACACTGGAATCCTTGGCCTAGTACTCCCTCTCACCTAATTGACTACCAATTGGGAATCAAGAAAGACTGACAGGTCTATCGCTCCTATGAGCTTGGCCAATTTTAGCCTGGTGATCAATGTCTCATATTCAACATCATTGTTAGTGGGCTTGAAGTCAAGTTTGAGGGAGTACTCAATCTCTTTTCCAATAGGAGCAGACAAAACCAACCCCACCACGCTACCTCTGTGGTTGGAAATCCATCGATATATAGCTTCCACCCCGATGGGGAATAGTTTTCGCTTGGAGAAACATTAGTACCGATAGTGCTTGGCTAACACATTTCTGATGATTGGACCACAGAGGTTCTCCCTGGGTATGACGAGGCATTCGCTTCTAGAAGAGATTTCTCAACGAATGTGAACTCAACGATGAAATCATCCATGACTTAACCCTTGACGTATGTGCAGGGGAAATATTCTATGTGAAACTCGCTAAGCTCAAAATACCACTTTATCAAACTCATTGACATATCCAGGACGTGGAGTATTTGAGACAGGGGATGGCCAGTCAGCGCCAGTATGGAGTGGCCTTGGAAATACCATTTCATTTTCTTTGAGGTGACCAGTAGGGAGACCACTAACTTCTCCATCATGTGGTATCAAACTTCATCGAGTGTTAAAACATGGATGGAATGATACACTAGACTTTGGGCGGTCCTTACTTCTTGAATCAGGGAGGCACTAACAGCCGTGCAGGATACAGGGAGGTACAAAAAAAACTCATCTCCTAGTATAAGCGTGGTGAGTAATGAAGTGGTCGCGAGATAGAGCTTTAACTCTTTGAAGAAGATCTCGCATTCTTCCATCCATTCGTAGGTCTTATTTCCTATTAATAGTTTGAAGAAGGGAAAAACCTGTCACTTGATCGAGAGATGAAGTAGCTAAGGGTTGTCATCCTTCCTACTAGACTTTGAACTTCTCTCTTGGTTCGCAGGGAAGACATTCCATGGTATCCTAGATTTGATCCAGGTTGACGTCTATTCCCCGTTTAGAGACCATGATTCCCAAGAATTTATTGACTTAAACCTCCATTGGCTTCCCTATCTCGAACTTGAACATTTTATTGATGAGCCGTTGGTGGGTTGCACCATCGTTCCTTTGTCCAAATGGAATAACCTTGTAGCAATAAGTGACCTTATCCATTATTAATGATGTTTTCGAGTGGTCAGGAGGGTACATCATAATTTAATTGTACCCGGAGAATGTTTCTAAGAAACTCAGAAGTTTATAGACAGCGGTGGCATCAATTACCACGTCAATCCCTGGGAGAGGAAAGAAGTCCTTGGGGCATACCTTGTTGAGATATTTATAATTGACGCATATTCACTACTTTCCCCTGGCCCTCTTGAGGAGGACTATGTTGGTGAGCTAGTTTGGAAAAGTGATTTCTTCAATTACTCTGGTTTTTATCAGCTTTTGAGTCTCTTCGGTAATACTGGTTTACTTCTCCAGGATAGAATTTCCTTCTCTTTTGGCTAAACGGGAGATGTGTGGGGTTGTTGAACAACTGGTGCATGGACACATAGGGATTCATCCCCTATAAGTCAGAGTGTGAGCACGCGAAGGTGATGAGTGGTTTATTTACCAACAAATCAATTTTTTTTAAATTCAAATATTTGTGTGTTTTCAAGTATTTTTATTAGTTTAATGTGTTTTTGTGTTGTTTGGTAGAAATACAAATAAATGGGGAAAAATATGCAAAATCTATTTAGGTATTATAACTTCAAGACCAATTTTGACCATGATTCAATCTGATTTTGGAAAATCGCAAACTATGGAAGTGGTATATATATCTGTTATCTTTCTACAGCCTTTTAAATCACCTCAATCAGAGTTTGGACAAAAAATTTACAACCAAAATATAAAACAGAGGTTGGTGCTTCCCAATGCGCACTCCAGCACGCTCCCGTCAGAAACTATGGGCTATTTTCTACCTATAGCGTGCTGCAGCACACTCCTGTCGGACTTGCAACCCAAAACCCAACCTTTCAACCATATAAATACCCATTTTTAGCTCAACCAAAAAGAGGAAGATGAAGAGGAGAAACGAAAGAGAGGGTAATTTTGGAAAGGAAAACCAGCGATTGGAGATCATTTTGGGCGAGAAAACACCAAATGGGGGCGATTTGATGTGAGATTGAAGACGAAAACACCATTGGTGGTACTTGGAATTGAAGATTTGAAGCCCACATCCCACAATAAGATTTTCTCTACCTTTCTCTTCTCCCTAATCTTGATTTATTTTTGTATTTGTAATATTGTTTTGAACATGTTTACATATATGAATTTATTGAAAATATTGGTTATAGATTCTTCTATGTTGTGTTAATATCTAGATCTAGGGCTTGATATAGTCTCGTTTGAACCATATTTGGAATATTTTGTTAATTGTTAGTTTTAATTCCATTTTATGCGTCTCATAGGCCTAATGTGTTTAATTCATGTGGCCAATGAGTTAGACGATTTTAGGTTATGAATTTTATACTTAGGAGAAGCTGAATTCGTAACTGGAATTGGGAGTGGATAATTTAGGTTGTTGTGAGTTCGGGAGGAAATCAACACCTAAGTAATCTAGTTGGTAATTTAGGATTTTGTGAAATCGGGAGGTGATCAAGTTCTAGATTTACCAACTAGGTTTTCTATTTAATTGTGTTTGTCTTCTTAATACTTCCAATTTATGCTCACCATACAGTATTTTGGTTGAATTGAGAACTTGGGATTTGATACTCGGGAGAGCTAATCTCGGGTTTGGACTTAGGTTAAACACAATGTAAGTTTTAATAGATCGAAAAATATTTAGAGCTTGCGTAGTCTATACGGTTAGGTTTAACAAATGTTTTCACCTAAATATTAGATAGGGATAACAATATTAAAGTGTTTACATATTCTCTCTCTTCACGCTCAAGAGAGGTAGTGAGAGAGAAATAGCACAGGGACTTTGATTTCTAAATAAACGAAACTAACTAATAATTACTTAATATGAAAACATAGGAATAAGGAGACAAAATCAAGCCCCTAGAACATTTGTGCATAGATAATCCATATTTTATTTTATTTTTGTATTTATATTGGTTTTAGTTTATTTTTATAAAAACCCAAATTTTGATCGCTTAAATAAAGTTAAGTTATGATAATCGCAATACTTAACGACATTTTAAATCAATCCCTCTAGATAATACAACCTTACTCTTCCTATACAATTAAAACTTGACCCGTACACTTGCGGTATTGTAGTGACAAATAATTCACTACCAAAAGACGTCTTTATTCTTTCTGAGGAGTTCCTCCAAGGCTCGTCGTACTTCGGGAGCCATTTCAGTCCCAATTTTCACCATCTTGGTGCTATCTTTAGGATGGACCTAGATGGAGACTAGGTTCTCATCGGGCGTTGGCCTTACTCTCCCCTCCCTGAAATCCTCCACAGGCAAGTGCCCTTACTCATCCACAATAGGGTGATTTCAGGCATCTCTTATAATTGTTATTCCATTGCTGGGGGAGTGTTGGCCTTAACCATATCCATAAAGCATTCTTTGGCTGCAGTTGGGTCCCTCCTTATGACACTGGCTTCTCCTCCTATAGGGAACTTCATAGCTAAGTAGTACGTAGAGCAACGGCCTTAAGGGAGCTCATGGCAGGTCGTTCAAGGATAGTGTTGTATACAGATGGGCGATTCATGACTAGAAACCGGAGCCACACGGTGGTCCTACTGGGCTCTTTTCCCAAAGACATTGGAAGGTCTATCCACCATAAGAGGTGGACTATTTCTTCCCCGAAGCCCACAAGAGGAAAGGTCATTGGAAGGAGCTTGTCAGGTTCAACTTACATCTTCTCGAAGCAACCGCTGAAGATGATGTCAATGGAGCTCCCACTATCCACTAGTATTCTCTTGACCAGATAGTTGGAGTTCACAGCCGTGACAACTAAGGCGTCATCATGAGGAAATTTAAATCCTTTGAGATCCTCTTCGAAGAAGGTGATAATGGTGTCAGGTATTGTAGTCACCAAGATCTTTCTCCTTTCCCTCTATGCCTTTCTTTTAGCAACCCCGGAGATGCTCCTTTCGAGCTCCGCTGGAGGTGAATCCTCAATGCATCGTCTAAATCTCTCCTTTGACCCTCCCTATATCATGGGGTCTCATTATCTCACGGTCTCTCTTGTCTGGAGGCCACTCATACTTTCTCTATCCTTCTCAATTATCCTTACAAATGTAGTGCCAAAGATAGCCATGTCATATGAGGTTTTCAATTTCTTCTTTCAGCAGGTAACATTCATCTATGGTGTAGCCATGGTCCTTGTGGAACTCATTGTATTTGTTGATGTGTTTTCTTTTCACCTTCGCCTTTAGTAGTGCGGAGCGCTTTAGTCTAGGTTCCTTCTTGCCAATCTCGTGCAATTGTTACCACAGGAACCTCAGGGGCGTGAACTGCTTGGGCCTCCAGGTCAGGGCTCGCTTGTCGTCCCTCAACCTTCCTTCTGCTTTAAAATTCTTACTCCTTGTCAGCGAGGGTTGTTTCTTCTCATGGACATCCTCCCGTTTTCTAGGTGCTTCGGTACTGACCTTGTCTTCCATCAAGTTATCCGCCTTGCTGAAGTATACCCCTCGAGACAAAGCGTCATCTACAATTTGTGTGGGATTATTGGCGAGTGAGTGGAAGAATTTTCCTTTCCTTAACCAGCTCATGAGCACAGTAAGGGCTACACCATTATCCAGGTGATCGTCATCCTTGGCCTTCTTGTAACGACCCGGTTTCCCAGTCCCATGCGGTTTCTTCCTTTGGAGAATTAACGCTAAAATGAATGACAAAATCTTTTCTATAAAAATCTGATAAATTTTACAATAAGACGACGATAATTACATTCAATTTATTAAGCATACGGTTGACCATCAAGTTTATTTATACATATCTCACAATAAGAGATATGTATGATTGAGATAAATATTTTATGTGGGTAATAATTGTAATATTTAAGTATTACAGTTAATTGTTTTGCTTTTGACGCTTTGGTCCCTTTGGTTTCAATTTGAACATATTAATATCTTAGTATGGAAATTGACTCGATGAATTGAATATAATTATTGTCGTCGCATTGTAAAATTTATCAGATTTGTTGATCCTAAGATTTTGATGAATAATTAAGTATTGATATTTTGGTGGAACTAATAGTTTGTTACGTGTTTCAGTTAATTAAAGTTCCAGTGATAAAGATACAATGACAAATTATAAATAGATGTTAAATGATGATGTCAAAGATGATGAAGAATTAAGAGTTTGAAGAAATTAGGAAAAACAACTCTTAATATCCCAATTAGGAACACACAAACGGCACAAAAAAATTTATTGTTTATGTGTGTTTTGATAAGATGACATTATTTGCTCTTATGTGTTTTAAAAGAAATATTTATAATTGACTAAAATGGAATTTAAGAAGTTAGTGGAACTAATTTAGAAGAAAAAATGTTTAAAGAGGCAAAAACGTAAAAAAAAAAAAAAAGAAGTTAAAAACAAGTTTAGAAAAGAGATCCAGTAGACATAAGTCGACTGATGAGTCAACCAGGCCAAGCAGCATGAACTCTTTGTATCTCTGAGTCGACAGGTAGGTCGATCGGTTAAGAGAAGATAAACTATTTGTAACTACAAGTCGACAAGTAGGTCGACTGGTTAAGGTAAATAAAACTCTCTGAATCATCAAGTCGATAAATGGGTCAACCGATGAATGCAGCAGCGTTGGCTTGGCTATATCCTGAATTGGGCAGTTGACTGACCAGTTGACTGGGGGCACTGCTTCAGGATACTGTTGATTCCAAAATTATATCCAAATTGTTTAGAAATTATTTTTGATGAATAATTAAGTATTGATATTTTGGTGGAACTAATAGTTTGTTAAGTTGCTTGTTTAATTGTTGGAAATTGATATTTAGAAATTGTTTCTGATTTTTATTGAAGAAAATATTTTATAAAAAATTTCTTGAATCTGATTACGTGCTCAATTATTTGCTACCCATCTTTTGGTTAAAATCAGATGTTCAATCTCACATTTTTCTATCACTAGATTTGGGATATTAATTGAGTTTAATTTATCTAGGGCGGTAGAAGCTCCGAGTGAGATAATCTGCTTATCAATTTGTATTGGTGAGTAGTGTGACAGATTAAATATTGTTGGGGGTATTTAATCAAAGGGTAGCCGATTTTCAGTCTCTTCGTGTAAAGAGATTGAGGTTGTAATTCTTCCTAGATAGAATTGATGTTAAGTGAATTTTGTAAAGGTTTCATCCTTACCTGGGAAAAGGATAGTTGGAGTGTTTTTGTGAGGTTTTGATTCTTGAGCCTAAGGTATAAAAAGAATTAGGTTGTGATTCTCCTTTTAATAAAATTAGGTTATTCTTGAGCCTATAAAAAGTAGATGTTATTCCTAAACATGTGAAAAACAAATTGTAAAGGTTGATTCTGAGACTTAGGAATAACCTCTACTGATAGTGGTCACGTGCACACACCATGGATAATATTCTTTGTGTATCCTCTTTTGATAGTGATAAATGTGTATATGATAATGTGATTTATGATTCTTGTGATTTTAGTGGTAGTGATGGAGATGATGATAATGAAAATGTCCATATTGTTATGGAAAAATTACTTTCTTTCATACTACTTTTTGCTCAAGAGAGCTTGAGTTTAAAAAGAAAAATTGATTCTTTTGAAAATGGTGGAGAAAGTGTTTGAAAATCTAAAATGCATTTGGATGATTATTGTGGTACAAAAGAGTTTTTAGATGTTGTTTTTGAAATTAATAATTTGCTCTTTAAAGTGAATTTTCTTGAAAATGAAAATAATGTTTTAAAAAATTATTTTGACATGCTTTCTAGGCAAATGTCAGATCTTGTTTCTAAAATTGATTTGCTTAAGAAAAAATTTGAAAAATCAAAATCCGACCTAAGTCTATTTCGAGATATTTTGAAAATAATTTTTCTAAGCAAAGTGGATATGCCTCATCGTCTCATCTTTTATCACAAGCCAGTGATAATTATGTGGCTATTGTTAGAAATGATTCGTGTTTTACAACTAGTGCTTTCTATGATAAATTGGATTTGAGATGTTATTAATGTAATAGGGTTGGGCATTTTAAAGTATCATGTCTGTTTCAGAACCCTAAGTTTATGTCTAACAAGGACGGATCCAAAATGAAATCGATACTGAAAGAAACTATTGAAATGTCTTGTGCAGAAGTACATAATGTTGAAAGTGAACCTGAAGGAACAAACAAGGAAGTCATCAAAGATCCACAAGCGACTCATACAAAGCGAAAAGATGCACCAAAGACAAAATATGAAGTTTCAAAGAAGCCAAAAGATAAATGTGCAAAGAGAAAAGTTGTACAAAATGTAAGATGGGATATCACAAGGAAGCCACAAGCGATACGTGCAAAGGAAATCATCAATAAATCAAATGGAAAAAATCAAAGGTTGAGAGGATACGGATAGAAGAATTGCGCACCCAAATCAATCATCAGTATAAATGAGGTAAAGAGCAAAGTGGTCCCAAAAGATAGAAAAGGTACTCCTAACCCTCCGCATTTTAAACTCATTAAATTTGTTAAAAAGTAAGGTGCCCAACTTGCCAAATAGGTAAGTTGGTGATGGTTTCTAAGACCTATTTTCAATTATGTGTTTATTTGTTATCTTATAAACATTATATGGTGATTCTGATAATCACATTTAGTTAAGGGGTATTAACATGTCTTTATATACTTATATCAAGTAGTGATTATGTGTTTATTTTAAAGCATGTTATGAGATTTAGAAGATTAATCGAGTGTTTGTGATATCACTAAATAGTGTTATTATTAAAATGCATATTATTTGAGTTGAATTAAAAGATAAAGAATGATTTATTTAAATTGTTCAAGACCATGATTATATGCTTATTTGGATATATTTATATAAGTATATGTCTCATATCCTCTGATTCTTAAATGATTATTATTGTGTAAGAGATTGAGTATGTTACGAGATAACATCTTTAATATGTATATTAATTGAGATATGATTCATGTTCTTGAGCGGTAATGATTATTGTTGAAAAATTGAGATGAAATTTTTATGAAATAAGTATGCATTATATTGATAGCTTCATAAACTATCATTGAGAGATGTTTCATGTTTTAGTGCTTCAAAGATTATATTTTTCTCCTTAAAATGAATTAGTTTGTTTACACTTATATAGTGGGAGATTGCATGCTAAGAATGATGTTTTTTGTGTGAATTTTGATGAATTGAGTAGACTTGAGATTTATCTATAATAATAATCCACATAGTGTTCATGTTTTGTGCCTAAAAGTTGATTTGTTAAAATGAGTTTTGATTTTTCAAAAGTTGAATTTATAAGTTGATTCAATGTGCTTTTAAAAGAGTTATATATAAATATATATATATATATATATATATATATATATATATATATATATTCGGATTTAATTACTTTAGGTTTACTCTTTCAAGTATCTTATGTGTTTGCCTAAAGTAGAATTATTGGTTGTGTTCCCCCCTCCCTAATTTTTTTTTTTTTTTTTAAGATGACAAAGGGGGAGAAATTAGATGATATTTTATTAAGGGGGAGTATTTTTTTGTGCTTTAATGATTATATATATATATATATATATATATATATATATTTTAAATCTTCAATATGATGCTTAAATGAGTTATAAAACCCGTCCTCGGATTCAAGGGGAGCGTGGTTATATTATTGTTTTGAAGAAAACATCAAAGTTAATTGTCATCATCAAAAAGAGGGAGATTGGTGATCCTAAGATTTTGATGAACAATTAAATGTTGATGTTTTGGTGGAGCTAATGGTTTGTTAAGTGTTTCAATTAATTAAAGTTGCAGTGACGAAGATGCAATGAAAACTTATAAATGGATGATAAATGATGTTACCAAAGATGGTGAAGAATTAAGAGTTCGAAGAAATTAGGGAAAACAACTCTGGTAAATTTCAACTTTTAATATCCCAATTAGGAACACACACACGGCACAAAAAGTTTTTATTGTTTATGTGTGTTTTGCTAAGATGAAATTATTTACTCTTATGTGTTTTAAAAGAAATATTTATAATTGACTAAAATGGAATTTAAGAAGTTAGTGGAGCTAATTTAGAAGAAAAAATGGTTAAAGAGACGAAAACATAAAAAAGAAATAGTTAAAAATGAGTTCAGAAAAGAGATCCAACAGACATAAGTCCACTGATGAGTCGACCGGACCAAGCAGCATGAACTCTTTGTATCTCTGAGTCAACAGGTAGGTTGACCGGCCAAGAGAAGATGAACTCTCTGTATCTACAAGTTGATAGGTAGGTCGACTGGTTAAGTTAAATAAAACTCTCTGAATCTTCAAGTCGACAGACAGGTCGACCGATGAACGCAACAGCGTTAACTTGGCTACATCCTGAATTGGGCAGTCGACTGACCGGTCGGTTGGGGGCGCTGTTTTAGGATACTGTTGATTCCGAAATTATATCCAAAAGTATCCATTTTTTGTTGAGATTTGAGAGAGATTTTAGGGATATTATTTTATTTAAGATATGCCTCACCGAATATCTAAATCCTATTGATTTGGTTCATTAAATTTTAACGTTTCTCAATTTTGGTACATAAAATTGTATCTATTTTAATTAATTGAGATTGAGAAATATTTGGGGGACTTAATTGAAAGATTTAAAATCCATTATTAAGTGAATTGAACCAATATGAAGTCATAATGATATACGGGGTTTAAGAGAACATTTAAGTGTCATGATACATGGGAACTAGCCGTTAAAGAGCTGATTTATTTTCTATATATATAGACCTGCATTTTTCATATATCATTAAGTAGTAAAAAATCAAGAGAAGTGAGTTTAAAGAGATAAGATCATATTGTATTGTTCTAAGAGTTATCTTTATGAGATTTTGTGAAAGCTATTCTAAGAGACAATCTTGAGAATCATTGTCAGTAATCTTTGCTGCTACCAGATCTGAAGTATCATTACTCTATTGTTTTTATTTTATTTTTGTGGATTCCGGGTGAGATCTTTCCAATTACGTTCTATTTATGCAATGCTTGTTTAACTGTTGAAAATTGATCTTTAGAAATTGTTTCTGATTTTTATTGAAGAAAATATTTTATAAACAATTTCTTGAATCTGATTACATGCTCAATTATTTGCTACCCATCTTTGTTTAAAATTAGATTTTCAATATCACACTTTTCTATCACTAAATTTGGGGTATTAATCGAGTTTTAATTTATCTGGGATGGTAGAAGATCCGAGTGAGACAATCTGCTTATCAATTTGTATTAGTAAATAGTGTGACGGATTAAATACTGTTGGGGGTATTTAATCAAAGAGTAGCCGATTTTCAATCTCTTCCAGTAAAGAAATTGAGGTTGTAATTCTTCCAAGATATAATTGATTTTGAGTGAATTTTGTAAAGGTTTCATCCTTACCTAGGAAAAGGATAGTTGGAGTGTTTTTGTGAGGTTTTGATTCTTGAGCCTAAGGTATAAAAAGAATTAGGTTGTGATTCTCCCTGTAATAGAATTAGATTATTCTTGAACTTGTAAAAAGTAGAGGTTATTCTTAAGCCTAAGAAAAATAATTTGTAAAGGTTGATTCTGAGTTTGTGAAAAGAATCATTGTAAGGGTTTAGTTCCTACCTATAAAAGAATCTTGAGTTTAGTGGGTGCGAATCTCCGTAGGGATTGGAGGACTGGATTAGCCAAGAGTAGCTTGGTGAACCAGAATATATTAGTGTGTACTGCATTGCTTATTTTCTTGATTTTATCTTGTGTTGTTTGGGTGTGCACCTAGAGCTTATTACACTTATCCGCTGCTATAAAGATAATAATTAATTTAAGGATAAAATTAATTATTTAATTTTTGAAGTGTTATTATTTCTCTAATAATTTTTTTAATTATCCAATTCACCCCCCCCCCCCTCTTAGGTATTCCACTGGGCCAAAAAGATTTTTACAAAAAAAAAAAAATATCATTCGTTTTAGTGTTAATTCTCCAAAGAGAGAAACCGCGTGCCGACCCTTGAAAACCAAATCGTTACAGAGTGGTATCAGAGCAGGTTAGCGACTACCTTAGGCTTGGGTTATGGTACTCATTGGCCTATTACACATAATAAATTAAGTAATATTAAAAATAAGAATTTTAGTATTTATCTGTTTTGCGGGTAGTGTTTTGTTCCAGTACTAGTTCGAATTCGGAAGCTTAAATTGTCATAATTTTTGTTTTTGGATTTTAAACACATTAGTGGCCATTTGGTTGGACAGCAATTTTAGTTTCAATTTTTCCCTTTTATAATCAGAATCATTCTCTCAAGGCCCTTGTTGTTGCTCTTAAAAATTTTGCTTTGATCCTTACAGTTTCAATTTGAACATATAATACCTTAACAACTATATATTTATGTTAAATTTTTATTGTGAGCCTAAAGGATATTTTAGATATTCAAGTGGGGGAGTATTATGTAATATTTTTATATTTATATGTTGTTGAGGAAGTGGACGAAAAAAATAATTAAACAAGACCAAAAACCAAGTTATTCGGCATATCTCACTCCACTTCTTTTGATTATTTGTGCTTATTATTAACTCTCGCAACACTTTGCACGTTTTTTATTGGAAGCACAACTGTGAATAGCGTTTGATGGCTAATATTTTAATCATAGTGTAACTAAAACTGTGTTAAGAGATATAATGATTAATGAATTTTCTCAAATAAATAAAGACTGTGTTAGTGTTGTGTTAGTCGTAGACCATAGGATTTGTTGTTGAATTGAAAGTATCAATTTAAAGGTGTTTACTATCTTCTATATAAATTTTCAAATTATATTTTCGTATTAAATTGAGAAAAAAAATGGGGCGTTGTTGAAAATGATAAGATTTATTAGATGGATTAAGTAAAATTTTAAAGGTGGAAAAAAATATTTTTTTATTGTCCTGCTATGCTATAGTCGTCTTGTCAGGAGGGTATGTCCTGCGAGATATGGTTGGTCCTTATAGGAGGGCACGTCCTGTAGGACATTGTTGTTGTGACCTGACAGAAAGGCAAGTCCTGCAGGTGGTTGAATATATTATTGATATGTTGAGACCTGACAGGAGGGCAAGTCTTGTAGGTAGTTGATTATGTTGTTGATATGGTAGTTTATACCATTATGTTGGCTCTTACCATTGGAGATATTGAATGTCTCTAGCACTGATAGCAACCTTAAATTGAAAAGTTGTACAGATTACGATACCGTCCTAACTCCCGATCGTGAGGTAAAATGATCCTATGACTAGTAAAAAAATATGTGTGTGATATTTTATTATATATCAAAATAATTTAATTAGTTTATTCATATTCAGTTGACTTAAATTAAATTATTTTATCATAATGATATTCGTGTGATTTTGCTACTGCTTATTATGTGGTTGCATTCCATTTTGAAAAGTGGTGTTCGATAAATATACTTGATCCATAAATTATTTTTATATTATGAAGACAAGTACAGTAATAAAGTGAGTGTATTGCCCTCTTTGTAAATTGTCAAATTATATTTTCGTACTAAAATGTGAAAAGAAAAGTTTTATTAAAATAGATTATTTTATAACATGATGCGGATCAAGTAAATTTCTAAATACGAAAAATGATTTTATTATCCGACTATATCATAGTCATTTTGTCAGAAGGGCATGTCTTGCGAGATATGGTTTGCTCCTTACAGGAGGGCACGTCCTGTATAACGTTATGTTGTTACTTAATAGGAGGGAAAGTCCTGTAGGGTAGTTGATACTTATTGTTGACGATGATGATTATCATCATGAAATGGTGGTTTATACCACATGTTGGTTGGTGGCCGTAATTACACGTCGCCACTTTCACCGCAAGCGTATGGGTCAAGTTTTAGTACAGATGGGGAGAGTAAGGGTATCGGGTTCACGGGGATTAGTTGAGAATATTGTCAAATACCGCGATTATCATAACCCAACTTTATCTAGGCGATAAAAATGGTATTTACTTAACAAATACTAATACTACAATAGTAATTTATCTAATTATACTAATATATTGGTAGAACGTTTAGGGGAATTATTGCCTAGGGATTAATATCGTTCACTTAAACGTGTTCGTTTCAATCTTTTTTCATTAATGGCGTTCATCCTATCCGACAATCTCAATTTTTAAACTCCACCACCATCTATCCCAAGTGTAAGACAAGGGAATACATGACTTCATGTCAACGAAGAAGTCCCCCTCAACGTCTTAACGACCCTAGATCACGTGAGTCTTGCCCTAACGTCATCAATTGCATACTCTCCAATTCTCTCCTGGGTTATTAGATCGCCGTATTGTGTTTAACCTACTCCGAATCTGGGGTTACCTCTCCCGAGTGTCAAACCCCGTATTCTCGGTATATTGTAACAAGTATAATAAACAATACAACAGAGGAAACACAATCAGATAAACATAAACAACCACTAACAAAACATCGATTTTATATAAACAACATTTTCATGAATTCAATCAAGCCCTAGATAATATATGTTTAGCTAAACATGGCTATAACCCTATATACAACTAGAACCAAGCTAAACATATACAAACATTCAACAAAATCTAAGAGAGAAAGAGAGAAACGAGGAAACTAGCCGTTTATCCAAAGATCTGACGCTAAAACCGTTCCAAGAACACTTTCTCCTTCTTCGCAACACGATCTTCCCTTGGTCGAATGGCCTCGGAGCTCTCAAGACTTCCCAAAATGTCTAACACTTGAAATGGAGGAGAAGGAATGATATATATAGGCTCAAAAATATCACAAAATATCCTAAATATCCTAAACTATCCGCAGAGTAACCACCTAGGCGGTGGGTATGTCGGTTCAGTGATCGCCGCAGCGGTGGAGGAGGCGGTGGATTTAGTGACCACCCTGTAGTTTCACCTCCTAGGCGGTGAGTTTACAGAATCTATAGGCCCTTCTCTGTATTTTCATGGCCGCAACGATGGTCTGGACGCCGCGGCGGTGGGCTTCTTTCAGAACATTGCCTCTTTACTTGTTTTTCCATCGTTCTTCCACCGTTCTTGATCCGATTTGACCACTTAAGGACCGTTTTAGTCCTTTTTCACCCCCAAATACCTGTTTTATGACAAAAAGAAAATAAACAAATTAAAACGTAATAAAATGTACTCAACATACTCGAAAACTAAAAAGTTCGATTTGAAAATAGATAGGTAATTTACATTTATCAAATACCCCCAAACTTGGAATTTTGCTAGTCCCGAGCAAAACACCCACACATACACAATTACTACAACGACTAACTATGCAATTAAAAAATAAAAACCAAAAAAATTAGAAACAAAAATGTGCAAGGTTTGAAAGTTATCTAACGGCCAAACGATTCACCCTCATCGGCCCCCAATTCTATCAAGTTCAAGCATAAAACACACCAAGTGGTGTTCTAGAATTTTAACATTTCGATGATAGTAATAGCCATTCTAAATCCTACTAAAGTGTGTGTGTGTTTAAAACTCAACTATACAACTATCCATTGATTTGATGGGATTATCCCTCAATATAGTTCATGACTAAAACCTTTATGGTATAGGGAATCCATGAGCCTGACCCGGGTTCTATTCTCTACTAATGTAGGCTCAGAGGTTCAAAACAATCATCAGGACTTGGTTTGGTTTTTAAAAAATGACCAAGGGTATATTGGGAATAGAAACCAGGTTAACGTTGTTAACTTGACGATACCTGAGGCACATGCTTGGCACTCTTACACTCGAAACCCCACAGATAAGATTTAACAACGCTGAACAATACAATTAAGACCGACATACTCACTTGTCAAAAGAAACGGAATTAAAACTATATTTACATAGTTTGTTTGTTTTTGTTTTTGTTTTTTTTTTTTTAATAACATAAGCCACACCCCCAAACTTATTTGATTTGTACAATTTAAGGGGTCCGTGAAAAACGAACAAAAATGACAAGTGAGTTCTCGAATACCGAACCAATATAAAGTTCACCCTAACCCAACCGCTCACTTCAAGTAGCATAACGAATGCTAACTTGATTCACTAAAATTGTGCCTTCGGTTTAGTGATATAGGTTTGGAAAGAAGTTTTATCGGCCAGGGTATTGGTTAAGTGTTCAGAATTGAAATGGCTTTTAGGCTTCGACAGGGTAATGCATGGTAATGATATATTATGGTAGGCTTAAAAAGGCCCAAGCGACAAAAACGAATGCCTAAATCATATCTCCTAAACCACCTCGCCTAGGATTTTGCCTCAAATTTTCTCCAAATCAAGTTCTAAAATCCCTATTGTCATGAACTGGGCTAAAGGATAATCGTTCTCAAATCGATTGGTTAATTCTACATTGAGTTTACGTGCTCGTGCATTTAAGATCTATAATAACTTTTACTAAAATGAAACGTCAAGCACATAGAACACACATGCATGAGCTTTAAGCTTGACCTCAATAAACAACCAGGGGACAGATTCATCATCGGGTAATAGCCTAGATGAAGTCAAAACTCAACACATGCACAACAACTAATCTAAATAGACATGCACACGTAAAAACAATAACTTTAAACTATAACTACAACATACTACATACTACACATCACTCCCAACTTAAAACGGGACAATATCCATATTAACCCAGTCAGCGATCCCAATGAAAGCATAAAGCATTATAATGAAGAATGGGGTTTAGAAAATGTACCTGGGAGGTGAAAGAATCTCGCCTCTGAATCAAGTCGGTTGTGACGGATTTAACTTTTTTTTTCCTTGGGGTGTCTCCCAAGAAGTGCCTGATTTAAGGTCATCGGCTTGACATGACGAAGGGCTCATCAAAGTGCGGCTTCCATGCATAGTAAGTGTCGTACAACACCACGTATGGGTCTTGGTTTATTATACCCTCAAAATTGGCGAGATATGGCATTGTCCCACTTGAACTTTCAACTTGATTCTTCACTGTCTCATGAGCTTGGAAAGTACGAATGAACAGTGCTAGAAGTGGTGAAGGAAATAGTAGGCCACATTGGATCCTCATAGAAATATTACTCTTTGATCGGTGTCAGAATTACAACGTGGATCTCAAATGGTGGATAATCAAAAGTGTTATCTTGTGATTTTTCTTCATCGATCAACGCTTGGGTATTCTCCTCAGTAGAATAATCATCAAAAAACTCACCCAAGTTGCTCCCACTTGTACTCAGTTCCTCATGGTGGCTTATATAATTGAATACGGCTTGCTCATCTCTCAGTGCCACCGTGTTTGACTCGGCCTCAATGAAGCAAAGAAGATGGCCAATTTGCATCTTGAGAGACATTACAGTCGTGTCGATTTCAGTGCACACCATCTCAATAGTGTCAAGACAGTCCTCATGCTCATTAAGTCAGTCATGCGTTTCCATCAAGAATTTCTGAGTCTCCCCCATGACAATAGCGAATATTTTCTCCAGATTGGGGGAAGACTCCTCATCGTGGTCCGAAGTGTCAATCCATGGCGCCGAAGTGTTGTAACTATCCCCCAAGCTTTGGTAGCTTGAAGAAAAATTGCAACTCTGATAATTAAATGCCGTCATGTCTTCCAATAACCAATAGGCCTCATCTGCGGTTAGTTGATCGAAAGAGGTGGTACCGTTTTCTCTTTCAACCCAATGTCTTGTTGCGGCTTGTAACCCATCGAGGAAGTTCAGTAGTTGACACTCCCTCGGGAAATAATGATTCGTGAACCGAAGTAGCAACACCTTGTACCGTTCCCAAGCACAATATAACGGTTCAAAATCTTATTGAAAGAACCTAAAGAGGACTTGTCAATGATCCATCTCCAAGTAACAAAAACAAAACTAAAAAGAAAAATTATAAACAAAATAAATGCCTAAATTAAAATCAAATTATTTACTCACAATATCAACGATAATCTAAAACACAATCCCCAGCAACGGTGTCAAAAACTAGGTGGCCGCAATTATGCGTCGTCACTTTAGGGAGAGTAAGGGTATCGTGTTCACGAGGATTGGTTGAGACTATTGTCGAGTACCGCGATTATCATAACCCGACTTTATCTAGGCAATAAAAATTATATTTAATTAACAAATACTAATAGTACAATACTAATTTATCTAATTATACTAATATATTGGTAGGATGATTAGGGGAACTATTGCCTAGGGATTAATATTGTTTACTTAAACATGTTCATTTCAATCTATTTTCATTAATGGCGTTCATCCTATCCGACAATCTCGGTTCGTAAACTCCTCCACCACCTTTCCCAACTGTAAGACGAGGGAAAACGCGACTTCGTATCAACGAAGAAATCCCCCTCAACGTCTTAACAATCCTAGGTCAGGTGAGTCTTGCCCCAACGTCATCGATTGCACACTCTCCAACTCCCTTCCGGGTTATTAGATCGTTGTGTTGTGTTTAACCTAGTCTAAATCCGGGGTTACCTCTCTCGAGTGTCAAACCCCGTATTTTTAGTATATCGTAACAAGCATAATAAACAATACAACACGGGAAACACAATTAGATAAACATGAACTACCACTAACAAAACATCGATTTTATATAAATAATATTTTCATGAATTCAATCAAGCCCTAGACAATATATGTTTAGCTAAACATGGTTGTAGCCCTATATACAACTAGAAACGAACTAAACATATACAAACATTCAACCAAATCTAAGTGAGAAAGAGAGAAACGAGAAAACTAGCCGTTTATCCGAAGATCCGACGCTAAAACCATTCCAAGAACGCTTCCTCCTTCTTCGCAACGTGATCTTCCCTTGGTCAAATAGCCTCGGAGCTCTCAAGACTTCCCAAAATGTCTAACCCTTGAAATGAAGATAAGGGATGATATATATAGGCTCAAAAATATCACAAAATATCCTAAATATCCTAAACTATCCGCAGAGTGACCACCTAGGCAGTGGGATTCATTGCCTAAGCGGTGGGTATGTCGGTTTAGTGATCATCGTAGCAGGGGAGGAGGCGGTGGATTCAAGGACCATCCTACAGTTTCACCACCTAGACGGTGAGTTTACAGCATCTATAGGCCCTTCTCTGTATTTTCACCGCCACGGCAGTGGGCTTCTTTCAGAATATTGCCTCCTTGTTTGTTTTCCAACCATTCTTCCACCGTTCTTGATCCGATTTGACCGCTTAAGGACCGTTTTAGTCCCTTTTCACCCCAAATACTTGTTTTATGACAAAAAGAATATAAACTAATTAAAACGTAATAAAATGTACTAAACATACTCAAAAACTAACAAGTTTGGTTTGGAAATAGATAGGTAATTTACACCTATCATTGGCTCCTACCATTGGAAATATTAAATGGCCCTGACACTGATTGCAACTTTAGATTACATAGATGGACAGATTACGATACTGTTAAAACTCCCAATCGTGAAGTAAACGATCCTATGGCTAGTAAGAAAGTATGCTATTTTATTATATACAAGTGATTTGACTAGTTGATTTAAATTCGAATATTCTATTTTGACGATATTTTGTTGGGATTTTAATATTGCCAAGTAAGTAGCCATATTTTGTTGGAAAGTAAATTTTGATAAAAGTACTTGATCCATAAACTAATTTTTGTATTATGAAGACAGTACATTGATAAAATATTCAGATGGATATTGATCCACTACTAGTGATAGGTAGAATCAGAGTGTAGGATAATTGTTGAGTTTTACATAGGAAACTAGGTAGTTACACTCCTCATCGAATTGGATAAGGAAATGGCTTTGCGATTTGAACTCACCCTACCTGAGGGTCAGGATGTGAGTAGAAGTATTAGTCTTCTTGAATCTGCACTTGAATCTAATAAGGAATTCCTTCTTGAGGTCGACCAAACACAAAATGGAGTGAGAAGGGAGAGAGAAGTATCATTCCTAAGCTTTACCTTGTAGGGTAATAAGGAAGGACTTACGACGCAGTGCGTTAGAGGCACCTTGGAGATCTAGAATCATGTTGAAGGTGGCCACATGGTCGAAGGGGTGTTTCGCCCCATTGTAGGGTAGCATCTGATTGGAGGGGTAGAGAAATCGAGGACGTACCGATTCATCTAAAATATCTCGAGTGAAAAGTGCATGAGCCCATTGGGGAGTCTTTTTCATAGTTTCCTCTACCAGGGCCTATACTCTAACCTTCATCTCTTTGATTCGATGCTCCAGAATAGGTGTGTGTCCCCGCAGAGGGTACCGCTCTCAAGTCGAGAGAAGTCGCAATTCAGTGTGAGAGTCCTCGGGTGGAATATATGGAGACCTTTGATGATGCGATCCTTCTCCCAGGTGGATGTAACTTCCCAAGGGTTCATCATAGGGGTTGTGGATGCGTTCCACTCTAACAAATGGTTAGCTAGTGAAATTCGAATGCACTTCTTGGCAAGAGCCTACTCATGGAGGAATACGAGCCCCCTCCAGAGGTGGCCATATCAGCGCCTAGATTGCGTTCACCAGTTGTACAACATGGCGATTCATCTCAATAAACTGATTATCTATTTTGTCCAGATGAGCTTCTTCTTGTACCAGCGTAGGGCCAGGTGCAGGAGGATTCATTGGCGTTTCCTGGAAAGAAGAGCGACTAGATAACGACCCTCGTTTTGGCGGAGGATTTTCTCTTAAGGCGACACTCTTAGAATGCGTTAGCATGAACGGAAAACTAGTCAAAGCGCAGTAGAGATAAAACACAGTTTTGACTTTCATTCCCACAGACAGCGCCAACTGACGTTACTTGGAAATGGTAACACAGTGAATTCATTGTTTTGTCCTCTTGAATCTTTGTCCTACTGGGCTAAGCAAGGTTCCTGCAAATCCTTAACACCGGGGGGTAGATCCTAGCGAAAGACCTCCAGCGCGAGAGTAAATATTTAGTAGAGAGCGATAAAGTGCAATATATAATGGTAGCGAAGTATAATATACGATACCTAAGCCTTTACAATACCTGGGTATTTATATAACCCTTCAGCAGTTTAAGGAGAGAGAGGACATTATGTCTCGTCACCCATTGTGTTATGGAATAATGATTGTTTTGTCCTTTATGCGCTCTCCACACCAAGTAAATTTTCTATGGTGATTTGGTGGCATAGTGTCCTTTAATGGTTAACGTTTAGGCACACCTGATGACCCAACCTTGTTCAAAGATGGGTGTCGAGCCTTTTCAAGACAACTCACTTTCCCCGAGGGTCTGGCCAACTAGAGATGGTAGGTATGCGCCTAGATTGGTCGTGGCCCAAGCCTCTAGCGATGGATGTTCTGGGCTTAATGGAGTAGGCGGCCCAGTACAAAATTCACCACTATCAGAAATCATGTAATTCCATCAAACTGAAGTAAACACCTATATAAATCCCACGAATCGAGCAAACATCAAGTAACACTTTTATACTCTTTATAAACCCTTTTCGATATCTTTTCATGAAAATAACCTTCAATAACATTGGTATTTTGGCCTGAAGTCCTTCCGATCTCTATCGCTATACCCAATCTTCAAAAAATAATCTATTTGTAATTATTAATATTCTTACTGTAATATGAGATTTCACATGTGAAATCATTGTAATTAATTGTGCTATCTGAATTCTTCCTAATTTTCCTTAAACTTTGCTTTGATGGTCTAATAGTTTTGTTGCAGATAATATTGGCTAAATCTCTCTGATACTTGGGAGAAAAATGGTTCACACCTAACCGAGGAGTCTTAGAGGCAAAACTATTATTAGGGGAAACAACAAAAGTTCACTCCCTTCCATACTCTATACCACCAGTCTCTTGAGCAACCATAACTTAACCCCCACTTTCAGCCATAGCAGTACAACTATCAATTTTTTCTTAATGTATGGAAGAATCATCTTCGTCGTCAACAAAATTAGTTTTTTCCTTAACTCGCCATATAAATTTTCTAGGCAAATGATCAAATTTTCTAGAATTACTCTGGTATGAGTCTTGATTATAATAAACACCCGAATTACCAAAATCAGGATCTCTATCCCTTTTTCCAATCCAAAATTTTATTTCAATTCTTCGACTGTTGGCCTAGTGAAATATCCAAGAGATGGGTGAATTGGGTAGATAAAAAAATTATTAGAAACAAAATACTTTAATAACCCAAATAATTAATTATTATCTATATATCACAGCGAAAATATAAAATCAACTAGGTGCATACTAAATAATAAAAATAAATAATGTAAAGATAGCAGCACACCAAAATTTATACTGGTTCACCAAACTACTCTTGGCTAAACCAGTACTCCAAGCCCTACGGAGTGTCACACCCACTAAACTCAAGATCCCTTTAAAGGTAGCAACTAAAATCTCACAAAAATTCTTTTATAGGCTCAGAATTAACCTTTGCAAATTCCTTTTCACAGGCTTAGGAATAACCTCTATTTTTATAGCCTCAAGAATAACCTAATTCCTTTTAAACAAAGGCTAAAGAATCCAAACCTCTCAAACACTCCAAATATTCTTTTACCCGGCAAGGATTGAACCATTACAACATTGCTCACAAAATAATCCAATCTAGGAAGAATTACTACCTCAATCTCTTTACAGGAAGATACTAAAACCAGCTAGCCTTAGATTAAATACTCCCAACAGTATTTAATCCGTCACTCAACTTACCAATTAAAAAATTGATAAGTGATTTTTCTCACTTAGAGCTTCTACCACCCCAAATAAATTAAAACTCAATTAATATCCCAAAACTAGTGATAGAAAAGTGAGAGATTCAAAATCTGATTTTAAACAAAAATGGGTAGCACGTAATTGAGCACGTAATTAGATTGATTCAAGAAATTGTTTCAAAAATATTTTTCAATAAAAAATCAAAAAATAATTTCTAAAGATCAAATTCAAAATATAATCAAGCAATATTAAATAGAAAGTAATTTGGAAATATCTCACCCAAAATCCACCGAAAGAATAATTATAGCGATGTTACTTTAGATTTGGTAGCAGCAATGATTCACAACAAATAATACTCAAGAATAACTTTTAGAAAAGCTCTCACAATTCTCAATAACATTTCTCTTAGAAAGGGCCAGTATAATACTCTTGATCTCTTTTTTTAGATATGAAAAACGCAGGTTTATATAAACGGGATTAAAATAAGCTCTCTAACGGCTAGTTCCCATTTGTTATGACATTTAATTCCTCTTATAGACCCCTCATATCATTAAGACTTCATTCTGGTTCAAATCACTAAATTATAGCTTTAAAACTTCTCAATTAAGTCCTCCAAATATTTCTCAATCACAATTAAATAGGATAGAAAGTATTACAAGTACCAATTTGAAAAATATTTAAACTTAATGAACCAAATCTATAGGGATATCATAATATATGTTGCATATCTCAAATAACATTAAATCCCTAAAATTTCTCGTGAATCCTAACCAAAAAACGGCTAGTAACGGCTACTTTCAGAATAAAATCCCGAATTCCATAATATCTTGAAACGGTCCCATAAGTTGATCGACCAAGATCACCTGTCAATCGATCTATTCAGGATGTAGCCAAGCTAAGAATTTTGTGCCCATCGGTCAACCTATCTGTTGACCTAGAGATTCAAAAAGTTCTATTTCTTATCATAGGTCGACAACTCTGTTGACTTATAGATACAGAGAGTTCATATTTAAACACACGTCGACCTACCTGTCAATTGAGAGATACAGACACTTTTCCTTCTATGTTCTGGTCGACTTACCTGTTGACTTATGGATGTTGCAACACTTCTCTCAATTCATTTTTAATCCATTTTCATTACATTTTCGCCCCTTTAGCCAATTTCTTTTCTCGGTTAACTCCACTAAATACTTAAATTCAATTTTAATTAATTATTAATATATTTTTTTAAATTACACCAGGCGCAAATAATTTAGCTAATTAGGATCCTATTAAAAACACACATATTTATAAAAATTATTGAAATATCTTTTTGTGGCATGTGTGATTCTAATTGGGATATTAAGAGTTAAAATTTAACCTGAGTTGTTTTCCCTAGGTTCTTCAAATTCTTCAACCTCTTAATCCTTCATAATCTTGTCATCATATCTTTATGATTTGGAACTAATAAACTGAAACACTTAATCAAACCGTTAGTTCCACCAAAAATATCAACCTTTAATTATCCATCAAAATTTTAGAATCAACAATCTCCCCCTTTTTGATGATGACAATTAACTTTGATATTTTCTTCAAAACAATAATATAACCACACTCCCCCTGAATCCGAGGACGGGTTTTATAACTCATTTAAGTATAGTAATGAATAAATTCATAAAATAATCAACAAAGCACAAATATAAAAATAAACTCCCCCTTAAGATATTCAATAAAATATCAACAAATTCTCCCCCATTGTCATCTCAAAAAAAAATTGGGGAGAGGAGAACACAAAAGAACTCTACTCTAGGCAAATATATAATATACTTTGAAAGAATAAACCTTAAGTAATTAAATCAGAATATCTATATACATATATAACTCTTTTAAAAACACATTGCATCAATCCATAAAATCAACTTTATGCATTAAAATCATTCTCAAGAAATACCATGTGGATCATCATTAGGGATAAAAAATCTAACGAAGTAGATCAAGTCTAGCTAATCCATCAAAATTCATACACTAGAAGTCAAGTTTCACCAAAATCCTAAATTAGTTATTACAGACCGAAATAGTAAATGTGGAACTTGTCTCAATAACAAATTTAAAGATAGAATAAAAGATAAAGTCTAATGAGGGCTCTATCCAAAAAAGTGATCATAAAGTCCCATCGAACTAGTGGCTGGCTGCTGAGGATATTGAACTCCTGGCTGAACAATTGGTCCTAGAGTCATTTGCTGATAAAACGGCGTTGACGGTCCTACTCCAGATGGCCCAGCAACAGTTAGTCCTCCAAAGGACTATTGTGCTCCAAACATAGGATGTCTTGTAAAGTGTGGCTGAGCACTGTATTGCTTCTGGTATCCGTGATGAGATGACTGTATAAACTGAAACATTTGTTCTAGATTCCCTGTGATTTTCCTAAATCCAGCTTCTATGTTCATAGTCATTTGGACCATTTTATTTTCTAACCCAGTCATCCAATAATCCATTAGATTTGCATGTACTCTTAGATCATCAATCTGATCATGAAGAAAATCCATATTATGCTCATTTCTTCTTCATTATCTTTTTCCTCGCCCATAGCCTGGATTCTTTGCCTTTTCTAATTCCTCTTCTTTACCCATCTATTTCCTTTGTACTCATATCCCATTAATGAAGCATTACCCACATTAATCCATTCCGGAGTGATTGTCATGAATTTTTGTTCATCATGATCAGTTTCAACTCCAAAGTGATCAAACAACCTTTGGAGTGCATCAGCATAGAGTAATACTCCAGAGGTTTTTTGAACATGATACTTCATGTGGTCCATCATGATATGAGCTAGATCCAATTTTCTCCCTTCAACAATCTCATTCATCAAATAAAGGTCAAACTCATTTACATTAGCATGACTTTCCACTCTAGACACAACCGTATAAGTTAGCACCAAATGAAGGAATCGATACTCAAGAGATAATAATCTTGCTTTATCTCCCTCTAAGTTAAATTTCTCAGCAATTTCCATTCTATTGAAATTTATCGAAAGCCAGTGAAGGGTATTGTACGGAACTACGTCTTCTCTCGGTATTTGCAAAATATCGCATAATAATCCCCTATTAAACTGGATTTCTTTTCCTTTAACATAGGATGAAATTTCAATATTATTGTAAGTGAGATTGTTATAGTACATTCTCACCCACACCAGCATCCACTCATTCCTTTGGGTGACAAAATCGACCCACCCCAAATTTCTAAAATATCCTTCAATATCAATATTTTTTCTCTTTTAAACTAACAAAATCTATAGGTTTGCAACCTAAAGCCTTTCGGTTGACAAACCCCTCATTATATTTTTTCTCATCCTCTTCCTTTCGAAAATGTTCATTGTCGAACATAACCCTTTGAGCACGATTCTTGATTTTAGGCATTTTTCACACAAATTTAAAACAAATCAACCAAAATAACGCAAGAGATTAAGCCTAAACAGATAACCAACCGAAACCCTAGAAATCAGAGAGAACCAACATTTTTTCATAAGTAATGAGCCACCAAATCTCAGATCCAAGCCTTAGACCTTTAGATTCAACCCAAAAATATTCTAATCCAAGCCGAAATGAACTGATTTCATGAAGTTTATGCTTGAACGAACTTAGGAGATGAAGGGTTTTAGAGAAAAATGAATTTTAGTTTTGGACGAAATGAAATGAACAAGTAAGGGGTATTAATATCCCGTAATGGTCAGTCGCCTGACATCTTAGAGGCGATCGACAGATGAATGCAGCGCGTCTCTCTATATTCTAACCTGTTACTGTCGGTCGACTGGTCATTCTGAGTTGTTTGATGTTTTGTGCATTTAAACCCTAATTTGATCAACTTAGCTCAATTTTTTACCTCTTAGTTTGATCCAAATATATTTTATAAAAATTTAATTACTCACACATTTAAACACACACACACACACATGTATCACAAACATCTAAATTTCAAAATGAACAGACTCGGTCTCCCTAACAAAATTGATAAACTTAAACTTAAAAATTTTTGACATACCTGGATCATCTTTGGGAGCAAGTGGTGTGTGTACCTTTGATGGATTACTAATTTCTGACTTGGAATCCTTTGACTTCACCAATACTTGATTTTTCTCTTTAATTTCTTCCTTCTTCGAAATGGCAATTTTCTGAACTGATTCAATAAGAACTTTTTTGCCTTTGTTTGGTGTTTTAGGTTGCTTTAGTACAACTTTGTAAATGAACTTTTTTCTTGTACTGGTATCTTGCATTTTATTGTGGATAAGCATTGTCAGCTCTCACATATTTAGTTTATTGTTTCTGTACTCTTCTATTTGGCACATGTTGATTCTTCTTTGGCAGGGCATATTCATTGTACCCTCTTGTCTGTTCAAATCTCCTTGTCGGCACGTAATATTCATTGTACCTTTGTCTAAATCTCTTATTGGTACCTGCACCAAAAACTTTTCTTTTTGGTATCTAGTTGTTTCTGGATCCGATAGGGTAACCATGTAATAAATAACAAGAGTTTTCATAATGACCAAATTTACCACAATAAAAACACTTAATATTGTTAGCAAGCCTCTTCGAATAGTTAGTGTTTCGTATGGGAGCATAATATTGTTTGCGATTTTGAGAAGCAGCTTTAGTAATTATTGGTTTTTCAATAGATTTAGTACTCTCAACATCCTTGAATTTATCCATTACTTCTTTAAGCTCCTTTTGAGTCTTCTCAAGTAACCATTCATTGGTTCTAACATTTACCTGTAGACCAAAATTCTTTTTATGCATAAATTCAAGATCATTCTTAAGAATTTGGCACTCATTTTTAACAGAATGGATTTTCACGCTAGCTCTATCAAGATCACACCTTGTATTGTCGAATTCAATACTCAAGGCCTCATTCAAGGTTTCAAGATTTTTCCTTTTAAATTCATTCTATTGAAGATCATAAAAATCATTTTTCAAAACCTCAGTCTCATCCTCAAGAGACTCAATTTTCTCACACAATTTACCAATTTTAGATAAAGCATTTTTAAACTCAACAGTTTCAAAATATTTGTCCAAATTCTTTTTTCTTGAGATATTTGACAGTACTAAACTTCTTATTTTCAATAGTTACAATTTTTTGCTCTAGTTTAAAATTCTCTTTTTCAAAAACATTCGTAAGAGCAATAAGCATCTCAATAGCCTTATCTGGATTCTTATCATTGCAAATTATATCAGTCTCACAATTAGAACAATGACAATTAGAAGAAGTAGAATTAATAGTAGTACACACAACTTCAGAATCAAGACACTCCATGTGATCATGTTTAGCTATACTGTGAAGTATATCCAGCTAAAACTAGCTTTGATGCCAATTGTTGGCCTAGTGAAATACCCAAAAGGGGGTGAATTGAGTAGATAAAAAATTATCAGAGAAAAATACTTTAATAACCTAAATAATTAATTATTATCTTTATATCACAGCAGAAATATAAAATCAACTAGGTGCACACCAAACAACAAAAATAAATATTGTGCACACCAAACAACAAAAATAAATAATGTAAAGATAACAGCACACAAGAAATTTATACTGGTTCACCAAGCTACTCTTGGCTAATCTAATCCTTCAAGCCCCATGGAGAGTCGTACTCACTAAACTCAAGATCCCTTTAAAGGTAAGAACTAAACCCTCACAAAGATTTTTTTACAGGCTCAGAATTAACTTTTACAAATTCCTTTTCACAGGCTTAGGAATAACCTCTACTTTTTACAAGCTCAAGAATAACCTAATTCTTTTTAAACAAAGGCTAAAGAATCAAAACCTCTCAAACACTCCAAATATCCTTGTACCCGGTAAGAATTGAATCGTTACAAAATTGCTCACAAAATAATCTAATCCAGGAAGAATTACTATCTTAATCTATTTACAGGAAGAGACTAAAACCAGCTACCCTTAAATTAAATACTCCTAACAGTATATAATCCGTCACTCAACTCACCAATTAAAAAATTGACAAGTGATTTTTCTCACTCGGAGTTTCTACTACACCAAATCAATTAAAACTCAATTAATATCCCAAAACTAGTGATAAAAAAGTGAGATATTCAAAATCTAATTTTAAACAAAAATAGGTAGCACGTAATTGAGCACGTAATCAAATTGATTCAAGAAATTGTTTCAAAAAAAATTGAATAAAAAAAATCAAAAAACAATTTCTAAGATCAAATTTCAAATATAATCAAGAAATACTAAATAGAAAGTAATTTGGAAAGATCTCACCCGAAATCCACCAAAAGAATAATTATAGAGATGCTAATTCAGATTCAGTAGCAGCAATGATTCATAGCAAATAATACTCAAGAATAACTCTTAGAAAATCTCTCACAATTCTCAATAACATTTCTCTTAGAAAATCTCAATATAATACTCTTGATCTCTCTTTGTAGATATGAAAAATGCAAGTCTATATAAATGGGATTAAAATAAGCTCTCTAACGGCTAGTTCCTATTTGTTATAACAGTTAATTGCTCTTATAGACCCCTTATATCATTAAGACTTTATTCTAGTTCAAATCACTTAATTATAGCTTTAAAACTTCTCAATTAAGTCCCCCAAATATTTCTCAATCACAATTAAATAGGATAAAAAGTATTACATGTACCAATTAGAAAAATATTCAAACTTAATTAACCAAATCTATTGGGATATCATAACATATGTTGCATATCTTAAATAACATTAAATCCCTAAAATCTCTCATGAATTCTAACCAAAAACCGGCTAGTAACGGCTACTTTCAGAATAAAATCCGGAATTCCATAATATCTTGAAACAGTCCTATAAATCGATCGACCAAGATCACCTGTCGACCGATCGATTCAGGATGTAGCCAGCCAAGAATTTTGTGCTCATCAGTCAACCTATCTATCGACCTAGAGATTCAAAGAGTTTAATTTCTTATCATAGGTCGACCGCTCTATCTACTTATAGATACTGAGAGTTTATATTTAAGTACACGTCGATCTACCTATCGACCGAGAGATACAAAGACGTTTACTTCTATGCTCCGGTTAACTTACCTATCGACTTATGGATGCTAGAACACTTCTCTCAATTCATTTTTAATCCATTTTCATTGACGTTTTTGCCCCTTTAACTGATTTTTTTTCTCAGTTAGCTCCACTAAATACTTAAATTCAATTTTAATCAATTATTAATATTTCTTTTTCAATTACACATAAGAACAAATAATTTAGCTAATTAGGATCCTATTAAAAAAATACTTATTTATAAAAATCATTTAATAATATTTTTTATGTCGTGTGTGATTCTAATTGGTAAATTAAGAGTTGAAATTTAACCTAAGTTGTTTTCCCTGGATTTTTCAAATTCTTCAACTTCTTAATCTTTCATCATCTTTGTCATCATATGTTCATCATTTGGAACTAATAAACTGAAACACTTAATCAAACCATTAGTTCCACCAAAAACATCAACCTTTAATTGTCCATTAAAATCTTAGGATCAATATCGACCAATAATTAAAACCCCATTGAAAAAATTAATTGTCTTCTTGTCCTCCCAACAAGAATTAAATCTAACAAAATCAAACATAAAACTCTTACCAAATCTATTCTTTTTACGAACAAATACATCCCTAATTTTTCCAATACCATGAAAATTTAATCTAAACCAAAGATTATCTATATCCGGAAGATAATCAACAAAAATGGTGAAAAGCTTACCGAAATGCCTCTCGCCTACATTGCCCTTGCATCTGGATACAAAGCTTGGATTTATTAGATTTCTGCCTAATCTTTCCATTAAGTCAACTAATTCATCATTCACCTCTCTCGACACCCTGACATCTGATTCTTCCAATGCACTAATAGGACATTACTAGGTTAGAGCTAGGGGTGTTCAAAAAACCCAAAGAACCGAAAAAATAAACCAAACGGGCAAAAGAAAAATGAAAAAAAAAAAAAAAACCTACCGGCTCGATTTTTTTGGCGCCGAAAATCGCAACCCCGATTCGGCCTGCAGGTTTAGATTTTGGGAATCGCGGTTAAACTGCATTGATCTGAGCATATAAAATGATGTCATTTTATGTATATATATGTGTGTGTGTGTGTGTGTGTGTGTGCGCACATTAGCAAACCCTAGGCCTTCATTCCTCATTTTTCGCCGCCTCCAAATTCGCAACTCTCTAGGAGCGATAACCCTAGGCCTTCATTCTCTCTCCATTCCTTTCGGATCTTTATCGATCTTCTAGTTTGATTTTATCTCTAACTCTCCTTCCTCATTCCAATCGTAAGCATAGAGCTTCGCCTCTAGCGAAGAGAATTATGTGTTCACATAAAAATGGCGAACACAAAGCTTCTTCATCGCTACTATTACAAATCTTGAAATCCAAATGATCGCAACCGAAGTTGAGATCTCTCTCCTTAATCGAACACAAGCCTTCATTCCTTAGATTTTTTTTTTCGGTGAGTATCACTCTCTAATTTCTTCATTTTATGTTCGCATATTTGATAGTTGTCATCATATTTGATCGAAACCCTTCTGCTCTCATCAGATTAATACCATTATGTTTTGTTGACGTTGGATTTGGATGTATAAATTAATAGGATACGCTTATATTTCTATTTTAGTTTCTGTTTTTGTTTTCTTAATTGCTAGATAATTGATGGCTGAAAATGTTGACAACACTCCTGCGGTTGGTACCAATGATGAACGCCCACAACAATGTAAAGGAAATAAGAAGTCCATTGTTTGGAAAAATTTCACAGCATTGAAATCTGAGGATGGTGAGGGTCCTAGGGCAGCTTGTAATTACTGTTCTAAAGATTTTGCATATGATTCGAGAAAAAATGGAACTAAGACAATGGCAGTTCACCTAGACCAAAGATGTGATAAATACCCATTTAGAGTCCCATATCCCAAACAAACAAAGATTGTCTTTAAAGCAAAATCGGATTGTAGTGGTAGTGGTCAACTATTACCATGGTCTTTTAGTGCAAAGGATTGTAGAAAAGCACTTGCTAGAATAGTAATAATTGATGAATTACCATTTAGGTTTGTTTAAAATGAAGGATTTAGGGACCTTATGTGTGTTGCTCAACTTATGTGGGTGAATATTCTTTCTCGTACTACGATTGCTAGAGATTGTTTGGGACTTTATAATGAGTCAAAAGAGAAGTTGAAATCTTTTATGAAGGGTAAGAGAGTTTGCCTAACAACCGACACATGGACGTCTTTACAAAATTTGAATTACATATGTCTTACCGCTCACTTCATTGATAATGATTGGAAATTACACAAAAAAAAAAAAAAAAAAATCCTCAATTTTTATTTAGTTCCAAATTATAAAGGCGAAACCCTTGGTAACTCAATTGGAAATTGTTTAATTGATTGGGAAAGTAGAAAATTTCTTCCTATAATAGTAGATATTGCAAGTTCAAACAATGGTGCAATTAATTTCTTGAAGAGAAAGACCAAAAATCGAAAGAGTATTGTATTGGAACAAGAGTTTCTACATGTTAGATGTTGTGCACACATTTTAAATCTTATTGTGTGTGAGGGTTTAAAAAAAATGGATGAGTCCATCCTCAAAATAAGAAATGTAGTGAGGTATGTGAGGTTATCCTCATCTAGATTGGAAAGTTTCAAGATTTGTGCCGAAAAAGAAGGTATTGATTGTAAGAGTCAAGTTTGTCTCGACGTGCGAACTAGATGGAATGCTACTTATTTCATGTTGGAAAGGGCAATTAAATTTGAAATAGCGTTTGACCGATTGGTGGAAGAGCATGCACAAATGAATAGAGTTTTTGATGATGATGATAAAGAGATGATGTAGATGATGTTGAGAATGTGAGAGGAAAAAAGGCTAGAAGGGTTTTGAGTCCACTAACTAGTGGGGTTGGGAAAAAGCTAAGTTGTTTGTAAAATTTCTTAAATTTTTTTTACAATTCAACTTTATGGTTTTCCGGTTCCTTATTTGTCACGTCTAATATTTTTTTCATGGAGCTTATGATAATCCAAAATGGAATAAGCAACTTGGGTGCAAACTCTGATGCATTTTTACAGTTGATGGCAATTGGAATGAAGGAAAAATTTAACAAATATTGGAAAAACACCGAAAAAATAAATTTGTTGTTGCTTGTGGCGGTTGTTCTTGATCCTTGATACAAGTTAAAGTATGTTGAATGGTGTCTTGGGGAATGTTACGATAAATCCATTATGTTTGAGTTAATTAAGAAGTTGAAACGGTGTTTGAATCAATTGTATAATTGGTATTCCGAAAATGGGATAGTAAATGTAAGTGAATCCCAAGATAGAAGTATACCCTCGATTGATTTAGACATGGAAAAAAAAAATGAACGTAAATCTTTTGCTGCCAAATTTCAAAAGCACCTAATAGAAGAGGGTGATATGAGTTACAATCGAAAATGTATAAATTTTTGCTTGATTCTTGTGAGAAGGAAAGTAATAATTTTGATATATTAGGGTGGTGGAAGATAAACTCAACGAATTATCCGATTCTCTCTCAAGTAGCGAGGGATGTGTTAGCCATTCGGGTATCTACCGTCGCTTCAGAATCTACTTTTAGCACTGGTGGACACATTCTTGATCCATTCTGGAGCTCACTGTCAACGAAGATGGTGGAAGCCTTAATTTGCTTTGAAAATTGGTTGCGATAATCAACTCCTATCAATCTTCGAGAAAAAATAGAACAAGTTGAACAACTTGATCTTATTGACGTTGAGGAAGGTAATAAAAAAAAAAATGTTTGTTTACAATTCATAGTTTCTTTTCCCTGTTAATGCATCAGTTTTTTTTCTTTTTTAATTGTAGATCTTAGTCAACTTTTTTTTTTCAGAATCAGAGATTATTAATTAGTGACAGATCATCTGGAATCAGAGATTAATTTTTGGGACTGTTGTTAATTTTTTTGGGACTGTCATGTAGTAAAGGATCATCCGAAATCAGAGATTATTAACGAGTGATTGTTATTAATTTTTTGGGACTGTTGTTATTATTTTTTGGGACTATCATATAAATGGTTTGGGATTGTAAGTTATTTTTAATTTTTGTGTTGTATTGTATTATTGAAATGTGTTATGTTGGTGAATTTTGTTATGTGCTAAAGTTATTGATGAATTGTAATTTTTGGACTATTAATTAGTAATTGTATTTTATGGACTATTAATTACTAAATTATATTGCGCTATAAAATAATATTTGAAAATATAATTTCTACGTATTATAAAACAATCATTTTGGGCCATTAAAAATTGTGTTGGTGAATAGGCTGAAATTGAATTTGGAACAATTCACTAAGGAATTGAGCTATGGGTTAAAACTTAAAAGAAATGAATGTGGGTTGTGCAAAAAAACACACGAAAATAATTTCAGGCCCAAAATCGAAAACTGCACCGAAACTGATAGAAATCGCAGGGGCGATTTTTTTCACATATGGAACCCGAATCGTCAGGAAGCGGTTTTCAGTTTGTAAAAACGAGAATCTCGGTTCAGGGACTAAAAAATAGAAAATTTGAACCGAACCGTGAACACCCCTCGTTAGTAGGGATGTCAACAATCCAAGTTCGATTCGGTTTCATGCAAAACAAGTAGGGCATAAAATACGCCGCTACTTACACTCGCAAGTATACAAGGTCTAAGTTTTAGTATTAGTGTGATCGTGAAAGATCGGGTTATTGTATCCACAGGGATTGGTGTCGTTACTATCGAATACCGCGTTTGTCGTGGCCTAATTTTATCTAGGTGAAAAATAAATGTAATTAATTAATTAAACTAATACTAATATAACATAAATTAACTACACTAATATGCTAATATCTTTTAGGGTGAAGAATTGCCTAGGGATTAACGTGTTTACAAATATATGTTCGATCTCGATTTACTTATGTTTACGATGTTCGACCTATTTGACAATCTTGGTACGTAAACTCCACCGCCACCTCTCCTGAGTGTAAGACGGGGGAATACATGACTTCGAGTCAACGAAGAAGTCCCCCTCAACGTCTTAACGACCCTAGGTCACGTGAGTCTCGCCTAGCATCATTGATTGCAAACAATCCAACTCTCTCCCAGGTTATTGGATCGTGCGTTGTATTTACCCTATCGACAATCTCCGTTCGTAAACTCTCTCGCCACCTCTCCCGAGTGTAAGACAAGGGATATAACGCAACTTCGAGTCAACGAAGAAGTCCCCCACAACGTCTTAACGACCCTAGGTAGCGTGAGTCTTTACCCCAACATCATCGATTATCCGCGATTCAAACCTCGACTGGGTTATAAAATCGTGGCGTTTGTTTATCCTAATTCGAATCCGGGGTTTGTCAAAACCCCGTATTCTCCATTTATCAATCCAATCATAATAAACAAACAATACGATAAACACAATCAAACTACGAAGAACAAACATAAACGCAACACCGAAATCATCCAAACAAACATATTTATAAATATATCGTTAAATTCTACTAAAATCCATATTTAACTCGTGGTCATAACCGTATAAACATATAAATCAAGCTAAACATGCTCACATGATCCTAAGATAAAGAAATAAGGAAAAACAATCGAAGAACTTAGCCTCGTCCGAAGATAAACCGCTAAGAACGCTCAACGATCAATTCTCCGTCTTCTCCACTTCGGGATGTGAGTTCCACCTCTAAAACTCCTAAACCTAGGCTTAAATTTAGCCTAAAGTGCTCAAAAACTCAAGAGAGGGCGGAGAAGGGGGAGGAAAGGGGGTATTTATAGCCAAAATATCCTAAAAATATATAAAAATATCTCAAGACTGTGCAGGGGATTTTCGCCTAGGCGGTGGATTTTTCACCTAGGCGAAGTTAAGTCGGTTCGGCTGATCGCCTAGGCGGTGAAGTAGGCAGTGGACGTGAAAGAACATTTTGTTGGATTTTCGCCTAGGCGATCGGCTGTCAGTAGCCCATCTTCGTTCTCTGTTGGATTTCTGCCTAGGCGAAGGAATCTTCGCCTGGGCAGTGGTCCATCAGTAACATCTGCTCTTTTCTCAGCTTCTTCACCGCCTAGGTGGTAGGCCTGTTTCATATTTTAGCATCCGAGCTTGTTTATCCATCGTAACTTCGACTCGCTTTGGTTCTATCTCATTGTTTTCACTCCAGTTTCCTATCTTTATGCCCCACACACCTAATTTATATAAAAAGTATGAAAACTAATTAAAACATAATAAAATACTATATAAACGCTCGAAAACTAACTTAATTCGGTTTAGAAATACGTAGGTGGATCACACCTATCAAAAACCAAAACCAAAACCGTTTAAGATATGTGAAACCAAAACCAAAATCGCCAGTTTTTTTTAAACGGTTTTAAAACCAGACCGTTTAAATTTAGCCAAAATCAAAACCGCAACCACAAATCACAATTCACTATTAATTCTAAACATTCTCCAAATCATACAGTTTTCAAAATAGCTAAAAATCAATAGCAAAACCAACTACATAAAAACATTTTTTAAAATCATATAGTCTGCGAAACTAACTACATAAAAACAGTCTTCAACATAAATTAAAATCAACTAAAATGGTTAAAAGTGTAAATAAATAAAAATAGAGATGAAACTGTAAATACTAAATAAATAAAAAAATAATATATATATATATCGATTACACGATTCGACTCACGGTTACGTGATTACTATTCCAAAACCAAAACCAAAACCAAAATCAAAACCGTTTTGATTTCTAAGTCTAAAATTAAAACCAAAACCAAAACCATTTAATCGGTGTCAATCCACACTATTCAGTTAGATTTCTCTCGGTTACCCATCAGTTCAATTTTTTTTATTTTTTTTTATTTATTTATTTTTTTATTTATTTTTTTTTTTTGTCTTCCTAGTAGTTAGAATTACTCGAGGGCCACAAACTCCTCTGATCTCAATGGAAAAGTACATCATAATTAATAGGTGAGAGGATTGGTAAATTTGAAATCTCTAGGCACGATTCCCTAGATAGACCCTCCCTCTGCTCTGTCGCTACATTAGTTCAACTCTGGAGGGCCATCACATGCGTAATCTTGACCAGCATCTATAGTTTATACTAGCCTCGAAGATCGCTGAATGTCAGACACCAAATATTTGAGCTCGAAAATTTTGAAATACTTGTCACGAATTCTGATAGAGAGTTTATCTCTCTAAACTCCATGTTACTTTTGTTGAATTTTGATCAGTACGTACTTGGTACGGCTAAGAACTTACCAGTTCGAATGATTGAACCACGGCGAGGTGGTCTCAAATGTAGGCGCTCTGTCAAATTTGGTGTCGAAATGTCAATGACGAACCCACTCGAAAGGGCTAATTAGAGAACATTGTTTTTGAAGATGTCGATGCTGCTCTGTTTTTGAAGATGCCAGCCACTGCCGCTTATACCAACAGCACTGGTTGAGTTCCCCGGAGGTTGAGATCGCAATTACTAGTGACGAGGTAGAACAATTTGAAAGTTGTTGTGCACACCCATTCAAGAGAGAGTCTCTCTCTCTCAACTCAAGAAATATGTTTATTTATTATCATATATTAAAAAAAATATTGTATCCAAAAGTATTTCTTTATTTATGTTCTAAACCAATTCAAAACAATTGTTATTATCCACAACACCCACCTCAAATTTTAGGGAGCAAAAGTATGTTTTTCCCACCAATAAAGTGTAATAAAACAACTAATACGTTGAAAAGTAACAGAGTGTGAAAATCATACATACAAGAATGCAATTAGCTCAAAAAAATAGAGAAAGAAATCGTGCCAAACAAGAAAAAAGTGGTAACAAAGAACAGAATCAATAAATCAACAATTTTACTCTGAAATCAATATAGACATTTAAGAACTTCTGTAAAAGTGCCAAAGCTGAATATAGATAGATACATACACAGATTTTGCTGCCAAAAAAGGCATCCGGTACTATATAAAGAATAAAGAGCCAATGAACCTTTATTCATTGACAAAATAATTGAAAGAAAGAAAAAAAAAAATGAAATCTACAATTGTTGTATACTAACTTTTCTTTTGTATCATATACTGAGCAGTATATAACCCTAATCCATCACTTTGTTCTAAGGGAATCTCCAAAAGCAACTTCATAGATTTCTAGGATTGGCTAGTCGGTGGTCTCCGGTAGGAGGTTGTGGCAGGTTTTATCACAGGGATAAGGACAGTCGATCTCCTTGGCAGCCTTTCTCTCGAAAAACCAATCACCCACTGTTTTCGCAATGCTCTAAAAAATAAACAACAAAGAAACGAGGACTTATTATTTGTTATATCATTTGACTCTATCAACTCTATCGACTAACGGATTTCGTAGGCATTTCGAAAATTTAAGGAGAATAATTAGCCGTTTATGGTACTCGAAAGAGAACTAGTTTTGAAAATAGGAGCATTTTTTAAACAATTTTTAATAGAAGATGAAATTTCATTTAAATAATATTTTTATTTTTCAATTTTGATATTATTAAATAATTTGATTGTAAAATTTTACTTGAAAATATTTCCTAAACGTGAAGTTTTTTTCGTCGGTTTATCTCACATTTACTTGATTGGATTATTTTACAAGTTTGAGATAAAGTATAAATAATCCAACAATTTGTATAAATAATCCTTTTTTATTAACTTTTTTCTTATGTGTAAGTTGACAAAAATTCAAGTGACCATAATTGTGTAATTGGAGAAGACTTACAAATTTGATATGAGATTCTAACACTTTACGTGTTGTCTTGCACGTGATGTGATCAAACAAACGAGATTAACGAGATTTTCAAATTTCAATACTATGTTAGGAGTTTCCAATTTAAAATCATATATTAATCATGTGGAGTAACTCTTTTTATATATATAGACTAATTTCGAAAATCTCATGCTTCGAAAAAAAAAAAGGTACCTGATCGTTGATTGTTGGGGAGTCGGGTGCAAACCACGTGTCTTGTGATTCGCTTTGGCAATGAGCAAAACACGAATTTATGAACAATCCTCCAGTTGTCGATTTTTCAAAAGGAGCTAAAGCTGCAATCATATCGTCTCTATACTCTGAAAGAATAAATATCCAAGAACAAGAATTTATCTCTCCAAAATAAAAATAAAAAAGCGACTTCATGTACTATAAACCGAAAATAAAATAAAATGAAACCTAAGTTTCACTTTTTATCCCTGAAGTTTGGATCTGATTACACTTTATTATTTGAAATTTAATTTTTTATGATTTGTTGCCATTTTTCAAATAAATTTACTGAATCTGATCATTCGTCACCAGAGTAAAGGGGAGCGTTAATGTAATAATGAGCTTGGCCCACGTGGCCCATTAGAACAAAATTCTAACACCTACTTCCCCTATAAATATATGTGTATAGCATTGTAGTCTTTGCATATTTTTCTCATAATATCAAAACATGATTTATTCTACCACGTTTCAATCATCTTAACATGGTATCAAGAGAAAGTCTTTCTTGGACCTATTCTCAATAAAATTCTCGCAATCCTAACGCTTCCGCCGCTGCTGCCCATATCCTCTCGAGACTTTCGTCGCTACTACAGGCTTCATCCCTTCTCCGATATCAACAAACATCATACCACCGACTTCGTTTTACATAGACGAACATAACGCCACCAAAATCACCTCCATCGGAGTTCAGACGCACCCTCACACGCCTCCAACAGCCAGCCGCCTCATGCGCCCTCACAGGCGGAAAATAGGTGGCACGTCAAATCCACACGTAGCCATCCTTTGCCTTCTACCCACCAGCTACCACGTCAGCCCTAAAATCCCTGTCAGCAACCCACGTCAACGCCAACTCAACACATAGTCATTGCCAGGTCATCGTTGATAAGTGCCACATAATCGACACGTCAGCACACAGACAGCGCCATATCAGCGCACAATTAGCTTTGACCGTGCCACATCAGCGTTGACCGTCAGCCACGTCATCGCCATATCAGCAAAAAGTCAACTTGACCAGTACCACATCAGCGTTGACCCTTTTCCACATCAGCGTTGACTGCCACATCATCGCCTTGTTGTCTTCACAATCCCTGCCACGTCATCAGTTTGTTCTTTGTCCCGGTTCAGGCCTTTTTTTACTAGTTTTCTGCAAACTTGGACGAGTTCCTAAGGTTTTTTAGTGTTCTGAATCTGTTTACGGCCTCGGTTTTCTGATTTGGTAATCATAAAATACACTTCTTTCTTTATTTAAGTGTTTTCTACACCAGTTCACCTCTTCTTTTGCTCCTATGGCTGAATTTGATGCACCTTAGGTTATCACTACTGTTCTGAATGAAACTAATTATGTCGTATGGACTCAAGAGATGCCTAGTTTTCTCCATGGACGACGATTGTGGCATCTCATGACTGGAGATATCACTGAACCCGAGCATACGGACAACGAGGATAAGGCCAAATACATTAACTGTCTAGAGGAATGGGATAACAAAAATCACCAAATTCTCACATGACTCCATCCTACTATCATTCCAGAGATCAAACTTCAATTTGGTACAATCCAGACAGCTAAAGAAGCTTGGGATCTTCTCCAGGACCGCTACACTAAGGCAGACATCTCGAATCGGTATCGCCTTCTCTCCACCCTCCATAGTATGCTCCAGGAACCTAGGCAAATCGTCAATAGTTTCCTATACCAGATGATTGTCGTGTGGGATCAGTTGGCTATTACTGAGCCAACCTGGGAATGCACAAAAGACGCCACCATTCATGCTAAATACCGAACAGAGACACGCATTATACAATTCCTGATGGGCTTGAGGGAAGAATTTAAGCCTGTACGAGCTTCAATCCTCCACCGGGGCACACTAGCTTCTCTAAACAATGTCCTTTCTGATCTACTCAATGAGGAAACACATCTAGCGACACTACAAAGCTCACATACAGATGTTGCCCTAGCAGCTTCAGTTGCTCTTGCAGCACCAGTTACTTTTGCATCACCAGGAAGGAAGCCAAACCCATCCCAGAAGCCCTTATTCTGCAGGTATTGTTATTCACAAGGGTGTGAATGGTTCAAATGTCCTTATCGCCTATGTAAGGTCTGCAGAGAACCAATCCACTATCTTGCAGACTGCCTTAAACTTCCATCTGGAAATCAGCCAAATGGGAACCAATATCGCTCTCGAGGCTCTCGCAATCAGTCATATTTCAAGCCAAAGAATGTTGCTGCTGTAGCCATTGATGCTACACCAACTTCATCCCACTCTCTACCTGATTGGAGTGATTTTTGCACCGCGTTTACCGAGACTCTAAATAAAACTGGTAAAAATGTAGCCATGTCAGCTACACCAGGTACATCTCGATGGTATTTTGATTCTGCCTGTTACAATCACATGACATCTGATTCCTCTATCTTTTCTTCTAAAACTCGTGATGAGCATGCACCTACTATTAACACTGCTAATAGATCAAATATGTTGGTCAACCATACTGGACATGTTGACTGTTCTCATTTATCACTTCTTGATACATATTTGGTTCTTAAGCTTACGCTCAACCTTATATCTGTTGGACAATTATGTGATCTTGGACTTGATTTGCATTTTTCTTCTATTGGTTGTCATGTGCGGGACCCTCAGACAAGAAAACTCCTTGGGACCGGCCGTAAAGTTGAACGCCTCTTTGAGCTCACTCACCTCCAAGTCCCATCCTCATCATTACCAAACCAATCAGCTACATCCATCCCAAGACTCTCACCCGTAGAATTGTGGCACTCTCGGTTAGGTCACACTTCATCCAGTCGCCTTCATTCTCTTATTTCTAGTGGTCAGTTAGGTTCATTTCAGCATGCGTCTTTCCATTTTATTCATTGTCAACTTGTAAAACAATAAGCTTTACCTTTTAATGAGAGTCAGTCTGTTTCCCTTGCACCTTTTGATTTAGTACATTCTGATGTTTGGGGGGCCTTCTCCTTATGCAACAATGGGTGTTGCTCGCTATTTTGTTATATTTGTGGATAACTATTCTCGATATACATGGTTGTTTCTTATGAAAAACATATCTGAATTATTTCAAATATATTCTGATTTTTCTTCTATGGTTCAAACTCAATTATCTCGAAATATCAAAGTTTTTCGGTCAGACAATGCAATGGAATACAAAGATCGTGCTTTTCTAAACCTACTTCACAAAAAATGGCACTCGTCCCCACTGCTCATGTCCTGGAACCTCCCAATAAAATGGACGAGCCGAACGCAAACATAGACACATTCTTGATACCATTCGTGCTCTACTCATTTCTTCTTTATGTCCTGAGCGTTTCTGAGGTGAGGCTGCCTTAACCGCAGTATACACAATCAACCATGTTCCTTCCACCACAATCCAAAATCAGTCCCCATTTGAGCGTCTTTTCGGAAAGCCTTCTGATTACTCTGAACTCAAAGTCTTTGGTTGCGTTTGTTTCGTTCTTCTTAAACCACATGAACATAACAAATTGGAACCAAGGGCTCACTTATGTTGTTGCATTGGATATGGTATTGAACATAAGGGGTATCGATGTTGGGATCCCATTTCTAAAACTCTTCGTATCTCTCATCATGTCGTTTTTTGGAAATATCAAATGTTCTCTTCGTTATGGTCATTTGACATGTCTATCATCCCTAACTCTAGATTTTTTACTGATCCATCTATTGAGTTATTTCCTGAGGACCCAATTTCAGATACTATCGAGTCCACCTTTGATCCACCAGTTGACTTCACCTCTCCAGATCCAGCTCCAGCTCTAGAACTGCCAACTGACCTCACCTCTTCGACACAATCGGTCGTCCCTGAGGATATTTCTATGTCTGATGAGTCTGCATCGACTTCTTCTGAAGACCATCTTGATGCGAACCTCACCAAGAATTAGTGAGACCCGAAACCAACTTAGGGTTTCTTCGTGAAGATCGAAACTAAATTAGATTTTGAGCGAACTAAAAAATACAGAAATTGAAAGATAAATTACATTGACCCAACGTTTATGAACGAAACGCGAACCAATGGTATAATGATCTTGACCCAATGATTATAATGAATCACGAACCAAAGATATAAGTTTGAACGCCACAAGAAACTCTTGATAAATTTAAGAAAAGTTCTCTGAAGAATTAAAGAGAAAATTCTCACAATTTTTTAATCAAAAGTAATGTGTTTTTTTCTCATGGGATACAAGTCTCTTAAATAGGTGGCCAACAATAAAAGAAAACCATAAGCTAATGAATAGTGCATGTGAACAATATTGGTGAACAGTACATGAACAGTGACGGCCACACTTGAAATAAAAGGAAACCCTAGAGGACTAGGAATCCAAGAGAAATAAGAAAACCTCACTCCTAATCTAAAAATGAAATGACTAATTCCTAACCTAAAAATGAAAATGCTAAATTGGCAATCTTGTCTTACAAATTATCAAATAAATAACCTAAATTAAAAATAAAACACTAATAAATAAAATAAATATGCTGAGAATTTCGTGATCCACATGACTTGGCCCATTTGAGTTCATGTCTAAGCCCATTTGCTTACCTTGATGAGATAGATTAGGCCTTGATTGTCCGATGGGCCTAATTTGGGCTTAACTATTGTAGACATGGGTCAAGTCTCTTGAATTAGCCTATTAAGTGCTGCTTTGATTTTCTTGGATCTTGCCCTAGTAATAGGCCCAATTGGAACATGTAGCTGATCATCTGATGGTGTTCGTTGATTCTCATCATATCTTCCAGATCACCCCCGTAAATCTACTAGGGTAACTCATTGCCCCTCTCATCTCCATGATTTCTATTATTTTTCTATTATACTTCATCTGCATGAGTCTCAATCCTATAAGGAGGCTAGTACTAATCCTCTTTGGCAGAAAGCAATGGACGAAGAATTTCAAACCCTAGCCAAAACTCATACTTGGGATATCGTGGATCTGCCTCCCAGGAAAACTCCTATTGGGTGCAAATGGGTGTTTAAAATCAAGACGCTTTCTAATGTCTCTATTGACCGATATAAAGTCCGACTTATTGCCAAGGGCTTCGCTCAGGAATATGGCATTGACTATGAAGAGACCTTTGCTCCATTAGCAAGGCTCACATCTGTTCATACACTTCTTGTCGTTACCGTCATTCGGAAGTGGACTCTTTTTCAAATGGATGTCAAAAATACATTTCTCAATGGCGACCTACTTGAGGAAGTCTATATGCATCCACCTCCCGGCCTAGCTACCCTTTGAAATGAAGTTTGTCGTCTTCATCATGCTCTATATGGATTGAAACAAGCTCCACGTGCCTGGTTTGCCAAATTTAGCACTACTATTCATCAATTTGGGTTCACATCTAGTGATCATGATTCGGCTCTGTTTATTCGCCACACTGCCAGCGGTATTATCCTTCTTTTATTGTACGTGGATGATATGGTTATTACTGGAGATTATCTACGTGGCATTTCTGAACTCAAACAGTTTCTCAGCGGACAATTTGAGATGAAAGATCTTGGTGTACTCACCTATTTTCTTGGCCTCGAAGTCTCATTCGGTTCAGATGGATATTTTCTCTCTCAGGCTAAATATGCTTCTGAACTTCTTTCGAAGGCTGGGATCTTTGACTCCACCATTGCGACGACTCCTCTCGAGCCAAACATCATACTTACTCCACTCGATGGTTCACCTCTTCAGGAGGTCACCTTATATCGCCAATTAGTTGGAAGTCTTGTATACTTCACTGTCACTCGCCCCGACATTGCCTATGTTGTTCACCAGGTCAGTCAGTTCTTATCCGCTCCTCGGACCACTCATTACTTGGTTGTTCTTCGCATCCTTCGATATGTCAAAGGTACTATGTTTCATGGGCTTCATTTCTCAACTTAGTCTGCTCCCATCTTAGAAGTTTATTCTGATGCCGATTGGGCTGGTAACCCTACCGACAGATGTTCAACCACTAGTTACTATTTATTCTTGGGTAACTCTCTCATTTCCTGGCGTAGTAAGAAACAAAGTATGGTTGCTCGCTCCAGCACTAAAACTGAATATCGTGCCATGGCTGATGCAACTCAAAAACTTCTCTGGCCGCGATGGTTACTAGCTGATATGGGTATCTCCTCTCCTACTCCGACTACACTACACTGTGACAATAGGAGTGCTATTCAGATTGCCCATAATGACGTCTTCCACGAGCGTACAAAACACATTGAGACTGATTGTCACTTTATCTGCCATCATTCACCAGAATACAATTTGCCTTCAATCCGTCAGTTCAACCAATCAAACTGCAGACATTTTCACTAAGGCTCATCCACCTGGACGTTTTCACTCTTTGGTTTCCAAACTCAAGTTCACCTCCCACTTACCGCTTTAAGTTTGAGGGGAATGTTAATGTAATAATGGGCTTGATCCACGTGGCCCATTAAGGCAAAACTCTAACCCCTACTTTCCCTATAAATATATGTGTATATCATTGTAGTCTTTGCATATCTTTCTCATAATATCAATACATGATTTATTCTACCACGTTTCAATCATCTTAACAAGGAGAGTGTAACCACATTGAAAGTTCAAGGGTGCAAAGTGCAATATACCCTAAAATAACTTATTGTTTTCAGGTTGTAAAAATGGAGGGAAGAAGCGAACCTTGGAGGAAATTTGTCTGATTTGCATTACATGCTGCTGGATTAGACTTGCATCGTACCCAGTGTCCACCAGTATCAGCAGAAGGTGGCACCAGAGTGTGATGAAACTGTCGGGGAAAAAAAATGAATGGTAAATTCGGAAGATAGAGTGATAATTCGACAAAATAAAAGTGTTAAATTGATAATTAAATAGAGTAGAGAGTGATAAATTGATAATTAAATAGAGTAGAGGGAGATAGAAGACAACAAAAACCCTTACCTGATAGACATCATATGCCGCGTTCAAGATGAAAAATGGTGTCTTGATAAATGGCAATAGATACTGTGGGAAGATACACTGCCAGAAGAAATGGAAAAACCAAAAATAATTCAATAAATGCTGGAAATTAATTTGTTAATTAATTAATTATCGAGCTAAAAATTAATAAGAAGAAATAGAGGGAAAATCGTACTTGTTTTGGATCGGCAAGAGAGCACGTGCAGTTTTTGTCCAAATTCTTTTCCACCCCCTGTCAATAAGAAGAAATACAGTTTATGAACAATAAAAAATGATTTTGTATTATAATTATTTTTTTAAAGATTATCTTAGATAGCATGAGGCAGCATTTGTTTTGTGTTTCTGTTTTTATATTTTTATTTCTTCGGGAACCAAACATAATCGTTCGTAGACCTTTGTTTTTGTTTTCCTAAATTTGGAACTCAAACGAAAATACGGGAACAATTTGTTACGTTTCCCCCAATTATTCTGGAAATTTGAGAGTTTAGGACCGTCTTCTCATATTTCTGTTTTTGCTATTTATTTTGTTAAAATAGAAACAAAAATCAAATAACAGAAAATGGTAACTTATGACAAGTGATCGAATGAAATGTACCTGAAGACTAACAAGTTTGCTGTAGAAAGATCTCATGGGATAGTTGGAATTAATGTCTCTTCTGCAATTGGGGGGAAAAAACCGGCATTAAGAGGGGAAGAGGGGCAAAACTGGAATTTCAAAATCATATTTTTGATCTATAATGAAGATAAAACTTACCCATCCATGAAAAATCCTGCATCACTCAGGCATTTCACAGTGGCAGTCTTGGGTAAATGCTGGGTAAAATTGTCACAATGCAAAAATGAAGCCAAGCCTCCAGCAGAACATCCAGAAAGCAAAGCCTACAGATTCAGCAAATTAAGGAAAATACATAAATGCCCCTATTCAGTCTCAATCATAAATTGACCAAAAAATGAACAAAATGCCACAAAAATGGTGGCATTTGTTTACTGTTTTCTTTTTTCATGTTGGTAGAAAACTTGGAACAAGAACAGAAATTTGGGGGGGGGGAATATTTTTTGTTCTGCTTCTTGAAATTTGTTATAAAAATATCGGGAAACAAAACTAAAATAATTTCGTCCCATATTTCTATTTATGTTCTAAATTTGGGTTAATTTACTGATTCTGTTCTTCAATTTCCATTTTTCTTAGCAAAAAACTTGGAAAAGCACGCAAAAAAATTAAAAACAATTATGTTAATATATCAAGAAATCTACTCTAAAAAATTGGGGCCATAACAGAACCAGTTTGTTTCCTCATCCCATATTTCTATTTCTATTACCTGTTTTACGGAACAGAAACAAAATTTGGCCGAAACTTACTCCAGCTTAATGATTCACTTGATTTACCAACTATGAGTTTACCTTTTCTGCATTTGCAAGACCTTTAGGGAGGAGATCATTAATAACTGCCTTCCAGATTCTTGCTCCTCGGAAATAAAGCAATGACTTCTGAAAAAGTAGTCAATTATCAATAAGTATATAGTAGGTGAAAAGTAGAGTTTAAACGAAAGTTAATTCATGAAGAAAAAGAAAAAAAAAAAACCTACTCCATTCAGATAGGTAGAGTCCCCAGCAAATGAAGCTCCATCACAGTATCTAATCTTCACACGGTTCCAGTTGTAAAAATCTGCTCAATGTAAATCAAATTTAAAAAAAAAAAAAAAAAAAATTACTTTAAAATGACAAAATGTTGAGTCCAAGAGTGTAGGGGTGGAATATGACTTTGTGTAGCGACATGGGTTCCAGTTTCATCCCTCTCCCCCGCATTCGTGGATAAACAAAAACATTAAAAAATGGAGAACTTTTTTTACCTTAAATGTTGTGTCCATACTACACCATTTGGTAACGTTTTCTTAAGTAATGTTTTTAGTTTAAGTAAAAAAATACTTCATTTTACAAATAATTTTTTTTTTATTTAAAAAAATAGTAAAAAATAATTACTTTTTAGTTCTTTGCTTTTAATATTATAAGTGATCGATGGAATAGAACCTTTTCCTCCCCTTTCTTTTCAATCATCACTGTTTTCATTTATTTTTTTTTTTCTTTTTTAATTAAGAGATCATTCTACAAATAATATATATTATCAAGCACACTTCTATTTTATTTTTTTATTTTTTTGTTACTTTTAAGTAAGCATAATTTTATGTCAAATTAACTTTTTTTCAAAACAAAAAAATGGAAGAAGTGTTACCAAATTGTATCTAACAAATATTTCAAAAATATGTGAAAGTAAGACCATTTGGCTTTGTCGTTCAACATCAAGGTATCGAGATAGAGAGATCCTATCAGAATCAAGGCTATTCTAGATATGCCACTGCCCAGGAATTTGCAAGAGCAACAAAGCTTACAAGAAAAGTATGCAACCTTACGGCAAATAGCTTAAACAAAAACAAATAACATTTCAAGGTGGGTGGTTCTAATGTTGATTTTATACTAGAAGCAATGATCCAACTCGTTTAGAGTTAAAACTCTCAACAACAATAATTAATGGGGATCATTAGTTTTGCAAAAGATGAAGAAGCTGATCCAGAGGGAAGAAGATGAAGTTGATCATTAGCAATACTAATGATCTAATGGTAATTAATCTTTTCATTCAATGTTTTATAATACAGTTCAACTTTTACAACTGATGTTGCCAGGTATTCTCAACACGTGCAATCAGCTCCTTATGGGCCAAAAAACCTCTTCACCTTCCTTCTTCTACCTGCAAAACCGTTGAGTTCTAAAGGGGGGACACTGGTGTAGTGTCGGCCAAAGAACCTCCAACGTGAGAATAAGTTAATTTGATAATGGAGAAAGTTAACACACAGATTGAATCGTAAATAATACACAATGATACATTCCCTTTATATAGGCCTGATAACCTTTGCCATTTCATTGGTGAGATCGTCCATTACGAGATCTTCTCCTAGCGGCATGGTAGATATCCACAATCCTCTCCATTTATCCAAGAGGTGATTTCTGTAACATGCTCTACTAAATGTGGGCTGTTACAGTTGATGGCTTATAACATTCGCATGCACAGGAGTTACTGCTATCATGAGCTAACCTATTCGTCCTTTGACCTGATCACCGTGGGCTTCAGACTGCCCATTGATTGGCCTCCTCATAAGGCTATTTAATTTGCATAGTAGACCGCTGAAGTCCTTTTCCAGATGGGCCTGTCATGCTCGGCCCAAACAACATGTCGGGTCTATATATTTCAGGTCGGATTACTGACCCGAATCGACCCATTTAAGCTCCCACACCTATGTCAGCTGTGAGCGGGAGTTTTCCCATATTATTTGCCCTCCTGACTTTCGTGACGATTCAAGAGAAGAGAGATGAAAGATCACTTCCATTTCTCTGAAGTCCTCATCTTTCCTAAATCTTTTGGTGGCATTATTTTTCTTTATATTCTTCTTTGCTTTTGTTGTTTGTTTTGCTCTAGGATGTCATTTAGTCAATTGAACAGGCCTACTGAGGCTAGATCGTCATCGAATCCCATTGTGGAGTGGATGACGACAACCCACACTGCTCAGCCTTCCAATCCCTCAGAAAACTAGGGAGATCATGGTGCGAGCAAGGTTCCACAGGAATGGCTTGTGCCATTTAGGGAACAGTACGACATCCCTTCTTCTGTGTCGATTAGGGTTCCGTCTGAAGACGAACACCCTTACGATACTAATGAGAATGAGATATGCCTCTTCATGTGGATGTTTAAGTATGGACTCACTCTTCCTTTTACTCCTCTCCTTAGTAATATCTTTCGTCAACTAGAGATAAGCCGTGCCCAGTTAACCATCAATGGCTTTCGTTAAATCATGGAGACCATCGCTCTTGCTGAAGCATATGAAGCATCCCTTTCTGTAGATACAATTAGGAGTATAGGACATCTCAAATTCCTTTCTAACTTTAGGAAATATTATTATTCCTTTCCCAATAAATTTTCTTTCCTTACCAACCTTCCCATTAAGGTGAGATTGACAATAGTGGTATCTTTTCTTCAATGGTGGTTCGGAATTCTCTCCTGAAGAAGCAGGGCAGCCTTCTGTTGTACCGAGGCGCTTCAATTCCTCAAGTAATTTTCTTGTTGTTTTCTTAACAATTCGATTCTTTAGAATTCTGCACTAGTAATTTTGATGTCTTTTCTAGGGTTTTTGATGCAAGTGAGGGAGCTTACAAAAGCCTTGGACTTACATCCCTTTTCTAGGGTTTATGATGTAGGTGAGGGAGCTTGCAAAAGCCTTGGACTTACAGCTAGAATCGAAGGAGAGTTGAGTCTATTGCTGGTCCCAAAAAATAATCCTGCAAAATTTTGGCTCATCACCCATTCATCCAACCAAAGATGGACGCATTCCAATTCAATGAGCTGGCAGAGCTGCAAATTGGAACAAAAAAGAAGAGACTTGTAAAGAAGTCTTATAGGTCAGCTAGGCAATCGTCTACCCAGCCTATTGTTGTTGCTAGATCTACAACTCACCCTGCTGTTGTACCCTCTATTTCATTAGAGGCCAGCGAACTAGTTCAGCCTACTCTTCAAACTCCTGCCGATCCTTTACTTCAACCTACTCTCCTAGCGGTCTCTAAATCTGACGACGATTCCCAGCCTTTGAGCACTCATAGGTGCAGAGTGATTTTCGTGTCGGTCCCAATACTCCAGACGCTTGTCCCTACGAAGGTCAAAGAGCCAGAGCCTGCTACTAGGGCAAGTGATGTTGGCACAGTTGTTGAGCCTTCTTCAGCCAATCGCTAACCTCTTCTAGTATCAGCTTCTAGCCAAGGTGCATCAAGTGGCCATGACATGTCTAAGCAATAGATGTGTCAGCTGATTGAAGAGGTTGGACCCTCAGTACCAAGTCGATGAGCAATCTTTGATGATGCCATCAAATTCCTGTACGAGAGGTCTTGGAGTAAGGTGAAGGAAATGATTGATGGTCGCAATAAAGCTGAGTTGTTCAGGATACTAATCTGTGCACTCCTTCAAGTAATTGCTATATCTTTTGATAAGTTTTCTGTTTTTATTAAGTTGTTTATTGATCTCTTATTGCATGTTTTTTTATTATACAACATCCATATGTCTTCTCCTATAGCTAGCAGTACTAATGATGCAAATGAGTTGGATGCCCAACTTATGCATCAACTAACTGAGTCTAGCAAGCTGGAAGAGAACATCCGCGATTTACAAAAGCAAAAGCTCAGTCTTAAGGCTGACCTAGCACTAGCGAGGTCCTCTTAAGAGAGGTTCGAGCTAGAGCTACGTTCTGCCAACAAACAAAGGAAAGCATTGCAGAAGAGCAACGATCTCTACCGCACAAAGAATGGCAGGCTTCAAATGGAGAGCACTATCTTGAGAGGAGAAAGCTCGGGTTTAAAGGATGAAGTTTGATCCTTGAAAAAAATGATCAGCTTTGCTCGCTTGATAATTAATCAACAAAGTGTTGATCTTAAGACCAAGGACACTACATTCTAGGCGAAGGAGGACACCCTTTAGGAAAAAAAAAATGCCCTCCAGCAACTGCAGAATGAGTGAGATTGTCTATTGGCTGAGCTAGATCAAAAGAAACTGAAGTTTGCTGATTAAATGCAAGAGGTAGAGAGGCTGACAGCCAAGCTACAGCCAAAGCAAAGGAGTCTGAGCAGAAGATTAAGGACTTATGGGCCGAATTTAGGAGAAGAGCTAAAGAGCTTCAGATGGTGGGCTTTAGCTTCTTCCAGCAGAAAGTGTTAGAGGAACACCCAAACCTAGATCTTTTCTTCTTGGAGGTTGAATTAAGGGATGCTCCAGAAGAGGTCACCAAAGCTGAAGAGCTCTCGTCCACACTAGTTGCTGAGGTACTGGGGGTGAGCTCAGCTCCAGACCTTTCTAATCAGCCTGCTTTAAGCTCAGCCCAAGTCTTGGCTCAAGCTCTGCCAGTTGATGTTGTTGTATTGCAGACCTCTGATCAGCCAAATGTTGCTGATTAGAGTGCTATTCTTTTATCTATCCTTCTGTCTTTTCAATTTCCTTTTTGACATTTGTAATTAATTTTCTATAATGATAACTCTTTATCATCATGACCTACTTAAAACAGTAGCTGTTAATTAAGCCATGAAAATATACTGTGATAATTACGGTACGTAATTTGTTAGCACACATCACTCGTACATTTAATGCATGTTTTTTTGACGTTTTGTTTCCCTTTCTCTCTTCATTAGTTTGGTTACTTAAAGCCAAACCAAGCGTCGATATTCTTCATTATCCGATCACTTTCTTCTTGCTTCTTTAAAGATTTTTCTTTTCTTTCTTCTCTTTCTTGCCTCTCTGAAACTATATCGTGGCCAACCTTTTCTCCCACATGGCCATCCCCTTCTTCTTTTGAGGAGATTCAGTTTGAGAGACAGAAAGAGATAGAGCGGGGTGAGACCTTTTGTACCCTGATGACTAAGGCCAAGACTGCTACAGAGGAGCACCCTCGCCTTCGAGCTTTAGAAGATGTCAGTGTTGTCTTTACAGCTATAGAAGCAACCCATTTATGCGCCATCTCACATCTCCATGAACTCAGGGAGGAACTAAAGAAATCTGATAAGAGTAAACGTGATTTGGCTGCTGATTTTCATTTTCATAAGCTTTTTGCTGACTCCATCAAAGTAAAAAGAGACAAGCTTTTAGAGAAGAACGAGACAAAGAAAGCCAAGATCCGAGAGTTGGTCAACAAGATCGACCAGTATTAGGAGCACGACTTCTACTTTTCTAGGTTCGCCTTCTTTTCCTGGGTCAGAATGATGCCACCCAATCAACCCCAGTTAATCAGAGGAAAAACCTTTTTTTTTTTTTTTTTGGAATGAACAGTTCTTCTGTTCTTGATCTTGTTTTCTTTTTTTTTTCTTGCCTTGCTCGACGAACAATATTTTATTCCATCTTTTTTTTTTTTTTTTTAATTTTGTAACAATGTACCTCCCCTCTTTTTGCTTAATATAAGAATAAAAAGGTTTTTTTATTTTTCCTTTGTTGTGTTGTTGATTGTGTTGCCTTCCTGCCTGCCCTCCTTCATAACTTGGTTAAAAAACTAAACTAATTCTGAACTAATTTCTAAGCTTCTGGCAGTAAGTTAGATATGTGCACTACAAACTTAATCACAGTAAGTAAAGTCACAACCTAAAGGTAAATCAGTTTTTACCATCACCAGAATTCTTCCATAAAGAGCGTTTCTTTCATCTTGTTCTATAATATCCTTCTCAAGATATTGTCCAGACTTGAACCTATGACTTTAGGATTTGAATAAGTTTTTTGGATTTTTTATCTTGATTGAAAAAGCTATGTTGAAGATAAGAAACTCATATTTGATGGAGATGTGTAGGAGTTTATTTAGTAATTAATAAATCCATATTGACCTCCCTTAATTTTGAGAATGGTGAACTGTTCTTCACTTCCATAGCGAATTGATCTGCATTTCCATGGTGAACTGATCTGCATTCCCATTCAATGAGTTGTCCTGTCTATGGCTGGGCTAATCTGCTCAGCTATCATTGAGTGAGTTGTTTTGCCCTCCTTTGTTTGGAATTAGGTGTTATGTGAGTAAGGTGATATGTTCTGCTCATTTGTGACTGAGTAAACTGATCTACTTTGCTCATGCTGAGCTAAGTTGCTCAGTTATTTGGATGTCACTTAGTTTTTATACTCAGTGATTTATGAGTAAGCTAATCTGCTCTGCTCATGCTGAACTGAGTTACTCAGTTTTAGTGAGTAAGCTGATCTGTTCTACTCATGTTGAGCTGAGTTGCTTAGTTTTAGTGAGTAAGTTGATCTGTTCTGCTTATTGGTGAATGAGTAGGCTGATCTGCTCTACTCATGCTGAGCTGAGTTGCTTAGTTTTAGTGAGGAAGTTGATATGTTCTGCTCATTGGTAAATGAGTAAGCTGATCTTCTCTGCTCATGCTGAGTTGAGTTGCTCAGTTTTAGTGACTAAACTGATATGCTCTGCTCATTGGTGAATGAGTAAGTTGATCTACTCTGCTCATGCTAAGTTGAGTTACTCAGTTACTTTGCACTTGACCCCAATGTCAAATGTTTATCCTATACTTAGTTTCACTTCACTAAATGTTTTGTATGTGATAAGAATCATAGCATCACAATAATAAGTGTTCGTAAAAGTTGAAGAAGAAAATATTTATTTGTTTTATTCAAAGAATGTCTCGCATAGGAAAAAAACAACTTCAAAATATTATTGAAAAACATGAACATAGAATGATTAGAAAAATCATACGAAGTATTTTCGCAAGTGAGAGATGTTCCAAGGCCTTGGGATTGCCATGTCATCTAGGTCTTCCAACCAATAGGTCCCTGGCCTGTTTACTTTGGTAACTCGGTAAGGGGTCTTCCCAGTTAGGAATAGTTGGTCAATGAGGCATAACCCTCCGGAGTACCAAGTCCCCTACTGTAAAGTGCCGTGGATGTACTACATGGTTAAACATCCAGGCCATCCTTGACTTGTAGGTTGCCATCCTCATTACCGCCCTGTCATCTCTCTCTTCTAGCAGGTCTACCTTCTGTCTTATGGCTTCTTCATTCTGCGCAAGGTTGACTGTTCCATCCCGTCTCGACGGCAGTCCTATCTCCACTAGAACAACCGTTTTAGTTCCGTAAGTCATAGAGAATGGTGTCTCTCCTATGGTAGATGTTGGAGTGGTTCGGTGAGCCCACAATACTCCTGGTAGTTCCTCAACTCATTTACCTTTGGCGTCATCCAATCTTTTCTTGAGTGCCTCTTTGATAGAACAGTTTGTCACATCAGCTTGTCCATTGTCTTGTAGGTATGCCAGGCTAGACATACGATGTTGAATCTTTAGTTCATTATACATCCATGCAAATTTACCGTCGGTGAAAGGTGTTCCACTATCAGATATAAGTATCGCAGGAATGCCAAAAACGACAGATTACATTCTTCCAAAGGAAGTTCTTCACCTCATTCTCTCCCACTGTTGCAAATGCTTCAGTTTTAACCCACTTGGTGAAGTAGTCAATCACCACCAGTAGGTATTTTTTGTTCGGCGGTGCTAGGGTAAACGGTCCTAGCACATCTATTCCCCATTGAGGAAATAGCCATGGGTTAGTTTTTGGTGTCTACTGTTGAGATGGGACCTTAATATCATTAGAGAACCGCTGGCATTTGTCACATTTCTTGACGTAGTCCTATGTATCACTGCACATTATTAGCCAATAGTACCCTACACGTAACGCCTTGTGAACCAATGTCCTCCCTCCTTGATGATTTCCACAAACCCCTTCATAGATTTCTTATAGGACATAGGTAGCTTCCTTTGGTCCTAGACAAAGCAATAAAGGTTGGAAAAAAGAACTTCTATACAGTTATCATTGGTCAGCACATACCTTGATACTTTGTATAGAATTTTTCTGGCAGAGTCTTTGTCCTCTAGTAGAATCCATTCATTTAGGTACTGAACTAGAGGGGTTCTCCAGTCTTCCTCTTGATCCAGCTGACCTATGCATACGCAATGGTTAGTTGGTGCTACTATAAATGGCGGCTCAAGGAACTCCACCAACTCAGAATTTGTCTTCTCGTTTTCAGCCCTTGGAACAGCTTCGAATTTGCAGCTCTTGAGTGGAGAGATTAACTCTTTCACTTTCTCAATGTAAAGACGCAACATCTCCTCATTTATTGTGAGCACTCTATTTATCTGATTAACGACCAGTTGGGAGTCTGATTTTACCTCTAGATGTTGGGATCCTAATTCTTTGGCAATAGTTAACCTAATTATCACAATTTCATATTCTACTTTGTTGTTGGAGGTTCGAAAGTCGAGTTGTACTGCCCTTTTGAGTTGATCTCCTTCAGGTGTCTACAAGACTATGCCTACACTACACCCCTTCATGTTGAAGCCCCATCAACCCACAACTTCCACGGCGTAGCTATTTAATCAGGGCACTCTCCATTTTCCATTGCAATTTCTACTAGAGGGGTCAGCTCAGCTATAAATTCCGCCAAGGCCTATCCTTTGATTGCAGTTCTGGGCTTATATTCGATGAAGAACTCACTAAGCTCTACAACCCATTTCATGAGTTGTCCGGAAGCCTCTGGCCTGTGTATTACAGCTCGGAGTAGGTAGGAGGTCAGCACGCTGATCTCATGTGCCTAGAAATATGGCCTGAGCTTCTATGATGAGGTCACCAGAGCTAGGGTGAGCCTCTCCAGTTCAGTGTAGCGAGTTCCCACTAGTACTAACGATTTGCTGATGTAGTAAACTGCCCTCTGCCCTTCTATGTGATCCTTCACCAGTGCTGTACTTACTACTACAGGTATTACCGCTAAATAAAAATAGAGCTCTTTTACTGGATTCACTTTAGCTAATGTCTCAACAGAGCCCAAGTAGTCTTTGATGGATTGCAGCACTTGTGCACAATCTTCACCCCACTAAAAGGTTTTGCTTCCCTTTAAAATTTTGATGAAAGAGGCGCACATATCAGTAAATTTGGATATGAATCTATTTAGGGCCGCCATTCTTCCTGTCAATACTTGAACTTCTCTTATGGTTGCAAGGGACTTCATATTCCTGACTGACTCTATCTGACCTGAGCCTACCATGATGCCCGACTGGTTTACCACAAAGCCCAGAACTTTTCCAAATGCAACTCCAAAAACACATTTCTCTGGATTAACTTTATGTTGAACTTCCTCAGAATAGCAAAAGCTTCTGACAAATGCATCAGGTGGTCCTCCTTCTTAGAGCTTTTGACCAGCATATCATCTATGTAGACCTCAATAGTTTTTCCAATATGATCTTGGAACATACGGTTCACCAACCGCTGATAGGTTGCTCCTGCATTTCTTAAACCAAATGGCATCACTTTGTAACAGTAAGTACCTCTTGGGGCGATGAACGTTGTCCCTTCCTCGTCTTGCTTATCCATGTGGATTTTATTGTAGCCTGTATATGCATCCACCATCTGGTCTATCCTCGACATTGGGTAACAATCTTTTGAGCATGCCTCGTTGAGGTCAATAAAGTCCACGCACATTCTCCACTTTCTATTCTTCTTTTTGACGAGAACTGGATTGGCCAACCATTTTGGGTTTATATCACTTCCCTTATATGGCCAATTGAGAGCAGCCTCTTCATCTCAGCTTCGATCACTTCTTCCTTTTCGAGACTGAATGTTCTCCTCTGTTGCCTGATTAGAGGATAAGATCTAGATATATCAAGGCAGTGGACTGCAACATCAGGGCTGATGCCCTTCATATCTTTTGGAGACTAGGAAAAGACATCCAAATTCTCTTTGACCAGCTTGTTGATCTCCTCTGCCTCAACCTGGCTTAGGGATCCCCCCATTATAAGCTTCTGAGCTCCTTTATTGAAATTAATCTCCCGTACTTACTCGACAAGTTGGATATTGCTGGGGTGTTCTCTGAAATCATCGATTTCATGAGCCGATCTATTTAATGGAGCTGTTTTTTTCTTTGGATTTAATTATTATAAGGACTTCTTCTTGCCCTTTATAGCTATTGCGAAGCACTGCCTTGATGCCACATGATTGCCTCGTATTACTGCCACTGAACCATCTTTCGCATACTTGATGCACTGGTGGTACGTTGATGCCACTGCTTTCATCGCGTGCAGCCATGGACATCCCAGTATCACATTGTAGGGTGACGAAGAGTCCATCACCATGAACTCTGTAGTCTTTGTGTACCATCTTTCCTCCTTGTTCGCAGTAACTGACAGAGTGATCTTCTCTCTTGGGGAGCTGAGGTCCCCATTTAAACCCACCATGATAGTTTGGGTGGAACTAACATCCGAACTGGGAACCTCCATCTACTTCAGTGTGTCCACAAAAATAATATCAGCAGAACTGTTATTATCAACTAAAATCCGTTTTACTTGGAAGTTGGAAATCCAAAGGGTGATGACCAAGGCATCTTCATAAGGGTAAAGGATCCCCTTGCAATCCTCATCAGAGAAAGTGATGATTGATCCCGGATTTGTGGCTATTAACATTGCTTCTCCATAGCAGCGCTCTAGTGCTGTCTCACTTACTACAGATAATTCTTCTTGATTCTTTGATTATGCTTGTTGTAATCATATGACATTTGATCCAACATCTTCTCATCCAAATTATCCACTATGAATACCCCTAATATTCATACCGCTGATGGTTCTCAAATGCGTGTTACTCATAACGGTCATATTTCTACTTCACATCTTTCTATTCCTGACACGTATTTAATTCCGAAACTCACTTTAAATCTCTTATCTGTTGGGAAACTATGTGAATTGGGATTTTAAGTCATATTTTCTAATTGTGGTTGTCGTGTGCACGATCCTCGGACAAGAGAAACCCTTGGGACTGGTCGTAAAGTGGGGCACTAATTTGAACTCAACAGTTTGCACCTTCCACCTCAAACCCCACCACCACCACCCCATGACCCTTCATCAACCTGTGCAACCTCACCATTACCACTACTATCCTCCTTCTCATCATCATCATGCTTATATCCACGTTGCCTCTATCACTATCCTATATTTGGCATTCTCGGTTAGACCACACTTCACCTAGTCAACTCAAATCGTTTATCTCTAGCGGTCAGTTAAGTTAAGTTCAGCATGAGTCCTTCAATTGTATCCATTGCCAACTTGCAAAATAACTAGCCCTACCTTTTAATGAAAGGCAGTCTATTTCTCTTGCACCTTTTGATCTAATTCATTCTGATGTTTAGGGGCCTTCTCTTCATGCCACAATGAGTAGTTCTCGTTATGTTGTTATCTTTGTGGACGGCTATTCTTGATATAAATGGTTATTTCTTATGAAAAATTGATCCAAACTATTCCAAATATATTTTGAGTTTTCTTCTATGGTTCAAACCCAATTTTCTAAAAATATCAAAGATTTTGGCTCAGATAATGCTCCAAGGATCGTTCTTTTTCTCAACTTACTTCACAAAAATGGCACGTTCCCCCACTGCTCGTGTCCTAGTAATCCCAACAAAATGGACAAGCCAAACATAAACATAAACACATTCTTGACATAATTTGTGTTTTCCTCTTTTCTTTCCTCCTGCCCTGAGCGCTTTTTGGGTAAGGGTGCCTTAATCGTGGTATACACCATAAACCGTGTTTTCTCTGCAACAATTCAGTATCAGTCTTCATTTAAGTCCTTTTTTTTTTGGTAAACCTCCCGATTACTCGAAGCTCAAAATCTTTGGTTGCGCTTGTTTTGTTCTTCTCAAACCACATGAACGCAACAAGCTGGAACCAAGGGTCTACCTATGTTGCTTTCTAGGATATGGCATTGAACATAAAGGATATCGGTATTCGGATCCCATCTCTAAAACACTTCGTGTTTCTCGTCACGTCATTTTTTGGGAACATCAAATGTTTTCTTCCTTACGGTCCTTTGATATATCAACCCTTACTAACTACCATTCATCAGTTTGGGTTCACATCTAGTGCTCATGATTCGACCTGTTTATTCGTCACACTGATAATGGAATTATCCTTATTTTATTATACGTGGATAACATGATTATTATTGAGAATGATTTATGTAGTATCTCTGAACTCAAAAAGTTTCTTAGCGGACAAATTGAGATGAAAGATCTTGGTGTGCTCACCTATTTTCTTGGCCTAGAAGTCTTATCCAGTTCAAATGAATATTTTCTCTCTCAGGCCAAATATGCCTTTGACTTCCTGTCGAAGGCCGGCATCACTGACTCCAGCACTGCTACTACTCCTCTGGAGTCGAATATTAGACTCACTCTACTAGATGGTTCATCTCTTCTGTATGCTACTCTATATCGCCAACTGGTTGGAAATCTGGTATACTTTACCGTCACTCACCCAGACATCGCTTATGCCGTTCATCAAATTAGCCAGACCGTTCTTCTCATCCTTCAGTATGTCGAGGATACCTTATTTCACAGACTTCATTTCTCAGCCTAGTCTGCTCCCATCCTATATGCTTATTCTAATGCCGATTAGGTCGGAGATCCCACCGACAGACATTCAACCACTGGTTATTGTTTCTTCTTGGGCAACTTTCTCATTTTCTAGTGCAGTAAGAAACAAACTGTGGTTGCTCGCTCCAGTACTAAAGCTAAATATCATGCCATCACTGATGTAATACAAGAGTTACTTTGGCTTTGCTACCTACTCACTGACATGGGACTTGGGAGTCTCCTTGATAGGTGTGAAAAACCTATCTATTTTCAATCCGAATTTGTTAGTTTTCGAATACGTTTATAGTTATTTTTATTATGTTTTAATTAGTTTTTATCTTTTTGTATGAATCAGGTGTACGGGACAAAAAAATAGGAAACTGGAGCTAAAACGATGAGATCGAACCAAAGCGGTTCGAAGTTATGGTGGATAAACAAGCTCGGAGGCTAAAAGATGAAACAGGCCCACCGCTTAGGCGTCCAGACCACCGCCTAAGCGGTGAAGAAGCTGAGAAATAGCAAAATGTTACTGACGGACGACCGCCTAGGCAAATATTCGCCTAGGCGGAAATCCAAGAGAAGACGAAGATGGGCTACTGACAGCCGCTCACCTAGGCGAAGTTTTATTCGCCTAGGCGAAAATGCAACAGAATGTTCTCCCAGTCCACCGCCTACTTCACCGCCTAGGCGATCAGACTAAACCGACCTAACTTCGCCTAGGCGAAGAATCCACCGCCTAGGCGAATTTGCCCTGCACAGTCTTGAGATTTTTTTAGATATTTCGGCTATAAATACCCCCTCTCCTCCCCCTTGGCCGGTAACTCTCTTGCTCTCTTGGTTTTTTAAGCCCCTTAGGCTATATCTAAGGGTATATTTAGGAGTTTTAGAGGTGGAGCTCACATCCCGAAGTGGAAAAGACGGCGAATCAATCGTAGAGCGTTCTTAGCGGTTTATCTTCGGACGAGACTAAGTTCTTCGATTGTTTTTTCTTATTTCTTTATCTTAGGATCATGTGAGCATGTTTAGCTCGTTATTTCATTGTATATGCGGCTATGGCCACGAGTTAAATATGGATTGTAATAGGGATTAACATATAATTTATAAATATGTTGTTTGGATGATTTCGGTGTTGCGTTTATGTTTGTTCTTCGTAGTTTGATTGTGTTTATCGTATTATTTGTTTATTATGCTAGGATTGATAAATAGAGAATACGGGATTTTGACAAATCCCGGATTCGGATTAAGGTAAACAAAGGCCACGATTCTATAACCCGGTCGGGATTTAAATCGTGGACAATCGATGACGTGGGCCTAGACACACGCTACCTAGGGTCGTTAAGACGTTGAAGGAGACTTCTTCGTTGGCTCGAAATTGCGTTATATCTCTCCTCTTACACTTGGGAGAGGTGGCGAAGGAGTTTTAGAACGGAGATTGTCGATAGGGTAAATACAACGCGACGATCCAATAACCCGGGGAAAGAGTTGGATTGTGTGCAATCAATGATGCTGGGCGAGACTCACGTGACCTAAGGTCGTTAAAACGTTGAGGGGGACTTCTTCGTTGGCTTGAAGTCATGTATTCTCCCGTCTTACACTCGGGAGAGGTGGCGGTGGAGTTTACGTACCGAGGTTGTCAAATAGGTCGAACACCGTAAACGTGAGTAAATCGGAATCGAACACGTATTTATAAACACGTTAATCCCTATGTAATTCTTCACCCTAAAACATATTAGCATATTAGTGTAGTTAATTTAGATTATATTAGTATTAGTTTAGTTAATTAATTACATTTGTTTTTTGCCTAGATGAAGTTAGGTCACGACAAACGCGGTATTCGATAGTAACGATACCAATCCCTGTGGATACGATAACTCGATCTTAAAGATCACATTATACTAAAACTTAGACCTCGTATACTTGCGAGTGAAAGTAGCGGCGTGTTTTATGCCCTACCACTCCTCTCGTACTGCCACTATTCTACATTGTGACAATAGAAGTACTATTTAGATCGCCCACAATGATATCTTCCAAGAGCGTACAAAACACATCGAGACTGATTGCCACTTCATCTGTCACAACATTCTCCAAAATACTGTTCGTCTCAAGGTTTTAAATCGGGGTATCGGGTTACGTAACGGTAACGGTCGCGGTGTAACGGTATCGGGAGTATCGGCCTGTCCGTAACGGGAATCGGCCGTAACGGTCGTGAATTTTTTAAAATCACTAGAACATCCCCAAAAACTCAATAAGAATAATTGTTTCACTCATTTAACCTTTAATAAACACATTATAATAGATCTTATGACATTTTAAGGTTATATACAACACAATAAAGACATAAAAAATACGAAAAATCATCGTACTTAACAATCTTGAAAAAATAAGATGATGCACACAATACTTAATAAAAATATATTACACAAATATAATAAAAGAGTAAATTGTACTTGTACATCATATTACAAAAACAATACACTCGTATAAAATTATCAATACCAAAACGAATTGCGCGCAGGCTCTTCATAGTCGGCATCGGCATGATCACCACTCTGATTTTGTTGTGCAGCACCATAACCACCAAAGTAGTTAAAGGTGCAATGATCATAAATGGTGTTGCTAGGGCCACTACCACCGGTACCGCTAGATTCTGCTCTTTCTTCGCAGTGACCGAAAGTAGAACTCGAACTCTCTTGATGTGGAGGAGGGACACCGTATTGGTAAGAAGGTGGTGGTGGATATGAGTATCCGGTAGTAGGAGGTTGTGGGCATCCTAAAGGACCCATACCCACATAATGTGGCGCCGAAACATATTCCGAAGAGGGATAATAAGGGTAAGGATATGGTTGTGGTTGACGCCACTGATGATAATTATCCCCTTGATATCCATATCCGTATCCTCCAACTCCAAGCATACCAAAGCGGTTTTCCATGTCATCATATTCTTCGGAATTTGAGGATTGTGGGTTTGGTCTTCTTCTTGATGATCCAATTGCACTAGAAACAGAATGCCTTCGTGGCTCACTAATATCCCCACGTTCGACATTGTCTGCAAATCCAGCCATTCCTAACTCTCCATGATACGGCGATTGTCTAGTGTCTCCTCCACCTCCACCTCCACCATCATCACCACTAGACTCTCCACTAGGTGGGCTCAAACCATGACCACTTTCAGTATCACTTCCATCTCCAGATGGACTATCACTTTGCCAACGTCGAGGTGCTTGGCTACTGGAAGTAGCGACCTCATCATCGCTTACGTCTAACCATCTGGAGTTGTCCTGATCATCTAACAATGGTTCTTCTCTCTCTTGAAGCCATGGAGATAGTGGATCATCTTCTTCAAAGATATAATCCAAGTTTATAGGGTTGAAGCTGTCTTCAATTTCACTTTGGCTTAATCTCGTAGCATGTCTAATTTTCAACCTCATATTATAAGCCACGTAAACAAGTTTATTCAGTTTTTGATACTTTAGACGATTTCTCGTCTTTGTATGTATCAAGCTGAATGTGCTCCAATTACGCTCGCAATTAGAAGACGATGTTGTTTGGCTCAACACTTTAACTGCAATCTCTTGAAGTTCAGGGGCAGATGCACCAAAGTAGATCCACCATTCAGCTGTAGAAACAATATGAATTAAAACGATACGAAGATTGAAATTCTTATATTAATAGTTAATTGTTCATTGTATTACCTGGATTTGTGCGTGTTACTGCTTTTTGAGCCAATACTGTCCCGAAAGAATGTTCTTTATCACGAAACATCATAATCTATATTTAGAACGTAACAAATCAAAAACCCACAAATAAAACATATAAAACTTATAACTTGTTAGTCGCTAGTTGTTACTTAAAAAAAAAAAAAAAAAAAGAACTAACTTGATTAATAACTTGAATTTGTTTATCAATATTCGGCTCTAATCTTTGAATCACTTTTTGAACTCCCTCCATTACCTCTCTATGGTCAGAAAGTTTACCACCATATTGAAATTGAGGATTTAAAAAATAACCTACATGAATTCAAAACAAAAAACACATTTTATTAAAGGAAGTTTAATTCTAACAAGTAACAAGAGTTTTTAAAATTGAATTTACAATTAGTCAATTACTTACCAGCCGCATGCAAATCATGGTGTAATTGGAATTGCCATCTTTTGTCGATTATTTTCCAATATTTTTTGTAGTAACGACAATTTTTTTCAATGGCCATCTTCGCTTTGTCCATAGCTTCATAGACAAATCCCATTGTAGGCTTCTCATCTCCATCAACAAGCCTAAGCACCCTCACCAATGGTTCTTGAACTTTTAAAATTTCTGAAGCTTTTATCCAAAAACCATTGTCGTTCACAATTTTTCTAACTTTTTTTCCACAGTCCTCCTTCGCCCATCTTTTGCTTTTCCACTCATCACAATTAAACATATTTTGTAAGGCATTCTTATACCTTACAATGCTTTCCAGCATAATGAAATTAGTGGCAAAACGTGTGATCCCGGGGCGTAATAACTCTTTTCTTTCAGTAAATCTCTTCATAAAATCAATAACCCAACTAGAGTTATAAATGAAGCGTGATATTCTTCTTGCATCATCCAAGACTGTCAGCACATTTGTTTTCTCTCCAATATCTTTCAATATCAAATCAAGGCAATGTGCAGCACAACCTGTCCAATATAAATTTGGTCTTTTTAACATAAGTTTTTTCCCCGCCGCTTTTATTGCAGACTCATTATCAGTGACGATTTGGACAATATATTTTTCACCAATTTCATCTACCACCTTGTCCATAAGCCCGAAGTAATAATCGGCAGTTCTACTAACAACATCGGTGGCATCCACTGATTTATGAAAAACAGTCCCCCGATTGCTATAAATCAAAAAATTGATAATGTGCTTCCGAGTAGGTCCGCTCCATCCATCACACATGATCGTAACGCCCCTCTCCTCCCAATTTGGTTTATGAGATTCGATCCACTTTCTCAATTCTTCATATTCTCTAGGTAAGAAAACTTCAGACACCTCGTAAGGAGTAGGGACTTTCACTCCTTTTCCAACCTCCCTTGCAACATCCAACATTGGCTCAAGCCATGGCGAATTAACAACGTTTGTTGGCAAATGTGTGTATAACACAAATTGACTAACTGCGACCCCTAATTTTTTCCTCAACCCTTTTATTACCCTTGTTGAGATCTTTTGTTGTTTGGGGGCTTTGCTACGGTGTAGATCAACATCAATCTCGGCCAACCGTGCTTCAGGTAAAGACGAATCAATCCAACTTTTTTTCGAACTCGATTCACGGACAGTAGAAGATCGTCGAAACATATTAGCAATGCGAGTAGTAGTGCTTCCCCGTCTGGTGCTTTCACCAACCCCGCTATTACTCCCGGTCTCATATCGGTTGCCTGCATCCCTCCTATATCTCTCCCTATATTCTTCTTCTCTATGCAACCTCATACTTTCTTTTCGTGCATAAGCCATATCCGGATCATCCGAGTTATCATCATCACTCAAATCGTAAGGATTATCTTGATCACGTTGAGAAGCTCGAATTTGTTCAATCACTTCTTCTCTTTGTTTTCTTTTATCCATTTTTTTCTCCAAGTTACCTTCAAGATGTTTCATCATAAGCGTTCTAACATCGGCACTAACACTTTGGCATGGAGCTACTTGACCCTTTTTGGCCGCCAAGTGTTGCTTCAATCTAGTTATTCCACCATTTATCTCTCTACCACAAAATTTACATTTTAATTTGTGTCTAGAACCACTAATAGGAATCCCGAATTTCCATCCAATATCATCACTAGGAGGATATGATCCTTCTTCACCCGACATTGTTAAATTTTAATTTTCTGCAATTTACATACACAAATTTAATTCATACTATTTATTAAAATTATAATTGAAGCTAATTAACACTACATTAACCATTATATATATATATATAATGTGATAAATAATAATGACAAAAAAAAAATTGCTACAAAAATATAAGTTAAAAAATTTTAGGACTAAATTGTAATTGTAAAAAAGTTAATTAACAATTTTAGGACTAAATTGTAATTGTAAACAAGTTAATTAACAATTTTAGGACTAAATTGTAAACAAAAAAATATTTTTAAACCCCTTAATTATTCCTAAATTACAATTTCTAAATAATTTTAATACCTAAAATCTAATTTCAGCCCCCACCCAAATCAAACACCCCCAATTGCCGTGAAATCCCTAACACCCGAATGGAGAGAGAGAGAGAGAGAGAGAGAGAGAACCCGAGCGGAGCCGAGACCGGAGCGGAGGCGAGACGGCGACGGCGACGGCGACGAGCTGCAACGCGAAGGAGAGGAGACGTCGCCGGCGACGCGAGAGCTACGTTTGGCAGCGATGAGCTGTTTCTGTTAGACGAACCAGACGAAATCCTCAACGTTCGACGAAATCCTCAACGTTCGGTAAGTGTTTGGTTATCTTCTACTACTTTTTTCTCTTCCTTCCTCAATTATATGAAGAATCTTGGAAGAAATCTGAAAAGTGTGCGCGAAATCAGGAGTCGGTCGGTCGGTCGGTCGGTCTTTACAGACTGTAACGGCCGTTACGGTCTCCGTAACGGCCGTAACGGCCGTTAACTGCCCGTATCGGCCCGTATCGGCCCGATTCGGGGCGATTCAGCCCTAGATGCCGGAATCGGCCGTGTATCGGTATCGGCCTACCCATTTTCCGGTACGAATCGGCCGTTACGGTACGTAACGGCCGATATTTAAAACACTGGTTCTTCTACAATCCATCAGTTCAGCCGATCAAACAGCAAATATTTTCACCAAGGCTCATTTACCAGTACGCTTTCGCACTCTAGTTTCCAAACTCAAATTCACGTCTCATTTACTACTTTGAGTTTGAGGGGGGGTGTTAATATATGTATATGGGCTTGGCCCATTAGGTTAAAATCCTAATCCCTAGTCTCATATAAATATCTTCATTGTAAAGCTTTATCATTGTATTTTTGTTGAATATCAATATATCACTATTCTCCTAACATTCAATCTTTCAATTATCTTAACAGTGAACGTAATACTAGTTAAAACTCAAATGTAATACAGAACATAAACAGAAAACAATTGTAAAACTTGGACTTATGCTCTCATCAAAAATAATAATGATGATGTTAGTGTTTGTCTCAATCATTTTCTTCTTCCTGATTGGGGTCAAGAGCGTAGACATAGTTTTAGACACAATTTTACAATTTCGATGATTATTATGTAGGAAGATGATACCACCGGGAGTGGTGGGAATCTCAAAATGACATTGATAACCTTGAACCAGCTAATACGTTGGCCTTTTCTGTGTTTTTCTCTCTCTCTTTTTATTTTTATTTTTTTTATTTAATGTTTTAAAAATTTTAGTGGGAAAAAAGAAAAGATAAAATAGAAAATATATTTTTTAATAGTTTCCAAATTTTAAGAATAATTTATGATATTGGAAAAGAAATATTTTAAGCCTTTTAAAAAAATAAAAACACTATGTAGATTCATCAATTAGAAAACAGTATTATGAAGACCAAGAAGGGTAGCTTAGTTCTTTGAAGAAGACTCCAACGTGCATACAGGCTGACAAAAAGATGGAAAAGCTTATTGGCTAGCGTGGGACAAATGCCAGGAGCGTGAGGTCTGGGCTGGAACTCGAACCTTATTGGTCACGAAATTTGACTTCAAAATTAAAATTAAAATTTTAAAAAACTTCATATATTTATTTTTAGGGTATATTTATTTTTAGGGTGTTTCGGTGGCAAGTCTCTCAGTTTACCCTTAGTTTTAAAAAAAATCCTATGAGCAATTGCAACTTTTGTTTGTCTTGCATATTAAAAATGACGAAAAGCCCAATACAAGTTCCTACACTCACGCAGTTACATAGAATTAGTTTGTGTATAAAATACTTGTTAAATATAACAAATATTATTATAATTTGAGTATAAAAATTTATTAGATGTAACAAATATTACACAAATACATGTAATTTATAACATGTAACTAATATTACACAAATACATGTAACTAATATTAAATTAATTTTTGTGTGTAATATTTGTTAAATATCACAAATATTACACAAATACATGTAATTTGAAACATATAATTAATATTTCAATAACTAATATTATACAGATATATGTAACATAGTTAATTATTAAGTTGTAACTAATTTTAATTATATGTAATTAATATTCATTATAATACGAATTTACTCCACAAGTTCTCTCTACACCCTACACAATACATGAGTATATGCGGAAAGTAAAACTTAAAAAGCGGATTAAATCAAAACTTATATTTTAAAAGGGACTAACGACAAATTATTTCCACTATTTGGGATTAATCGTCAATTATCCCTTATTTTTAATCAAATTTTAAGAGATAATTTAAATGTAAAAAAGTTCAAACTTTTAAATTAGAAAATACTGAATGTTATAGTTGGTCCCATGATCTTACTATTTTTTTAAAAATAATTTAAATAAAAATAACAGCAATGGAATTTCTAAAATAAAAATTTATGCCAACAGAGTAATTAAAAATTAATGCTTAGTTAATTTTGCCTCCTATTTTAAATTATATCTTATCGACTTCAATAATTAGTTACATTTTAAGTTCTGTAGCAAAACATATATATTCCAATTCCAAAATTATGTTATAAAGGTAAACGGCCATGAATAGGCCTTGCCATGCTATTGTACAGACATTATGGGATTGCCCTTTTATGGCCTAAGAACATGCGACCGCTAATCGACGGAAATCAAGGACATTCATGTCTATTGGAGTCAGATTAGCAAATGATGAAGAGCACATTAAAGATGATGCTGGTGAGGTTACGGTATATTACCTGGATTTTGAGAGGCGTTGTTACCGAGTATACCGGAGAAAATCTCCCACTTCACCATTAAATTTGTTGATCCTCGCCGGGATTTGGCTCTATCAAGGCATGATGGTATATCATTACACCAACCACCACCCTGTTTTTTTTAAATAAAATAAAATTAGATCATCATCATTTTAAAATGGGACCACATTACGCAAAGTACCTAAATTGCAATTATGCATTGGCATATTGCAAACAATTTTAGAGGAAAAATCTAATCTAATACTATTAATACTTAAAAATAGAAAAAGGGGGAAAATTTTACAGAGGTTGGAGAATTCATCTTTCAAGTCTTTTGGTAAATTCTTACATATATTTTTTTTTCATATGTTAGTGGCCGTACTCAATTTTGTCTCTTTTTTTAATTATTATTTTTTTTAATTAATACTTAAAAATATGATTAATTTTTTCATCCACATTTTAAATTATTTAAAAAAATAATTGTGATTAAAAAAATATTTTCACCCAAAAAAAATTATACGATACAACTTAATTATATTAAAATTTGTTGACATATAAAAATTGACAAAATTAATCTTAATTTATAGTATATTAATAAAAAATAATTTATTATAATTTTTTTCTAAGACTAAAACTAATATAGAAAAAAAAATGGAAACTTTTGTTTTGGTTGAAACTTCATATAGTAATACGACTACGAAACCACGCTCGACCTTCTTAAGGGTATAAATTGCAATTCAACTTGGTACATGCATATAGAAAAGAGAGTGAAGCTACGGATTCGACTTTCTCATCTTTATAATTATCAAACAATTATAATTAGTTAAAAATATTAATCATATCCCTTATCATTTTAAATATAGTTTTAAAATTCTTTTTCATTTATTAAATGTAATATTCGAACCCCTATTATTATATGTTTATGGTTAATTGGAATGACGTCATCCTTTTTCACGAATTTACCCCTATGAAAATCAATGTTACAATTTTATTTTTTTTAACTTTACTAGCTCTTCTTTTTTTTTTTTTTAATATTTTTTATTTTCTACAATATTAAATTTCTATATATTTTTTATTTTCAATTTACCTTTTAACACCTATTTTTGTTGTTTTTTTTTAACTTTTTCTTAATTTTAATTTTCCTTTTTTTTTTTTAATAATTACTTGATTTTTCTTATTTTTATTCTTTTCTTCGGTTTGAGAAAATATATGCAAAAAAAAAATCTCAAATATTGAAAAAAAAAAAAGAAGAAGCAGTAAATAGAAAAAAATAATTAGAAATATGAAAAGAAAAAATAAATCAAAAGAGAAAAATTGGAAAGCAAAAAAAGAAAAATAGAAAAATGGAAAACATAAAAAAAAAATATTGAAAACAAAAAAAAAACATAAAAATAAGAAGACAAAAAGAAAATTGAAAGCAAAAAATAGTAAACGAAAACCAAAATAATTAAAAAAAAAAATAGCCAAAAAAAAATAGAAAATCAAAACAAAACCAAAAAAAACTGAAATTGAAATATTGAAAAAAAAAAAAAAACTGAGAATAAAAAAATTAGAAAATAAAATTTGGTACTAAAAGATAAAACAAAACAGGAAAATAAAAAACGAAAAAAAAATAGAAAATAGGAAAACCTAAATACATATTACAAAACAAAAAAAAAAAAAAAAAAAAATTAGTACTTAAAAAATAACGATTAAAATAATAGGAAAGATATAAAGACAAATAAGTTATTTTATTTCATGTCGTATTAAGCAGAGGTCTTGGAGTTACTTTAAACGTCTGGTTATCTAATTAAAATTCAAAGTTAATTTTAATGTGTGATTGGCTACTCCCAAAAAATTATAAAATAATAAATAAATAAATAAAAGGAGTATCTATTTGCTGTTGCCGGCTCTTTTCGTAGTTCATACAAGCCAAACAATTATTAACCCACTTGCTCACTTGATTAGACGATAAACATGAAAAGAAAAAAATATTCTCCGTTTTTCTTTTTCTTTTTATTTTTCTCTCTCTTTTTTTTTTTTTTTTTTAGGGGGGGGGATGGCGACTCAAATATGAATATAATATTCATTATATTTATGTGGACTAAATAAATGGGCGACAAATTAGAAAATTCAAAATTTTTATAACGAATAAAATTGAGTTATCATATTATACAATTATATAAAAAAAAAAATCAGGATAAAAATTTAAAATATAACTTCAGATTTATTATTTTTAGAGATAATATATATTTTAATTTTAGTATGGAAAGTTTCCCTCCAAAAATATCAATTAAACTTTAGTTTTAGTATCTAAATAATTAGCTGTAAAAAAAGAATACTATAATCAGAGCGCTAATAAACATTACAGATAGTAATTAAATAGATAATAAATGATTGTATAATTTAAGACAACGGGTAAATTGAAAGAAAAAAGAAAAATAGGTGAAAAATAATTTAAATAGATATTGTAATTAGAGAGAGTCTTAGTTCCAATGGAACGACATGCAAAAAGTCTGTAGATTAATATTTTTATGAGAACGAAAATATTGGGTAATAAATAAAAAATATTTTCAAAAGTTCCTATAGATTAATATTTTTATGAGAATTAAAGTCTTGCTCGATAATAATAAAAAAATATTTTCAAAATGGGCGGATAAAATATGTGAGGAGACGGATTAGTGCTAATATAAATATAAACATAAATAAAATACAATAATTTGAATAGCGACATTGTATAGTTACATCTTTTGTTGGATTATGGGGCGGGGGAACAGAATCTAATAATTTTCATGAAAGCAAATAGAGAATTAAAGATTGATATATCAAAATAATAGCTCAAAATTCAATTAAAAAATTATATCCAACATAATAAATGTGAATAAGTAGCGTACAATTAATTGATTTTCCACAAAATTACCTCAAACTGCAAAAGCCAGTTTCGTGCTCCGTCGCCGAATCCTCTGTGAATGTGATAAGCCGGCAAACTTCCGTCCAAGCAAACTGCGAATATATATTTTCATCAATCAATCGAAGAAAAACAAAAACTAATAATTGAAATCTCTTTTTTATGTGAATCGATAAGAAAAAAAATAAAAATAAGAAGCATCTAGATTCAGGCTTACAAGCTCCAAGAGCTGCAGCGTCCTTCACAAGAGTCATCTCCACCATGAGCCGCTGCTGCTTCGCCGCCGCCGCATGAATGCACGACGGCATCCATGTCAGCAGAAACAGGCCAAAGCAGGCGGCAATCGGATTCATCTTCGCCGCAGAATTTCGGATTCGATTTCTACAAAAGTCCGCCGGACGAAGAGAGAATGTATTCTTAGTTTCTGTACGTGAAATCGGGGAATAACGAGATAGAGAGATTCGTAACGAATTTCTTGATACAAAAATGAACTGTTGTGCGAGAGAAGAGACCGAGAGTCAATGGTGCAATGTAACTGCTACCTAATTTGGAAAACGAATCAGAGAAATTTAGAAGGTGCAATTTCTTAAAGAAGTTGGTGTTTGTCAAGAACTTGTTGAACGACAATTTGGGCAAAATTTAGAGAGAGAGATTGAACCGGGGATAAGATGGAGAGGGTGTGTGTTTTGGTTAGAGGCGCGAGATTTATAATGGCGGGTTGAGTACGATTCCCAATGAGAATGTCCGGGTTACATATATATGGAAAAGTTCTCTCTCTAATTTGGTCCAAAAAAATAATTGCTAACTTTAATAAAAGTTCTCTCTTTGTTGAAAAACCATTTCCCTTAGTGTTTTTGTTTCCATTTATTTATATTTGTTTTAAAAAATTTAGAAAAATATATATGGGTTTATCTCATATATATTTTTTTAGTATCAAAGCTCATTTTTGGAGTTGAAAATGTCAAAGACCACCCTATATAATGTTTTTTTTTTTTTTAAATTATTTTCTGTTTAAACAAATTTAATTTATTTTTTTGAAATTGTTTGTTGTTGTTTTTTATTTTTTTCTATTTTTGAATCTGTAAATTGTTGTTGCAGATTTGTTTAGAATGGTCTGATGTTAAAAAAATTATTGATATTTGATTTTTTTTTTTTAAATTGTTCGATTGATATGTTATTTTAAAAAAATTGAGTTTTACTGGTGTTATTCAAACTAGTTTACACACATCTCGACTAATATTAATTATTTTTTCGGATAATTTTAAGGGCACATTCTCTCATATCAACTTTGTGCATTCAAGACTAAATTCAAAATTTAATTCTCATAATACTCTTCAAGAGAGTCCAACTCTGATTGACAAGGAAAGATGACATATTTCTTTACTAACTAAACGACCTTTTGGGTGATTTATTTGTTATTGATGTTTTAATGTTCCTATTTTTTTTATTTGGAATCCAAAAAAAATATTTAGGATTTTTTTGAAATTAATAAAATTCTCTTTTATATATATAATAAATCGTGTTACAATTGAATTGTTAGACCCATACCGAATCACCCTATTTTAAATTCATATTTAGATGGTATAGGGACTCCAAATGTGAGTCAAATATTGTCATATAAGTATCAAATTGACTTTTCTTCCTTCTCTCTTTTCCTTCTGATAGCATACAATAGAAACTTAATCTACCAAACTTTTGATCCATTACACCAAGCAAACGGAAGGAGATAACTTATAAATTACATATAGTAAGTTATAAAAATAATTTACAGTATAAGAGTATAATTGAATTTCTGATTAAAATGTAGAAGGCATGTGTTATTTTCGAATTTGTAATTAAATAACAATTAATGTAAAAGGCATCAGTTATTTTTTAAAACTGATCTACCAAATTTAAAGTGACTGATTCTATAATGAATATCAACCTAAATAGCGAGCGAACAATGTGGTCAAGATTAGTAAATGTACATAGCAGCTAGCGAGCGAAAAAAAAAAACATGAAGAAAGTGGGAGGAGATAAGATGTACTGTGGACTCAGTTGAAATGTACCAAAATGGTGGGTCCCATCACCTAACGGCGGGCGACAATGAGGCTGTGGGTCCTGTGTTGGCGATGGTTGAGTGTGTTACAAGTCATATTTGCCGTGACCTTTCTTTTCTTCTCGGTTATCACTCTAGATGTCTTTCTCCATATGTCTATATGTTTTAAGGTTAATTAAACTTTACCCTTGTTATTTGGCCCATTTGCATTTTAGCTCCATGTGATTCAAACGTCACCACTTACCCCTGTAATTTTGGACCTAAGTACAAATCTAACGCTTTCTGTCAAAATTGACAGATGTGAACCTCACGCGCCAGTAACGAGGATGAGTATATTTTTTGTGTTTTTCCCCCTCCAAAATATTGATTTCTTGTTCCCATTTTACCCTCCATGTTTCTGTATATAATACTCAATATCTTGAGGGATTATTGTGTATTTTGTTTCTTCTTCCTTGAAATATTTTTAAATGAAATTGAATTTAATTTCAATTGAATTTTTTTTTACTTGAATTCAATTGAAATTAAAAATATTTTCAATTTACTTAAATTCAATTAAAAATATTTTTTAATTTCAATTTTTATAAATATTTCAATTAAATTAAAATATTTTTACTTGAATTCAAGTAAAAATATTTCAATTGAATTTACTTCAATTGAATTCAATTAAAAATATTTTTAATTGACTTCAATTCAATTGAAAATATTTTTAATTTTAATTTTTAAAAATATTTTAATTGAATTTAATTTCAATTGAATTCAAGTAAAAATATTTTCAATTGAATTCAATTCAATTAAAATTAAATTTAATTTCATTTAAAAATATTTCAATTGAATTTTTAAAAATATTTCAATTGAATTGTAACCTTATTTTAAAAAAAAAATCTTTATAAAAATAGGAAGAAAAAAAAAAACAACTAAAAACTAAAAGACAAAAAAAATCTTATTTTTATTAAACAATAAAAGAAATAATGGTTAAATTTTAGAGGTATAAAGTGTCAAAAATACTTTAAAAAAATTAAACCCACTTGATTCTCTCTCTCTCCTCTCTCTCTCTCTCTCGCTGGAAGTTTGGTGACTTTGGTTGAATCCAAACATTAATCCTAACAATAGCAAATCCAAACATTGATCCTAACAACAATAGTTGAAAGGAAACGATTAAACCAAACAATAGTAAACACTAAACCCTACTATTGAAGGAAGCCAAAACCAAACACAGATTCAGTCATCGGTGGTGGCGGCGACGGTCCGATGTCAAATTCGAAGGACGAACGATGGTCCTCCAAGGAAGAATGAAGGATAGGAAATGAGATAAGCAAAAAAGCAGAGGTAGCCATTCTTCAGCCTGAAAACACCAGTCTGCTTCATATTTTGTATTCCAGAGATCTGGATTCCATGATCTTAAACAAGATGGAGGAAGAAAGAGTCGATTTCGTGACTGCTTTGTAGGCGACGAACGACGGAGGGAACAATCAATCACCCTGCCATCCCTCTCAGTTGATTGTAAAGTATGGGGAGCTCGAATCAGGAAAGAGAGGCGGATTCGAACAAAGATAAAGAATCATACCTCAAGAGAAGTAGATATAGAGGAGATCCGAACAAAAATGAGAGAGAAGGAGCTGATTTTGAGAAATCGACCTAGGATTTGGAGGTGACGAACGACGAAGGCTGTGGCCTCCAAGCACCTGCCATTTCTGCTCCTCCACTATATCGATTTTTGATTCCTTAAACTGTGGCCTCCAAGCACTTGCTATTTCTACTCCTCCACTATATTGAATTTTGATTCCTCAAACCGACCTTCTCTAACACCTCGAATCAAATCCTCTAAGCGATTGAATCTCAATTCAAAGTCAATCGCTCAATAAAGAGCCAAAAATCAACACATGAAAAGAACGGAGGATAGAGAGAAAAAGAGAGGTTTTATTTTTTGGGTGGGCGAGAGAAACCGGAAGGAGCTAAGGGTTAATTACACTTTACACCCCAATAATTGTGAATAATTATGGAAGGAAAAAATCGACATTTCACGTTTTTCGTCAAACAAAATTAGTGTTGCACTTAGATTCACAAACTACAAGGGGGTAAGTGGCGACATTTGAATCACAGGGGAGTAAAGTGAAAATGGGCCAAACCACAGGGAGTAAAATGTAATTAACCCTATGTTTTATATATAGGGTCAATAACACTTTGCTCCCCTGTAGTTTGACCGATTTACACTTACCCCCCTACGATTTATATCCGTAAATATTTTTATAAGGACTATTTTAATACTATTTAGAAACTTAGAGGGTCGTAAATGTACTTTCTCAATTATAACGTCATCTTCTTTGTCTAACTCCCATCTCACTCGTCGGCCACCCTCTGTTTCTTTCTCCCCCTACATTTTTTACCCCTTCATGTCCTTTACGCCGACCACTCCCGTTGCCTTCCCTTTTTTTTTTTTTTTTCATTTTCCCCATCCTCATCCCCCTACCCCCGTTGCCTTCCCTCCTGCCACCGCCGTCCACCATTTTCCTCCTCCTCCTCTTCTTCTCATTTTGTTCTCTATTCTAGATCCGTCGGTGAATTCACCGTTAATTGAGAACCAAACACCACCACCGCCGAATCAAAATGCCACCATTGCCATGGTGGTACGGTCCGATCGAGATGACATGCGGCTAGTGGAACAGGAGATTCGCTCGGTGGATTTGCTTAGTAAACGGGGAGCATCAAGGATCTTCTGCTGCATCTGCGTTAATCGGTCTCTGTTTTTTTTTTTGGACAATAATTGTGTTGATCTTAAGATTTTGATGAACAATTAAGTGTTGATATTTTGGTAGAACTAACAGTTTAATTGAGTGTTTCAGTTATTTAAGTTCTAGTGATGAATATGCAAATTAAATGGATGCTAAATGATGATGTCGAAAATGATGAAGAATTAAGAGTATGAAGAAATTAGGAAAAACAACTCAGGTGAATTTCAACTCTTAATATCCCAATTAGGAACACACACACGACACAATTTTTTTTTTTTATTATTATTTATGTGTATTTTGATAAGATGAAATTATTTGTTCATGTATGTGATTTGAAAAAAAATATTTTTAATTGACTAAAATGGAATTTAAGAAGTTAGTAGAGCTAATTTAGAAAAGAAAATGGTTAAAGGGGCGAAAATATAAAAAAGAATAAGTTAAAAACAAGTTTAGAGAAGAGATCCAAGCAGCAGAAACAACCCGTATCTCTAAGTCGATAAGCAAGCCGACCGATGAAGAGAAACTAAACTCTCTGTATCTCTAAGTCGACAGGTGAAGGTAAACTAAACTCTATGAATCTCCAAGTCAACAAGTAGGTCGACCGATGAAAGCAGCAACAATGGCTTGGCTATATCCTGAATTGGGCAGTCGACTGACCAATCAACCGAACGCACTGTTTCAGGATTCTGTTTATTCTAAGATTATATCCAAAAGTAGGCGTTTTTGGTTGGGATTTGAGAGAGATTTTGGGGATATTATTATATTTAAGATATGTTTCACCTAATGTTTAAATCCTATTGATTTGGTTCATTAATTTTTAATGTTTCTCAATTTGGTACATAAAATTGTTTCTATTCTAATTAATTGAGATTGAGAAATATTTGGGAACTTAATTGAAAGATTTAAAAGTTATTATTAAGTGAATTGAATTAAAATGAAGTCATATTGATACATGGGGTATAAGAGAGCATTGAAATGTCATGACACATGGGAACTAGCTGTTAGAGAGTTGATTTACTTCCTATATATATAGACCTGCATTTTTCTTAAATCATTAATCAAGAGAAGTGAGCTTAAAGAGAAAAACATCATATTGTGTTGTTCTAAGAGTTATCATTCTGAAATATTGTGAGCTATTCTAAGAGGCTATCTTGTGAAACATTTGTTGTTAATCTTTGCTGCTACCGGATTTGAAGTTACATCATTCTATTTATTCTTTCTGTGGATTCCGGGTGTGATATTTCCAATTATTTTCTACTATTGCATTACTTGTTTATCTTTTGAAAATTGATCTTAGAAATTGTTTCTGATTTTTATTGAAGAAAATTTTTATAAACAATTTCTTGAATCTGATTACGTGCTCAATTATTTGCTACCCATATATTGTTTAAAATCAGATTTTCAATCTCATACTTTTTCCATCACTAGATTTGGGATATTAATCGAGTAATTATTTATCTAGGGTGGTAGAAACTTCGAATGAGATTTTCTGCTTATTAATTTGTATTGGTAAGTAGTGTAACGGGTTAAATACTGTTAGGGGTAGCCAGTTTTCAGTCTCTTCTTATAAAGAAATTGATGTAGTGATTCTTCCTGGATAGAATTGTGTTTTTGAGTGAAATTTGTATCCGTTCAATCCTTACCGGGTAAAAGGATATTTGGAGTGATTGGTGAGATTTTGATTCTTTGGCCTTAATGTTAAAAAGAATCAGGTTATTCTTTAACCTGTAAAAAGTAGAGGTTCTTCCTTAACCTAGAAAAAAGATATTGTAAAAGTTGATTCTGAGTCTGTAAAATAATCGGTGTGAGGGTTTGGTTCCTACCTTTAAAGGGATCTTGAGTATTAGTGGATGCGAATCTCCGTGGGGCTCGGAGGATTGGACTAGCCAAGAATAGTTTGGTGAACCAGAATATATCTTGATGTGCTGTAATATTTACTTTGTTTATTTTTGTTGTTTGGTGTGCACTTAATCGATTATTTAATTCCACTGTGATATAAAGATAATAATTAATTTAGGATTAAAATTAATTATTTGATTTATTAAAATTTTATTCTGATAAATTTTTAATTATCTAATTCACCCCCTCTCTTGGGTATTCTACTGGGCCAACAAATTGGTCTCTGTTTAATTTCCAAATCTTGATGCGGTGATCATCAGCGGCACTGGCGAAATTGATACCCATATCGGAATTTGTTTTTTATTTGGGTTTGATTTCTGAAATAATAAACCATTAAAATTTTGATTTGGGTATTATCAAAATAAATCTAGACGGATTTATATAGCGAGAAAGATATATATATATATATATATATATATATATATATATATATATATATATATATATATAGAGAGAGAGAGAGAGAGAGAGAGAGAGAGAGAGAGAGAGAGAGAGAGAAAGAGATAGAGGATGAAGTCGGCGGCGTGCTTCGGCGACGATGGTCTTCTTCAGTTGTGGGGTGGAAGATGGAGAAGATGAGGTGAAGTGGAAGATATAGACTTGGTATTAAAAAAAAAAAAAAAAAAAAAAAAGAAAGAAAATTACCAATTCCATCTCTGATAAAAAACACCACCGAACCAAGAGAGAGAGAAGATATATGAATAGTGTTATTAAAATACACTTTGACCTATTAAATTTCATAAAATTTATAAATAGATCTCATCTAATTAATTAAAAAATGATAAAATTACCCTTAATTTCAAAGTGAACTGACATAATTACTCCTAATTTTAACCGTTGTACTTAAGTTCAAGACCACTGGAAAGTAAGTGTCAAGAAAAAAATCACAAAGGGGCAAGTGCAAATCAGCCAAATTACAAGGGGGTAAAGTGCTATTAACCCTTTATATATAATTAGTGTAAAACCATGACTATAGGTACAAGAGTAAAAATTTATAATTTATTTAGAAATATGCATTAATATTACTACAAATTATCTATAAACTTCACAACTGTTAATGTAACATATGAGTTTGATCCACTTAACCCATTAGGGCAAAATCTTAACCTTAGGGTTTTCCACTTCTCCTATAAATAGTTGTGTATATTATTATATTTGGGTATCCTTATCATGAAATCAATATATTGTTTATGTTCCCCACTTCTCAATTATCTTAATCAGTATCAAGGGCAAGTATTTCCTAAACCTGTTATCCCTAAAATTTCTTTCGTAACCCTAAAGCTTCTGTCGTCGCTTCGTCTTTTTTCCAACGATTTTCGTTACTCCTATAAGACTCATCACTGCTCTGGTATCAACAATCACTAAACCACCATATTCGTCTTGCAGAGATGAACACCACACCGCCAAAATCACCGCCACTAGAGCATCTAGGCGCCCTCACACGCCTCCCAAAGCTTACAGCACCACCAGGATTTGTAGTCACTGATTTTTGGCTCCACTGCCCCAACCGATACTCTAAATTCATCAATAGCTATACCATCTGAACTGTTTCAATGAGACGATTCAAAATATACCAACAACACCCTGATACGAGAATGCACGCGCTCTCACACGCAGGTCAAAGCTTCCAACAGATTCTCGCAGTAGATCTATGCGCCTACTCCATTGATTCAGTGATTTTTCAGCTACCTTAGTGCTAATCATTACCCAGTCAGTGCCATGTCATCAGCCACATCAGCGTTGACCTGCTACTTCATCAGTCACATCAGCGTTGACCATTTTCCATGTTACTACCACGTTAGTGCCACATCAGTTTGTTGACCACCATATTACTCGTTGACCGCCATGTCAGCGTCCAGTCAACCAACCCTCTTCCACGTCACCGATTTTTTTAAAGGTAACTTCATTTGACCGGTTCAGGCCTTTTTAGACCAATTTTTTGTTAACTTGGACCAATTCTTGAGGTTTTTCGACGTTTTGATTCTGTTTTTGACCTTCGTTTTGTGATTTGAGGCTCGTATAACATACTTTATTTTATATTTGTGTGGTTTCTACATCGTTTCAGCTACACCAGATACATATTTTGATTCTGTTTGTTGTAATCACATTACATCTGATGCCTCTATCTTTTCCTTTAAAACCTGTGATAAGCATGCACCACTATTCACATTGCCAATGGATCAAATATGTTGGTCAGCCACACTGGACATGTTGACAATTCTCATTTGTTTCTCTTTGATACATATTTGGTCCCTAATCTTATACTTAACCTTATATCTATTGGACAACTATGTGATCTTGGACTTGATTTTCATTTTTCTTCTACTGGTCATCGTGTGCAAGACCCTTAGACAGGAAAATTCCTTAAAACCAGTCGTAAAGTTGGATGCGTCGTTGAGTTCACTCACATCCAAGTCCTATCCTTATTATCACCAAACCGATCAGCCGCATCCATCCTGCACTCTCACCCGTGGAATTGTGGCACTCTCGATTAGGTCACACTTCATCTAGTCGTATTCTATCTTTTATTTTTAGTGGTCGGTTAGGTTCATTTCAGCATGAGTCTTTTTATTGTAATATTTTTCAACTTGCAAAACAATTAGCTTAACATTTTAATGAGAGTTAGTTTGTTTTCCTTACACCTTTCGATTTAGTACATTATGATGTTTGTGGGCCTTCTCCTCATGCAATAATCGGTTGTGCTTGCTATTTTGTTATATTTGTGGATGACTATTTGTACGGCTAAGTGTTTGTTATACACTCGCATATTGACTACCCACAAGTGTACGAGGTCAAAATTTTAGTATAATGTGATCTTGAAAGATCGGGTATCGTATCCACAGGGATTGGTGTTCGTTATTATCAAGTACCGTGATTGTCATGACTTAATTTTATCTAGGCTAAAAACAAATGTATTTAATTAATTAATACTAATACTAATATAACCTAAATTAACTATACTAATATAATGAGATGTTTTAGGGGAAAGAATTGTCTAGGGATTAACTCGGTTTACAAATACGTGTTCGATCTCGATTTACATATGTCTATGATGTTCGTCCTATTTGACAATCTCAGTTCGTAAACTCTCTCGCCACCTCTCCCTAGTGTAAGACGAGGGATATAACATGACTTCGTGTCAACAAAGAAATCCCCCTAAATGTATTAATGACCCTAAGTCACATGAGTCTCACCCCAACATCATTGATTGCACACAATCTAACTCCCGACCAGGTCATTGGATCGTCGCATTGTATTTACCCTATCGACAATCTCAGTTCTAAAACTCCACCGCCACCTCTCCCGAGTGTAATACGGGAGAATACATGACTTTGAGTCAACGAAGAAGTCTCCCTCAATGTCTTAACGATCCTAGGTCACGTGAGTCTTACCCCAACTCATCGATTAGCGTTATGTTTACTTTAGTCCGAATCTGGGGTTTGTCAAACCCCGTTTTCTTGATATATCTATCTAAGCATAACAAGCATAGCAATACGATAAACACAATCAAACTACGAAGAACAAACATAAACGCCATACCGAAATCATCCGAATCACATATTTATAAATATAATGTTAATTCCTATACAATCCATGTTTAACTACGGCCATAACCACATTTACAAATAAAGCACGAGCTAAACATGCTCACAAAATCCTCAGTTAAAGAAATAAGAGAAGAAATTGAAGAACTTAGCCTCGTCCAAAGATTTGTCGCTAAGAACCATTCAATGATTGCTCTTCCATCTTCCTCCACTTCGGGATGTGAGCTCTCCTTCTAAAACTCCTCTACATATCCTATACTAAGCCCTAAAGGGGCTCTAATGGCTGGGGGTACAAGAGGAGAAGAAAGGAGTGGATAATTATAAGTAAAATATCTCAAAAATATCTAATAAATATCCTAAGTTGTACAAAGGTCACCGCCGCGGTGAAGGGATTCACGGTCGCGGCGGTGAGTAGGTCAGTTGGCTGATCGCCTCCGCTGCGAAGAAGGCGATGGATTAGGATGACATCCTGCAGTTTTACCACCTAGGCGGTGAGTGTCCAACAAGAATAGGTCATTCTCTGTATTTTCATCGCCGCGGTAGAGGTCTCTGGACGCCGCGGTGGTGGGCTTATTTCAAAATATTGTTGCCTTACTCGTTTTTCCATCGTTCTTGGTTCGATCTCATCGTTTTCGCTTCAATTTTCTATCTTTTTGCCCAACACACCTGATTTATAAAAAAGTATAAAAACTACTTAACACATAATAAAATAAATATAAAAACTACTCTAAAACTAACAAAACCGGTTTGGAAATATGTAGGTAGATCACACCTATTAAATACCCCCAAACTTGGAATTTTGCTAGTTCTCGAGCAAAAAGCACACACGAAAACGAAAAACACAACTAAATGAAATAACAAACAACCTAAAACAATCTAAACATAACGACATGCGAGTTTTAAATTCTTCTAACAGCCTAGTCATTTTTTCCTCAACAATCGCTAGTCATATCGAGTTCAGGCGGTAACACACATCATGTGATGTTCTAGATTTTTAACATGCAATAATGGTGAACGTCATTCTAGATCCTGTAAACGTGTTAGTGCGAGACTCAATAATATGGTTATACAACAACCAAATTGGATTATCCACTAACAAAACTCATGACTTAGACCGTATAGGACTAGGATTTCCATATGCCTGATTGGGGTCCACTCTCCACTAATGTAGGTTGAGTAGTTCATAAAGATCAGAAAGACTTGGTTCGGTTATGGAATATTTGGCCAAGGGTAATTTCGGAATAGAAAACAGGTTAACTTTACCCAAGGCTCAACGCTTGGCACATTCACTCTCGAACCCCCATAGAAAGATTGGAAACAATCCCAAACAAATACTTATGACCGACGTACTCACTTGTCAAAAGAAACGTAATATATATATATATATATATATATATATATATATATATGTATATTAACTAACCACACCCCCAAACTTATTCAATTAATATGATTTCACGGGTGTGGTTAAAATGAAAGAAAAACGACAAGTGAGTACTCGAATACCAAACCAATCTGAAGTTCGCCCTAAACCCAACCACTCACATCAAGTAGCATATATGAATGCTAACTTGATTCAATCAAATTTGTGCCTTCGGTTAAGCGATAAAGGTTTGGAAAAAGATCAACTGGCTAAGGTATTTTCTTATGTGTTTAGAATTGAATTGGCAATTAGGCTTCGGCAGGGTAACGAGTGATAAACATATAACAGGGTAGGCTTAAAAAGGCTCAAGCGACAAAAAAAATGCCTAAATCACATCTGTTGAACTATCTCGCCTAGGATTTTGCCTCAAGCTTCCCCTCAATTAGGTTCTAGAATCCTTAAATTGTCATGAGTTTGGCTGATCAATAGTTGGCCTCTAATCAATTGAATAGAAATACATTGAGTCTATGTGCTCGTGCAAATTAGGATCTACAATAACTTTTACCAAAAAACATAGTCAAGCACACAGAACACACATACATGGGTATTACCATTGACTTCGAAAACAACCAGGAGGTAATATCAATATCGGGTAATGGCCCAAATGAACGCAAAACTCAACATGCACAACAACAACACAAAAACATAAACACATTATAACCTAAACAAATATGCAATACGGAAAAAATAATAAAACATTTAACATACTATACTACACATCACTTTCAAACTCAAAACGGATAGTATCCTCAGTGATCCCAATCATCATTCTCAACATATAGGAAATTAAAGCATGCTGACGAAGGGGTTTAGAACACATACCTGGGAGGCGAGAGAATCTCGCCTCTAAATAAATTCGGCTATGATGGATTTAATTTATTTGACCTTGGGTTGCCTCCTAAGAAGTGTGTGGTTTAATGTCCTCGGCCCGACATTTTTAGAACGCCCTCAAACTTGGTGAGGTTTTGCTTTGTTTGACTAGATCTTTAAACGACATGCCTCACCGACTTATGTGAGTGGCGCCAATACTATAAAATGGCTTAGAATCTCATCAAAAGGGATGCATCAATACCTGTTGATCTAACATCTCCAAGTACTGTGTATAAGAAATAAAAACAAAACTACAAACAAAAATTATATACAAAAAAAATGCCTAAAGTACAATCGGGTCATTTAATCACAATATCGACAATAACAAAAAAACACAATCCCTAACAATCGTTACCAAAAACTTGGTGGCAATCACCGAAAACTGTATTTGACAAACTTCCAATTCCCCCGCAACGGCGCCAAAAACTTGTACGGTGAAGCGTTTGTTACGTGCTCGCATATTGACTACTCGCAAGTGTAGGAGGTCAAAGTTTTAGTATAATATAATCTTGAAAGATTGGGTATCGTATCCACAGGGATTGATGTTTGTTATTATTGAGTACCATTGATGAGAATCAATTAGCACCATCAGATGATCAACTATATGTTCCAGTTAGGCCTATTACTAGGGTAAGATCCAAGAAAATCAAAACAGCACTTAATAGGCTAACTCAGGAGACTTAGCCCATATCTACAATAGTTAAGCTCAAATTAGACCCATCAGACAATCAAGGCCTAATCCATCTCATCAAGGCAAGCAAATGAGCTTAGACATGAACTCAAATGGGCCAAGTTACGTGGACCACAAAATTCTCAGTATATTTATTTTATTTATTAGTGTTTTATTTTTAATTTAGGTTATTTTATTTGATAATTTGTAAGGCAAGATTGCCAATTTAGCCTTTTTCTTTTTACATTAGGAATTAGTAATTTCTTTTTTAGATTAGGAGTAGGGTTTCCTTATTTTCTTATTTCTCTTGGATTCCTTAGTCCTCTAGGGTTTCCTTTTATTTCAAGTGTGGCCACCACTGTTCATGTATTGTTCACTGACGCTGTTCACATGCACTATTCATTAGCCTATGGTTTTCTTTTATTGTTGGCCACCTATTTAAGAGACTTATATCCCATGGAGAAAAAAAAATACATTACTTTTGATTAATAAAATTGTGAGAGTTTTCTCGTTAGTTCTTTAGAGAACTTTTTCTGAACTTATCAAGAGTTTCTTGTGGCATTCAAACTTATATCTTTGGTTCGTGATTCAATATAATCATTGGGTCAAGATCATTATACCATTAGTTCGCGTTTCGTTCATAAACGTTGGGTTAATGTAATCTATCTTTCAATTTTTGTATTTTTAGTTCGCTCAAAATCTGATTTAATTTCGATCTTCGCGAAGAAACCCTAAGTTAGTTTCGGATCTCACTAATCCTTGGTGAGGTTCTCATCATTTGGTAATTAGAGCAAGGTCTAAATTAGGTTTCATCTATATTTTTTTCTTCATTCATTAATATCTATTCCTTTAAAAAAAACAAAAATCTTGACCAAATTACATCCTCAAAACTGGTCTGAATTTATTTAAAGTACTATGTGTTTATTTCAATCTAACTGGTCAGATCTTTATCAAAAACGCGATGCACCTTTGTTCTGGGTCAAATCTAATTTTTTAAAGGTTGCTGAATTTCATTATTACAAAAAAAAAAAAAAATAATAATTAGAATCTGAAAAAAAATGAAAAGAAAACTGAAACAAAAAGAAAAAAAAACTGAAACAGAAACAAAAAAAAAAACAAAATTCAAAATTTCAGTAGCCCAAAAAAAATAAATAAATTGAGAATTAGTTCTTCTTATTCGAGTCCATAAACTTTCATTTGTTTCTTCTTGTTCGCGTTGTTTTCGTTCTTAAAATCTCATTCATAGTGAATCGATTTGTTGAGTTTGGAGTGCTACAAGAACATTGTTGATTGAGGTTAGTTAAGTTCAATAAAGAACTAAAAGAGTGAACTAAAGAGTGGAAAGACAAGAGAATGTGAGCTCATAAGAGGGTAAAAGCTGAATCTGAGTGAAACATGAGCGTGAGTGCCATCAATCTTGAGGGAAACACGTGAGGGTGTGTTTGTGAGGTTTGTTAACTTTGTTTTGCAGGTTATTAAACATGTCTTAAGAAACAAACCAAGGCTCGTCCAATGAAGCCCCAGAAACGTTAGATTTCAAACTTTTATTCAAATCCTTGGAGAAAAAGTTTGAACGATTGAACTCATGATTTGATGAAGTGCAGGAGCAACTAGAAAAAGTTGAGTCTAGTTCACAAAAGGGGCAACAACCTAAAGCACCTAATATACAACGACGAGAAAGGAATCTGCTTCGGTATGGATATGAAGTTGATGATTGGGATGACGTAGAGGAAAAAGATCACACCTCTAATGCGAGCTTGGGCAGATTTGGGCATGGATATGGGAATAGAAAAGATAGCTATGGGGAGCAGATTGATAATAACTTGGGAAGCATCAAGATGAAGATTCTATCGTTCCAAGGGAAGAACGACCCTGAAGCATACTTGGAGTGAGAGAAGAAGGTGGAGTTGATCTTGGAGTACCACAACTACTCTGAGCATAAAAAGGTAAAATTTGTTGTAATTACATTTGTTGATTATTCTATAATGTGGTGGGATCAACTTGTGATGAATAGAAGGTGAAACCATGAGAGGCCTACTGAGACGTGGACTGAAATGAAGGCCACAATGAGGAGGAGATATGTCCCTAGTCACTATTATAGAGATTTGTACCAGAAGTTACAAAGTCTTACTCAAGGATATCGGAGCGTAGATGATTACTACAAGGAGATGGAGATCACTATGATCCAAGCTAATGTCGAGGAAAATAGAGAAGCTACCATGGCACGGTTCTTGAATGGGCTGAATTGGGAGATTGCCAACATGGTGGAGTTGCAACATTATGTGGAGTTGGAGGACATGGTGCACATGGAAATAAAGGTAGAACGACAACTTAAAAGGAAGGGAACTCGGTCATTTCAAAATCCAAGCTCTTCTTCTTCATGGAGGCCTAATAGGAGGAGAGATGAAGGGGCTGTTTTTGCACCCCAAACTGAACCACCAAACATGAGAGATTATAGGCCCAATACCAACAAAGGTAAAATTGAAACCCAAATTCGTAATCGTGATATTGAATGTTTTCGCTATTTGGGAGTAGGTCACATAGCTTCACAATGCCCAAATAAGAAGACCATGATAGTACATGTTAATAGAGAAGTGGAAACCGAAAACGAGAGTGATGATGACCATATGCCACAACTTGAGGATGCTTGTGATGATGAAGTGGAGTACCCAGTAGAGGGAGAGATACTTGTGGCTGAGCATACTCTAAGTGCTCAAGTTGTGGAAGATGACATGGAACAACAAAAAGAGAATGAGAATCAAATAAAATTAAAAAGAGAGAATGAGTTGAAAAAAACTTGTGAGATGAGTTCAAAAAACGATGAGAAAGAGGAGTGTGAAAAGAGAGAAGAGAGTGAAAACAAAATGAGGGAAAAATAGAAAAACAAGTGAGTTTTTATGCTAAGACGAGTGATGTCAAGAGGTTTTTTTTTGTACTCTTGTACAAAGAGGCTTGTTTTACTACTAACAAAATTGACAAATATTTGCCTAATGTTGTTATTTATTTGTTGCAGGAATATAAGGATATGTTTCATAATTATGTACATAGCGGATGTCTTCCTAATAGAGGGATCGGGCATCAAATTGATTTTGTGGTCGACACAATGATTCCTAACCAACTAGCCTATGGGCATAATTTGGAGGAGACAAATGAACTTCAAAAGCAAGTTGAGGAGTTGATGGCCAAAGGACACATATGAGAAAGCATCAGTCCGTGTGTGGTACGTGTGCTACTTGTAGTTAGGAAGGATGTGACTTGGCTAATGTTTGATGATTGCTGAACTATTAACAACACTATGGTGAAGATTTAAGGACGAATCCTTTTGAAGAGAAGGGGAATGATGAGAATCAACGAGCACCATCAGATGATCAACTATATGTTCCAATTGGGCCTATTACTAGGGCAAGATCTAAGAAAATCAAAGCAACACTTAATGGGCTAATTCAGGAGACTTGGTCCATATCTACAATAGTTAAGCCCAAATTTGGCCCATCGAACAATCAAGGCCTAATCCATCTCATCAAGGCAAGCAAATGGGCTTAGACATGAACTCAAATGGGCCAAGTCATGTAGACCACGAAATTCTCAGCATATTTATTTTATTTATTAGTGTTTTATTTTTAATTTAGGTTATTTTATTTGATAATTTGTAAGGCAAGATTGTCAATTTAGCTTTTTCCTTTTTAGATTAGGAATTAGTAATTTTCGTTTTAGCTTAGGAGTAGAGTTTCCTTATTTCTCTTGGATTCCTTAGTCCTTTAGGGTTTCCATTTATTTCAAGTGTGGCCGCCACTGTTCATGTATTGTTCATTGACACTGTTCACGTGCACTATTCATTAGCCTATGGTTTTCTTTTATTGTTGGCCACCTATTTAAGAGACTTGTATCCTATGGAAAAAAAAAAAAAACACATTACTTTTGATTAATAAAATTATGAGAGTTTTCTCTTTAGTTCTTCAGAAAATTTTTCCTAAACTTATCAAGAGTTTCTTGTGGTGTTGAAACTTATATCTTTGGTTCGTGATTTATTATAATCGTTGGGTCAAGATCATTATACCATTGGTTCGCATTTCATTCATAAACATTGGGTTAAGGTAATCTCCCTTTCAATTTCTGTATTTTTAGTTCGCTCAAAATTTAATTTAGTTTCGATCTTCGCGAAGAAACTCTAAGTTGGTTCGAGTCTCACTAATCCTTGGTGAGGTTCGCATCAACCGTGATTGTCATGATCTAATTTTATCTAGACTAAAAACAAATGTATTTAATTAATTAATACTAATACTAATATAACCTAAATTAACTATACTAATATAATGAAATGTTTTAGGGGAAAGAATTGTCTAGGGATTAACTCGGTTTACAAATAGGTGTTCGATCTCGATTTACTTACATCTACGGTGTTCGACCTATCTGACAATCTCAGTTCGTAAACTCCCCCGCCACCTCTCCCGAGTGTAAGATGAGGGATATAACGTGACTTTGTGTCAATGAAGAAGTTCCCCTCAACGTCTTAACAACCCTAGGTCACGTGAGTCTCGCCCCAACATCATTGATTGTACACAATCCAACTCCCGACAGGGTCATTGGATCGTCGCGTTGTGTTTACCCTATCGACAATCTCAGTTTTAAAACTCCATCGCCACCTCTCCCAAGTATAAGACGGGAGAATACATGACTTTGAGTCAAAGAAGAAGTCCCCATCAACATCTTAACGACCCTAGGTTATGTGAGTCTTACCCCAACGTCATCGATTGACGTTATGTTTACTTTAGTCCGAATCCGGGATTTGTCAAACCCCGTATTCTTGATATATCTATCTAATTATAATAAAAACAACAATAGGATAAAAACAATCAAACTACGAAGAACAAACATAAACGCAACACCGAAATCATCTGAATCAAATATTTATAAATATAGTGTTAATCCCTATACAATCCATGTTTAACTATGGCCGTAACCGCATTTACAAATAAAGCATGAGCTAAACATGCTCACAAAATCCTAAGTAAAAGAAAGAAGGGAAGAAATCGAAGAGCTTAGCCTTGTCCGAAGATTTGTCGCTAAGAACCGTTCAACAATTGCTCTGCCGTCTTCCTCTATTTCGGGATGTGAGATCTCCCTTTAAAACTCCTCTACATATCCTATACTAAGCCCTAAAGGGGCTCTAGTGGTTGGAGGGTGCAAGATGAGAAGAGAGGAATGGATATTTATAGGCAAAATATCTCAAAAATATCTAATAAATATCCTAAGCTGTGCAGAGGTCACCGTCGCGGCAAAGGGATTTATGGCCGCGGTGCTGAGTATGTTAGTTGGCTTATCGCCTCGGCGGTTGATTAGGATGACATCCTATAGTTTCACCGCCTAGGCGGTGAGTGTCTAGCAAGAATAGGTCATTCTCTGCATTTTCATCGCCGTGACGAAGGTCTGGAAACCGCAGCGGTGGGCTTCTTTCAGAATATTGCCACCTTGCGCGTTTTTCCACCGTTCTTCGACCGTTTTTTGTTCGATCTCATCGTTTTCGCTCCAGTTTCCTATCTTTTCACCCCACACACCTGATTTATACAAAAAGTATAAAAACTAATTAAAACATAATAAAATAAATATAAAAATTACTATAAACTAACAAAACTGGTTTGGAAATATGTAGGTAGATCACACCTATCACTATTCTCCATATATATGGTTGTTTCTTATGAAAAGAAAATTTGAACTCTTTCAAATATATTATGATTTCTCTTCTATGGTTCAGACTCAATTCTCTCAGAATATCAAAGTTTTTCGCTTAGATAATGCAATAGAGTATAAATACCATGCTTTTCTAAACCTACTTCACAAAAATTGCACGCTCCCCCACCGCTCGTGTCGTAGAACCTCCCAACAAAATGGACGAGCCGAACGCAAACGTAGACACATTCTTGGCACCGTTCGTGCTCTACTTATTTCTTCATCATGTCCTGAGCATTTCTATGGTGATACTGCTTTAACCATAGTATACACAATCAACCATATCCCCTCAGCCATAATCCAAAATCAGTCCCCATTCGAGTGCCTTTTCAATAAACCTCTTGATTACTCTAAACTCAGAGTCTTTGATTGCTCTTATTTTGTTCTTCTCAAACTACATAAACACAATAAACGGAAATCAAGGGTTGACCTATGTTGTTTTGTTGGATATGGTATTGAATATAAGGGGTATCAGTATTGGGATCCATTTCTAAAACTCTTCGTATCTCTCATCATGTCATTTTTTGGGACCATCAAATGTTTTTTTCTTTACGGTCATTTAACACGTCAACTATCACTAACTCCAAATTCTTTACTAGTCTATTTATTGAGTTATAATCTAGTTTTAGGTACTATTCAGTCCACATCAGAATCACCAGTTGACCTCACCCCTCTGAATCAATCAGTCGTGCCTGAGGATATTCTTATGTTTGATGAATGACTCTCTCTGAGAGCCATCATCCAGATCACTCCCACAGATCTATCAGGGTAACTCATCGCTCCTCTTATCTCACTGATTGTCATTGTTTATCCATTATACTTCATCTGTATGACTATCAATCCTATAAAGAGGTCCAATACTAATTCTCTTTGCCAGAAATCAATGGACAAAGAACTTCAGACCCTAGCCAAAACTCATACCTGGGATATTATTGATTTGCCTTTTGAGAAAACTCCTATTGTGCGAAAATGGGTGTTTAAGATCAAGACGCTTTCTGATGGCTCTGTTGAATGATATAAAGCCTGACTTGTTGCCAAGATATTTGCTCCGGAATATGACATTGACTATGAAAAGACATTTTCCCCAGTGGCGAGGCTCACATCTGTCCGTACACTTCTTGTCATTACCGCCATTGGAAAATGGAGTCTCTTTCAAATGGAAGTAAAAAATGCATTTCTCAATGGCAATCTCCTTGAGAAAGTCTATATGCATACCCCTTCCGGCCTAACTACCCCCTCGAAATAAAATTTGTTGCATTCGTTGTGCCCTATATAGTTTAAAACAAGCTCCACGTGCCTGGTTTGCTAAATTCAACACTACCATTCATCAGTTTGGGTTCACATGTAGTGCTCATGATTCGGCTCTATTTATTTGCTACACTGCCAATGGTATTATTCTTCTTTTATTGTACATGGATGACATGGTTATTATTGGAGATGATCTACGCGGTATTTCTAAACTCAAAATGTTTCTCAGTGGACAATTTGAGATGAAATATCTTGTCATGCTCACCTATTTTGTTGGCCTCGAAGTCTCATCAAATTCATATGGATATTTTTTCTCTCAAGCCAAATATGCCTCGGATCTCATTTCCAAGGCTAGGATCACTGACTCAATCACTATCACTACTCCTTTCGAGCCAACACATCAGACTTACTCTACTCGATGGTTCATCTTTTCCAGATCCTAATCTATATCACCAACTGGTTGGAAGTTTGGTATATATCACTGTCACTCGTCTTGACATTACCTATGCCGTTCATTAGATCAGCTAGTTGTTGTCCGCTCCTCGGACTACTCATTACTCGGTTGTTCTTCATATCCTTTGATATGTCAAGGGAACTTTGTTTCATGGACTCAATTTCTCTGTTTAGTCTCCTCATATCTTACAAGTTTATTGTAATGCCGATTAGGCTGGAGACCCCATCGACAGACGTTCAACTATTGGTTATTGTTTCTTTTTGGGTAACTCTCTTATTTTCGGGAGTAGTAAGAAAAAATTGTGGTTGATCGTTCCAACATTAAAGCTGAATATTATGCCATGGCTTATGTAACTCAAGAACTTCTCTGGCTTCGATAGCTACTCGTTGACATGGGTATCTCTTCTCTTACTACCACTATCCTGTACTATGACAATAGTAGTGCTATTCAGATCGTCGTACAAAACAAATCAAGACTAATTGTTACTTCATCCATCATCACATTCTCCAGAATACAGTTCGCTTACAATCCGTCAGTTCAGCCAATCAGATAGCAGACATTTTCACTGAGGCTCACCAACCCGGATGCTTTCACTCTATGGTTTCTAAACTCAAGTTTACCTCCTACTTACCGCCTTGAGTTTGAGGGGGGATATTAATGTAATATATGGGTTTGGCCCACTTGGAAATTAGAGCAAAACCCTAACCCTAGGGTCTCTCACTTCTCCTATAAATAGTTATGTATATCATTGTATTTTAGGTATCCTTCTCACGGAATCAATATATTGTTCATGTTCTCCACTTATCAATTATCTTAACCAAAATTTAAAAATATCTCAACCTACATGAATAATTAAAGAAATAACTTAAGAAGCAAGAACCACAAAAATAAATCCACACACATTGAACAATAAAGATAAAGAAACATCATAGATGAATAACTTCTTTTTCCTATGTATAAGAACAAAATGATACATCAGAACTTAATAGTAACCTCAATATTGTTTTCCCCTTGATTTAAGTTTTGAATAGTCATTTGTGTTCATCAAAACAATGATATTGTCCATTGCCTAAAATTAAAACCTGAATTTTTTTGAATGAAATTAGAAAATTATTCAAAAAAAAATAAAAAAAAAAAAAATTAGAAATGAATAATCAAAATTTTGGCACAAAAATTAAAAATGAAAAAAGAAACAAATTTTAGAATAGAAACTAAATTTATAGAATGAAACAACTGACTTTTATTTAAAGTAAGTAAGAATACGAAAAAACCCTTAATACAACTCGAGAAATATATATATATATATATATATATATATATATATATATATATATATATATATATATATATATATATATATATATATATAAGTATAAAAAGGAGAAGTAAAATCTAAATAAATTACTTGTACTTTTCTTTTGTGGTGACATATACTTCAATATAATCCTCAAATCCATTAAATGCTGCTTGAACCCTAAACAAAATGAGATTTGCTCCTTGAGGTGCTAAACGTTCCCATGGTTCGCAAGAAGGAAAATAAGTCGAAAAAGACTGACCTCTATTATAACAAAGATTATGCAAAAATAAATTATGTACTATAAATTTTTAACACAACCAAAATTCAACTATCACAGATCTTACAAAATAGACCTAACATACAACCATCACAAAATAGAAGAAACCCTAACTCCAAGAATGCCCAATGCAGTTTCTTTGAATTTCACACAACCAAAGGTAAATTAAAAAAAAAAAAAAAAAAGCATGGTGACATCATAACAAACTTGAATGCATACATTTCCATGATTTAGTTGAGAATATAAAAGATTATCATTGAATAAGAATTTGAAAAATACAAACTTAGGGTTTAAGAGAAAACCAAATAATAAATGAAGAATTCTATTCCAAATCCTCTTCAAATCAAATTCAAATCAATCCTACAAAGCTTCCAATCAAGGCCGAAGCACAAAATCCTCTCTCTTTGCATTACATAAATGAATAGGGACAGTACAGGTTAAATTAGATGATAATCACCCACTCATATCGTAAAATGAAAAAGGTTGAGATATACTCTTTAAAGCCTTAAACAAATTTAAATAGATATTTAAAGAAATATTTTTGGTGTCAAATAGATGAAACCGGCGATAGTAAATGTTTCAGGGGTTAAAACAGGTAACAAGGGTAATTGGTGAAATTTTCTTAAATTAAAGGGTAGTAACTAATTTTTATTTATAGTAAAGGTGATTCAATGAAAATCAACATTTAATAATGTCATCTTAGTTCTCCTTAACTTTAGGAATTTCGAGGTCAACCCCAAACGTTTACTTATACCGAATTCAGTCAAATTTGATAATTTTATGTTATTGTTTTTTTTTTTTTTTTTGGTATTGGCCAGTGTGATGTAAGATAGAAATTCATTCATTTTAAACCATAGTTTAAAATGTATATGAACTTCTACTTTCATTTAGACACTGATTAGGCGGGACAAAATACGGTGTCTACAATTGTCTCTTTATTAATTAATTTAATTAATCTAACTATCAAAGGACTCAATATTAAAAAGAGGATTAAATAATAATATTTTTGCTTGAAAGGCTCATTAAGGAAAGAGAGTGTGAAATTTGTTTTAAATAATAAAAAAACCCAATAATATATGAACATTAAATTTAGTAATAATAAAATTTTATTAAATTTATGAAAATTATAGAGATAATATATAGATATTAAATTTAGTGATATATGGAACTTGTATACATTGAATTTAAAAAAAATATAAAAATAATATAATTTTAAATTTATTAACAATACTGAAATATTAAGTCTATAAAATTTAAATTAAATAAATAATATAGTATATGAAAAAATATAATATATGGAAATAATGAATTTTAATTTATGAAAATTATAGAAATAATATATAGACACTAAAATAAGTAATAGTATAAAAATATTAAATTTACAAAAATTAAATTAAAAAAAATAATATAAGAGATAAAATATGATATACGAAAAATTATTAACATTAACTTCATGAAAATTATAGAAATAATATATGCTCATTAATTTGGTAATAATATTCAAACATTAGTTTTACAGAAATTAAATTAAAGAAATAGTATAAAAGGGAAAATATAATATACTAAAATTATGGACATTAAATTTATAAAAATTATAGAAATAATATATCAACATTAATTCAGTAATAATACTGAAATATTAAAAATTAAATAAAAAAAATAAAAATACAAATCTAATATACGAAAATTATAAACATTGAGTTTACAAAAATTGTAAAAATAACATATAAATATCAAACTTTGTAATAATAATGAAACATTAAATTTATGGAATTTAAATTAAATAAACACTATAAAGAGAAATTATGAACATTAAATTTACAATAAATATAGAAATAATATATGAACATTAAATTAATGATACTAAAATATTAATTTACAGAAACTAATTAAAATAATATTAAAATTATGTTCAATTTTTTACACTCATGCCTCCAGGCATGGATATTACTCTAGTCTATAAAGAAAACAAGATGGGCATAAACTTTTTAAACAAATCTCAATCGTAATTTGTCTTCAGAGATAAAAAATGATTCATATTAATTAAAAAAATTAACATAAATATAAAATGTGTATTTATATTTTTCACTTTATATATCTTATACCTAATTAAAGAGAGACAATATTTTGTTTATAATTGAGGGGGGGAGAGAATATATATAATATGTAGACTTTAAATTTATTAATAATACTAAAATATTAAATTTAAAGAAATTCAATTAAATAAATAATCTAAAAAATATAATATTTAAAAATTATGGACATTAATGTTGACCCTAGATGTTTTGATGGATATTAAACATTGAGTGTTATAGAACTAATGGGTTTATTGGCTAGTTTTAGATTAAGAGTACCATGTGTTTAAATGAAAAAAAAAGATAGATTAAGAGTTCCATGTGTTTAAATAAAAAAATATAGATTAAGAGTCCCATGTGTTTAAATGAAAAAAAGATTGAATCAAAATAGTTAATCGTTGAAGATTTACAAGACAAGATTTTATACGATATTCAAGATGGATGCAAAGTGAAAATATTAAAGATTCTTTGGAGCATTGAAATTTTTTTGTATTCTTAGGTAAAACAACTCAACACTTTTATACTCTTAATGCAACCCAATTAAGATCAAACACGACACTTGAAAATGAGTAATCTTATGTGTGTTATTGTCAAAAGTAATAAATTTAAGATCCTAAAAAGATTTTGTAAAATGTTAAACTCCTAAAATTTTTTTTTTGATAAAATGTTGAATTAAGAAAATATTTTTAACACATAAAATGAGAAGTTTTTGGTCGATTCAGTCAACCGACGAAAAAGGTCGGTCAAGTAATAGAAACAATAGCTTGAAAGAAAATGTGTGAGGAAACTAATGGTCAATTTGATCAACTGACGAAATGGGTCGGTCGACTAACGTAAACAGTAGCTTGAAGAAAATTGAGAGAGAAGGCTATTGGTAGAATCGTTGAACCAATCGAATGTGCGGTTGACCAACAAAAAGCATACAATGGTCAGATTTTTGAACTCTGCAGATTCGTGATCAACCAAATTATCGGTGGTCAACCGATTGGGACAGATTCATTCAACTTAATTGTTTCGATTTTCATTATCTTTTACCCAAATCCTATGGTTTTGAATGATTGGAAAATAAAATTTTTGGGGATTTGAGTATATTGTCATTATATATCATATATTATTAAGATCCTAATTAATTGTTCCTTATATTAATTAATTATAAGAGTTGAATTGGTAAAACTACTTACTATATTTAAGAATTTTTAATCAAAGAAGTTTTAGGGACCAAATCAAGCTTTTCAAAGAGTATTTCTAAATTAAATATATCTATTTTAATAGTATGTTATTATGGGGCTTAAAGTGTCATTTAAGGTCTTTTGTTTTGAAATCTATAAAAAGAGACTTGTGTTTTCAACTTTAATTAATCAAGAAAAATTATCCTTTGCTTTAAAAGAGAAAGTGAGTTTTTTGAAATATTTCTAAGAGAGTGATTTTGAAAGTATTGTTGACCGAAGCGTGCAAAAGTTTTCATCACTGATTTTTATACTACATTAAGCTATCTTATCTATTTTCAAGATATCCAGTGAGATCTTTCCAAATTAATTTATGTAATTTTCTTATATGATCTAATTGATTACTTGGACTATTTTTTAGAAAAATCGTTTTCTAGTTTGAATTACTCGCAGATCTCAAGAAATGATTGTTGCATGTGAAATATGATTATATAATATTATGTGCTTTAATTGAGATAAATCAGATTAATTTTCTCACGTAATTCTATCACATAGTATTTGGGACATTAATTGAGCATAATTGTTTTGAGGTGATAGAAGTTCATGTGGAAGAAACTTGGTTTTTTGGTATTAGTAAGTGTGAGTGGATTAAACATATTTGGGATGGTGTCTAATTAGGGTAGTCAGGTTTTATCTTTAGCAGGTGAAAATGATTAGGTTTTGATTCTTCTTATAATAGAATTATGTTAGTCTTTAGTTTGGTAAAAAGATAAGGTTCTTCCTTAGCATGTGAAAAGAAAAAGTTGTAAATATTTGATTCTGAGCCTGTGAAAAGAATTAGGTTAGTCTTAAACATGTAAAAAGGATTGTAAGGGTTTGTTTCCTACTTGAAAAATGAATTAGAAGATTAGTGGATTGCAAAATTCCTATGTAAGAGTAGCTTGCCGAACCAAGATAAATCATCGTGTCCTGCTTATCTATTTTCTGTTATTTGGTTGTGCACTTAGTTAAATACGTTTTCTCTATATTACAAGATAATAATCAATTAGGGAAATCAATAACTTGTGTGTTTGACAATTTAATTATTTAAAATTTTTATCACTACCTAATTCACCCTCACTCTTTGGTAGATCTAGAAGCCAACAATTAAATTTATGAAAATGATAGAAATAATATATTTACATTAAATTTAGCGTTAATATTGAAACATTAAATTTACAATAATTATAATAGAAAATAATAATATAAAAGATAAACTATGATATGCGAAAATTATAAAAATAATATGTGAACGTTAAATTTAGTAATACTACCAAAACATTAAATTTATAAAAATTAAATTTAAAAAATAATATAAAAGAGAAAATATAATATACATAAATTATGGACATTAAATTTACAAAAAATTTATAAATAATATATAGGATATTAAATTTAGTAATAATACTAAAATGTTAAATTTATGAAATTAAATTAAATAAATAATATAAAAGAGAAAAATTAATATATGAAAATTATGGATATTAAATTTTTAAAACTCTAGAAATAATGTATTTACATTAAATGTAGTAATAATATTGAAGTATTAAAAATTAAATTAAAGAAATAACATGAAAGAAGAAATATAATATATAGAAATTATGTAGGTTAATTTTATCAAAATTATTAAAGAATATGTGAACATTAAATTTAATAATAATAAAGAAATATTAAATTTATAGAAATGATATATGGATATTAAATTTACTAATAATAAAAATAATTCATATTATGAAAATTATAAAAAAAATATATGGACGCTAAATTTGGTAACAATAGAAAGCTATTAAATTTATATAAATTAAATTGAAAAATAATATAAAGAAGTTATGGACATTAAATTTACGAAAAAACTAATATGTGAAAATTAAATTTAGTAATAATAAATAAATATTAAATTTACAAAAAGATTAGAAATAATATACGAACATTAAACTTATTAATAATATTAAATTATTAAATTATGAAAATTATAGAAATAATATATATGGATATTTAATTTAGTAATAATTCTAAAAAAATATTAAATTTATGTAAATTAAATTAAAGAAAATAATATAAAAGAATAAATATAATATTCATAAATTATGAACACAAAAATTACGAAAATTACTAAAATAATATATAGACATTAAATTTTGTTATAATACAGAAACATTAAATTCAAAATAAATAAATTAAAGACATAATTTATAAAAGAAGAAATATAATATACAAAATGATGAGAACCAACAATCACCATCAAAGGATCCGCTGCATATTTCAACTGGGCCTATTACTAGGGCAAAATCCAAGAACATTAAAGAAGCACTAAATAGGCTAATTTTAGAAATTTGGGTTGAATCTAAAATGATAAAGCTCAAATTAGGACTAAATGACGATCAAGGCCTAATTAATCTCATCAAGGCAAATGAATGGGCTTAGGCATGAACCTGAATGGGCCTAGACACGAGACACATGATTTTTAGCTTATTTGTTCATTTAATGTCTTTTAATTTTAATTTGGGACTTTTATTTGATGATTTGTAAGGCATGATTTCCAATTAGTCTTATCCTTTTTAGACTAAGAGTGTAAGGCAGGATATGAAGTTTCTTTATTATTTTGTTTTGTCTTGATGTTGATCCTGAGATTTTGATGAATAATTAAAGATTGATATTTTTAGTGGAACTAATGTGTTTGTTGAGGGTTTTAGAAAAAGAGTTTCATTTAAAGATTGTATCATGAAGAAAATATCAAGGGTGCAAATATGGACATTAAAGAAATAAAGAGTATTAAAGATCATGAAGAAATTAGGTGAAAATAACTCAATACTCGTATACACTTCATGAAACCCGAATTAGGATCACACACGACACAATGAGTTATATTTTTGTGTGTTAACATGATGAATTTTAAGATCCTAATTAGTGATTAAATATGTGCTTCTATGTGAAATTGAAAATGAAAATTGACCTAAGTGAAAATCATGTTTAAAGTTGAAATTTAGGGTCAAATTAATTAACCGAGAAAAGCAATCGGTTAATCGACCTAAGTGAAAATCATGTCAATTAACTGATTACTTTTCTTGGTTAATTGAATTAAACGTTGCGTTTTGGAGCAGAAATTTGTGAAGGAATTGACCAACCAGCATCAATCGGTCAAGTGATCAAAAAATTATTACTTAATTGATTGAAACAATGAGGTTTCAGAGAAAATTATGTAGATCTTGCATCGATCGGTCAACTGACCAAGAAGGGTTCGGTCAATTGATGGGTCTAAGAGTGAAAAAGTGGAAGTCTTTGAACCAATCGGTTAACCAATTGGAAGACAATCAATTAACTAATTGTGCTAAGTTTTGGCTGGGTAAACTCCCTGAACCAATTGGTCAACCGACCAAGGGGAGATAAGTCAATTGACTGTGTGTTTGTTTTTGCCTAGTTTATATGCTGAATTAATCGGTCAACCGACAGGCTAGGTTTCGGTCAACCAACTGTTTCAGTTGAGATTTCTAAGATCTTGGTCTTCTGGTAAAAAACTAGCCATTTTTTTATGATTCCAAGGAAAAAATTAGGGGGATCTGATCTTGTTAAAGATATGCTCCATATGTTTTGAATTTATACTGATTTGGTTCACAAATTAAATTATTTTCTTAATTTAGTTAGTTAAATACTTCCTATCTTTGTGATTGATAATTGAGAAATATTTTATGGACTTATTTAAGAGTATTAAAAGTTATTTTTTGATGAAATATACCAAAATTGAATGAATATGTTATATGAGGTTTAAAGTTGCCTTTTAGAGGCATATCTTTTAAAAAGTAGCCGTTAAAAGGCTTGATCTCAATCTATATATATAGACCTGTGAAAATTAGATAAAACATATAAAAAACATCAATTTCTAAACTTTTCTAAGAGTTATTGTTGATCCTAAGATTTTGATGAACAATTAAATGTTAATGTTTTTGGTGGAACTAACGTATTTATTGAGTGTTTCAGTTTAAAGAGTTCGAGACAGTATCATTAAGTAATTATAAAAGATGCAGAGACGATAACATCATGAAGAAATTGTGAAGGATGCAGAGACAGATATTAAGAGATTGAAGATTCCGAAGAATCTAGTTGAAAATAACTCTAATCTATTTTTACTCTTAATGTATCCTAATTAGGATCACACACGACACAAAAATAATTTTATGATTATGCATGTTTTTAATAGGATTCTAATTAACTAACATATTTGCTCCTATATATAATTGAAGAAGAAATATTGATTTAAGAAAGATAAAAATTGAATTTAATGATTTAGTGGAGTTAACCGAGAAAAGAAATCGGTTAGAGTAAAAACGTTGAAGAAATTTAGTAGAAAATTAATTAAGGGGAGGTGTTCTAGCAGGGTCGGTCAACTAATCAACATGGATTGGTCAACCGATGGAATGGAGGTGGGAAGACGATTCAGTCCCTGAATTGTTCGGTTGACAGGTAGGTCGACTTATGAAAGTAAGACAAACTCTTTGAATCTCTCGGTCAACAAGTAAGTCGACTTATGGTTAAAAGATGAACTCTCTGAATCGTTAAGTTGATAGGTAAGTCAACTTATGAAACTCTTTGAATCGTTCGGTCGATAGATATTTAATGGGCAGTCAACTTATGGGCGAAAAGTTTTGGCTTGGCTAGTATCCTGAATCGATCGGTCGACCGATGGGCAAAAGCTGGTAAACCGACCATGTTGTTTTAAGTTTTGTGGAATTTCGGGATTTATTCAAAAACTAGTTGTTATTTGTTTACTTGATTGAGAGATCTTAGGGATATGGATATATTTAAGATATGATACTCCTATTTGAATATCCATATTGATTTAGTACATGAAATTAAAGTGTTTCTCAAATCGGTCCTTTTAATACTTCCTATCTTATCTATTTGTGTTTGAAAATTCTTTGAGGGACTAAATTGAATGTTTTGAAAGTTATAATTAAGTCAAATATACTAGGATTGAAAGGAATCAATATAGAGAGTCTATAGGTGATTTTAAATGACATATCTTGTGGAAACTACTGTTATAGGACTTGTTTCAAGTGACTTTATGTAGACATGCGGATTTCACATAATAGATAGATAAGATATCAAGAACTAGGTGTTCGTTAGCCATTTTGAGAGTTATCATTCTATCAACAACCTTGATTTCATGATTTTTTTTAGAGTCATCCTTCTGAGATTATATTGAGCAATTAATTGTGAGATTTTTTCTTGAGAAAAAGTATTGTGAATTTTGGCGTCACCGATCTAAGTTTTGTCATGATTTAATCTTCATTCTTTCGGTGATATTCTGGTGAGATTGTTCCAAGTTTTAATTCTTTGTTGTGATTAAATATTATTTTGCTTGCTTGGATTTTTAGATATTGTGAAATCGTTTTCTAAACTTTAAATTGCATAAAAATATTTTAAAACGATTTTTGTTGAAAATCTGATTACGTACTTATTTGTGTGCTACTCATATCTATTATAATCAGATTTTTATGTTTCTTGGTTGAGATCATCCCAAGCATTTCTTAGTTGAATTTATTGTTATTATCACATGCTTAGTTAATTGATTGTATGAGAAATCGTTTTTGAATTTTAAAAGCATAAAAAATCTTTTAAAATGATTTGTGTGATAATATGATTACATGCTTAATTTTGTGCTACCCGTATTAATTTTATAATCAAATTTTTATTTTCCTCACTTAATTCTATCACTAGTAAATATCGGGACATTAATTGAATTTAAATTGATTTGAGGTGGTAGAAGCTCTAAGTGGGAAGAACTTGTCAATTTATTGTAATTAGTGAGTTGTGTGTCAGATTAGATACTGTTGGGAGTGTCTAATCAATGGTAGCTTTGGGTTTCAATCTCTTCTGATAAAGAGAATTGAGGTTTGATCTTTACCTAAGTACAAAAAGGTTAGGTTACTCTTTTTCATTTGAAAAGAACTTAGGTGTGATTCTTCTTGATTAGGATCAATTATGAGTGATTTGTAAATGTTCCATCCTTACCTGGGAAAATGATAGTTGGAGTGTTTCTGTGAGGTTTAATTCTTAAGCTTAAGGTATAAAAAAAAATTAGGTTGTGATTCTCCCTGTAATAGAATTAGGTTAATCTTTAATCTGTGAAAAGATAAGGTTATTCTTGAGCCTAGGAAAAGGAATTTGTAAAGGTTAATTCTAAGCTTGCGAAAAGAATCATTTTTATAAGGGTTTCGTTCCTACCTGTTTAAAGGAATCTTAGTGGTTTAGTGGATGCGAATCTCTATGGGGCTCGGAGAACTGGATTAGTCAAGATTAACTTGGTGAACCAAGATATATCGATGTGTACTGTATTATTTATTTTCTTTACTTTATTTTGTATTGTTTGGGTGTGAACCTAGAGCTTATATCACTTATCCGCTACTATAAAAAGATAATAATTGATTTTGGATAAATTAATTAATTAATTAAATTAATTGTTTGAAAATTCAAGTACTATAAAGATAATAATTAATTTAAGGTAAAATTAATTATTTAATTTTTGAAGTTCTTTATTTGGATTAAATTTTATATTTACTCAATTCACCCCCTCTCTTGGGTAGCTCACTGGGCCAAAAGTTATCATTTTGCTGAGATACATTCGAAAGAGATATTGTGTTACTTTATTGATCTAAAGCGCTAATTGTTTTGTTGTCATCGATTTGTGCTGTCTTGCGATTCGATTTACATTCTTTGGTGTTATCTAGGTGAGATCTTTCTAAGCTATTATTCTTTATTGTGATTTCTTATTATTATTTTTGCTTGGTTGTTAAGATCGTTGAAAAATCATTTCCAAATTTAAGGAGCATATTTTTTTAAAAATGATTTTTGTGTGTTTATCTAATTACGTGCTTAAATTTATGTTACCCATACTTATTTATAATTAGATATTAATTTGCCTCACATTGTATCTATTACATAGTTAATTTTGGAACATTAATCGATTATAATTATATTGAGGTGGTAGAAGCTCTTTGTGGGAATAAACTCATTATTTTTTGTATTTGTGAGTTCAAGTGGATTAGACACGGTTGGGCCGATGTCTGGACAGTATATCTAGGTTTCAATCTTTTTCGGCAAAACGATTAGGGTTTGATATTTTCATAAGTATAAAAAGGTTAGGTTATTCTTTTCCCTTGAAAAGAACTAGGTTTTGATTCTTCTTGAATTGAATTGAGTGAATTGTGAAGGTTCCATCCTTATCTGTGAAAAATATACTTGTAAGAGTTGTGAGGTTTGATCTTTAGCCTGTAAAAGAATTAGTTGTGATCTTTATCCTGTTAAAGGATTATATGGTGAGTCTTCCTGTAATAGAATTAGGTTAGTTTTTAGCTTGGTAAAAAGATAAGTATTGATCCTAAGATTTTGATAAACAATTAAATGTTGATGTTTTTTGTAAAACTAATGATTTTATTGAGTGTTTTAGTTTATAAGTTTCAATGAAGTTATTATCATGAAAAAGTTGAAATGGATGCTAAATATTAAAGAAACTGACAAAGATGACGAATACTAAGAGTTTGAAGAAATTGAAGAACCTTGGGAAACAACTCAGGTTAAATTTTTACTCTTAATAATTCCCAATTAGGATCACACACGTCATAAAATGTTTTTTTACAAATATGTTTATTTTTAATAGAATTCTAATTAGTTAAATTATTTGCTCCTATGTGTAATTGAAAAAAAAAATATTGATAATTAATTAAAATTGAATTTAAGAATTTAGTGGAGCTAACGGAGAAAAGAAATCGGTTAAAGGATAAAAAAGGTCGAAGAAAATGAATTAAAATCGAATTGAGAGAAGTATTCCAACAATGGTTAGTCGATTGATAAGTCGACCTGAGGTTATATGGCTAACTCTCTGAATCATTCGGTCAACAGGTGAGTCAACTTGTGGAATTGTCTGGATTGTTTGGTCAACAAGTAAGTCGACCTGTGCTTAGAGGATGAACTCTCTGGATCGTTAGGTCGACTTGTGAAAGTCTCTATATCGTTCGGTCGACAGATAAAGGTTGGGAAGTCGACCGAAGGACGAATAGTTTTTGGCTTGGGCTACGTCCTGAATTGGGCGATCGACCGGTGGGTATTGGTTGGTCAACTGACTGCCTGTTTCAGGTTTTGAGGAATTTCAGATTTTATTCAAAAAACTAGTCTTTAACTAGCCGTTATTTGTTTAATTGATTGAGATATCTTAGGGATATGGATATATTTAAGATATGATAATCCTATTTGAATATTCCTATAGATATGGTTTAGGTATTTTAGATATCTCTCAATTTGATCTATGTAATTCTTTCTATCTTATCTAATTGAGATTTAGTAAAAGTTTGAGGGACTAAATTAAATGTTTTAAAAGATATATTTAAGTGAATTATACCAGGATTGAGTCTTAATGATATAAAAGGGCTTATGGAGTAATTATTTGTCATGATATATGGTAACTAGCCTTTAGAGGGCTTGTTTTAAACCCCTATAAATAAACTTGCGTTTTTTAGGTTTAAAAAATCCATTAATCCAAATCAATCAAAATTCAAGAGCTATTCTGTTCCTAAGCTTTCTGAGAGTCATCATTCTAAAATAATACTGAGTGCATTGTGAGATCTTTCTTGAGATTTGTTCTTGAGAAACATTTAATGTTGATTATTGCTATTACCGATCTGAAGTGTCATTACTATTCTAATCATTATTCTTTCAGTGGATTTCTAGTGAGATTGTTCCAATTTATTTTCTTATTTGCTATTATTATTATTATTATTATTATTATTATTATTATTATTATTATTATTATTATTATTATTATTTTCTTGGAAGTGGATCTTTGAAATTGTTTTTCGAATTTTTATTGAAAAATAGGTTTTTGAAACAATTTCTTTAGAAAATCTGATTACGTGTTAAATTGTTTGCTACCCATTTTTCTGTTTAAAATCAGATTTTGAATTTCCTCACTTTATTTCTATCACTAGTTTGGGGACATTATTTGAGTATTAATTAATCTGAGATTGTAGAAGCTCCGAGTGGGAATAACTTATCAATTTTTGTAATTGGTGAGTTGTGTGCGGATTATATACTATTAGGAGTGTCTAATTAGGGGTAGCTGATTTCAATCTCTTCTGGTAAAGAGATTGAGGTTTTGATCTTTACCTAGAGTATAAAAAGATTAAATTTTAATTCTTCTTTTATAGAATTGTGAGTGACTTATAACAGTTCAATTCTTACCGGGTAAAAGGATATTTAGAGTGTTTTTCTGTGAGGTTTAAATCTTGAGCCTAAGGTATAAAAAGAATTAGGACGTGATTTTCCCTGTAATAGATTTAGGTTAATCTTCTGCCTGGTAAAAAGATAGAGATTATTCCTTAATCTGTAAAAATGAATTGTAAATGTTGATTCTGAGTCTGTGAAAAGAATTATTTTGAGGATTTGGTTCCTACCTTTAAAGAGATCTTGAGTTTAGTGGGAGCGACTCTTCATGGGGCTCGGGGGACTAGATTAGCCAAGAGTAGTTTGGTGAACCCGTGTAAATTTTTGTGTGCTGCATTATTTATATTGTTTATATTTTGTTGTATGGGTGTGTACCTAGTTAATAACATGGCACACATAATAGGCACATTAACTGAGGGGCAGTTTATGCACCGACCACCGTTGTTTGCCGGTGAAAATTATTCATTCTGGAAAGACAGAATGATAGCCTTCCTTTAAGCCACAAATTATGATGTGTGACTAACATTCGAGGATGGTCCATTTATTCCAATGAAAAATGGAGTCGAGAAGAAGAAAGAGCAGCTGACTGCTTACGATAAGCAGAAATTTTCTATGAACTCTCAAGTTATTAATATTTTATTTTGTTCTTTGGATGCTAATGAATACTCAAGAGTTTTAGGTTGTAAATCAGCAAAGAAGATGTAGGACAAGCTACAAGTTACCTATGAAGGGACAAGTCAAGTGAAACAATCGAAAATCAACACTCTTATGAGGAAATTTAAATTGTTTAGAACGGGAGAAACTGAATCGATTCAAGAGATGTATACTCGTTTCAAAAATATTTGTAATCACTTGAGTCAACTTGGAAGTTCATACTCCATGGATGATAGAGTTTGAAAGGTCCTAAGATCTTTGACAACAGTATGAGAGTCGAAGGTGACTACAATTGAGGAAGCTAAAGACCTTGGCAAATACGAAATTGATGATCTCATAGGCAACTTTATGACTTATGAAACAACGATTAAAGGATATGAGGATGGCACTGGAAATAGCATGAGGAAATCCTTAGTGCTAAAGGCTTAGAAAATTGAAGAAGAGGATGATAGTGATAATGAAAGTCTTGACAGTGAGCAAGAGAAAGACGTGGCGCTTCTCACAAAGAATTTTAGAAGAATGACTCGGCGTACATTCCGCGGGAGAAGAAACTTCAACATGAACAATGTGGAATGCTACAACTATCACAAGACCGATCACTTTCAAACTGATTGTCCCAAACCGAAAAAGGATAAAGAAAAAAAAAATAGAAGAATAAAGGAAAGAAGAGAAAGAAGAAGTCTACGAAGGCTACTTGGGATAATACCGAATCAAGTAGCTCCAAAAAATCAGAAAGTGAATAAATGTCCATGTTTGCATTGATGGCCACTGGTGGTGAGGTAACAAAATGTTCACGTTCTTGTCCTTTAAATTTTGATGAATTATTTGATATTTATCAAGAACTTTCGCATGATTATAAAAATCAGTGTTCTAAAATAAATACCCTTCAAAGTACAATTAATACATTAAGCAATCAACTAATGGATTATGAATCTGAAAACAATGAATTGAAATTCAAGATGTCAGATTTACATTCAATTGTTCTCAAATTCACCAGCGGTGAAAATAACTTGAAAATGTTTTTGGGAACTTCACGTGGTATTTTTGATAAAGCTGGTATTGGATTTTAGAAAAATCTTAAACAAAAACGTTTTCATTTTTTTTTTTCCTGAAACCAAGGATCTTGTTAGATTTTTTAAATATAATGTTGTGGGGGTATACTATTCGTAAATGTTTTGCTAAAATATCAAATTGTAGACAAGTTTGGGTTCCAAAAGGAACTAAAATTGTCCTGACTAACAAGATCAGACCCATGTAAACTAGGTACCACTTAGGAACTATTTGAGGTGCTCCTTGCAGGTTATTCTAAAAGCATCAATAAGCAAAGACAAATGGTCCCTAGGCATCGGTTGTTCTCGACACATGATAGGAGATAAATCAAAATTCATATCTTTCACACCTAAGGATGGAGGTCATGTGACTTTTGTAGACAACGCAAAGGGAAAAATTATTGGTATAAGTAATATCAGTAATGATACTACTATTATTAAAGATGTGTTACTAGTTGACGGATTCAAATATAATTTGCTTAGTATTAGTCAACTATGTGACAAAGGCTATAATGTGATATTTTATCATGATAAATGCATTATTAAGAATGGTCATAATAGTAGTATCTTGTTTGTTGCATCACGTTTTGAGAATTTTTATACCTGCTCATTTGATGATTTTACTTCTCAAAATTTATCTTGTTTGAATGCCTTATCTGAAAATAGTTGGTTATGGCATAGGAGACTTGGGCATGCTAGTATGGAGCTAATTTCTAAATTATCTAAGAAGAGTCTCGTACGTGACCTACCGAATTTGCAATTTATGAAAGATAAAGTATGTGACACATGATAATTAGGCAAGCAGTCTAAATCATCATTTAAGAAAAAGATACACACGTCCACGTCTAGATGTCTTGAATTGTTTCATCTTGATTTATTTGGTTCAAATTCTGTTGCTAGTCTTGGTGGTAAGTTTTATGCCTTCGAAATAGTTGATGATTATTCTAGACTTACCTGAGTATTTTTCCTTGCTAAGAAAAGTGAGGTTGTTTCTATATTTGCTAAATTTTGTAAACGTGTTCAAAATGAGAAGCAATATTCTATTATTAATATTCGTAGTGACAGAGGAAAAGAGTTTAAGAATGATGATGTTATTAGTTACTGTGATGAGCATGATTATGCTTATAACTTCTCTACACCAAGATCACCACAACAAAATGGTATAGTGGAAAGGAAGAACGAAACGCTTCAAGAAATGGGTAGAACAATACTTAATAAAAATTGCTTACCAACCTATTTTTGGGCCGAAACAGTAAGTACAACTTGCCATGTGGTAAATCGGGTATCGATTTATAGATGGTTTAACAAAACCTCATATGAAATCTGGAATGGTAAGAGTCCTAACATTTGCTATTTTAAAGTGGCAGAATATTACGTCGCCACTTTCACCGCAAGTGTACGGGTCAAGTTTTAGTAGAGTAGGAAGAGTAAGGGTTGTCGTTTCTATAGGGATTGGTTGAGATTATTGTCGAGTGCCGTAATTATCATAATCTAATTTTATTTAGGCGATAAAAATTACAGTTTTTATAATTAAATATACTAAACTAAAATACTAATTTACCTAATTATACTATATATATTAAATTGAGATATTTTAGGGGGATGGATTATCTAGGGATTAACTTCATTTACTTAAATGTGTTTGATCTCGTTTGAATTATATTAACGGTGTTCGACTTATCTGACAATTTCTGTATCGTAAACTTGCTCACTCCCTCTCCCGAGTATAAAATGAGCGAATATGTGACTTCGTGTTAATGCCAAAGTCCCCCTCTAGCATTTTTTAGAACACATAGTTACATGAGTCTTTCCCCAACGTCATTGATTGCACACTTTCTAACTCCCTCTCGGGTTATTAGATCGTCACGTTGTGTTTGACCCTAGTCTGAATTTGGGGTTACCACTCCCGAGTGTCAAACCCCATATTCTCAATATATCTAAATAAGCATATAATCGAATAATAATGGTAAACACAATTAAATAACGAAGAACAACCATTAACGAAACACAAATATCAAATAAACTACATTTTCATAAATATTATTAATCCCTAGACAAAATCCATTTAGCAAATGGGCATAATGATTTATACAACAAGAAACTAGCTAAACATGCTCAACAAACTACCGAAGTTAAAAAATAAAGAAAGAAATGAGAGAAACTGGCCGTTGTCCGAATATTTGCTGCTAAAACCGTTCAACGATCGTTTCTCCTTCTTCATGTTGTGTTTTTCTCCTTCGGAATTGTTGAGCACTCCCCAAAACCTCTCTATAATCTATTGTAATCCTAAGGGGTCTCTAATAGACAAAATAGAGGAGAGGAGGAAGAAATAGGGAATAAAAATATCTAAAACAATATCCAAAATCTGTGCAAAGTGACCGCCGCGGCGGTGGGTATGTCAGTAGTGTCACCGCTGCGGCGGTGGATGTAGAGAGTTTCTGTTGTTTCACCGCCATGACGGTAAATCTCACAGCTGTGGCTGTGGATTTGCAGAGAGTTTAGGCCCTTCTCTGTATTTTAACTGCCGCGGCGGTGGGCTATAGGTTCGGAATTTTGGCCTCTTTGCTTTTTTTTTTCACCGTTCTTCTACCGCTCTTGATCCGATTTGATCGTTTATGTTTCGTTTTCATCTATTTTCACCCCCACACACCTGATTTATTACAAAACAAATAAAAAAGTATTAAAATACTATAATAACACTCAAAAACTAACAAGTTCGGTTTAGAAATAAATAGGTAAATTACACCTATCAAATACCCTTAAACTTAGAATTTTGCTAGTCTTCGAGCAAAATACTCACACTAAAATGAAAAACACAACTAAATTAAATAACATGAACAACCTAAACACAAATAATCTAAAAATTACGATATTCGAGTTTTGAATTCTTCTACCAACCAAAACATTTTCCCTTAACAATCCCCAGTCAAGTGGTAAGATGCACCATGTAATGTTCTAGAATTTTGACATTCAATAATGGTAAACGCCATTCTAGAACCTTTCAACGTATGTGTGCAAGACTCAATGATATAACTATACAACGACCGAATTGGATTATCCACCAACGAAACTCATGACTTAGACCGTAAAAGATTAGGATATCCATATGCCTAATTGGGTTCCACTCTCCACTAATGTAGGCTAAGCAGTTCAAAAAGATCAGAAGGACTTAGTTCGATTTTGGGAAAATAGCCAAGGGTATATCGGGAATATAAAATAGGTTAACTTTGTTAACTTAATGATACCCAAGGCACATCGCTTGACACATAATCACTCTTGAACCCCCATAGATTAATTCAAAACAACCCTAAACAATCATTTAAGAATGATGTACTCACTTGTCAAAAGAAACGGAAATTTAACAATATTTACATTTTTTTTTTTTTTTTTTTTTTTTTTTTTTTTTTTTTTTTAACGAACCACACCCCCAAACTTATTTGATTTTTACAATTTCATTGGCATGGTTAAAAGTTCGTCCTAAATTCGACCACTCACATCAAGTAGCATATACGATGATTCACTCAAATTGTGCCTTCAGTTTAGCGATATAGGTTTGGAAAAAGTTTTATCGACCAGGGTATTTGTTATGTGTTTAGAATTGAAATGGCATTTAGGCTTCGACAGGGTAATGAGAGATAAACATTTAACATGGTAAGCTTCAAAAGCTCAAGCGAATCAAATAAATGCCTAAATCACGTCTCCTGAATAACCTTTCCTAGGATTTCGCCTCAAACTTTCCCTCAATCAGGTTCTAGAATCCTCAAATTTTCATGAGTTTGGCTAATCAATAATTGTCCGCAAATCAATTGAATAACTATACATTGAATCTATGTGCTTGTGCAAATTAGGATTCATAATAACTTTTACCAAAATGACTCTGTCAAGCACATAAAACACACATGAATGGGCATTAACCTTGACCTCGAAAACAACTAGGGGGTAATATCATCATCGAGTTATGGCCTAGATGAATGCAAAACTCATCATGCAACAACAGCAACACAAACATAAAGACATTCTAAACCAAACAAACATGCACACAATAAAACAATTAAAACATACTAACATACTAACATACTACATACTACATACTACATATCACCCCCAAACGTAAAATGGACAGTGTCCACAATGACCCATCAACGATCCCAATGATAGCATAAAGTATTATAATAAAGACGAGGGTTTAGAACACGAACCTGGGAAGCGAGAGAATCTTGCCTTCGAATCAAGTCGGCGGAGATGGATCTAACTTATTTTTTTCTTAGGTTGCCTTCAAAGAAGCACTTGATTTAAGGTCTTCAACCAGACACGAAGAAGTGCTCATCAAAGAACAACTTCCGCCCGTAGTATGTGTCAAACAACACCACATACAGGTCTTGATTTAATATGCCCTCAAGACTGGTAAGATGTTGCAATATGGCTTGATCTTTCAACTCTATTCAACTCCGATTTATGTGCTTGGTGAGCATAAATGTACTAAGCTAGAAACAGGATAGGGAACCACATCGAATCCTCGTAGATGCGATCATGTTGGATCGAGTGCAGCATCACTAACTGGAATTCAAACAATGAAAACTCACAACAATTAATATGTGAATCTCCATCTCCATTCCACACTTGGGTTATCTCTTTCTTATCATGATTATCTTCGTTCTCACCCAAGTGTCTTCCGTTTGTATCCGGTTCCTCACGGTGGCTATCACATGATATGGCATACTCATCTCTCAGTGCCACCGTGTCTGACTCGACCTCAGCGCAGTAGATTAGATGACCAATCTGCGTCTGTAAAGATGTTACGATCTTATCAATGTCAGCGTAGACCGTCTCGATATTGTCAAGACGATCCTCATGCTCATTGAGCCGATCATGAATCTTCCTAAAAAACATCTTAGTCTCTCCCATAACTATGGAGAACATGTTTTCCAAGGTAGGGAAAGACTCCACATCTTGAACCGGAGTGTCAATCCATGGTGCCGTAGTGTTGGAACAATGCCCCAAGCTTTGGTGACTTGGTGAATGATTCTAACTTTGATAATCATAGGCAGCCAGTTCCTCCAATGACCAAATGGATTCATCTATGGTTAGGTCATAGAAAGAAGAGGTATCATTTTCTCCTTCCACCCATGTTCTGGTTGCGGCTGATAACCCGTCGAGGAAATTCAAGAGTTGATATTCCTTTGGGAACCCATGATTTGGAAACTGAAAGAGCACCTCATTGTAACGATCCCAAGAGCAATAAAATGGCTCAGAATCTTGTTGAAAGAAATGCATCGATACTTATCGATCTAACATCTTCAAGTATCCTGTATAAGAAATAAAAACAAAACTACAAACAAAAAATTATACACGAAAGAAATGCCTAAATTAAAATCAAGTTATTTACTCACAATATCAACACTAATCTAAAACACAATCCCTGGTAACGGCGCCAAAAACTTGATGGTGGAATATTAAGTCTCTATTTTCACTGCAAGTGTATGGGTCAAGTTTTTGTAGAGTGGAAAGAGTAAGGGTTGTCATTTACATAGGGATTGGTTGAGATTATTGTCGAGTACCGTAATTATCATAATCTAATTTTATCTAGGAAATAAAAATTGTAATTTTTATAATTAAATATACTAAACTAAATACTAATTTACCTAATTATACTATATAAACTAAATTGAGATGTTTTAGGGGGATGGATTATCTAGGGATTAACTTCATTTACTTAAATGTGTTTGATCTCGTTTGACTTACGTTAATGGTGTTTGACTTATCTGACAATCTCTTTATCGTAAACTTGCTCACTCCCTCTCTCGAGTGTAAAGCGAGCGAATATGTGACTTCGCGTTAACGTCGAAGTTCCCTTCTAGCATTTTTTAGAACACATAGTCACATGAGTCTTGCCCCAACATCATTGATTGCACACTTTCTAATTCCCTCCCGGGTTATTAGATTGTCGCGTTGTGTTTAACCCTAATCCGAATTCGGGGTTACCTCTCCCGAGTGTCAACCCCCATATTCTCAATATATCTAAACAAGCATATAATCGAAGAATAACAGTAAACACAATCAAATAACAAAGAACAACCATTAACGAAACACCGATATCAAATAAACCACATTTTTATAAATATTATTAATATCTAGACAAAATCTATTTAGCTAATGGCCATAACTATTTATACAACAAGAAATGAGCTAAACATGTTCAACAAACTACCGAAGTTAAGAAAATAAAGAAAGAAACGAAAGAAACTAGCCGTTGTTTGAAGATTTGCCGCTAAAACCATTCAATGATCGCTTCTCCTTCTTTGTGTTGTGTTCTTCTCCTTTGGAATTGTTGAGCACTCCCCAAAACCTCTCTCTAATCTATTATATTCCTAAGGGGTCTTGAATGGCCGAAATAGAGGAGAGGGCGAAGAAATAGGGAACAAAAATATCTAAAAAAATATCTTAAATCTGTGCAGAGTGACGGCCGCGGTGGTGGGCATGTTGGCAGTGTCACTGCTATGGTGGTGGATTTGCAGAGAGTTTAGGCCCTTCTCTCTATTTTGACCACCACGGTGGTGGGCTGTATGTTTGAATTTTGGTCTCTTTGTTCTTTTTCCACCGTTCTTCTGCCGCTCTTGATCCAATTTGATCGTTTATGATCCGTTTTCATCCATTTTCATCCCACATACCTGATTTATTACAAAACAACTAAAAACGTATTAAAATACTATAGTAACACTCGAAAACTAACAAGTTCAGTTTGGAAATAGATAGGTAAATTACACCTATCACCAACCTACTTCTAGGATGAAGTAGTAAGTATAACTTGCCATGTGGTCAATCAAGTATTGATTCATAGAGGGTTTAACAAAACCCCATATGAAATCTGGAATGGTAAGACTCCTAACATTTGCTATTTTAAAGTATTTGGTTGTAAATGCTTCATTCTGAATGACAAGGATAGTCTAGGTAAATTTGATGCTAAATCTGATTATGAATTTTTTCTTGGATATGCTACTAACAGTAAAACTTATTGAGTTTACAATAAACGTACGTTAGTAGTAGAAGAATCTATGCATATTGTATTTGAGGAAGCTAACCCACTTTTGTCGAGAAAGGTTTTGGATGATGATGATACAGTTATTTCAAATAACCAAAACCAAGGTGAAAATGTGACTAAGGAGTCTCAAAAAGAGGAGGAGGCTAAGGAAGATGATTTGACGTTACCGCGAGTTATAAAGACAGTACCGGGATATTTGGTAAAAGAAATTATTGGTAATTTTAAAAGAGGTGTAAGTACTCGTTCCTCTGTTAGAAATATAATTAATCTTGCTTTCTTATCTCAAATTGAGCCTAAAAATGTAAATGAGGTGTTAACTGATAAATCTTGGATTTTCGCAATGCAAGATGAGTTAGTTCAATTTGAGCGGAACAAAGTATGGTGTCTTGTTTTGAGACCGCATTTTCATCTTGTTATTGGTACTAAATGGGTTTTTCGAAATAAAAATGATGAGTCTGGTATGGTAATTAGAAACAAAGCAAGATTAGTAGCACAGGGCTATAATCAAGAGAAATGAATTGATTATGATGAATTCTCTGCTCCTGTGGCTAGATTAGAAACTATTAGAATGCTACTCGCTTTTGCATGCTCACGTAATTTTAAGCTATATCAAATGGATGTTAAGAATGCATTTCTAAATGGCTTCCTAGCGGAAGAAGTTTATGTGGAATAGCCCCCGGGATTTGAAAGTGATAAATTTTCCGATCATGTATTTAAACTTCGTAAGGCTTTGTATGGGCTCAAACAAGATCCTAGAGCTTGGTATGAGAGACTTAACTAATATTTGATCAAAAAAGGTTCTCGAAGGGGTATTTGTGATATAACACTATTTGTTAAGTAAACTGACTCTGATATCCTATTAGTACAAGTTTATTTTGATGACATTATTTTTGGATCTACTAATGAGGATCTTTGCCAAGAGTTTGCTAAGATAATACAGGTCGAATTTGAAATGAGCATGATAGGAGAGCTGAATTTTTCTCTTGGGTTGCAAATTAGGCAAACTAAATAGGGGATATTCATAAACCAAGGTAAATACACTAAGGAGCTGTTAAAGAAATATGGTTTGGATGATGCTAAATAATATAAAACTCAATGGCAACGGCTACAAAGATAGACAAAGATGATACGGGCAAAAGTGTTAATGAAAAAATGTATCGAGGTATGATTGGTAGCTTGTTATACTTAACTGCTAGTAGACCTAATATCATGTATAGTGTTTGTTTATGTGCTAGATTTTAGTCTTGTCCTAAAGAATCACACTTAACTGCTGTTAAGTGAATTTTTCGATATTTAAAGGGGATGACTGACCTAGGATTATGGTATCCTATGGAGAGTGATTTTAAATTAATAAGTTACTCTGGTGCTGATTTTGCCAGTTACAAAGTTCAGCGAAAAAGCACAAGTGGGTTATGTAATTTGTTAGGACATGTCTTGGTTTCTTGGTCAAGCAAGAAACAAAATTTGATAGCCTTATCCACTACTGAGGCTAAGTATATGGCAGCTGGTAACTGTTGTGCTCAAATTTTATATATTAAGCAACCGTTGAATTATTTTGGAATGTGTATAGCGGAGGTCCCAATTTATTGTAATAATAAAAGTATTATTTGTCTAAGTAAGAATTCTACATAGCACTCACGAACTAAGCACATAGAGATTAGACATCACTTTATTCGTGATCACATTCAGAAAAGGGATATTGTTATTGAATATATTGATACCTCCGACCAGCTAGCTGATATTTTTACTAAACCATTAGCAGAAGATCAGTTTCTGAGAATCATTCGCAATTTGGGTATGGCTAAGCATAAAGATGTATGCCTAGAGTAGTGTTTCTTTGTAGTTCCCCTTCCTCATTTTTATTAAGATGACAAAAGGGGAGAATTAGTTGGTGTTTTCATGAATATTTTAAGGAGGAGCTTGAATTATTTTGTTGAATATCTTAAGGGGAAGTTTATTATATGTTGAAATTTATTCTTTGTTAAAAATATTATGATTATCTTCATTACTTTGCTTTAACGAGTTAAAGAACCCGTCCTCGGATTTAGGGAGAGTGTGGTTACATTTTTGTTTCAAAGAAAATATCAAAGTTAATTGTCATCATAAAAAAGGAAAAGATTGTTGATCCTAAGATTTTGATGAACAATTAAATGTTGATGTTTTTGGTGGAACTAACGATTTTATTAAGTGTTTCAGTTTATAAGCTCCAATGAAGATATTATCATGAAAAAGTTGAAATGGATGCTAAATACTAAAGAGACTGACAAAGATGACGGATACTAAGAGTTTGAAGAAATTGTAGAACCTAGGGAATATACCTCAGGTTAAATTTTTACTCTTAATGATTCCCGATTAGGATTACAAAAAAACACAAAATATTTTTTTACAAATATGTGTGCTTTTTATAGGATCCTAATTAGTTAAATTATTTGCTCCAATGTGTAATTGAAAAATAAACATTGATAATTAATTAAAATTCAATTTAAAAATTTAGTGGAGCTAACCGAGAAAAGAAATTGGTTAAAAGGGTAAAAACGTCGAAGAAAATGAATTAAAATCAAATTGAGAGAAGTGTTCCAGCAATGGTCAGTTGATTGATAAGTCGACTTGAGGTTATAAGGCTAACTCTTTGGATCATTCAGTCAACAGGTGAGTCGACTTATGGAAGTCTCTGGATTGTTCGGTCGACAAGTAACTCAACCTGTGCTTAGAGGATGAACTCTCTAGATCATTAGGTCGACAGGTAGGTCAACTTGTGAAAGTTTCTGTATCGTTTGGTCGACAGATAAAGGTTGGTCGGTCGACCAATAGACAAATAGTTTTTAGCTTGGGTTATATTCTGAATTGGGCGGTCGACCAGTGGGTGTTGGTCGGTCAACCGACGACCTGTTTCAAGTTTTGAGGAATTTCAGATTTTATTCAAAAAATTAGCCGTTATTTGTTTAATTGATTGAGATATCCTAGGGATATGAATATATTTAAGATATGATACTCCTATTTGAATATTCCTATAGATATGGTTCAAATATTTTAGATATCTCTCAATTTGGTACATGTAATTATTTCTATCTTATCTACTTGAGATTTAGTAAAAGTTTGAGGGACTAAATTGAATGTTTAAAAGATATTTTTAAGTGAATTATACTAGGATTGAGTCTTAATGATATAAAGGGGTTTATGGAGTAATTATTTGTCATGATATATGGTAACTAGCCGTTAGAGGGCTTGTTATAAACCTCTATAAATAAATCTGCGTTTTTTAGGTTTAAAAAATCCAATAATCCAAATCAATCAAAATTCAAGAGTTATTCAGTTCCTGAACTTTCTGAGAGTCATCATTCTAAAATCATACTGAGTGCATTGTGAGATCTTTCTTGAGATTTGTTCTTGAGAAATATTTGTTGTGGATTATTGCTACTATCGATCAAAAGTGTCATTGTTATTCTAATCATTATTCTTTCGGTGGATTCCTGGTGAGATTGTTCGAAGTTATTTTCTTATTTTCTATTATTATTTCTTGGAAGTTGATCTTTGAAATTGTTTTCCGAATTTTTATTGAAAAATATTTTTTTGAAACAATTGCTTTAAAAAATCTGATTACGTGCTAAATTGCTTGATACCCTTTTTTTTGTTTAAAATCAAATTTTGAATTTTTTCACTTTATTTATATCACTAGTTTCTGGACATTAATTGAATATTAATTAATCTGAGGTGATAGAAGTTCCGAGTGGGAAGAACATATCAATTTTTGTAATTGGTTTGTTGTGTGTGGATTAGATACTATTGGGATTGTCTAATGAGGGGTAGCTAGTTGCAATCTCTTCTGGTAAAGAGATTGAGATTTTGATCTTTACCTAGAGTATAAAAATATTAGGTTTTAATTCTTCTTTTATAGAATTGTGAGTGAGTTGTAAAAATTCAATCCTTACTGGATAAAAAGATATTTGGAGCGTGTTTGTGTGGGGTTTAATTCTTGGGCCTAAGGTATAAAAAGAATTAAGTCGTGATTCTCCTTGTAATAGAATTAGGTTAATCTTCCACTTGGTAAAACGATAGAGGTTATTCCTTGGCCTATGCAAAGAAATTGTAAAGGTTGATTCTGAGCCTACGAAAATAATCATTTTGAGAGTTTGGTTCCTACTTTTAAAAGGATCTTGAGTTTAGTGGGTGCGACTTTCCGTAGGGCTCGGGAGACTGGATTAGCCAAGAGTAGCTTGGTGAACTAGTATAAATTTCTGCGTGTTGCATTATTTATATTGTTTACATTTTGTTGTTTGGGTGTGCCCCTATTTGATAACACATAATTTGCTGGTATAAAAGATAATAATTAATTTTAGGATAATATTAATTGTTTGATTTTTTTAAATGTTATATTCTGATAATTTTTAATACTACCACATTCACCTCTCTCTTGGGTAGCTCACTAGGCCAACAATAAGGTTCTTATTTAGCCTGGGAAAAAGAAAATTGCAAGGGTTTGGTTCCTCCTGGTAAAGGGATTAAGAGTTTAGTAGTCGCGAATCTCCATGGAGTTAGGGGGACTGGATTAGGCAAGACTAGCTTGGTGTGTTGCTTTGTTATTATTTTTATCATATTTTGTTTGGGCGTGCACTTAAAATATAAACACTTATCCACTGCATAACAAAGATAATAATTTTTTTTAGGATAAGTTGATTATTTTATAATTTAAGTGTTGAAAGATTTAATTGTTTAAATTTTTATAACTACCCAATTCACCCCTCTTTTGGGTAGCTCACTGGGCCAACAATTGGCATCAACGTTGGTTTTAGCTCGATAGGCCTAAAATCCTAACTAAACTAATCACAGGGCACATACCATAGAAAATATTTTTTGTGTATTCTCTCTTGAAGGTGATAGATCTGTATATGATAATGTTATTTATGATTCATGTGGCACTAGTTGTAGTGATGTAGATGATGATAATGAAAATGTCCATATTATCATGGAAAAATAACTTTCTCTTACCCCTTTTTTTGCTAAAGAAAACTTGAGTTTAAAAATAAAAATTGGTTCTTTTGAAAATAGAAAAAAAAAAAAACTGTTAAGAAATACAAAGTACATCTGGATGACTATTATGGAACAAAAGAGTTTTCGGATGCCGTATTTGAAATAAATAATTTGCTCTCTAAAGTGAATTTTCTCGAAAATGAAAACAGAGTTTTAAAAAATGATTTTGACATGATTTCCAAGCAAAATACATATCTTGAATTAAATATCGATTTACTTAAGAAAAATTTTGAAAAATCAAAATCCAACCTCAAGTCTGTTTCAAGAGTTTCTAAAAATATTTCATAATTTTTTAAAACAATCTATGGAAGTGGATATGTTTCACCATCTCATCCTTCATCACAACTCAATGATTGTAACTTTGCTATTATTAGAAATGATTTATGCCTTCTTCTCATGCTATCTATGATAATCAATCAAAGTTGAGATAATATTATTGCAATAGGGTAGGACATTTTAAAGTATCATGTCCGTTCAAGAACCCTAAATTTTTGTCTAACAAGAATTGATTCAAAATGAAATAGATACCAAAGAGAGCTATGCAAATATCTTGTATAGAGTTACATAATGTCGGGACTAGACCAGAAGGAACAAACAAAGAGAGTATATCAAAGCCAAGATGGGAAATCGCCAAGAATTCACAAACGACACGTACAAAGCGAAAAGATGTACCAATACCAAGATGTGAAATTCCAAAGAAGCCACAAGCGACAGTTGCAAATAGAAAAGATTTACAAAAGCCAAGATGGGATATTACCAAGAAGTCACAAGCGGTACGTGCAAATAGAAATATCATTGGATCAAATGGAAACAATCAAAGGCTTAGAGGATACGGACAGGCCAAGAGAAATTGAGCATTAAATTAATCGTTGGTACAAACGAGTTAAAAAACAAAGTCGTCCACAAGGGTATAAGAGGCACTCCTAAACCTTTGCAATTTAATTTCATTTCATTTGTTAAAGAGGGAGGTGTTCAGTATGCCGATCAGATAAGTAGGTAATAGTTTCTAAGATATGTGCTAAATTATGTGTTCTTTAGTTGTCTTAGAATTATAGCATGATGATTATATAAGTTTGCATGTGTGTGTGTGTGAGATTCACTAAAAGATATGTTTGGAAATATGTAAAACATGTTATTTATGACTTATTCATCATTTAATTAAGGTGATTTATTAAAATGCATGATATCTTGATTCATTTGAAATATTAAGGATAATTAAATGATAAAGAATGATTTGATTGATACATTTATTTGATTGAATTGTTCATGACCTTGATTATATACTTACATGGAATTTTATAGTTAGCTAATACTAATTCATTAATTAAAATTGAATTATGTAATGGTTATTTCTTGTATCAAATATTTGATAAAAATCAGTTTTTAACAAGATCTTATTTGACCGGCATATCGTGTGAATCATGGTTGGTATCTCTTAATGAAATTGTGTTAATCTATTTTTGATATCATATATACGATCGTCTGAATATACATGATATATCAATCTGTGCTTAATATTTTAAGTTGATACTTTTTGCACATAGATATATTTATAGCATTAAGTATCTAGCTATATGCATGATTATATATCCTTCTCATATATTTCATGTCTCCTGGTTTTTAAATGATTATTATTCTAAAAGGGATTAAGAATGTTATGGGATAACATCTTTAATATGCATGTTATTATTGAGATATGATTTATGTCCTTATGTGTTAACGATTATATGATTTTGATTCAATCCAAAGGGATGTTGGCAAATGATATCATAAAATAGTACGCTATTTGAAAATATATGTTGATTATATTATTTTCGGTTCTACTAATGAGGATCTTTGCCAAGAGTTTGCCAAGATAATGCAGGTCGAATTTAAGATGAGTATGATGGGTGAGTTGACCTTCTTTCTTGAGTTACAAATCAAGCAAACCAAAGAATAGATTTTTATTAATCAATCCAAATACACAAAAGAGTTGCTGAAAAAGTATGGATTGGATGGCGCTAAAGAGTATAAAACTCCCATGGCAACAGTTACGAAAATAAACAAAAACTATACGGACAAAAACTTAAATGAGAAAATATATCGATGTATGATTGGTACCTTGTTGTATCTTACTGCTAGTAAAACTGATATAATGTTTAGTGTATGATTGTGTACGAGATTTCAGTCTTGTCCTAAAGAATCGCATTTAACTGCGGTTAAGCAGATCTTTGGGTATTTGGAAGGGACAAGTGACCTAGGATTATGATATCTTAGGGGGAGTAACTTCAAGTTAACTATTTACTCCTATGTTGATTTTACTAGATACAAAGTCGAGTGGAAAAGCACAAGCGGGTCATGTCACTTTTTAAGACATGCCTTGGTTTCTTGGTTTAGCAAGAAATAGAATTCTATGGTCTTATCAACTATCAGGCTGAGTATATGGCAACTGGGAATTATTGCACTCAAATTCTATATATTAAATAACAATTGAATGATTTTGGAGTATGTATGAAGGAAGTCTCGATTTATTGTGATAATGAAAATGTTATATGTTTAAGTAGGAATCTGACACAATACTCACAAACTAAGCACATAGAGATTAGACATCATTTCATTCATGATCACATTTAGAAAACGGATGTTACCATTGAGTATATTGATACCTCCGATCAGCTTGCCGATATTTTTACCAAACCTTTAGAGGAAGATTAGTTCATGAAAATTATTTGAGGTTTAGATATCGCTAGGCATAATGATGTTTACCTATAATGAAGTTTTTGGGTCTCTGCCCCCACTTTTTGAGATGACAAAGGGGGATAATTTTTTGATATTTATATGAGAAATTTGTTTGAATTGTGTAAATCATGGTAAATTTGAGCTTTAAACAAGTTAGTTGATGTTAAGGAATTTGTTCGCCTAAGTATTGCACTGATTAAAGATAGATCTATGTTGAGTTGCTTAAATTGTGCTTTATTGAATATCATAATCGTTAATTTTTTTTTGGGTTTATATTGAATATTTATTGAATTGTTTGAATTTATCTTCATGGTTGTGCTTAAATGAGTTAAATACCCGTCCTCAGATTTTGATGGAGCGTGGTTACATTTTTGTTCAGAAGAAAACATCAAAGTTAATTGTCATCATCGAAAAAGAGGAGATTGTTGATCCTGAGGTTTTGATGAACAATTAAAGGTTGATGTTTTTTGTGGAACTAATGTATTTTTTGAGTGTTTCAGAAAAAGAGTTCCATTTAAAGATTGAAAAAAAATCAAGGGTGCAAAGATGCACATTGAAGAAATTAAGAGTATTGAAGCTCTTGAAGAAATTAGGGAAAAACAACTCAATACTCTTGTACTCTTAATGAAATTCGAATTAGGATTACACACGATACTTTGAGTTATATTTTTGTGTGTTAATATAATGAATTTTATGATCCTAATTAGTGATTAAATATGTGCTCTTATGTGAAATTGAAAATGAAAATTGACCTAAGTGAAAATCATGTTTAAAGTTGAAGTTTAGGGTTAAATTAGTTAACTGAGAAAAACAATCAGTTAATTAAATTAAACGTTAAGTTTTGGAACAGAAATTGGTGAAGGGATTGACCAACCAGTATCAATCGGTTAACTGATCAGAAAATGATTGGTCAACTGATTGAAATAGTCAGGTTTCAGAACAAATTATGTAGATCCTGTATTGATCGGTCAACCGACCAAGAAGGGTTCGGTCAACTGATGGGTCTAAGTGTGGAAAAGTAGAAGTCTCTAAACCAATTAGTTAACCGATTAAAAGGCAATTGGTCAATCGACTGTGCTGGGTTTTGGCTGGGAAAACTCCTTGAACCAATCGGTCAAACGACCAAGGGGAGATCGGTCAACCGACTGAGTGTTTGGTTTTGGCCTAGTTTGCATGCTGAAACAATCGGTCAACCGACCGGCCAGGGTTAATAAAATCGACTATGTCGGTTGAGATTTCGAGGATCCTGGTCTTCTGGTAAAAAACTAGTCGTTTTTTTTTTATTCCAAGGGAGAAATTAGGGGGATCCAATCTTGTTGAAGATATGGTCCATATGTTTTGAAATTATACTGATTTGGTTCACATATTAAATTATTTTCTCAATTTAGTTAGTTAAATACTTTTTATCTTTGTAATTGATAATTAAAAAATATTTTATTGACTTATTTGAGAGTTTTAAAAGTTATTTTTAAATGAAATACACCAGAATTGAATAAATATGTTATATGGGGTCTAAATGTCCCTTTTAGAGGCATATCTATTGTCGGCCCAGTGATCTATCCAAGAGGGGGGTGAATTGGGTAGTTATAAAAATTAAAGCAAATAATTATCTTTCAACACTTAAATTTTTAAATAATTAATTTAATCCTATATTAATTATTATCTTTATGTAGCAGTGAATAAGTGTAATTAGTTCTAGGTGCACACCCAAACAACAATAAATAAACAAAGTAATAATGCAGAACACCTCGATATATCCTAGTTTATTAAGCTACTCTTGGTTAATCCAGTCCTCTGAGCCTCATGGAGATTCGCACCCACTAAACCACTAAGATTCTTTTAAACATGTAGGAACCAAACCTTTACATAATGATTCTTTTATAAACTCAGAATCAACCTTTACAATTTCCTTTCCATAGGTTAAGGAAAAACTTCTATCATTTTAACAGGCTAAAGATTAACCTAATTTTTTTATACTTAGACTAAGAATCCAACCTTACCAAAAACACTCCAAGTATCATTTTCACTGGTAAGGATGGAACCATTACAAATCACAATTAATTAATTATAATCAGGAAGAATCACACATATCTCTTTTCATGGAAAAGTGTAACCTAATCTTTTTAAATTTTTGGTAAATTTAAACCTCAATCTGTTTACAAGAATAGATTGAAACCCAGCTACCCCTAATTAGATATTCCTAACAATATCTAATCCGCACAAAATTCACCAATTACGAAAATTGATAAGTTTTTTCCCACTCGGAACTTCTACCACCTCAAATTAATTTAAACTCAATTAATATCTCCAATTTACTAGTGATAGAATTAGGTGAGAAAAATAAAATCTGATTATAGAATAAACCGGTAGCATAGAATCAAACACGTAATAAGATTACCACAAAAATCGTTATAAAATAATTTTTATGCACTTTAAAGTTCAAAAAACGATTTCACAAGATCTAAAATCCAATCAAGAAGAATAATATATAATCACAAATAAAGAATGAAATCTTGGAACAAGCTTACCTGGAAAACACTGAAAGAATGCAAATTGTATCGTTAGACAGCTCAGATCGATGACGCCAAATAATTAGCTCTTTAACTCAAGAACTTCAACACCAGAATATTCTCCTGATAATATCTTAGCATAATATCAGAATAATAACTCTCAGAAAGCTCAGGAACTGGTTGTTCTTGATAGAAGTAATGATTTTGATATGTGAAAAACACAGGTTTATTTAAACAGATTTGAAACAAACCCTCTAACGGATAATTCCCACAAGATATGACATTTAAATGCTCATATAGACCCCATATATAAATTCTACTCAATTCTAGTTCAATTCACTTAAATATGACTTTTAAATAATTCAATTTAGTCCTTAAATTATTTCACATTCTCAAATGAAAAAAATAGGACTAAATTGAGAAACACTTAAAATAAGTGTACCATATCTATAGGGATGTAAGACCCCGATTTTTATATTCGAACAATTTTAAATACCCTAATTTTCTATTAAGCCGTATTTTATAATAATTCAAATTATAACAGGATTGATAATGTAAATTATTATTGATTTAAAAAGTTTGGGGGCCAAATTGAAATAATGAAAACATGTGTATATATATATATATATATACACATACACATACATATGTAGAAGGCGGTGAAGTAGGGAGGCCACTTGGCCAGTCGATGATCACACACGCATTTACATATATATACACTTGTAATTAACAATAGCAAATGGAGTACACACGGCATTTTTATCTTGTTCATAAATATATAAACCCATGCACACACACGGAAGGAAGGGAATGAGAACCGAAACAGAGAACGAGCGAAAGAGAGAGAAAGGAAGAGAGAGGATCGGAGGTGGGTTAACTGGTGAGTGTTTGGTGGTCGGTGATCCTATGGCGTTATGGTGCGTATGTGTTCAGGGTGTTCTTTCAGCATGGCAGTCGGTTGATCGTGTCGTCGGCGGCGATGTTATGACTCACCGATAATCGTGTGTGGGTATATCTTTCGGTCCGGTGGTGTGCGTTGTCTATCAATAAGTGATCAACGCTGGGTGGTTGGTCAGCTGTGTGGATATATATTGCCGATTGTTGTAGTGTGTGTGTGTGTGTGCGCGCGCGCATGTGTGCATTTTCTGACCGGCGACGGAGAGGGGGGTCCATTCAGCATCGTCGGCGTGTTTCGTATGGGTGTGCGTGTGTATGATCGTCGCTGACATCAGGTAAATGAGTGTGTGTGTGTGTGTGTGTTTTCTGCTCGTTCGTTGCATGTGGGTGTTCTATTGATGGTAGTCGTTTACTCCGGTGGGGTATCGCCGACGGTGGGTTAGAGAGAGGGAGAGAGCAGTCGGTGTATGTGTGCGTGTGTGTTGATCGGTGTGGGTATTTGATTAGAATTGTTTGGTCAAATAGGTATGTTCGGTCGCCAGTGGATGGTGTCGGTCATTCAGCCGATCGATAAGTTTAGAGAGAGAGCATTGCATGTGTGTGTGTGTGTGTCTGCTGCGTGTGGGTATGTGTATGTTTAGTGGTGGATACGTGAACAGTGGTGTATATGTGTGTGATCAGTGTGTGTTGTGTGTGCCATGTGTGTATGTGTTGATCGGTAGCCGGTGAGTCGCAAGTGGGTATGCATGTTCGATTGTGTGGGTGTGTTTAGTGTGGGTATGTGATCGGGAGTGTGTATATGAGTTTCTAGGTATGAATGGACGCTCAGAGGGTGGTCGCCGAAGTTGGCCGGAGAGTTAGAGAGAGAGAATGTGGGTTTGGCTTTGTGTATGTATGTTCGATCGTAGGTTCGGTAGGGGCTGTGTGGGAGGCCAGCGGTGTGTTCCGTTTAGGCGTCGTGAGTGTTCTGTCTTCGTGGGTCAGTGGTGTGATCGGCGGTGTCATTGGTCGGCGGTGGCTGGGCGCAAACAGAAAACACAAACAGGAACAGGAAGCAGAAAATGAAAAAGAAAGATAAAGAAAAAGAAGGAAGAAGAAGGGAAAAAGAAAAAAGAAAAGAAAATTTCACAAACTACCCCAATGAAAAACAAAATACCCATATCGCAGAAAACGGAAAATCTAGGAAAGGTAGAATTCCTGTCACTCTTAATATATGCATTTAATTGTATTTAACTGTCTCGTTGATGATTTTGAAATTATTTAGTATATTGTTGCGATATTTTTATCTGTCGAAATTATGTGAAATATGTTGGACGATGCGGGATTTATGTGACGAGCATGCCTATGTGGTTTATATTAAAATTATGTGACGAGCATGATTACGTGATTTTATGCATTTAATTAAATGCACATATTAGAGGGGTTGGAGTTCTACTGAGCGTAAGCTCACAACCCCACAGTGTTTGGATTGTAGGGCTGGGACGAAACGAGGGAAGACTTGTTGTGGAATTTTTATTGTAAAAATTGTAATTATTATTCATTTTTGTAATTGGCAAAAACGGTAATATTGATTATCGCAATTGTTGTAATAATTATTGAATATTCGATTTTATATAAAATGGTATTGAGATGATCAGATAATAAATTGTTTGGTTAAAATATGAAGAAAAATTGAGATTTAAATTATAAACCGGAGACTTTTAAATTTGTCGTTGTGTTGTGCTGAAAATGAGTGGATTAAATATAAAATAGATGAATGGTTTTAATTGGTGCTATATGAATGGTGATTATTAGATTTAATATTTTCCGTTGTAAAATCGATAACAAGAAATTATCGCTATCGTTCAATAAATTTACTGAATATTATATATTGGGAAGTTGACGAGTCATAATTTAGGCTAGGAAATTCTCTATAGGAGAAACCAGAGTAGCGACCCTGGGAAACCGGGACGGATCGTTACAAGGGATATGTAAGTATGAATGATATATCTATAATATGTTCAAATCCCCAAAATATCTCCAAGATATCAGCCAAAAAATAGTTAATAACGGCTAGTTTTAGATCAGATCCCGAAAACCCTCAAATAATAAAATTACCCAGTTAGTTGACCGACAAATAAACCATCGGTCAACCGATCATTTCAGGTTGTAGCCCAAGCCATTTTCATACGCCAGTCGATTGATCGATCCCCCATGGGTCGGTTAACCAATCGATTTAGGATGCTCCCTAGGACATTTTTCGGCCCTGGTCGGTTGACCGATCATCGATGGTCGGTTAACTAATCGATTCAGAGAGTTCACTTCTCAGCTATTGGTTGACCGATCTCTCTTGATCGGTTAACCGATCAATTCAGAGACTTATCTAATTCCCAACCATTACCCGTCGGTTGGCCGATCCTCTTGTGATTGGTTGACCGATCACTGTTGGATCACTCATTCTCAATTATATTTCAGCTCCAATCATCAACGTTTTCAAGCGTTTAACCGATTTCTTTTCTCAGTTAACATAATTAACACTAATAATCAATTTTAAATACTAATATTTCTTAGGTCAAGTTTTCTTTTTCAATTTCACATTGGAGAAAATATGTGAACTAATTAAGACCCTAATAAAAACACACATAAATATAAATATTTTTTGTATCGTGTGTGATCCTAATCAGGATATAATAAGAGTAAAAAATGACTTGAGTTGTTTTCACCTAGATTCTTCGGAATCTTCAATTTCTTAATGTCCGTCTCTTTGCATCCTTAGCATCCTTTGCAATTACTTCATGATAACATCAACAATAAAACTTTTACACTGAAACACTCAATAAACTTGTTAGTTCCACCAAAAATATCAATACCCAATTGTTCATCAAAATCTTTGGATCAACAATCTCCCCATTTTTTATGATAATAATTAACTTTGATGTTTTCTTCAAATTAAAAATATAACCACGCTCCCCCTAAATCCTAAGACATGTTTTTTTAACTCGTTAAAGCGTAATCATGAAGACAATTTAAAAACTCATAAGATATTCAACGAAGCACAAAATATGATCAATTATAGATATTCAATAAAGCATAACATAATCATATCAACATTGTTCTCCCCCTATAACAATTCAAAGCTTAGGCGAATAAAACCTAAATATTAACTAACTCGTTTTAAGCGCAACTAGGTTCTCCCCTTTAAATCTTCCCTTATAATCAATTCAATTAATTTAAGATATTCAATAAAATATCAACATATTATCTCCCTTTGTCATCTCAAAAAGTGGGGAAGGGAAACCACAAAATCACCACTACTCTAGGCAAACATCATTATGTCTAACCATACCTAAACCTTAAATGATTTTCATAAACTGATCTTCCACTAAAGGTTTGGTAAAAATGTCAGCAAGCTAGTCGGAGGTATCAATATACTCAATAATAACATCATTTTTTTGAATATGATCACGAATAAAATGATGTCTAATCTCTATGTGCTTAGTTTGTGAGTGCTGTGTAGGATTCTTACTTAGCCAAATAGCGCTTTTATTATTGCAATAGATCGGGACTTTATACATGCTCCAAAATCATTCAACTGTTGCTTAATATATAAAATTTGAGTGCAACAGTTACCATTTTCCATGTACTCAGCCTCAGTAGTGGATAAGGCTATCAAATTTTGTTTCTTGCTTTACTAAGAAACCAAGGCATATCCTAGTAAATGACATAACTCACTTGTGCTTTTTTCACTTGACTTTGCTACTAAAAAAATCAGTGTCAAAGTAACTTATTAACTTAAAATCACTCTCTCTAGGATACCATAATCCTAAGTCAGTCATCCGTTTTAAATACCGAAAGATTCGCTTAACCGCAGTCAAGTCCAATTCTTTAGGACAAGACTGAAATCTAGCACATAAACAAACTCCATCCATAATGTCAGGTCTAATAGTAGTTAAATACAATAAATTACCGATCATACCTCGATACAATTTTTTATTTACGTTCTTGCCTATATCATCTTTGTCTATCTTTGTAGTTGTTGCCATGAGAGTTTTGTACTCTTTAACATCATCCAAGCCATATTTATTTAGAAACTACTTGGTGTATTTAGTTTAGTTTATAAAGATCCCTTCTATGGTTTTCTTGATTTGCAAACCAAGAAAAAAATTCAGCTCTCCCATCATGCTCATTTCAAATTTAACACCTCTTTCAAAATTATCAATGATTTCCTTTCCTGAGTGTCCTGGTACTGTGTTTATAGCTCATGGTAACGCCGAATTCTCTCCCTTAGGCTCCTCTTTTTGAGGTTCCTTTGTCACATTGTCGCCTTGGTTTTGGTTATTTAAAGTACCTGCATCATCATCATCCAAAGCCTTTATCGACAAAAATGGATCAGCTTCCTCAAAAACAACCTGCATAGACTCCTCAAATACTAACGTACATTTATTAGAAATTCTATAAGTCTTACTGTTAGTAGCATATCCAAAGAAAATCCTATAGTCAGATTTAGCATCAAACTTACCAAGATTATCCTTATCATTCAAAATAAAATGTTTACAACCAAATACCTTGAAGCAGGATATGTTCGGAGTCTTACCAATCCAGATTTGATAAGGGGTTTTATTAAACCCTCTACGAATTGATACCCGATTTATCACATGGAAAGCGGTATTTAATGCTTCGGCCCAGAAGTAGGTTGGTAAACAATTATCATTTAGCATAATTCTGGCCATTTCCTAAAGCGTCCAGTTCTTCCTTTCCACAACACCGTTTTGTTGTGGTGATCTGGTGTAGAGAAGTTATGAGCATAACCATGCTCATCACAATAACTAATTACATCATCATTTTTAAATTCTCTACCTCATCACTACGAATATTAATAATAGAGTATTGCTTCTCATTTTGAACACATTTACAAAATTTAGAAAACACATAAGCAACTTCGCTCTTCTTAGCAAGGAAGAACACTCAAGTAAATCTAGAGTAGTCATCAACTATTACAAATGCATATAATTTACCTCCAAGACTAGCAATAGAATTTGGACAAATTAATCAAGATGCAATATTTCAAGACATCTAGACATGAACGTGTACATCTTTTTCTTAAATGATGATCTAGACTGCTTGCCTAACTGACATGAATCACATACTTTATCTTTCACAAATTTTAAATTAGATAGGCCACGTACGAGACTCTTCTTAAATAAGTTAGAAATCAATTCCACACTAGCATGCTAAAGCCTCATATGCCATAACCAACTATTTTCAAATAAATCATTTAAACAAGATAAGTTTTGCGAAGTAAAATCATCAAATGAACATGTGTAAATATTCTCAAAACGTGATGCAACCAATAAGATGCTACTATTATGCCCATTCTTAATTATGCATCTATCATGATCAAACACAACATTTTAACTCTTGTCACATAATTGACTTATACTAAGCAACTTATGTTTCAAACCATCAACTAATAAAACATCTTTAATAATAGAAGTATCATTACCGATATTACCTATACCGATAATTTTACGCTTAGCATTGTCTCCAAATGTCATATGACCTCCTTCTTTAGGTGTCAAAGATATAAATTTTGATTTATCTCCCGTCATGTGCCGAGAACAACGACTGTCCAGGAATCATTTGTCCTTATCTATCGATGCTTTCAGAATAACTTGCAAAGAGCATCTCAAATAGTTCCTAAGGGGTACCAGTACCCTGTCTAAGTGGGTCCGATCTTGTTACTCAGGACAATTTTAGTTTCTTTTTTGGAACCCAAACTTGTCTGCATTTAGATATTTTAGCAAAACAACTACGAATAGTACGCCCCACAACGTTACATTTAAAACATCTAACAAGACCTCTCGTTTCAGAAAGGATTTATGAAAGCATTTTCATTTAAGATTTTTTTGAAATCTAATACCAGTTTTATCAAAAATATCTTGTGAACGTCCCATAAGAATTTTCAAATTATTCTCACCGCCGGTGAATTTGAGAACTATTGAATGTAAATCTGACATCTTGGATTTTAATTCAACGTTTTCCGATTCATAGTCCATTACTTGCTTGTCTAATGTGTTAATTGTACTTTGAAGGGGATTGATTTTAGAACACTGGTTTTTATAATAATGTGTAAGTTTTTGATATACATCAAATAATTCATCAAAATCTAAAGGACATAAACTTGAACATTTAGTTACCTCATCACTAGTGGCCATTAGCGCAAGCATGGATGATCCTTCACTTCCTGATTTTTTTCGAACTACTCGATTCGATATAATCCCTAGTTTTCATAGACTTCTTCTTCTTCTTCTTCTTCTTCTTCTTCTTCTTATAATTTCTTTTCTTCTCTTTTTCCTTATCTTTCTTTGGTTCGGGATAATCGGTTTGAAAGTGGCCAGTCTTGTGATAGTTGTAATATTACACATTGTCTATGTTGAAATTTCTCCTTCCACGAAATGTACATCGAGGCATCCTTCTAATATTCTTCGTGAGAAGTGCCATATCTTTTTCTTGCTCACTGTCAAGACTCACATCATCACTATTATCCTCTTCTTCAGTTTTCTAAACCTTCAATGCCAAGGACTTCTTTTTTATATTCCTAGTGTCATCCTCATATCCTCGAATTGTCGTCTCATGCGTCATTAGGTTGTCGATGAGGTCATAAATTTCATATTTTGCAAGATCCTCAGCTTCCTCAATTGTGGTCACTTTCGGCTCCCATACTTTAGTTAAAGATCTCAAGATCTTTTGAACTTTATCATCTGTGGAGTATGGTTTTCTGAGTTGATTCAAATGGTTGCAAATATTATGGAACCATGTGTATATTACTTGAATCGATTTTGCTTCTCCCATTCTGAAAAATTTAAATTGACGGATTAAAGCATTGATTTTTGACTACTTCACTTGACTGGTCCCTTTCATTGGTAACCCGCAATTTGTTCTACATTTCTTTCGCTGATCCGCAATCGGAGATCCTGGAATATTCATTAGCATCTAAAGAACAAAACAAAATGTTAATAGCTTGAGAATTAATGGAAAGCTTCTATTTATCAGAAGCGGTCAGCTGCTATTTCTTCTTGGCAATTTCTTTTTCCATAGGGACAAACGAACCATCCTCAATTGCTAGCCACACGTCATAATTTGTGGCTTGAAGGAATGCAATTATCCTGTCCTTCCAGAATGCATAATTTTCACCTGCAAAGAAAGGTGGTCGGTGCATAGACTGCCCCTTACCTAGTGTGCCTATCGAATGCGCCATGTGAGCTTTGTTATCTAGTATATCGAGCTAAACTAACTTTGATATTAATTGTTGGCCCAATGATCTACCCAAGACGGGAGTGAATGAGAGAGTTATAAAAATTAAAATAAATACTTATCTTTCAAAACTTAAATTTTCAAATAATTAATTTAATACTAAATTAATTACTATGTTTATATAGTAGCGGATAAGTGTAATTAGTTCTATGTACGCACCCAAACAACAATAAATAAATAAAGTAAGAATGCATAACACATCGATATATCTTGGTTCACCAAATTACTTTTGGCTAATCTAGTCCTCCGAGCCCCACGGAGATTCTCACCCATTAAACCACTAAGATTCCTTTAACCATGTGGGAACCAAACCTTTACACAATGATTCTTTTATAGGCTCAAAATCAACCTTTACAAATTTGTTTTCACAGGCTAAGGAAGAACATCTATCTTTTTAACAAGCTAAAAATTTACCTAATTCTTTTATACTTAGGCTAAGAATCAAACCTCACCAAAAACACTCCAAGTATCCTAATCACTAGTAAGGATGGAACCATTACAAATCACACTAAATTAATTCTAATTAGGAAGAATCACACCTATCTCTTTTCACGAAAAAGAGTAACATAACCTTTTTATACTTTAGGTAAATATTAAACTTCAATCTCTTTACAAGAAGATATTGAAATCCAGCTACTCCTGATTAGATATTTTCAACAATATCTAATCAGCATAAAACTCACTAATTACAAAAATCGATAAGTTTCTTCCCACTTGGAGCTTCTACCACCTCAAATTAATTTGAACTCAATTAATGTCCCGAATTTATTAGTGTAGAACTAAGTGAGAAAAATAAAATTTGATTATAAAATAAACAGGTAGTACAGAATCAAGCACGTAATCAGGTTACGACAAAAATTGTTTTAAAATAATTTTTATTCACTTTAAAGTTCAAAAACCGATTTCACAAGATCTAAAATCCAAGCAAGCAAAATAATATATAATCACAATAAAGAATGAAATTTTGGAAAAATCTTACCAGGAAAACACCGAAATAATGCAAATTGTATCGCTAACAGCTTAAATTAGTGAAGCCAAATCAATTAGTGCTTTAACTCAAGAACTTCAACACCAGACTAATCTCACGATAATCTCTTAATATAATATCAGAATAATAACTCTCAGAAAAATCAGTAACTGATTGTTCTTGATAGAAGTGATGATTTTGATATGTGAAAAGTGCAGGTCTATTTAAACTGATTTGAAACAGACCCTGTAATGGCTAGTTCCCACAAAATATGAAATTTAAATGCTCATATAAACCCCATATATCAATATTTCTCAATCCTGATTCAATTCACTTAAATATGACTTTTAAATCATTCAATTTAGTCCTTAAATTATTTCACATTCTCAAATCAAAAGGATAAGAAGTATTAAAATAGACTAAATTGAGAAACACTTAAAATAAGTGTACCATATTTATAGGGATATGTAAGTATGAATGATATATCTATAATATGCTCAAATCCCCAGAATATCTCCAAGATATTAGCCAAAAAATGGCTAGTAACAGCTAATTTTAAATCAGATCCCAAAAATCTTTAAACACTGAAATTGCCCAGTCAGTTGACCGACAAATGAACCATCGGTCGACCTATCATTTCAAGTTGTAGCCCAAGTCATTTTTATATGTTGGTTGGTTGACCGATCCCCCATGGGTCCGTTGATCGATCGATTTAGGATGCTCCCCAGGCTATTTTTTCGCCCTGGTCAGTTGACCGATCTATTTAGAGAGTTTATATCTCAGCCATTGGTTGACCGATCTCTCTTGGTCAGTTGACCGATCGATTCATAGGCTTCTCCAATTCCCAGCCATTGCCCATCGGTTGATCGATCCTCTTGTGATCGGTTGATCGATCAGTGCTAATCACTCCTTCTCAATATATTTCAACTCCAATCTTTAAAGTTTTTACCTTTTAACCGATTTCTTTTCTCAGTTAACATAATTAACACTAATAATCAATTTTAAACACTAATCTTTCTTAAGTAAATTTTTATTTTTTAATTTTACGTTGAAGCAAATATGTGTACTAATTAAGACCCTAATAAAAACACACATAAATATAAATCATTTTTATGTCGTGTGTGATCCTAATCGATACACATTAAGAGTAAAAAATGGCTTGAGCTATTTTCACCTAGATTCTTCAGAATCTTCAATCCCTTAATGCCCGTCTCTTTGTTTGTTTCTTTGCATCCTTAGCATCCTTAGCAATTACTTCACAATAACATCAACAATGAAACTTTTATACTGAAACACTCAATAAACTTATTAGTTTCACCAAAAACATCAACCCTTAATTGTCCATCAAAATCTTTGGATCAACATCTTTTGAAATGTAGCCATTGGAAGACTTGATTTCAATCTATATATATGGAGCTCCAAAAATTAGATAAAACATATCAAGAACATCAGTTCCTAAGCTTTTCTAAGAGTTATCATTCTCCTGAGATTCATTCGAGGGAGATATTGTGTTATGTTCTTGATCTAAAGTGCTAATTGTTTTGGGGTCACCGATTTGTGCTGTCTTGCCATTTTATTTACATTCTTCGGTGTTATCCCAGTGAAATTTTTCCAAGCTATTATTCTTTATTGTGATTTCATATTATTATTTTTGCTTGGTTATTAAGATCGCTAAAAAATCGTATCCAAATTTAAAGAGCATATTTTTTTTAAACAATTTTGTGTGTTTATCTTATTATGTGTTTCAATTTGTGTTACCCACACTTATTTATGATCAAATATTAATTTTCCTCATATTGTATCTATCGCGTAATAAATTTCAGAATATTAATCGAGTATAACTGTATGGAGGTGGTAGAAGCTCCTTGTGGGAAGAAACTCATTATTTTTTGTATTTTTGAGTTTGAGTAAATTAGACACGGGTGAGCTGATGTCTGATCAGGATAGCTAGGTTTCAATCTTTTCTAATAAAAATATTAGGGTTTGATCTTTTCCTAAGTATAAAAATGTTAGGTTATTTTTTTCCCTTGAAAAAAAAATTGATTTTGATTCTTCCTGAATTGAATTGAGTGAATTGTGAAGGTTTCATCCTTACCTGTGAAAATGATACTTATGAGAGTTGTGAGGTTTGATCTTTAGCCTGTAAAATGATTAGGTTTGATCTTTAGCCTATAAAAGGATTAGGTGGTGATTCTTTCTGTAATAGAATTAGGTTAGTCATTAACCTAATAAAAAGATATGGTTCATCCTTAGTCTAAGAAAAAGGAAATTATAAGGGTTTGGTTCTTACCTGGTAAAGGGATCAAGGGTTTAGTGATTGAGAATCTTCATGGAGCTCGATGGACTAGATTAGGTAGGATTAGCTTGTTGAACCAAGATATATATATTGATGTGCTGCTTTATTATTATTTTTATCATATTCTGTTTGGATGTGCACTTATAATATAAACACTTATTCGCTGCATAACGAAGATAATAATTTATTTAGGATAAATTGATTATTTGATAATTTAAGTGTTGAAAGATTTAATTGTTTAAATTTTTATAACTACCCAATCCCCCCCCCCCCCCTGCTCTTGGGTAGCTCACTAGGCCAACACTTGTAGTGGCCGTCGCCTAGTTAGGGTTTCCTTGTACTCTTGGACCACATATTTTACACTAGACAACTAGGGTTTACTTGATCTCTTGGCCGCCTATTTAAATAGGCTTGTATCCCTTGAGAAAACAACTATTACTTTGATTAATACAATTGTGAGAGTTTTTCTCTTAAGTTATTTAGAGAACTTTTCCTGAACTTATCAAGAATTTCTTGTGGCGTTCAAATTCCATACATTTGGTACGTGATTTACTTATAATCATTGGGTTAAGGTTTGTTGCTTTATACATTCGGTTCATGTTTTATTCGTAAATGATTGGGTCAAGGTAATCTATCCAACTTTCAAAATTTTCATGTTCCACCAATATTTTTTATTTTATTTTTTTAAATCTGAATTTAGTTCGATTCTAGTGAATAAACCCTAAATTAGTTTCGAGTCTCATTACTTTTGGGTGAGGTTTGCATCACAAAAATTATAGGCATTAGATTTACTAAAAAAATCATAGAAATGATATATGCACATTAAATTTTGTAATAATTCTAAAATATTAAATTCACAAAAATTAAATTAAAGAAATACTATAGAAGCAAAAAATATAATACACAAAAATTTTAAACAATAAATTAAGAAAATCATAAAAGTAATATATGAACATTAAACTTAATAATAATGTGAAAGTATTAAATTTATATAAATTAAATTAAAAATAATATAAAAAAAATATAATATATATATGAAAATTAGGGACATCAAATTTACAGAAATTATAAAAATAAAATACATATATTAAACTTAATAATAATACTAAAACATTACAAAACTTAAATTATAGAAATAATATATATATATATATATATATATATATGGACAGTAGATTTGCAAAAGCTATAGAATTAATGCACATTAAATTTAGTTATAGTACTGAAACATTATATTTACGAAAATTGAATTAAAAATGATATAAAAGAGTAAATATAATATACATAATAAAATATACGAATATTATTGACATTAAATTTACGAAAATTAAAGAAATAATGCATGACAATTAGATTTAGTAATAATACTCAAACAAAATTTTTACATAAATTAAAGTAAATAAATAATGTAAAATATAAAATATGGACAATAAAACATTAAAATTATTATTAAAAAAATAATATGAAAGCGAAAATATAATATACAAAAATTATAGACATTAAATTTATGAAAATAATGGAAATAATATAGGAACATTAAATTTAGTAGTAATACTGAAATATTAAATTTATAGAAATTAAATTGAAGAAATAATATTAATTTCAGTTTATTTTTTTACACACGTTTCTTCTGGCACGGGTTATACAATAGTGTATATGTGTGTGTGTGTAAGTGTGTGTGCATGTGTGTATGTGTATATCGGGTTCTTCACCATTAAATATGTTTCTTGAAAAAAATTCCTAAAAAATAGATGGGTTTGGGTAATTTCCCAAACCCATAAAAGCGAGAGTGGCACCCCGGCTTTAAACTGGAGGTTCTTATTATTTTATCTTCGGAGGTTTGACCTCCAACTTTATAGCCTTTAAAACTGGAGGTACAACCTTCGGCTTTAAAGGCTAGGATTTTTTATTCCCCCCTGTTCTCTGTTCTTCATTCTTCTCATTTTCTTCTTCAGACCAGCGTCACCTCCTCACCTTCTACTTCTTTTCCATTGTCCTCTTATTCTTCTTCTCTTCTTCTCATTCCCTTCTTATCCTTCATTCCTCTATTTTTCTTATTTTTCATTTCTTTGCTCACTACCTAAGCATATCCTGCTCCACCACCATCTGTCCACAACTGCTGTTGTGCCATCGTCCATTATCGCTCTTTTCAGGTCTTTCGTTTTCATGTTTTTGTTTCTTTGTTTTATCTGTTTAACTATTTTTTTAGATCTCATTTATGTGTTTTAATTAGTTGTAATTATATTTTTTTTTTGTGATATTTAGTTTTATATATTGTGTTAATTAGTTGTAATTATTTACTGGGTTGATTAGTTGAAAAAGTTGTTAATTGGTTGTAAGTTTATAAATGTAAATTTTTTGAAGTAATTTATAAAATAAAAAAATTAAATTACATCAGATAAGATAATTTTATCTTTCTTTGAGGTGTAAAGTGTAAATATAGTTTGTTGTTGGTTAGAAAAAAGTATTGAGAGGAGAAATGGATAAAAAAATAGAAAATTAGCGAAGAAAGTGGAAAATTTTCTAATTATTAATATCTTTAAAAAATTAAAATAGAATTTAATAAATCATTCATATTATCATTAAAAATAATTAAAAATTTCAAAACTCTTAATTAGTTTGATACATTCTAAATCTAATTTATTTGTTTTAGTTAGTTGTAATTATATATTTTGTACGATATTTAGTTATATCTATATTGTGTCAATTAGTTACAATTATTTATTGTGTTGATTAGTTTAAAAAGTTGTTAATCGGTTGTAAGTTTGTAAATGTAAATTTTTTGAAGTAATTTGATAAAATTAAAAAATTAAATGGCATTAGATAAGATAACTTCATGTGTAAAGTGTAAATATAACTTGTTGTTAGTTAGAAAAAGTATTGAGAAGAGAAATTGATTAGAAAAAAAAAAAAAAAAAATTAGCGAAGAAAGTAGAAAATTTTCTAAATATTAATATCTTTAAAAAATTTAAATATAATTTAATAAATCATTGATATATCAATAAAAATAATTAAAAATTTCAAAACTCTTAATTTGTTTGATACATTCGAGACTTGTTTACACAATAATTACACTTTTAAAAAAATACTGAAAAGATGTCTTTTTCAACTTATTTACCGAATTAGAGCTACCCGGGATTGCGATTCCTGGGTATTAAACCTGGGGTTCACAACCCCGGGTACAAATTTTTATTTTTATTTTAAAGGACACAAACCCAGGGTTGTGTACCCCTGGTTCTGTGTAAAAAAAACAAAAAAAACTAAAATTATCAGTGATTTTGAAGTAATTATCGACAATCTATCGGTATTTTAAATAAATTCAATTTTTTTGTGCATAAATTATGTTCAAATCACTCCATAATGTTTTTTACAAAACTTAAAACGGACAAGTGAATAATTTTAAAAAAATCCTCAAAATTGGCGAGATGAGTTATTTCGATGACGGTGTAATTTTTTTGTCAATTTAGAGTTAACAAAAGATGACTTATCCCTAACAGAAATGAGCCCAATTTTTTTTGCATACAAACTATATTCATAAAACTATATAATAAAACCTAGAATGCTAAAAATGGATTAATGAATAATTTTTAAATAATCATCAAATTTGGTCGGATGAGTTGTTTCGATGACGATGCAGTTTTTTGAAAACTTTGAGTTAATAAAAGATGACCTATCTGTAACAGAAATGAACATTTTTTTTGTATGAAAACTACATTCATAACACTAAATAATAAAATCGAGAACACCAAAAACGGATTAGTTAATAATTTTTAAATAATCGTCAAACTTGATCGAATGAGTTGTATACATGACATAGTTTTGTATACAAATTATGTCATGTCTTCTCCTAGTCCTCAGGTCACTTTCTTTTTTTTAGTATTAGGTAAGTTTTTTTTTTTTTTTTTTTTTAATTTCAAATCATGGGCTACAAAATTCCAAAAACATCCAGTGTGGTTCATTCCTTTTATCATATGTGTCCAATTTTCGTATTGCAATTTCTGTCACTATTCTTCATTTTTTCAGGGGGGGGAAATGGGCATATCTTGAACCATCTCTATTATTTTGAAACATTTATTTTGTGTTAGGCCTTAAATTTTAAAACATTTTATGCTCTTTAACGTTTTAAAAATATTTTATTGTTCTTCAAAGTTTGGATGGGCATAACTTTGCGCTCGGTGATCCGTTTGGGGCGAATTGTTTTTTGATTTCGGATATTTTTTTGAGATCTAGGCATGACAAATAGAGTAGGAGGTTTGGTCGAGTATTTTTTCAAAAAAATTATGTTTTCACCTTCAATTTTGGATTTGAAGTGTTGGGTGACTAAATTTATAATTTTTGTTGCGAGCTTGCGTTTTGTTCCGTTGGTAAAATTGAAATCTTCGAAATCCAGAGTGATGACTCAGATAAGACCCAACTTTTAAATTAGCATTGATAGGCAAACTGATTATTTAAGAGATTTTTGTTGGTTAATTATTTCCTAAATATTATGCTTTATTCAATCAATTTTTTGTGATTATTTAAAAATTATTCACTATTCCGTTTTTTGTGTTTTATTCAGTATTATGAACGTAGTTTGTATACAAAAAAATAGGTTCATTTCTATTATGGATATGTTATCTTTTATTAACTCAAAGTTTCCAAAAAAAAACTGCATCGTCATCGAAACAATTCATCCGATCAACTTTGACGATTATTTAAAAATTATTCATTAATCCGTTTTTAGAGTTCTAAGTTTTATTATGTAGTGTTATGAACATAATTTGTATACAAAAAAAAAAAATTGGGCTCATTTCTGTTACGGATTAACCATTTTTTGTTAACTCCAAATTGACGAAAAAATTACGGCATCATCGAAATAGCTCATCTAGCTAACTTCGATGATTTTTTAAAAATCATTCACTTGTCCATTTTTAATGTTGTGAAAAATATTATAGAGTGTTTTGAATATAATTTACACACAAAAAAATTGGATTTATTAAAAAATCGATAGACCACCTATAATTAGGGATGGTCATGGGCTTGGGGGCCCGCCCAGCCCGAACGGCCCGGCCCTATTTTTTTAGGGCTTGGGCTTAGAGTTTAAGCCCACGGGCCGGGCTAGGGCCTAGGTATTAGGGCCCGATCAAAATTAGGGCCGGGCTTGGGCAAGATTAAAAAATTTTAGGCCCGGCCCGAAGGATATTTAAAAAAATAAAAAAAATAAAAAAAATATATATATATATACACGTTACAATACAACCCTAATATTTGAAATATTAGTTTTATTTAAAAATTGTAATTTTAATATTTTTTGTTAGTTTAGTTTGTTTGGAATATTGGTTTACCTTTAAAAATTGTAATTTTAATATTTCTTATTGGTTTGGTGTTGAATTTTTTGTAGTTATTTTTGAAATTTAAAAAAAAAAAAAATAGGGCCGGGGGCCCATGGGCTGGGCTTTGGGCTTAAAATTTTCTTATAGGGCCGGGCTTGGGCATAGAATTAAGGCCCGATCACCGGGCCGGGCCGGGCTAGGGCCCAACATTTTTTTGTAATACACTAGTCTAAGCCCGGCCCGAACCCGGCCCGGCCCGGCCCATGACCATCCCTACCTATAATTACTTCAAAATCACCGATAATTTGAGTTTTTTTTTTGGTGCAGAACCCAAGGTTGAGTACCCCGAGTTCTACACAGAACCTGGGGTACACAACCCCAAGGTTGTGTCTTTTAAAAAAAACATAAAAAAATAGACTTTTTTGTACCTAGGGTTGTGAACCCCGAGTTTAATACCCAGGAATCGCAACCACAAGTAGCTCTAATTGAGTAAATAAGTTGAAAAGGGCATGTTTTCAGTATTTTTTTTTTAAAGTCTAATTATTGTGTAAACAACTCATACATTTGATACCAACGAAACACTTGACGATTATTTAGTAGGTACACACATATACAGGGGCTGAAAATGAAATTGAACAATAAAAAATACTTAAGATAAAAAATAATAAAAATAGAAACAATGGGGAAATTATTAATATTTAATATAACACCTATTACATAAAGATTAAAAGAAATGATTAATATTTAATCAATAAATAATCTACCAGAGATTTCTTTAAGTTTTGACTCGAAAAACTGTTGGTCTTTTACCAGAGATTTATTTAAGTTCGGGAGTTGGTTATACTCGAAGAAGGTGTTAGGCACCTGTTAGCAGAATATTACATCACTATTTTTACCGCAAGTGTATAAGTCAAGTTTTAATAGAATAGTAATAAGTAGGGTTATCGTATCCACAGAGATTGGATTAAATTGTCATTAAGTACCACGATTGTCATAACCTAATTTTATATAGGCGATCCAATTTTTAGTTTTTTATAGAAATAATAAAACTAAACTAATCAACTAATTAAACTATAATACTAATATGACGTTTATGAGAATATATTATCTAGGGTTCAACTTCGTTCATTTAAACGTGTTCGTTTTAGTCTAGTTTACATTAATGGTATTCAAATCTATCCGACAATCTAGGTATCGAAAACTCGCTCACTACCTCTCCCGAGTGTAAAGTGAATGAATATGTGACTTCGCGTCAACGCCGATGTCCCGATCTAGCGTCTAAACAACACTGATCCCATGAGTCTTGCCCCAACCTCACGGATTACACACTTTCGAATACTCTCCCGAGTCATTAGATCGTTGCGTTGTATTTAAATCCTAGTCTGAATCCGGAGTTACCTCTTCCGAGTATCAAAACTCGTATTCTCAAACCAACTAATATATTATAACAAATATATAATGAAAGTAATAAAATAGTAAACACAATCAAATAAAGATAAACAACCGTTAACAAAATATCGATTTATTCAAACCACGTTTTCATAAAGTAAATCAAACCCTAGGCAATATATGTTTGGTTATACATTGCCATAACCCAATATTCAACAACAAATAAGCTAAACATAATCAAAACTACCAACTAAACCTAAAAATAAAATAGAGAAACAAGGGAGAATAACCAAATCTGAAGAATGGGTGATTCTACATGCTCTAAGTCCACTCCAATCTCATTTTCTCCTTTTCAAATAGATGATCCTCCTTGGTTGGTATATCTTGGAGCTCTCAAGACACCCCCAAAACATGCCTTAGGTGTTGGGGAAAGAGGGGATATCATAGGGATCCAAAATATCACAAAACATATCCTAAAATATCTTATCCAGGTAAAGCCAGACCACTGCAGCGTAGGAAGTCAGTAGGTCCACTGACCCTTCATCGCTACAGCGGTGAAGGCCACTGCTGAAGCGGTGGTCTTTTGGAAGTAACTTTCTCGTCTGAACTCTGATTGAGATGATTCAAAAACCTATAGAAAGATAAGACATAGATATACAGCTTCTATGTTTTGAGATTTTCCAAAATAGGGTTGAATCATTGTGAAAAATAGCCTTGAAATTACTGCACCTGAACCGAATTTGTATCTTTTCACCCATTTATTCAAAAACCTATAAAACAATACAAACACACATTACACTAAAAAAATGCTTGAAAACACACAAATATTTGAATCTAAAAGTATTTGATTTTTTGGTAAACAAACCACTCATCAAATACCCCCAAACTCAAACGTTTGCTTGTCCTCAAGTAAAAATACATAAACAAGAAAACAAACTACCACAACGAATTTACGAACTTAAATACTAAAAATGAAAAAACACGAATGAACTAAAAACAACGCATGCGTTTTGAATTTCTACTAATTGACCAAAAAGTTTTCCTTCAACGGCCCCAATCATATCGAGTTCAAGAATAAAACCGCACCATGTGGTGTTTTAGAATTTCAACATTCAATAATGGTAAACGCCATTCTAGATCCTTTCCAAGTGTATGTGCGAAAACTTAATTATAAAACCATCCAATTACTAGATTGGATTATCCACCAACAAAGTTCATGACTTGAAACCAATAAGGTATAGGATTTTTATATGCTAGAGTGGGTTCCTATCTCCACTAATGTAGGCTTGGAAGTTCAAAAATATAAAAAGGACTTGGTTCGGTTTTTGTCAAATAGCCAAAGGTATATCGGGAATTTAAAACAGGTAAACGTTATTAGATCAATGATACCCAAGGCACAAAGTTTGGTGCTCAATCACACTCGTAATCACAAAGATTAATTCGAAACAATCTTGAACTAACATTTTAAACCGTTGTACTCACTTATCAAAAGAAATAAAAAAATAGAACTACGTTCACATACCCTTTTTTTTTTTTTTTTTTTTTTTTTTTTTTTTTTTTTTAGAATACCACACCCCCAAACTTATTTGATTTGTATAATTTCATGGGTGTGGGAAAATGATAGAAAAATGAAAAGTGAGTACTCGAATACCGAACTAATCAAAAGTTCGCCCAAAACCCAACCGCTCACTTCAAGTAGCATTTACAAATGCTCACTTGATTTTGACTCACATTTCCTTAGGTTTAGCGACTTAGGTTTCGAAAATGTTTTATTGGTCAGGGCATTTGTTACATGTTCAGAATTGAAATGTCTTACAGGTTTCGACAGGGTAACGAGGGATAAAACATATAGCATGGTAAGCTTCAAAGGCTTAAGCGATCATAATGAATGCCTAAATCATGTCACCTAAACTACCTTGCCTAGGATTTCGCCTCAAGTTTCCCCCAATCAGGTTCTAGAATCCCTAAAATTGTCATGAAATTTCTATTAAATAATCGACATCAAATCAATTGGATAGCTAGTACATTAAGTCTACGTGGTCGTATAAATTAGGATCCACAATAACTTTTATCAAAATGAAAAGTCAAGCACACAAAACACACATGAATGGGCATTACCCTTGACCTCAAAAAACAACCAAGGGATAATTTTATCATTAGGTAATGGCCCAGAAGAACTACAAAACTCAACACACAACAACTACTACTACAAACACAAACATACTACACTAACTAAACAAACATGCATACATGAAAACAATTTAACTTAACTACAAAACTAAAAACAAGAAAACATACTAAACATACTAAACCCCCCCCCCCCCTCCCCCGCCCAAACTTAAAACGGTCAGTGTCCACAATGACCCAATCATCGATCTCAACAATTGAAATATAGCATGCTGATAAAGGGATTTTAGAACACATACCTGGGAGGTGAGACAATATCGCCTCCGAGTGAAGTTAGCGGTGATGATCTAATTTATTTTGAAACTTGGGTTGTTTTCCAAGAAGTGCTTGGTTTAATATCATCGGCTTGATACGGAGAATGGATTATCAAAGAGCGGCTTCCGCCCATAGTATGTGTCATACAACACCACATATGGGTCTTGATTCAAAATGCCCTCAAGCTTGGCAAAATTTGGCATTAATTGGCCCGTGCTCTCAACATGACTCATTTCCATCTCATGTGCTCGGTGGGCATGAAAGAATGGTGCTAAAGGAAGCGAAAGATAAGTGAGCCACATCGGATCCTCAAAGATGTGATCATCTTGGATCGTTGGTGGCATCAAAACATGGATCACAAATGGTGAAGAATCACAATTATCAACATGTGATTCTTTATCACCAATCCACACTTGAGTTTTCTCCTCCTTAGCATAATCATCAACGAATGCACCCAAGTTCATTCCGCTCGTATCCTGTTCCTCCTAGTGGCTTTCACATATGGATGTGACTTGTGTGTGTCTCACTGCCACCACTTCTGATTCAGTCTCAATGAAGTAAATAAGTTGACCGATTTGTGTCTCAAGAGACGTTACAGTCACATCAATTTCAGCCCAGGTCGTCTCAATTTTGTTAAGATGGCCCTCATGCTCATTGAGACGGTCATTCGTTTAGCTCTAGAAAGATTAAGTCTCCCCCACAAATTCAGCAAACATTTTTTCCAGGGTATGGGAAGACTCCACATGTTGGTCCAGGGTGTCAATCCGTGGCGCCAAAATGGTGGTACTATCCTCCAAGCTTTGGTAGCTTGTTGAATAATTCTAACTCTAAAAATCAAACTCCTCTATGTCTTCCAGCAACCAATAGGGTTCATCCGCGGTTAGTTGGTCAAAAGAGGTGGTACCGTTTCCTCCTTCTCCCCAAGTTCTTGTTGCGGCTAGTAACCCGTTGAAGAAGTTCAGTAGTTAACACTTTCTCAGGAAACAATAATTTGGGAACCGAATGAGTAACTCCTTGTATCTATCTAGTAGTGGAATATTACGTCGCTGCTTTCACCGCAAGTGTATGGGTTAAGTTTTTAGTAGAGTGAGAAGAGTAGAGGTTGTTGTATCCACAGGGATTGGATTAGATGGTCTTTGAGTACTGCGATTATCATACCCTAACTTTATCTAGGAGACTCAATTTATATTTTTGTTAATAAAATAATATACTAAACTAATGAACCAATGAAACTAATTAACCTAATATATTAATATTGACGTATAAGGGAGTAAATTCTCTAGGGATTAATTTCGTTCATTTAAACATGTTTAATTCAATCTAGTTTACATTAACGACATTCACATTATCTAACAGTATAGGTATCGAAATCTCACTCACTACCTCTCCCGAGTGTAAAGTGAATGAATATGTGACTTTGCGTCAACGTCGAAGTCCCTCTCGAGTGTCTATACGACAATTGGTCACATGAGTCTCACCCCAATCTCATGGATTGCATATTTTCTAATGCCCTCCCGGGTCATTAGATCGTCACGTTGTGTTTAAACCCTAATCCGAATCCGGGGTTACCTTTCTTGAGTGTCAAACTTCGTATTTTCAAACCAACCACAATACCATAACAAGCATATAATGATTGTAATTAAACTGTAAACACAATCAGATAAAGATAAACAACTGATAATGAAACAAAGATTCAACCAAATAACGTTTTTATAAACAAATCACTCCCTAAACAATATACATTTAGTTTCTCATTGCCATAAACACATATACAACAATATACAAGATACACATATACAAATCTATCAACCAAAACTAAGAATAAAAGAGAGAAATAAGGAGACTAGCCGTTATCCGAAGAACCGACGCTAAAACCGCTCTGAGAACGTTTTCTTTTCTTGGCTTTGTAAGCTTCTCTTGGTTGATAGGTTTTGTAGCTCCCAAAAACTTCCTAAGTGTTGTGGGTAAAGAGGTTTTATAATGGGATCACAAATATCAACAAAATATCCCAAAATATCCTAAAAGATCTGGTGTGACCACTGCAGCGGTGGGGAAGTCAGTAGTCTTTTCTGACTGGTGGCCGCTGCAGCTGTGGAAAAATAGCAACTATATGCATTTTGACCACTGTAGTGGTGGAGCTGCAGATGTTAGAAGGCCTTTTTTGCACTTTTTCTTCCGTTCTTCCACCGACTTGCTCGTTTATAGATCATTTTCGTCCCTTTTCACCGCAAACACCTGATTTATACATAAACAAATAAAAACATATTAAAACGCTATAATAATACTCAAAAACTACTAAAATCATCTTGGAAATAAATAGATAAATTACACCTATCACTATCCCCAAGCACAATAAAATGGCAAAAAATCTCGTTGAAAAAAATGCAATAGCACTTATTGATGAGACATCTTCAAGTACCTTACAAATGAAACAAAATTAAAAACAAGAATTAAAAATAAAATAAATTCCTAAATTAAAATGAAGTTACTTTTTCATAATATCAACAACAATCTAAAAACAAATCCCGGACAATGGCGCCAAAAACTTATTAGCTGAATATTACATCGCTACCTTTTTCACAAGTGTACAGGTCAAGTTTTAATATAGTGAGAACAGTAAGGGTTGTCATATCCACAGGGATTGGATTAAATTGTCATTAAGTACCGCGATTGTCATCACCTAATTTTATCTAGGCGATCTAATTTTTATTTTTTTATAGAAATAATAAAACTAAACTAATTAACTAATTAAACTATAATACTAATATGACGTTTATGAGAATATACTATCTAGGGCTTAACTTTGTCCATTTAAACGTTCATTTTAGTCTAGTTTACATTAACGGTATTCAAATCTATCCGACAATTTAGGTATCGAAAACTCACTCACTATCTCTCTCGAGTGTAAAGTAAATGAATATGCAACTTCGCGTCAACGCCAATGTTCCCATCTAGCGTCTAAACGACACTGATCACATGAGTCTTGCCCCAACCTCACGGATCGCACACTTTCTAATACTCTCCCGAGTCATTAGATCGTTGCGTTGTACTTAAACCCTAGTTCGAATTCGGGGTTACCTTTCCAAAGTGCCAAACCCCATATTCTCAAACCAACCAATATATCATAAAAATCATATAATGGAAGTAATAAAACAGTAAAAACAATTGGATAAAGATAAACAACCGTTAACAAAACATCGATTTATTCAAACCACGTTTTCATGAAGTACATCAAACCCTAGACAATATATGTTTAGCTATACATGGTCATAACCAAATATTTAACAACAAATAAGCTAAACATGATCAAAAGTACCAACCAAAGCTAAAAATAAAATAGAAAAACAAGGGAGAATAGCCAAATTTGAAGAACGAGTGATTCCACGTGTGCTAAGTTCGTTCCAATCTCGTTTTCTCCTATTTAAATGGATGATTCTCCTAGGTTGGTATGTTTTAGAGCTCTCAACACACTCCCAAAAACATGCCTTAGGTGTTGGGGGAAGAGGGGATATCATAGGGATCCAAAATATCATAAAAAAATATCCTAAAATGTCTTATCCAAGTGGAGTCGGACCACTGCAGTGGTGGGAAGTCAGTAGGTCTACTGACCCTTCACCGCTGCAGCGGTGGTCTTTTGGAAGTAAATTTCTTATCCAAACTCTGATTGAGATGATTTAAAAACCTATGGAAAGATAATACATATATCTATAACTTCTATGTTTTGAAATTTTCCAAAATAGGGTTGAATCATTGTCAAAAATAGCCTTGAAATTACTGCACCTGAACTGAATTTGCATCTTTTCACTCATTTATTCAAAAACCTATAAAATAATACAAACACACATTAAATTAACAAAAATGCTTGAAAATACACAAATATTTGAATCTAAAAGTACTTGATTTGTCGATGAATAAACCACTCATCAGCAACGCAAGACACCCTTCCGAAGACGTGTTCTTAGTCTAAATAGGTGTTTACATTTAAATAAAGTCCAACTAATTTCATTGGTTGTTATTTAACACAATAATTCCTTTTTTATGTTTTTGTCTATGCATTTTTTTTGTAACATAACAAGAAAAAATTAACTTATCTATTAGCAGCAATAGATAAAATAAAATGAAAAATATTTTTGCATTTTTTATGTCGACCGAACCTGTAAAGGGTATCCAAGTTTTCACGAGGAATCAAGTTGAAACGTAGTTCATCTGTTCAAGATGAATTGATTTTGATTTAGACAGGTAACCGAACTCGCACATGGATTGCCTACGTATCTCAGGTAGCTGAGAATTAGGTCAGCACGTAGTTCATCTTGAGATTACCTTGACTTGTTTTTGAGCTAATTGGAATTTGGTTTCATGTGTTCTTGAGAGAATTAAGGATAATATGTACAACTCATAGTATGCTTGATGTTAGGGGTGGTCATGGGCCGGGCCGGGCTGGGTTTAAACTAGGGTATTACAAGAATTTGTTAGGCCCAAGCCCAACCCGGCCTTATGGTCGGGCCTTAATTTCATGTCCAAGCCCGGCCCTATAAAAAAAACTAAGCCCAGAGCTCGACCCTAGGGCCCCCGACCCTATAATGTTTTTTTTTAAATCCCAAAATTTGGGATTAACCTGAATTTCAGTGGATTCAACACCCAAATTAAGAGGGGAACAGTAGAAATCTTAACCCTAATTGAAGACTCTAATCACTTACTTGAACAAAATCAAGGCAAAATAGTCAGGAGACGCAACGGCGACGGCAGCGGCAGAACAGGATACCTGGAATTTTGGTAGATTCAACACCCAAATCAGATCGAAATCGCAAGAAAGAGATAAATAAATTGGAGAAATTAAGAGAGGAACTCATGATTTTTTTTTGAAATTTGCTGATTAAAACCCTAAAGAACACCGATCTATCTTTGAGTTTCCTCCTCATTGATTTGATCACAGATATGAACACAGATGTTGGAGGCGAAGCGCAAAGAAATGGGTTCTTGTTAATATCCAACCCTGAGAGAGAGATAGAGAAATCAATTGATTTGAACAAAAATCAATAATCAAAAGAAGAAGAAAATAGAAAGAGAAAAGAGTTAGGCTTTTATTGTTTGCAGTGGTGAGGGTGAGGGCAGCAGCAGCAGTGCTAAGAAGCGTTTGCGATGGCTGAAGCTCGAATGGTGCTGGATCTTTCTGTACAACGATGGTCGAAGCTCGAAGATCCGTTGGCGTTGGTAGTGGTAGTTGCACAGCGATTAATGGTGTCAAGGCAACGTGCGAGGCGTGACGACCGGGATGAGGAAGTGAGAAAGAGATTGGAACAATAATAGAGAAAGAAAGTGATAAAGAGAAGCGAGAGACAGGAAGTCTGAACCAAGCCCGACCTTAAAATTGATCGGGCCCTAAAACTTGGGCCCAGGCCCTGCCCATATGCATAAAGTCAATGTCCAAGCCCTAAAAAAATAGGGTCGGGCTCTTCGGGCTGGGCGAGCCCCCGGGTCCATGACCACCTGATAGGTATGATCTACCTATCTATTTCCAAACTGAACTAAGTTAGTTTTCAAGCGTTTTTATAATATTTTATTACATTTTAATTAATTTTTATTCTTTTTGTATTAAAACAGGTGTGTGGGGTGAAAAGATCGGAAACTAGAGTGTAAACGATTAGATCGAACCAAAAACGTTCGAAAAATGGTGGAAAAACAAGCTCGAGGGCAATATTCTAAAACAAGCCCACCGCCGTTGCGTCCAGACCTCCGCCATGGCGGTGAAAATATAGAGTGCACCTATTCTTGTTGAAAGTCCACTACCGCGGAAGTGAAAATACAAGATGGTCACCAAGTCCACCGCTGTCCTTATCGCCTAGGCGATCAACCAACCGACCTACTCACCGTCGCGATGGTGACCTCTGCACAGTTTAGATATTTTTTTAGGATATTTAGCCTATAATCCCCTATCCTCTCTCATTTTTGGTCTCTCTTGCATACTACCACCCTTAGAACATATCTAACAGTAGGTTGAGGAGTTTTAAAGGGAGAGCATCCCGAAGGAGAAGAAGATGGCGAAGCGATCATTGAACGGTTCTTAGTGACAAATCTTCAGATTAGGCTAAGTTCTTCAATTTTTTCCTTTATTTCTTTAACTTAGGAATTTGTAAGCATGTTTAGCTCGTGCTTTATTATAAATACGGTTATGGTCGTTAGTTAAACATGGATTGTATAGGGATTAACAATATATTTATAAATATGTGATTCATATGATTTCGGTGTTTCATTTATGTTTGTTCTTCGAAGTTTGATTGTGCTTTCCGTATTGTTTGTTTATTATGCTTAGATTGATATATCGAGGATTCGGGGTTTGATACTCGGAAGAGGTAACCCCCGGATTCGGACAATGGTAAACAACACGACGATCCAATAACCCGAGAAGGAGTTGGATTGTAGGCAATTGATGATGTTGGGGCAAGTCTCACGTGACCTAGGGTCGTTAAGGTATTGAGGGGTACTTTTTTGTTGACACGAAGTCGCGTATTCCCCTGTCTTACACTGGGGAGAGGTGGCGGGAGAGTTTATGAACTGAGATTGTCAAATAGGTTGAACACCATAAACGTAAGTCAAACGAGATCAAACACGTATTTGTAAACCTAGTTAATCCCTAGACAATTCTTTCCCCTAAAACATCTCATTATATTAGTATAGATAATTTAGTTAATTAGTTTAGTTTAATATAAATTTTATACATTCTTTTAGCCTTGGTAAAGTTAGGTCATGATAAACACGGTACTCAATAATAATGACAACCAATCCCTGTGGATACGATACCCGATCTTAAAAGATTTATCATACAAAAACTTTGACCTCGTACACTTGCAAGTAGTCAATATGCGAGCGTGTAAAAAACGCTTGCCATACAAGTTTTTGGCGCCGTTATCGGGGATAGGTTGAGAATATTCAGTTTTCGGCAATCGCCACCAAGTTTTTGGCGCCGTTGCCGATGATTGTGTTTTTCGTTATTATTGATATTGTGAGTAAATGACCCGATTTTACTTTAGGCATTTCTTTTGTATATAATTTTTGTTTTGTAATTTTGTTTTTATTTCTTATGCAAGGTACTTGGAGATGTTAGATCGCCAGGTATTGATGCATTCCTTTCAACGGGATTCCGAGCCATTTTATAGTGCGTGGCCACGCACATAAGCCGGTGAGGCGTGTTGTTGAAAGATCGAGCCGAACAAAGCAAAACCTCGCCAAACTTGAGGGCATGTGTCGGGCCAAGGACATTAAACCACGTACTTCTTGGGAGGCAACCCAAGGTTAAAAATAAATTAAATCCATCTCATCTGACTTGATTCGGAGGCGAGATTCTCTTGGCTCCGAAGTATGTATTCTAAACTCCTTTCGTCAGCATGCTTTAATTTCATATGTTAAGATTGATGATTGGGACCGCTGAGGACACTATCCATTTTAAGTTCGAAAGTGATGTGTAGTATCGTACGTTAAATGTTTTATTGTTTTCTTGTGTGCATGTTTGTTTAGGTTAGTTTGTGTTTGTTTGTATTTGTTGTTGCATGTTGAGTTTTGTGTTCATCTGGGCCGTTACCCGATGATGATTACCCCTGGTTGTTTTCAAGGTCAAGGGTAATACCCATGCATGTGTGTTCTATGTGCTTGACAATGCATTTTGGTAAACATTATTATAGATCCTAATTTGCACAAGCACATAGACTCAATGTATTTCTATTTAATTGATTTGAGGACAATTATCGATTAGCCAAACTCATGACAAATTAAGGATTCTAGAACCTGATTGAGGGGAAGCTTGAGGTGAAATCCTAGGCGAGGTAGTTCAGGAGACGTGATTTAGGAATTCATTTTATCGCTTGAGCCTTTGAAGCCTACCATGTTATATGTTTATCCCTCATTATCCTGTCGAAGCCTAAAACCTTTTCAATTCTGAACACATAAACAAATACCCTGGCCAATTGATCTTTTTCCAAACCTTTATCGCTTAACCGAAGGCACAAATTTGAGTGAATCAAGTTAGGGCAAACTTCGGATTGGTTCAGTATTCGAGTACTCACTTGTCGCTTTTCTTTCGTTTTAACCACACCCATGAAATCATACTAATCGAATAAGTTTGGGGGTGTGGCTGTATAAAATAATAATAATAATAATAATAATAATAATAATAATAATAATAATAATAATAATAATAATAATAATAATAATAATAATAATAATAATAATAATAATAATAATAATAATAATAATAATAACAATAATAATAATAATAATAATAATATTTACGTCTATTTTGACAAGTGAATACGTCGGTCTTAAATGTTTGTCCAGGATTGTTTCCAATCTATCTATGGGGGTTCGAGAGTGAATGTGTCAAGCGTTGAGCCTTGGGTAATGTTAAGTTAACAACGTTAACCTGTTTTCTATTCCAAAATACCCTTGGCCAACTATTCCATAACCGAACCAACTCCTTCTGATCTTTTTGAACTTCCAAGCCTATATTAGTAGAGAGTGGACCCCAATCAGGCATATGGAAATCCTAGTCCTATATGGTCTAAGTCGTGAGTTTCATTGGTGGATAATCTAATCCGGTCATTGTATAGCTATATTATTGAGTCTCGCACATACATGTTTACAGGATCTAGAATGGCGTTCACCATTATTGAATGTTGAAATTTTAGAACACCACATGATGTGTTTTACTGCCTGAACTCGATATGACTGGCGGTTGTTGAGGAAATCATAACTTGGTCGTTAGAAGAATGTAAAACTCACATGTCGTTATGTTTAGATTGTTTGCTTTCGTTGTGTTTTTCATTTTTGTGTGAGTGTTTTACTCGAGGACTAACAAAATTCCAAGTTTGGGGGTATTTGATAGGTGTGATCTACCTATCTATTTCCAAACTGAACTAAGTTAGTTTTCGAGCATTTTTATAGTATTTTATTACGTTTTAATTAGTTTTTTTTTTTTTTGTATTAAAACAAGTGTGTTGGGGTGAAAAGATAGGAAACTGGAGCGTAAACGATCAGATTGAACCAAAAACGATCGAAGAACGATGGAAAAACAAGCTCGAGGGCAATATTTTGAAAGAAGCCCACTGCCGCGGTGTCCAGACCTCCGCCGCGGCGGTGAAAATGCAGAGTGCACCTATTCTTGCACAAAGTCCACCACCGCAGTGGTAAGATCCACTGCCGCGAGGGTGAAAATGCAGGATGGTCACCAAGTCCACCGCTGTCCTCACCGCCGCAGCGATGACCTCTGCACAATTTAGATATTTTTTAGGATATTTAGCCTATATAATCCCCTCTCCTCTCTCATTTTTGGTCTCTCTTGCATGCTACCACCCTTAGAACATATCTAAGGGTAGGTTGAGGAGTTTTAGAGGGAGAGCTCACATCCCGAAGGAGAAGAAGACAGTGAAGCGATCATTGAATGGTTCTTAGCGACAAATCTTCAGACTAGGTTAAGTTCTTCGATTTATTCATTTATTTCTTTAAATTAGGAATTTGTGAGCATGTTTAACTCGTGCTTTATTATAAATACGGTTATGGCCGTTAATTAAACATTGATTGTATAGGGATTAACAATATATTTATAAATATGTGATTCATATGATTTTGGTGTTTCGTTTATGTTTGTTCTTTGAAGTTTGATTGTGTTTGCCTTATTGTTTATTTATTATGCTTAGATTAATATATTGAGAATTCGGGGTTTGACACTCGGAAGAGGTAACCCCGGATTCGGACTAGGGTAAACAACGCGACGATCCAATGACTCGTGAGGGAGTTGGATTATAGGCAATCGATGACGTTGGGGTGACACTCACGTGACTTAGGGTCGTTAAGACGTTGAGGGGGACTTCTTCGTTGACACGAAGTCGCGTATTCCCTCGTCTTACACTCGGGAGAGGTGACCGGGAAGTTTACGAACTAAGATTGTCGATAGAGTAAACAAAACACGACGATCCAATAACCCGAGAGAGAGTTGGATTGTGTGCAATCAATGACGTTGGGGCGAGACTCACGTGACCTAGGGTCGTTAAGACGTTGAGGAGGACTTCTTCGTTGACACGAATTCATGTATTCCCCCGTCTTACACTCGAGAGAGGTGACGAGAGAGTTTATGAACTGAGATTGTCAAATAGGTTGAACACTGTAAATGTAAGTCAAACGAGATCGAACATGTATTTGTAAACCAAGTTAATCCCTAGGCAATTCTTTCTCCTAAAACATCTCATTATATTAGTATAGATAATTTAGTTAATTAGTTTAGTTTAATATAAATTTTATACGTTCTTTTTAACCTAGATAAAGTTAGGTCATGATAAACACGGTACTCGATAATAACGACAACCAATCCCTGTGGATACGATACCCAATCTTAAAAGATTCATCATACTAAAACTTTGACTTCGTACACTTGCGAATAGTCAATACGCGAGCGTATAACAAACGCTAGCCGTACACCACCCCTACTTGATGTTCTTGTCATGTTCTTGACATGTTTTTCATGTTTGTGACATGTTCTTTGTGTTCTTGACTTAGGAGAGTAGTCTTTTCCTAACTTACCTGACTTAGAAGAGTGGTCTTTCCCTAAGTATTTTCTGTTTTCCCCTTCTTTGATCTTCTCGGTTGTTCTTGATCGTTCTTCAACAACTTCTTGAGATCTTCCTCCAAGATCCTCAAGAACACCTTTAGGAAGCTATTTTGACAGAATTTTGGGTCATTTTTGAAGTAGAAGGCTTGAGAATTCCCTAGACCTGAGAGAGAAATTCGAGACTAAAGAGAGAAGCTCTTGGATCAAGCCCTTTGAAATGAGAAAACATGGTGCCTATTTATATGCTCGGAAATTCTGCGCATTCCCTAATGAGCAGGTCATCCCAGGTTGTTCCTTAGGTCTTTTTTGGTCTAGGTGCATCTCTTTTATGTTTCATACTTTCATGGTTTAGGCCAAATTTGGAAGATTTTCTAAGATTTTGTAATGATTACAAAATCTTTAAAATATTTAAGTAATCATTGCCAATGATTTCCAATCATTACTCATCATTTATGGCATGATTTGATGGGAAATCGAATCGGTTAGTTTTGTAACTATTAGTTACTTTTCAAGTAACTAAGTTTCCATTCTAGATGTTTTGGTAAAAAGATCTTGGAAAGATCTTGTCATTTAATGCTCATTAATGAGTCACTAAATGCATGATGTGGCCCTTAAATGCTTATCATGATGACTTCAGTTTGATTGGTTTCGAACCAAGTCTAAAGCATCAGTTACTTTAAGTAACTAGTTTTGTCATGATAGTTTCTTTGACTTGATTAGGATTTTTATGGAAGATTGATGCTTTAAAAAAAATTAGAAAAATATTTTTAGTGTCAAGAAAACGAAACTGGTGATAGTAAAATTTTCAGGGGTCAAAATGGATAATAAAGGTAATTGGTGAAATATCCTTAAAATTAAAGGGTAATAACTAATTTTTATTCATATTAAAGGTGATTTTATAAAAATCAACATTTAATAATGTCATTTTAGTCCCCCTTAATTTCAGGAATTTCGAGATTGATCCGAAATTTTTACTTGTACCGAATTTAGTCAAATTGACAATTTTATATTTTCTTGTGTTTTTTTGTTGTTTTTATGTAGTATCTAATGTTATCTAAAGTATAAATTCATTCCATTTAAACCTTAATTTAAAGTTTATCCAAACTTGCACTTTCGATCCGATACTAAATGGGCGGGACAAAATGCGGTGTCTACAATCTAGATATGATGACGACAGATGGCAACGACCATGGCTTGACAATGGCGGTAGCAAATGATATCCATTTTAAGATCTAGAGATCTATAGATGGCGAACAGTCTTCATGTCAAATATAGAGTTTACTATCGTGGAGATGCATAGGACAAGGGCGATAACGAGAATAGTTTTAGGATTTAGGCCGTAGTGATGCTAGATTTGGCCAGTTGTCTCCCTTCATCTCTCTCTCTTTCTCAGATCTGTCGTGCTCGCGATGGTGTGAATGTTTAGATCGTGGTGTTTCGCCGTCGTGCTCGTCAGATCGTGTGAATGTTCAAATTGACGTGTTTACCATTTTGCTCATCACCGTGCCATCTCTCTCTACTGCATTTTCATCGCCAGATCTAGTGTTGTTTGTTCGCTGCTATGCTCGTTAGTCGCCGTGCATGTTCATGTGAATATTCACTTCTTTGATTTTTTGAAGTGAATGATCAGATCTGCGAATTTTTGAGTTGATTGTTTGTTCGTGGGAATGTTCAAATCGTGGCCTTGAATTTTCAGATCTGTGAATGTTTATGTGAAGTCTTGTTGATTTTTGTGGAGTTTATGTTATTGATTTTGTTTTTGTCTTTGCAAATGTTCATACTGAGTTGTTTCATTGTGAATGTTTATATTTGTATGTTTTTGTGTTTGGTATAAATAAATATCGTTGTGTTTTGTGAATGTTCATATCGGTGTTTTTTGGTGAATGTTCAGATCGGTGTGTTTTCGATGTTTTGGCAAAAATACATATCAACGTGTTTGGTGAAAGTTATGAACATTCACAGCAACATAATGGACCATAAACATTCATTGAATATTTAAAAATAGCAAAATAGCAAAATTAAAAAAATGAATATTCACATCTTGATATATTTTACAAAATGATAGTTTATGTAAATTATGAAGAAAAAAAAAATGATATCAAAGAAGAAATGACTATTTTCAAAAAACCCTACAGGAACTAAAAACTTTATTATAGTAGTTGGAGGTCCATTTTCTGATTTTCATATCTTTTCAAGACCAAAAAATAAATTTCCCAATTTTTTTCTCTCTATTTTTTAACATCATATTTCAGTCAATCACAACACTTCTACTAAATATTTTTTCCATAATTATTTTAAACCTCAAACCAAACAACTTTTTATAATTTTCGAAAATTATTTTAAAATTGTCGAGAACTATATTGGAAAAGTCAACCAAACAACCCCTTAATATTCTCAACAATATTTATTATGTGAATTTGCCCCCAAAATATTTAGCCAACATCTAGGGTTGTCTTAGTTTTCTCACGATTGACTAATTGAGAGACTAACAGACAAGAGACGAAAAATAATAGAGGCTTTCCAACTACAAGCTGGAAGAAATAACATAGAACGGTTTCCTAACCTATGGTAATTGACCTTCCAGGTAATGTAGGGCCAGAATCAATTTGAATTATTTTATGTACATGATTACATGTCGTCTTAAATGTTTACATGCGTGTATGCATGACACCTTGTCTGAAAAATAAACAAAGGGTCAACTCTTACTTGTACCACAAAATTTGGGGTATGTTTGGTCCAAAAAAGAAAAAGAAAAAAAATAAATAAATAAATAATAATAATAATAATATTATGAAGGTAATATTCTTATTTTTACTCTAATCTTATCTGGCTAGAAAAAAAATAAAAATTTATTTTGGTATAATTTATTATTTTATCCTAATATATTACAAAAATAAATTAAAAATTATATTATCAAGAATATGAAATTATAATATTCTTTTTTTCTTAAAAACTTCTTTCTCATTTTTCTTCATTTTTCTTTCAATTTAGTGAGGAAAAAAAATTACGTAGAAAACTATGCATATTTCTTCTTCTCATTTTCTTTTTTTCTTCCATTTTCAATCCATACCAAACTAGATTTTTTTCTCATTTTACGTCTTATTTTCCTTTTTATTTTTTTATCCATCATTTTTTCTACCTAAACAAATACGCTCTTGATGAATAATACACATCACAACCACATATATTGATTTTAAAGAATGCAAATTTGAAAGAAATTACAACCACAAAAAACTCGAAATCGGTCGAGTGTAAAAAAAAATAGACCAATGCGCAAAAGCTTCCGTCATTGTGGTGTTTGTGGAGGATTAGATAAACACGGTCTTATCACTGTATACAGAGAGACTATATTCAAAATTTAAAATCTAGATCTCGAGGTCACAATAGAACAATTTTACCATAGTCCAAGGCTCACTATCATCGGCAAAGAGTGTGATTGTCCAAGTCCAACGATTACAAAACACTATGAGCCTGAATCCTGCAACTTTCTTGAAAAATATTTGAAATTTATGTATAATTCTAATAAATTTCAAATTATTGTATAAAAAACTACATTGAAAATGCATAACCATATGAACATTCCGTCTCAAAAAATTAAAAACCATTTCTATTGTGTTATAAATTTACACATCTTTTAAAAAATTACACACACTAGTGGCCCATTTTTTTTTAATTGGCATCTCAACCCAAACAAGTAGCACTATGCCCCCCTAAACCTAATATGCTTGACACTTTGAAATATGTATTCGACTACATTTATCCTGAAAGGATGCTTAATTTTTATGATCCCATCCTTTAGAGAAGTCTGGTGATGAGAATGGGCCTAGAATTCAAACTCAAGAACAACCACCCAGGCAGATAGAAGGGAATTGGGCAGAGACCCAACTAGTTCAGATGAGCCCAATGAGACGATGCACGAATTAATTTGGGCAGACTCAATGAAGAGGCCTATTGTCCAGTTCGGGCAAGCCTAAGGCAATGATCCAATGCAGTGATACAACCAATGAAAAGCTAAAAAACACGACCAAATCAAATCCACATTCCCACTACATGCACCAATCGTGGAGAGAACTACGGATAACAGAGCAAGGGGATAGTGGGGACACCATGTCTTCGAAATGAAAAGCCACTATCTAACTACCTGAGATTCGAGTATAAAAAAAAAGAGGTATTAAGTTATTCATTTACGTATTTTTTTGCTCATACCAAAAATAGATTAACTTATTCTTATGCATCGGTTTCATCCTTAGCGTTTTCGATTTTGCAGGTTCATTTGAGATTTGCGGTAACATCATGAATTATTTTCTACACAGAAACTATGATTCCACAGAAGAAAAAAAAAAAAAAAAAAGAAAAGAAAAGAGAGAGAAAGGTTAAATGGCACATTGCTTTTGTAAAATTTGGATGCAGTTGCACTTTGTCATTTGATATCGCAAGCTTTGTAATTGGCCCCTTAAGTTGGTTTTTCATATCGGTATGGTTCAATTCATTGATTATGATCGGCTTTTCGATAGGGCATTTGCATAGTACAACAAAACTCAGATCTGAAGGATGAAAAATGCAATATTATCTCTTTCATTCCATCACATGACTGATTTCGGGACCAAATTTATATGAAAAACAAATTTCAGAGTGCAAATCGCAAAAATTGAAAAATAAAATGGCAAATACAAACTGTAAGGAAACAACTTTTGGGGTCAAAAGAGCGTGTAAGAAAAAAAAAAATTAGAGATAATTGGTGAGAAGCTCTAATAATGACAACAAATTAATAAAAACTTTCAAACCAAATAACTATTTTAGTGTTAGTTCTATTTATTAGAGTTAATTGAAACACTAATGTTCTAATTAGAATGGTGTTGCCAACCGCCACTCCACCATCATCGGTCACTAAACTCCGACCGTCGAATTTCAGCCACTACTGGTCACCGGTCACTAGAATTTTTTTAATTATCTTCAACTAATTTTTAATAACATCTTTTTTATATACTTTTAGTGTTTTTTTTTTTATTGACATTCAACTAATTTTTCGATTTTCGAACGCTGAAAAATTACTTGATTTAACTAAAAAATACGCCAAAATAAATAGCCAAAAAATAAATTAAAATATAACTAATAATAAATTTAGAAATGTAACTAAAATACAAATTAAAAAAGAGTTCCATCTAACGAAAAAATACACTAAAAAAATTGTAAACCGTAACTAAAAAAAAAACGATGTCCGGTGGCTAGACTTCGACGACCAGAGGTTAAAGGTCCGATGATGGACACGTATGGCTGTGGAAGATGGGGACGGAGACTAATGTCGATGATCGACGATACATTTAATTGGAGATATAAGAGAAGATTAAGTAACAGATTTCACCCTCAAATCCCCGCAAAATCTTTGACATTGAACTCAACTTTCTCAACTTCCCTTTGTCGCTGCTCTCTCTGAATCTCAAATAATCCCCGCAAAAGAAGGGCCTATACGCCCTCACATTCCCTTCCCCCACCACATCTCCAGCTGCATATATCTCTTTCTCAACCTCAAAACACCAAAAGAAGGCAAGAGAAAACCGATTGACGCATCACCTCAACACAACTCTATGCTCCGACGATCTCAATCTGCCATTGCTCCATGCCTGCATTAAGTCTCCGATGTTCACAACAAGCGTTTCTTGGCAGGGGTTTATGTCCATCCATTTGCCTTGTTTAGACCTCACTTGAAGCCCACCGATCTCGTGTTGGTAGACTATGGTTATGCAGCTCATGTCTGTGGGCATTCCAAGACCTTACACTAATTCATCTTCTGCTGTCGGGTGAGCAGGGGGTGTGTAGTTGATTATTCTTAAATAGCCGTGGCAGTTTCTGAATTCAGCGCTGAATTTTGTGACGAAATCGGTCCCCAAACACTTCAGTACGGTTTCGATGATTCTTTTCGATAGGGTTGTCATTTTCTGGCCATACTCTTCCAAGACCTCACTGGTAAGAAAGCAGAAAATGGGGAAAAAAATTTTAAAAGAAGGCTAAACGCATATCGAATACTTAAGTTTGTGTATTGTGGCACTGCCACCGGTTTCAATTTTTTACATTATTATATTAATTTTAAAATTTTTACATATAAAAACACTACTGTCTATTTCATGTATGGTTTTATTCAAAATTACAAATTTTTCCTATCATTTATAAAATACTGATCAAAATAATTTAAAAATAATTAAATAAGTTTAAAATTAAAATACATTACTATCCCTTTAATTTTTAATTTTTTTTTTCTCTTTTATCTTTTTATACTAACATCCTTATTTAAAATATCTATATATATTTTTCACCCCTTTCTTTTTTTAACAAATTAAAAAAATAAAAATAAAAACTTAATCCACCCCACCCCCCAGACCTGCCGGCCCACCCCAGCCCACCACACCACTGGCCTTCTTCTTTTTTCTTCTTTATTTTTCTTCTTCTCTCTCTCTCCACAGATTTCTACTGGATTTGTGCTCTAATAGAGATCCGCGATGGATCTGTGCTCTGGGTATAGATCCATCAATAGATCTATGCAAGAGTACAGGTGGAAAGAGAAAGAGAGAACAGATGATGAAGAAGAAGAAGAATATTTAAAGAAAAAGAAATGAGAAGTAGAAGGAAGAAGAGGCGGTAGCCGGGAGGGGGGGCGGTGTTCGGTGGGTGGGGTGGGAGGGCCATGGCAGGTAGGGCGGGTGGGGAGCATATGTAATGTTCAAAAAAGTTAAAGAGTTAAATTTAATATTTCTAAAAAACAGAGATGTTAGTGAATTTTTTTGGGGGAAAAAGAAGAATAAAAATATATTTTTTCAATAAAAGGGCATTTATGTCTTTGGCCAAAACAATGAGTGAAATGGGTTGGCCGGTATGTTGCAAATATTAGGAGAAGTTCATGATTTTAGACAAAATGACAAGGGAAGTGGTAAATGGCCATACAAAAAAATAATAAATAATGACTAATGAAGTACTGAAAGTTAAAAGGTACGAAGTGTAATTAAACTAAACTTATTTGTAAGTGAGAGTGAAATTTTTTTAGGTGAGACTTTTTCTCTCCAAATATTTCATTTCCTCATTTCAGTCATGGATTAATTCAAACTATTGAAAAAAAAAACATTTAAAAAAAATTATGATTATTGATGATCAAAGTTTTATTTTCATATTTAATTGGTTCATTTACAAAGTTCCGGATATTTTATGAACGGAAAATTGAGCAAGGTGGGACTACACTCAAACTTTAAAATAAAATTTGTTGTGACAAACAAAATGATTAGATACTGAATTGGTAATAGCAATGACAACAATAAAAATAAACACATAGAAAGAAACACACGATATTTACGTAGTACGATAATTTGCCTACGTCCACGGATGAGACTGAACCTTTTATTGATAGAGAACAGAGAGTTACTAAATAAGTTAGACAGTTGAATTTATGCCAAACAACCCTAGCCCTTAAACTCTTGTACACCCTCTCTCAACCATATTTTTCTCTCTATCCAAAGTACCTCACAAAGATTACAAGAAAGCTCTCTAAGTTTCTTTTTCTCTCTAAGAATACTTTTTATCAAGGTGGGATAGAGAATAGGATGCCTTTCTTTGGCAAAGGCTCCTTATTTTTATAGGAGAAGATCTACCTAGCCTCAATACTCCCAACCTACAACTCCCAACTTCCACCTAATATCATTAATAGAAGGAGACATAATTAATGTAAGTAGGTGAGGCCACCTAATTACTCACAAATCTCCACCTTGGTCGAAAGCCACTTTGGTCCTTTAATAAAATTTTTAAGGTCTCATGTCCTAATAGGACACCCATCATCTCGCCACAGATTCTCCATCAATCTTTAGTTCCTTAGATTTATCAAGTCTAAGAAATACTTGACCTCCGCGAACGCAATTGGTTTCGTCATCATGTCTGTTGGATTATCTAATGTATGAATTTTCTTTAGCAAAATTCTGCCTTCCAACACCACATCTTTGGTAAAATAAACTCAAATATCAATGTGATTGGTCCTTTCAAGGAACATCTTGTTGTTAGTTAGATGGCTAGCACTCTGGTTGTTGCAATATACTATTGTTAGTTCTTATACCAACCCCAGATCTCTAACCAAACCATTAATCCAAATGGCTTTCTTTACTGCTATTTGCAAAGTTATCTTCCAGTTTATGGCACTTGAACAAAGAGTGAAGATATACCTAGTCAAAGATTTTTTTTCGTCGAGATCTCTAACATAATTCAAGTCGATACATCTAACAACACTGACAGAAGTAGTATTGTCTCTGTCATAGACTAAACCGATATCTGTAGTACCCCTGAAGTATCGGACTATCCATTTTCTAGCTTGCCAATGTGTCTTCCCTAGTTGATCCATGCAACAACTAACTACGCTTACCGCATGTGAAATGTCTGGCCTAGTGTAAATCATAATTGTTGGCCCAGTGAAATACCCAAGAAGGAGGGTGAATTGGGTAATTAAAAAATTTATCAGAATAATAGTTCAATAAATCAAATAATTAATTTTCACCCTCAATTAATTATTATCTTTATATCACAGCGGAATTAAATAATCAACTAAGTGCACACCAAACAACAAAAATAAACAAAGTAAATATTGCAGCAACACCAGAGATTTATACTGGTTCATCAAGCTACTCTTGACTAATCCAGTCCCCCGAGTCCCACGGAGAGTCGCACCCACTAATACTCAAAATCCCTTTAAAGGTAGAAACCAAACTCTCAAAATGATTCTTTTATAAGCTCAGAATCAACCTTTACAAAATGTTTTTCTCAGGCTAAGGAAGAACCTCTACTTTTTACAGGCTAAAGAATAATTTAATTCTTTTTAACACTAAGGCAAAAGAATCAAAATCTTACCAACACTCCAAATATTCTTTTACCCAGTAAGGATTGAACCATTATAAAATTCACTAAAAACAATTCTATACAAAAAGAATTACTACCTCAATCTCTTTACAGGAAGAGACTGAAAATCGACTACCCTTTGATTAAATACCCCTAACAGTATTTAATTCGTCACACTACTCACCAATACAAATTGATAAGCAAATAATCTCACTCGGCGCTTCTACCACCTCAGATAAATTTAAACTCGATTAATATCCCAAATCTACTGATAAAAAAATATGAAATTGAAAATATGATTTTAAACAAAATATGGGTAGCAAATAATTGAACACCTAATCAGATTCAAGAAATTGTTTATTAAATATTTTCTTCAACAAAGAATCAAAAATAATTTCTAAAGATCAATTTCCAAATTTAAACAAGCAATGCACAAATAGAAAATAATTGCAAAGATCTCATCCGGAATCCACAGAAAAAATAAATAGCGCGATGTTACTTCAAATCCGGCAGCACCAAAGATTAATAGCCAATGATTCAAGATCGTCTGTTAGAATAGCTCACAAACTCAGTATGATAACTCTTAGAACATCTCAATATGATTTCTTAATCTTTTAGCTTACTTCTCTCTTTTATATTTATATATATATATATATATATATATATATATATATATATATATATATATATATATATATATATATATATATATATATATATATGAAATTCGCAGGTTTATATATATGGGAAATAAATCAGCTCTCTAATGGCTAGTTCCCATGTATCATGACATTTAAATGCTCTCTTAGATCCCTTATATCATTATGACTTCATTTTGGTTCAATTCATTTAATAATGGCTTTTAAATCTTTCAATTAAGTCCCCAAAATATTTCTCAACCTCAATTAAAATAGAATAGAAACAATTTTATGTACCAAATTGAGAAATATTAAAACTTACTGAACCAACTTAATAGGATTTAAATAATAGATTAAGCATATCTTAAATATCAATAAATCCCTTAAATCTCTCTCAAATCTCAACCAAAAACGGTTACTTTTAGAGATGACTTCGGAATGCACAGAATCCTAAAACAGTGCCCTCAGTCGACCAACCAGTCGACTGCTAGATTCAGGATCGAAGATGCTGCATTCTTCAGTCGACCTATCTTTCGACTTGGAGATTCAGAGAGTTTGATTTACCTTCACCGGTCGACCTACTTGTCTACTTAGAGATACAGAGAGTTCAGCTTCTCTTCACCGGACGACCTGCCTGTCGACTTAGAGATACAGAGAGTTTCTGCTGCTTGGTCCGGTCAACTCATCCGACTTATGTCTATTGGATCTCTTTTCTAAACTCGTTTTTAACTCTTTCTTTTTTACATTTTTGCACCTTTAACCATTTTCTCTTCTAAATAGCTCCACTAACTTCTTAAATTCCATTTTAGTCAATTATAAATATTTCTTTTAAAACACATAGGAGCAAATAATTTTATCTTATCAAAACACACATAAACAATAAAAACTTTTTGTGTCGTGTGTGTGTTCCTAATTGGGATATTAAGAGTTAAAATTCACTTGAATTGTTTTCCCTAATTTCTTCAAACTCTTAATTCTTCATCATCATTGATATCATCATTTGGCATCCATGTATAATTTGTCATCGCATCTTCATCACTGAAACTTAATTAACTTAAACACTTAATAAACCATTAGTTCCACCAAAATATCAATACTTAATTGTTCATCAAAATCTTAGGATCAACAGTCTCCCATTTTTTATGATGACAATTAATTTTGATGTTTTCTTCAAAACAAAAATATAACCACACTTCCCCTGAATCCGATGACAGGTTTTATAACTCATTTAAGTATCATAATGAAGATTTTATAACTCAATGAAGATTTTTAAAAATATAATCAATAATGCACAAATTTAAAAACACTCCCCCTTAATAAAACATCACTAATTCATCTCATTTTGTCATCTTCAAAAATAAAGTTTAGGGAGGAAGGAACACACACAAACTTCTACTCTAGGCAAACATCATTATGCCTAGCCATACCCAAATCGTGAATGATTTTCACAAACTGATCTTCCGCTAGTGGTTTGGTAAAAACATCAGGGAGCTGGTCGGAGGTATCAATATACTCAATAACAATATCCCTTTTTTGAATGTGATCATGAATAAAGTGATGTCTAATCTCTATGTACTTAGTTCATGAGTGTTGTGTAGGATTCTTACTAAGACAAATAGCACTTTTATTATCACAAAAGATCAGGACCTCCTCCATACAAACTCCAAAGTCATTTAACTGTTGCTTAATATATAAAATTTGAGCACAATAGTTACCAGCTGCCATATATTCAGCCTTAGTAGTGGATAAGGCTATTGAATTCTGTTTCTTGCTTAACCAAGAAATTAAAGCATGTCCTAACAAATGACATGATCCACTTATACTTTTTCACTCAACTTTGCAACTGAAAAAATCAGCGTCGGAGTAACTTATTAATTTAAAATCACTCTCCCTAGGATACCATAATCCTAGGTCAGTCGTCCCCTTTAAGTAATGAAAAATTCGTTTAACCGTAGTCAAGTGTGATTCTTTAGGACAAGACTGAAATCTGGCACAAAGACAAACACTATACATAATGTCAGGTCTACTTGCAGTTAAATACAACGGGCTACCAATCATACCACGATACATTTTTTCATTAACGCTTTTGCCCGTATTGTCTTTTTCTATCTTCGTAGCCGTTGTCATGAGAGTTTTATACTCTTTAGCTCCTTCCAAGCCATATTTCTTTAACAGCTCCTTTGTGTATTTAACTTGGTTTATAAATATCCATTCTTTGGTTTGCTTAATTTGCAATCCAAGAAAGAAACTCAACTCTGCCATCATGCTTATTTCAAATTCAACCTGCATTATCTTAGCAAACTATTGGCAAAGATCCTCATTAGTAGATCCAAATATAATATCATAAACATACACTTGTACTAATAGGATATCAGAATCAGTTTGCTTTATAAATAAAGTTATATCACAAATACCCCTTCGAAAATCATTTTCGATCAAATATCGACTAAATCTCTTATACCAAGCTCTTGGAGCTTGTTTGAGCCCATACAAAGCCTTGCGAAGTTTAAATACGTAATAGGGAAATTTATCACTTTCAAATTCCGGGGGTTGTTCCACATAAACTTCTTCAGCTAGAAAGCCAATAAGAAATATACTCTTTACATCCATTTGATATAACTTAAAATTACGTGAACATAAAAAAGTGAGTAGCATTCTAATTTCTTCTAGTCTAGCAACATGAGCATAAGTTTTATCATAATCAATTCATTCATCTTGATTATAGATTTGTGCCACTAATCTTGCCTTGTTTCTAATAACCATACCAGATCCATCATTTTTATTTCTAAAAATCCATTTAGTACCAATAATTGGATGAAAATTCGATCTTGGAACAAGACATCACACTTTGTTCCGCTCAAATTGAACTAATTCATCTTGAATTGCGAAAATCCAAGATTCATCAATTAATGCCTCATTTATATTTTTAGGCTCAATTTGAGATAAGAAAGCAAGATTAATTATATCCCTAAGAAAAGAACGAGTACTTACACCTTTTTCGAAATTACCAATGATTTTTTTAATCGAATGTCCTTGTACTATCTTTATAGCTCTTGGTAAAGTCAAATCCTTTTTCTTAGGTTCCTCCTTTTGTTGGGACTTTTCAGGTACAGCATCACCTTGGTTTTGATTATTAAAATATTTGCATCATCATCATCCAAAACCTTTCTCGACAAGAATGGATCAGCTTCCGCAAAAACAATATGCATTGTTTCTTCTACTACTAAAGTACGCTTATTATAAACTCTATAAGCCTTACTATTAATAGCATATTCAAGAAAAATATCATAATCAGATTTAGCATCAAATTTACCAAGATTATCCTTGTCTTGTATCCAAAGACTTTAAAATAGGAAATATTAGGAGTCTTACCATTTCAGATCTCATATGGGGTTTTGTTAAACCCTCTACAAATTGATACTCAATTTACTACGTGGCAAGCGATACTTATTGCTTCGGCCCAGAAGTAGGTTGGTAAACGATTTTCATTGAGCATCGTTCTGGCCATCTCTTGAAGCGTCATGTTCTTCTTTTCCACTACACCATTTTATTGCGGTGATCTTGGTGCAGAAAAGTTGTGAGCATAACCATGCTCATCACAATAACTTACCACTTCATCATTCTTAAATTCTTTTGCTCTGTCACTACAAATGTTAATAATAGAGCATTGCTTCTCATTTTTAACACGTTTACAAAATTTAGCAAGAACAGAAGTAACCCCACTTCTCTTAGGAAGAAAAAGTACCTAGGTAAGTCTAGAATAATCATCAAATATAATAAATGCATAAAACTTACCACCAAAACTAGCAACAGAGTTAGGCCCAAACAAATCAAAATGCAATAATTCACGACATCTAAACGTGGACGTGTGCATCTTTTTCTTAAATGATGATCTAACTTATTTGCCTAATTGACATGCATCACATACCTTGTCCTTCACAAATTTCAAATCGGGTAGGCCACCTACAAGACTCTTCTTAGATAAGTTAAAAATTAACTCCATACTAGCATGCCCAAGTCTTCTATGCCAGAACCAACTATTTTTTGATAAAACATTTAAACAAGATAAATTTTGAGAATTAAAATCATCAAATGAGCAAGTATACACATTCTCAAAAAGTGATACAACTAGCAAGATACTACTATCATAACTTTTCTTGATAATGCATCTATCATGATCAAATATAACATTATAGCCCTTATCACATAGTTGACTAATACTAAGTAAATTATGTTTAAGTCCATCAACTAGTAACAAATCCTTAATAATAGTAGTACTATTACTGATATTACCTATACCGATAACTTTACCCTTTGCGTTGTCTCCGAAAGTCACATAAACTCTATCTTTAGGTGTCAAAGATGTAAATTTTCCTTTATCTCTTGTCATGTGTCGAGAACAACCACTATCCAGGAACCATTTGTCTTTGCTTATTGATGCTTTTAGAATAACCTGTAAGGAGCACCTCAAATAGTTCCTCAGTGGTACCCAGCCTAAGTGGGTCCGATCTTGTTAGTCGGGACAATTTTAGTTCCTTTTGGAGCCCAAACTTGTCTACAGTTAGATATTTTAGCAAAACATCTATGAATAGTATGCCCCATAATATTACATTTAAAACATTTAACAAGATTCTTGGTTTTAGAAATGAATTTATGAAAACGTTTTTGTTTAAGATTTTTCTGAAATCCAATACCAGCTTTATCAAAAACTCCACATGAACTTCCCAAAAGCATTTTCAAGTTATTTTCACCGCCGGCGAATTTAAGAACAATTTATTGCAAATCCATCAATTTAGATTTCAATTCATTGTTTTCAGATTCGTAGTCCACCACTTACTTGTTTAATGTGTTAATTATACTTTGAAGGGCACTTATTTTAGAACATTGGTTTTTATAATTATGTAAAATTTCTTGATAAACATCAAATAATTCATCAAAATTTAAAGGACAAGAACTTGAACATTCAGTTACCTCACCACCAGTGGTCATTAATGCAAGCATAGACGTGTCTTCACTATTCGAATTTTTCGAGCTACTTGAATCAATGTCATCCCAAGTAGTCTTCGTGGATTTCTTCTTACTCTTCTTTGCTTTCTTCTTTTCTTTCTTCTTCTTTTCATTTTCTTTATCCTTCTTCGGTTCGGGACAATCGTTTTGAAAGTGACCGAAAATACGACAGTTGTAACTATAGATCCTGATTTATTGTAATTGCACCTCAATCTATAGTTAAATGAAAACATGATCAGGATTAGTTAATTAGGTCAAATTGGTATGAAAAACAAACAATTGGAGAAAAATGGAAAAAATTAGATATCAGGAAGCAAAGCTAAACTACACCCAAACTTTAGAGGTGCATAGTGAAATTTAGCCTTAGACTAGGTAGAGAATTCTATATTAGCTATAAATTCTTGTCTATGAACTCAAAAGCTTCTGGGACAAAATTTGATAGTTGTAAGGACAACCTGATAAAATAAACAATTATTTAAAGGTTTGACTATTATAGTTTTTAGGTATTCTTGGTACTTGGTTTTGTTGCCCCTCTCCCTCGCCCTCTGATACGACCCTTGCCATCTCAAGCTATCAAATGGAATCTTCTATTTTTCTTCTTAGTTTGTTATTGGGTTGTTAAATTTTTGTTATTTGGTTGGTTGTTATTTTAGTTTGTTTGATGTATGTTAGTTTGTTAGTATGTAAGGCTATATATACGTAGTAGCATTTGAGTCATGGGGGATATGAAATGAGAAATGAATTGATCTTTATTCCTCTAGTTCTTCTTTTTCCTCTCTGATTTCTTCTAAATTTCCTCTGTTCTTCCCCCTTCTTCAATCTTCTTCTATTTTGGAGCTAGCACTCGCTCGAAGAGTATTTCTATTGCATTGATCTTATTTAGTTGCAAGTTTGGTATATCATTGGTGCTTTCATTGCTTCTTTCGATGGTTGATTCGGATGTTCTTTCGGCGCTCAAAGCTTTGTAGGCTCAATTCGAAGACCACACCGTGTCTTTGCATCATATGCTACAACAATTCATGGTTACAATCGATTCTAACATCGAAGATTTTCGTTCAGAGATTCAGTGCTCGCCACCCCCCATATCCGATCCATCGATAGTTTTTTTTTTCCCAGTTCCTTGCCCTAAAACCTCGAACTCAATGTTTGGTGAAAGTACGTCCAGCTCATCTGGCATGAGTTTTTCACCATTAGCATCTGCATTTAGGCATCCTTTCTCATCGGGTTTTGGGATTTCAACGCCTGCTTCCAGCCATTCTTCAACTCCTGCATTTAGGATTTCTTCAACAACCATTTTTAGGACTTCAACATCAGTTGGTTCATTTGCGTTTGGGCAGAATCAGGATTTTAGAGGACTTGGATCAACTCCTAATCAATCTACTTCACTTGGAGGTGGATTTCAGTAACCAAGTTCTTCATCTAGAAATAATGTATTTGGTTATTCCTTTTATGAGAATCATCAAGAAAGGGCGTATCAAGCTGCTCAAGAAGAGTCATATTATAAAGAACTTGTTGACGAAGTTCTTCATGTTGCAAATGCAATAACAGAAGAGGCATATGATTTTATAACTGCAAATGATGAACCCTCAAAATTAGGACAACCTGTTCCCATAAGCGAAGCAACGAAATCGGGAGATGCACCTACCAACATTATATCCGAAGAGTTCTGTGTGTGATCAACATTTCTGAAATACGGCGAGAGAGCTTTCGGCGTTTCAGGCAATTTGGTTGTCTTCTCCAATTTGGAGGACCAAAGGCTCTATAAATAGTTACTCAGCTCGTGCAACTCCAATCCGGCGCCAACCACTTCAGATTACGATGGGTCAGTGGTTAGATATGCTGATGGAGTATTTGATTTATGATTTAACCGCTATTTGGCCATGAGAGAAGATCATTGTCAGGGAGGTCTACATCCAACCTTTGAAATTGTAACACTTAACCTCCATGAGATGTTATTGAAGAAACCCTAGAAATTTTTATCAAGGGGCAGAAGTCAGAAATTGCACATGGTACAACACAGACTGACCAAAGGATAGTGAAACCTCACCATTATCCCTTGACAATCTGTTTGGAGCCTGGAAACTTAGTGGGCCAGGCCATGGATTTGGCCCATAAAATAGATAAAACATTAGAAGAGGAGGCCCAGCAAATAGAAGAAAATAATAGGGTCACCAATTTAGGCCGGGCCATGGTTGCCATTTCTTTCAAGACAGCATGGGCTAAATTGACATTCCGTTCTAGGCAAAACTTTGGTTGCCAATTTGGGCCAGGCCATATTCCCTGTTTTGCTTTACGCAAGGTACTGCTCAAAGTTCACAAAGATCACCATGGTCGGTCTAAAAGAATGGTGTGGGATCCCGGGAAGCGGCCAATGACAAATAAACTTTGCCTTGAGGACAAGATGATTTTTTAAGACCTGGGAAATGATACAACCCTCACCATCTCAAGCTATCAAATGGAATCTTCTATTTTCCTTCTTAGTTTGTTATTGGGTTGTTAAATGTTTGTTATTTGGTTGGTTGTTATTTTAGTTTGTTTTTTTTATGTATGTTAGTTTGTTAGTATGTGAGGCTATACATATGTAGTAGCCTTTGAGTCATGGGGGATATGAAATGAGAAATGAATTTATCTTTCTTCCTCTAGTTCTTCTTTTTCCTCTCTGAATTCTTCTGAATTTCCTCTGTTCTTCCATCTTCTTCAATCTTCTTCTATTTTGGAGCCGGCACTCGCTCGAACAGTGTTTCTTCGCCTTGAGGACAAGATTGGCATATCACCCTCTCCCTCTATCAAATTTTCATGTGCATGAAAAAGGTCAATGAAGTGGGAAGAGCTGGATTTGAATAGTCTGTAAGCAGATGAGCAGTAAAAGGCAGGAATAATATAGATGTGTTGGTCAACTGTACTTTGTCAAATTATGTTGCATAGGCTGTAAAACTTATATTCTCCCGTTGAAACAAAGTGTTGATTGGTCCCATTAACATGTCAAACAAACACGAAAATTAGGTGAACAAAATTATTTTTTATTTTAATTATTTTTTTGAAAATTTTACCGGGTGATCCCAATTTAAGTATGAACCTAGTTTTAGGCCTGTGCTAAGCACATGTTTTGAAATAATTTTCATATATATTTTATTTGATTATTTATATATAATTTTATATTTATTGATTTTTTTAAAAAAAAAAATTAGTTAGTGGGACTTGTATTGTTTTTATTTTTTTATTTTTTTTTTGTGTAAGTGAACTATGTATTATTTTGGAGTTTTTAAAATATTTATTTTCAATTAGTATTACGAACATTTAGTTTTAGGTGTTGAAATTAAGAATATTGTTTAATATTTGATGGGATGATAAATTTTAATTGAACATAATTTTAATTTTAAAGAAACATACAAGTTCAAATTATTTTTTGTATTTTTAGTATAGTTAAAAAATACCACATTATAGTAAAATTATGTGCAATTATTTTATTTTTTTAATTGATATTATCATAAAGTGTTAGAAAATTATATTGTATATGATGTATTATTAAATAGTGATTTTGTTTCGAAATTTGTTTAATACTACAATTTTAGCTGAACATATTTCAAATTTTAAAGAGATATTATTAGCGACTTAATTTTTGTATTTATAGTATTTTTTAGAAGTATTAAATTACTGTTAATATAATTTTGGTTTTTGATTTCATTTTTTCAATTTGTTTTTTGTATTTGTTTTATTGATATGTTTTGTCATCCATTTGAATACGAGAGTAATATATTAATGATGGTAAAAATTAATCTTAATCATTCATTTGAATAGTAGTGAGAGACGAGCTAAGATTAAAGAGACAAGCTAACAACGGCACCCTAAAATTCTAAAATTCTGGGATCGGATGATATCTAACTTTGTTTGAAATTTTTACACTTAAATAATTTATTCTTTATATAGAATGACAATCCTATTCCTTTTAAATAGAAAATAATTTTTTTCGAAATCAAAATACAACAAAAAATTATAATTGCTTAACTTCTTAGACTTTAATTTTGTAAAAGTGTGGAGTAATATAAAAAAAATATTTTTTTTTGCAATGATATAAAAAAGAGCTAAAAAGGACAAACAAACCAAATAAATGGCTAAAAATAATAATTAGAAATTCATAATTTTACTATCTTTGAACCTAAAGGAAACTATTACTAAATAAAGTCTCATACGAAGATTTCATCAAAGAATTCAAAGAAAAAGAGTAACTAAATTGAAATAGTTTATATATAAATTGTAACTAATTTCATAAATAAAAAATATTTAATTCTTAGAATAATTTTAAAATTAAAAAATTTAGCAGCAAGTACTTTTTAAATTTTTTTTTTTTAATAAATTATTATCTAATCCCAAATATAAAACAAATGAAATTGAAAATGTATTACATAAATCATCAATATTTAATTCTCATAATAATTTTAAATTTTAAAAATTCAACCCAAATACTCTTTAAATTCTCAAATGTAACAACGATAATTTGATTCCAAAAGTAATAAAAAAAAAATTAGAATTGAAAACGTATTACATAAATAAAATTAAAAAAATAAAACTTGAACTTTTAGATACAAAATTTATTGAAGTTATTCTCTTTCCCTGGCGAATGCCATTATTAGTTTTGCATCGTGAAGGACAATTGACATGTATTTAGATGTTTATTTTATATCTTCATAAAATTTATAGTTCAATACAGTAAGTCAACTATGAAACCCAATCCCAACATTAGTAAAATTAAATTCAAAACTGTTAGCCCAATGATCTTCCCAAGAGGGATGGTGAATTGAGTAGTTATGAAAATTAAAACAAATTATCAACTTTAAACACTTAAAAAATTCAAATAATTAATTTAATCATAAATTAATTGTTATCTCTTTATATAGCAGTGGATAAGTGTAATTATAAACTAAGTGCACACCTAAACAACAATAAATAAATAAAGTAACAATGCAGTACACAAAGATGTATACTAGTTCACCAAGCTACTCTTGGCTAATCCAGTCCTCCGAGCCCCACGGAGAGTCGCACCCACTAAACTACTAAGATTCCTTTAAATAGGTAGGAACCAAACTTTTACACAATGATTCTTTTCACAGGCTCAGAACTAACCTTTACAATTTCCTTTTTCCAAGCTTAGGAATAACCTTATCTTTTTACCAAGCTCAAGACTAACCTAATTCTATTCAGAAGGAATCACCACCTAATCGTTTTCCCAGGCACAAGAATAACTTTATCTTTTTTCAGGCTCAAGACTAACCTAATCCTTTTAAAGGCTAAGGATCAAACCTAATTCTTTTACACCTTAGGTTAAGAATCAAACCTCACAATTACTCCAAGTGTACTTTTCTCAGGTAAGGATGAAACTTTTACAATTCACTCAATTTTAATTCTAATCAGGAAGAATTACACCTATCTCTTTTCACGGAAAAAGAGTAACCTAATCTTTTTGTACTTTAGGAAAAGATCAATCCTCATTCTCTTTACCAGAAGAGATTGAAACCCATCTACCCCTGAATAGATATTCCCAACAATATCTAATCCACACACAACTCACCAATTACAAAAATTGATAAATTTTTCTCACTCGGAGCTTCTACCACTTCAAATTAATTTAAACTCGATTAATGTCTCGATAAATACTAGTGATAGAAATAAAGTGAGAAATTCAAAATTTGATTCTAAAATGAGTGGGTAGCACACAATTTAGCACGTAATCATATTTTCACCAAAAATCATTTTAAAAGATTTTCAAGCACTTTAACGTTCAAAAAATGATTTCACAAAGATCAAAACTCCAAGAAATGAACAATAATATAAAATAGAAATTAAAAGAAAAATCTTGGAATGATCTTACCAGGATACCACCGAACAAATGAAAACTAAATCACAGTAGGAATTTAGATCGGTGACAGCAACAATTTCAACACACTTCCTCAAGAACTTTTATCAAAGATAATCTCACAATATACTCTCAGTATAATTTTAGAATAATAACTCTCAGAAAGTTCAGGAAATGAATAACTCTCAATAGAATAATTGATTGGGATCTCTCACATGTGAAAAACGCAAGTCTATAAATACTGATTTGAAATAGGTCCTCCAACGGCTAGTTTTCACATGTCATGACATTTACTTGCTCATATAGACCCAATATATTGATATGACTTAATCCTGGTTCACTTTACTTAATTATAACTTTCAAATAATTCAATTAAGTCCCTTAAAATATTTCTCTATCTCAAATTGATAGGATAAAAAGTATTAAATGTACGATTTTGAGAAACACTTAAAATATATACACCATATCTTTAGGGATATCAAAATAACAACAATATATCTATAATATACTCAAATCTCCATAATATATCCAATATATTATCCAAAAACAGCTAGTAATGGCTATTTTTTTATCAAATCCACGAAATCCTCCAATCTTGAAACAGCACCATCGGTTAACCGACCAAAACTCACCAGTCGACTGATCAATTTAGATTGTAGCCCGAGCCAAAATTATTCACCAATCGGTCGACCGATCCTTCATGTGTCGGTTGACCGATCGATTCAGGATGCACTCTAAGCCATTTTTTGACCATGGTCTATCGACCAATCATCGATGATCTGTCGACCGATCGATTTAGGGAGTTTAGGTATCGGCCATAAGTCGACCGATCTCCCCTCGCTCGGTTGACCGATCGATCCAAAGATATTTCCATTTCCTAGCTACTTCCCGTCGGTTGACCGATCCTCCCAGGTCAGTCGACCAATTATTGCTGGAATACTTCCTCTTTAATTAATTTTAACTCCAAACTTTGATGTTTTTGCCCCTTTAACCAATTTCATTTCTCGATTAACTTAATTGACACTTTTAATCAATTTTAAACACTAATCTTTCTTAGGTCAATATTTCTTCTTCAATTTTACATTGGATCAAATATGTTAACTAATTAGGACCCTAATAAAAACAAACATAAATATAAATTCATTTTTGTGTCGTATGTGATTCTAATCGAAATACATTAAGAGTAAAAATTAACCTGAGTTGTTTTCTCCTAAATTCTTCAAAATCTTCATTCTCTTAATATCCAACTCTTTAAAAGTCTCTTAGCATTCTTAGCATTTTCAACAATTTCTTCATAATATCATCAATGGAACTTTTACACTGAAACACTCAATAAACTCGTTAGTTCTACTAAAAATATCAACACTTAATTGTCCACCAAAATCTTAGGATCAACAAAAATTTTGAATTAAAAAAAATAAAATTTGAATATTAAACCTCTACTTTAGTTTTTGTTATAATAATAAATTTTGTTTATGTAATACGTTTTCAATTCTAATTTTTTTCATACTTTCAGAACCAAATAATTGTTGTTACAAATGAGTATTTAAAGAGTACTTGGTGTTGAATTTTTAAAATTTAAAATTATTATGAGAAATAAATATTGATGATTTATGTAATACATTTCCAGTTTCATTTGTTTTTTATTTGGGATGAGATGATGGTTTGTTAACGTTTTTTAGCATTTAAAGAGTATTTGCTATTAATTTTTTGAAATTTAAAATTATTCTAAGAATTAAATATTTTTTATTTATGAAATTAGTTACAGTTTATATACAAACTATTTCATTTAGTTATCTTTTGTCTTTGAATTATTTGGTTAAGTCTTCATATGTGACTTTATTTAGTAATAATTTCGTTCTGATTCAAAGATAGCAAAATTGTAAATTTTGTAATTGTTATTTTTAATAATTTATTTGGTTTGTTCTTTTTAGCTCTTTTGTATATAGAATTGGTTGCATTAAAAAATTTATTTTTTTAATATTTCTATCAACACTTTTAAAAAATAAAAGTCTAATAAATTAAGAATTTATAATTTTTTGTCATATATTTTTTTTTTTAATGAACTTTTATTTAAGAAGAGTAGAATTGTCATTTTACATAAAGAATAAATTATAAAAGTGTAAAAAAAACAAAGTTAGATATCATTTATTCACCAAAGTTTTGGGGTGTCGTTGTTGGGTTTCTAAAATGACTGAGGGCGCAAATATATTTTTTACATGACAAAATGTATCATTGTAGTTTTTTAACTTGTCAAATTTCAATAAAATTTACCCAACAAAATATTTATGCAATGACAAAAAATATATTAAAATTCACTCAACCCCCTATATTAAAAGTAAAAAATTAAAATTAAAGTCAATCAAACTACTATATTAGTAATAAATAATATTGATAATTTAGTTAAATAAAATATTAAAGTGAAATAAATTGGAAAAAGTTAAGAGATGGTGAGGTTTAATATAATGATTTAATCCTAATGGTTATTAACGTGGGGCTTTGAATTTCTCTCCTAATCAAAGAGTGGTGTTTTGCATTTAAAAAATGGGCAGTTACCAAGAAGTTCTCATATGAGGACAAAACTACCAAATACACCTTTTTTAAAAACATGTTACAAAATAGTCCTTTTGTCTTTTGTGATGATTTTATATATTCAACACGAGGATCGTGTTATATTCAACATCATGTTACATTTAACAGAATCTCAGATCGTGTTACATTTAACATGATCTCGTCTTTAATATAACACAAAGTCGTGTTACATTCCAATTTTTTCATTCAAATTGATAATTCCTTTATCCTACATTCGTGTTACATTCAACACGATCTCGTATTGAATAACATGGGGTCGTGTTACATTCCAAATTTTTTCATTCAAATTGATAATTCATATATCCTATATTCATATGCTTGATTTTTATCAATACAAACCGAATCAATTCAACCAAATAAACCCTAAATTCTATTCAAATCAATATAAACAATTCAATCCAAACAAATCAACCAAATCAATACAAACCCTAAAAAATATCACCTGAATCCACCAAATCAATGCAAAATTGCGATGACCTAGAAATCCAACTAGATCTAAGCCGTCAAGAAGAATAAAATCGAGATGAATACACTGTCGATCGGAGCTCGAAGGCGACGCCGAGCTGATGAAGTGCCCTCCATCCGTTTGTGAAAATAGAGATGCCAGCACCTTCAGTTCTCAACGACTCTGCCTTCTCCAGAACCACCACACTCATTCGACCACTAGATATGATTAATCCTTCCCTGATTAAAACCAGTATATTCTATCACTTCCTTCTATGCAATCGAATTTTGCTCTACTAACCAGAAATGAAAAACTGGATCATAAATTCAAGGGTTTTTTATTCACCTGAAAATAGCAAGGGCAGTAGCGAGGCCGCACAACAATTAAAAGCAGAAAACGAAATCAAGCAAGATCAAAAGCAACACACCCCTCTCTCGAAACAGGAATTTCTCCAGCGAATAGAAATTCATCGATCGATTTCCCCATCCAAATGGCCTCCTTTCTTCACTCACCACAGACTACTCTCCCTCGCTCATCGCTCCTCCTCGTTGCGACACTCACGAAATCACAACCGATGGCGATAGCTTTGGATCTAGGGCTACTAGTTGGCGTCGGCGGTATGTAGGAAGATTGGTAGATCTGGTGGTAGCACAAGGCTAGATGGAGCGCGACGACAATAGCGTGAAGCCGGAGCGAGAGTTGCGGCGGCTAGACCTGTGGTCGCTTCGGAACTCCGACGACGATAACTTTGGATCTAAAGGTTGCTAGTCAGCGCCGGCGTGTGGGGGGATAGAGAAAGAGTGTTAATCACTTCCTTTGACCCTAACACCAACAACGCCATTCTTGCTCTGTGTGGTTTCAGAAGATAAAGACGGAAGAAGGAATGGTAGAATTATCATTTCAAAATGTTTAGGACTATATTGTGCAAACCTGCGCTTTTTAAAGGACTATCATGTGCAAAACAAATAGTGGGACTATCCTGTAGAATTAGCCTTTTAGAGAGACTATTTGGAATTTTTCCCTTTAAAAAATAGGTATTTCTCTTTTTTTTTATTTTTCTCATTTGATATTTTATTTAAATAAATTTTCAATATTATGTTATTAACAAATCTAAAATCAGCTCCTTTTTTATGATTAAGCATTCTTTAACCTTCTTTGTTTACTCCTTACTATTGCCACTTAAATGAAATCATGGTTGTTTATAATGCATCCATAAGTTTCATGTACTTACCACTTAAATGAAATCACACTTGTTTTCAATGGATCCATAAGTTTCTTAGTACATGAACTATTCAATATTCTTTCATGCCAAAAGAACAACAATAATGCGACTAAAGTATAACCACAACTCTTCACCATTGCAAAAAAAAATTGGGTTAATTATACTTTTATCCCCCTGTGGTTAGGCTGTTTTGCACTTTGTCCCCTTATGGTATTTTCGTCACCACTTTGTCCCTTTTAGTTAGGCTTCGTTGCACTTTACCACCTGAAGCAGGCATAACCACAAGGGGTAAAGTGCTGATGAGGGGCTAAAGTGCAACAAAAACCTAACCACAAGGGGTAAAGTGGTAATGCGAATACTACATGGGGTAAAGTATAAAACGGCCTAACCACTGGGGGATAAAGTGTAATTAACCCTTTATTTTAATTTTTATCCAAAAAGTAAAAGAATTTCACTTAATTGCTTACCAAACAACAAATTGACTTTGGAGAGAGATAAGTGATCAATTAACCAAATGCAGAGTTGTTGCAGATGTGACAAAGCATTGCTTCATTTGCAACATAGAAGAGGATATGCAATCAATGAATGACCCAAAAAAAAATATTAATTTTTGGGTCCATCATCAAACCCACAATCGTCGTCTATTTGCAATCAACGTTACGAAAAGAATCACAATCGTCGTCTCACTGTCTGCAATTAACTTTACGAAAAAGAAATCAATTTTCTAGGTAGTCGAACCCACATTTGTCATCTCACCTCGCCGAAGCAACTACATCAGAGATCAATTTCTCTAAGTCTTGTGAATTTTTAACTTTGCCAAAGATAAACTCAGATCACAAAACCAAATCAAAATAAGATCAAAGAATCAAACCATACTTTCAGGACTAGTAAAATCTTGCACTTGTTGCCATTCAATATGATTTGGCGGATCTGTATAAGGCATCTGGAAGAACAAAGACGGTTGATTCATCTGCACAAATTATTATTATTATTATTATTATTGAAAAATTAAATTCAACGGAAAAAAAATAAAAAAATAAAACCTCAATAAACAAATTTCTAGGTCGACCATCGATAAGAATTGTTAAGATCACCTTAATATCTGAAAATTTTATCTCAATCGTACTCCTTAGTGACTCTTCCACAATTTACCACCGGAAAAGCCTTTCGTTGTACATAAATTTGTCTTCTAAATTACCAGGAAAGAAGGATATTCTCTGCAAAATCAAAATCCATAATTTTAAAACTGATTTTCTATTTAAAAAATAAAATTGGAGGACGAAAAATTATTTTTGTTACCTCCCAAGAACCGATTTCGAGTGAAGACGCCGAAATACTACGCCGGTAATATTTCAGACGTGAGTTGTGTGTCAGATTCCTCATTTTTTTGCCCATTTTTTTCCTCTACAAAAAGGGGAAAAAATAAATAAATAAGAAACATTATGCATCTTCTAAACCAAAATAGAGAAAAAAATAAAATCAAGAATCAATAATAATAATAATAATAATAATAATAATAATAATAATAATAATCTCCTTTTTGCTTTCATGGAAACTTTAATTTACTTTTTTTTTATGCAACACCCAGAATAGAAATCTGCATAAAAAAGATACGGCAGAAAATAATAAATTTTATGTACCTATCTCTTCCTCATTTTTAGTGCCTGGATTCTATATATATAGGCAGTGAGGGGGAGGAAAAAATGAGGGAATCCGATAGTCGGCGATGACAATGATGAGAGATATGGGAGGGGTTGTAAGAGAGGCCTTAAATGTAATGAGATAAAACAATAGGATGTAAATGATATTAAATGGTAAGAGTAAGAGATTAAAATAATAGTTGTCATCCATTAAGCAAATTTATTTCATTTAAATTGAAACTCACACAATGCATAAAAGATGTTTTCTCCTCTCTCTTTGATTTCCAGCTCTAAGCTTCATCTTTTAGGTTTTAGTATATGATTTGCAATTGATTTCAATTGTTTGAAAATGAACCAAATAATTAATAAACAAGGAACTTATATGACAAATTTGTCCTTGCGATATTCGCGGGATTCCAAATTTTCATATTTAATGGTTTCATAATGGTAGTGCGGGAAAAACACGCCGCTATTTACACTCGCAAGTATACGAGGTCTAAGTTTTAGTATAGTGTGATCATTAAGATCGGGTTATCGTATCCACAGGGATTGTTGTCGTTACTATCGAATACCGCGTTTGTCGTGACCTAATTTTATCTAGGCGAAAAATAAATGTAATTAATTAATTAAACTAATACTAATATAACCTAAATTAACTACACTATTATGTTAATATGTTTTAGGGTAAAGAATTGTATAGGTATTAACGTGTTTACAAATACGTGTTCGATTCCGATTTACTCCCATTTACATTGTTCGACCTATTTGACAACCTCGGTACGTAAACTCCGCCGCCACCTCTTCCGAGTGTAAGACAGGGGAATATATGACTTCGAGTCAATGGAGAAGTCCCCCTCAACATCTTAATGACCCTAGGTCACGTGAGTCTCGCCCAGCATCATTGATTGCACACAATCCAACTCCCTCCCAGGTTATTGGAGCGTCGCATTGTATTTATCCTATCGACAATCTCCGTTCTAAAACTCCCTCGCCACCTCTTCCGAGTGTAAGACGAGGGATATAACGTGACTTTGAGTCAACGAAGAGGTCCCCCTCAACGTCTTAACGACCCTAGGTAGCATGTGTCTTGCCCCACGTCATCGATTGTCCATGATTCAAACCCCGACCGGGTTATAGAATCGTGGCGTTTGTTTACCCTATTCCGAATTCGGGATTTGTCAAAATCCTGTATTCTTCATTTATCAATCCAAGCATAATAAACAAACAATACGATAAATACAATCAAACTACAAAGAACAATCACAAACGAAACACCGAAATCACCCAAACAATGTATTTATAAATTATATTGTTAATCCCTACTACAATCCATATTTGACTCGGGGCCATAGCCATATATACAAGAAAATAACAAGCTAAACATGCTCACATACTCCAAAGATAAAGAAATAAGGAAAAACGATCGAAGAAATTAGCCTCGTCCGAAGATAAACCACTAAGAACGCTCTACGATCGATTCACCGTCTTCTCCACTTCAGGATGTGAGCTCCACCACTAAAATTCCTAACCCTAGGCTTAAGTATAGCCTAAAGGGCTCAAATATGCAAGAGAGGGAAGAGAGTTGGAGAGAAGGAAAATTAATATCCCAAAATATCTCAAAATATCTAATAAATATCAAGGGTGTGCTGCAGGATTTTCACCGAGGCAAAGTTAAGTCGGTTAACTTTCTGCCGGAAATTCGCCTAAGCGCAGAAAAATTCGCCTAGGCGAAGTTACTGCATGTTTGAAATTTTGTAGTGGTTGTAACTTCTTCATCCGAACTCCGATTTAGGTGATTTAAAAACCTATGGAAATCTAAGAAAAAGATCTACAACTTCCATGTTTTGAGTATTTCCAAAATAGGATTTCATAATAGTCCAAAATAGCCTTGACGTTACAGCACTTGTACCGGCTTTGCAGGTTTGGTGACCGCCTAGGTGAAGAAGTAGGCAGTGGACTTGGAAATGTTTCTACTGGGGTTTTCACCTAGGCGGAGGAATTTCATGCCTAGGTGGTGGGCTGTCAGTAGCCTTTTGTTATTCTCAGCATATTCACTGCCTAGGTGGAAGTCTGGACGCCTAGGTGGTGGGCTTCCTTCATATTTTTGCCTCCTTGCTTGTTTATCTACCGTAACTTCGTTTCGCTTTCGATTGGATCTCATCATTTTCGCTCCAGTTTTCTATCTTTTTGCTCCACACACCTAATTTATACAAAAAGTATAAAAACTAATTAAAACATAATAAAAATAACTATAAACATATTCGAAAACTAACCAATTCGGATTGGAAATAGATAGGTTTTTCACACCTATCAATACCCCCAAACTCAAAATTTGGCTAGTCCTCAAGCCAAACACACACACTAAAATGAAAAATACACAAACTGAAATAAATAACAAGCAACCTAAAAACAATCTAAACATAACAACATGCGAGTTTTAAATTCTTTTAACAGCCTAGTTATTGTTCTCTCAACAACCGCCAGTAGTATCGAGTTCAGGCGGTAACACACAGCATGTAATGTTCTAGAATTTCGACAAGCAATAATGGTAAACGCTATTCTAGATCCCGTAAACGTGTTAGTGCGAGACTCAATAATATAACTATACAACGATCGGATTGGATTATCCACCAACGAAATTCACGAGTTAAGGATTACCATAAGCTTGATTGGGGTCCACTCTCCACTAATGTAGGTTTAGTAGTTCATGAAGATCATTAGGACTTGGTTCCGTTAAGGTTAATTTGGCCAAGGGTAATTTCGGAATAGAAAAATAGGTTAACGTTGTTAACTTAACGTTGTTAACTTAACGTTACCCAAGGCTCAACGTTTGGCACATTCACTCTCAAATCCCCATAGGAAGATTGGAAACAATCCCGAACATGCATTTAAGACCGACGTACTCACTTGTCAAAAGAAACAGAAATAAAAACCGTATTTACATTTGATTCTCTTTTCTTTTTTTTTCTATATTTTTTTTTTCTTTTCAATGAACACACCCCCAAACTTATTTGATTGTTACAATTGAAGGGGTGTGTGAAATACAAATGAAAAATGACAAGTGAGTACTCAAATACCGAACCAATTAGAAGTTCGCCCTAAACCCAACTACTCACATCAAGAAGCCTTTGCAACGGCTAACTTGATTCACTCAAATGTGCCTTTAAATTCAGCGATTAAGGACTGGAAGGAATTCAATTGGCCATGGTATTGGTTTATGTGTTCTGAATTGAATTTGCATTTAGGCTTCGACAAGGTGACGAGGGATAAACATTTTATAAGGTAGGCTTCAAAGGCTCAAGCGACAAAGAGAATGCCTAAATCACATCTCCTGAACTACCTCGCCTAGGATTTTGCCTCAAGCTTTCCCTCAATCAAGTTCTAGAATCCTTAATGTGTCATGAATTTGGTTAATCGATAATCATCATCAAATCAATTGAATAGAAATACATTGAGTCTATGTGCCCGTGCAAATTAGGATCTACAATAATTTTGACCAAAACGCATAGTCAAGCACACAAAATCACACATGCATGGGTATTACCCTTGACTTCGAAAACAACCAGGGGTAATTTTCATCATCGGGTGACGGCCCAGATGAATGCAAAACTCAACATATAAATAACAACACAAAAACATAAACACATTCTAACCTAAACACACATGCAATACGAAAAATGATAACACATAAACTAACATACTGCTACTACACATCACTTCCGAACTCAAAATGGACAGTGTCCTCAGCGAACCCAATCATCATCTCAACATATGAAATTTAAAGCATGCTGACAAAGGGTGTTTAGAACACTTACATGGGAGGGGAGAGGATCTCGCCTCCAAATCAAGTCGGATGTGACGGAATTAACTTATTTGACCTTGGGTTGCCTCCCAAGAACCGCGTGGTTTAATGTCCTTGGCCCGACATTTTCAGAACGCCCTCAAGATTGGCGAGGTTTTTCTTTAATCGGTTCAATCTTTCAACGGAATGCCTTACTAGCTTATGTGCTTGGCCAAGCAACATAAAACGGATTGGAATCCCGTCGAAATGGATGCATCAATACCCGTCGATCTAACATCGCTAAGTACCCTGCATAAGAAACAAAAACAAAACTACAAACAAAAATTATATACAAAGAAATGCCTAAAATAAAATTAGGTCATTTACACACAATATCGATAATAACGAAATCGCCAATCCTGGCAATATGAAACACTTGCTTCTCCTATCTAAAACTCAAGTCCAGAGCCGTTACCACATTTTTCCGACAATAACATCAAAACAATCCCCGGCAAGGGCGCCAAAAACTTGGTAGCGCGGGAAAAACACGCCGCTACTTACACTCGCAAGTATACGAGGTCTAAGTTTTAGTATAGTGTGATCGTTAAGATTGGGTTATCGTATCCACAGGGATTGTTGTCGTTACTATCGAATACCGCGTTTGTCGTGACCTAATTTTATCTAGGCGAAAAACAAATGTAATTAATTAATTAAACTAATACTAATATATCCTAAATTAACTACACTATTATGTTAATATGTTTTAGGGTGAAGAATTGTATAGGTATTAACGTGTTTACAAATACGTGTTCGATTCCGATTTACTCCCGTTTACGTTGTTCGACCTATTTGACAACCTCGGTACGTAAACTCCGCTGCCACCTCTTCCGAGTGTAAGATGGGGGAATACATGACTTCGAGTCAATGGAGAAGTCCCCCTCAACGTCTTAACGACCCTAGGTCACGTGAGTCTCGCCTAGCGTTATTGATTGCACACAATCCAACTCCCTCCCGGGTTATTGGAGCGTCGGGTTGTATTTATCCTATCGACAATCTCCGTTCTAAAACTCCCTCGCCACCTCTTCTGAGTGTAAGACGAGGTATATAACGCGACTTCGAGTCAACGAAGAGGTCCCCCTCAACGTCTTAACGACCCTAGGTAGCGTGTGTCTTGCCCCACGTCATCGATTGTCCATGATTCAAACCCCGACCGGGTTATAGAATCGTGGCATTTGTGTACCCTATTCCGAATCCGGGATTTGTCAAAATCCCGTATTCTCCATTTATCAATCCAAGCATAATAAACAAACAATACGATAAATACAATCAAACTACGAAGAACAATCACAAACGAAACACCGAAATCACCTAAACAACGTATTTATAAATGATATTGTTAATCCCTACTACAATCCATATTTAACTCGGGGCCATAGCCACATATACAAGAAAATAACAAGCTAAACATGCTCACATACTCCAAAGATAAAGAAATAAGAAAAAACGATCGAAGAACTTAGCCTCGTCCGAAGATAAACCGCTAAGAACGCTCTACGATCGATTCACCGTCTTCTCCACTTCGGGATGCAAGATCCACCACTAAAATTCCTAACCCTAGGCTTAAGTATAGCCTAAAGGGATAAAAAATGCAAGAGAGGGAAGAGAGTTGGAGAGAAGGGAAATTAATATCCCAAAAGATCTCAAAATATCTAATAAATATCAAGGGTGTATTGTAGGATTTTCGCCTAGGCGAAGTTAAGTCGATTAACTTTCTACTGGAAATTCGCCTAGGCGCAGAAAAATTCACCTAGGCGAAGTTACTGCAGGTTTGAAATTTTGTTTTGGCTGTAACTTCTTCATCTGAACTCCGATTTAGGTGATTCAAAACCTATAGAAAGCTAAGAAAAATATCTACAACTTCCATGTTTTGAGTATTTCCAAAATAGGATTTCATCATAGTCCAAAATAGCCTTGAAGTTACAGCACCTATACCGGCTTTGCAGGTTTGGTGACCGCCTAGGCGAAGAAGTAGGTAGTGGACTTGGAAATGTTTCTACTGGGGTTTCCACCTAGGCAGAGGAATTTCCTGCCTAGGCGATGGGATGTTAGTAGCCTTTTGTCATTCTCAGCATCTTCACTGCCTAGGCGGAGGTCTGGACGCCTAGGCAGTGGGCTTCCTTCATATTTTTGCCTCCTTGCTTGTTTATCCATCGTAACTTCGACTCGCCTTCGGTTCGATCTCATCATTTTCGCTCTAGTTTTCTATCTTTTTGCTCCACACGCCTGATTTATACAAAAAGTATAAAAACTAATTAAAACATAATAAAAATAACTATAAACATATTCAAAAACTAACCAATTCGGATTGGAAATAGATAGGTTTTTCACACCTATCACATAACAAAATCATTTTATTAAAATCAAAATAACTATTGTTGTGCATTTATTTTTTCACGATCTAATTATATATTTAGATTTGTCTGAATAAGATCTTCAAAATGCATTCATAATTTTTTTCATTAGTTTCATATTCGTATGTTTATGTTACTTTCAACACGGTACTTCCAAAATTTCAATATTCACATTCGCGTTATATTTAACACGATCTTATACATTATCAAAACACAACTAAGTATTACATTCAACATCCAAATCACATTTATCAGTAAGTCATGCTACATTTAGCACGTTCATATAATTTTGTGTTATTATCAACATTAATTAATGTTCTTTCTATTGCATTGAATATTATATTCAACACTAATGGGACATACATATTATAGTGATGTTATATATAATATTCACATGCATCCTAATCCAGAAATCCAAAAAACAAAAAGAAAGATTAATATATCATTTAGAAGATCATGATTTATAGATCATTGTGGTGTAAAAAAATTATTGAACAACAATCACAATTAGGAGAAATTGTAAGTTTCGATTTCAGTTTTATTGGTAGTTTATTACCATTTTTTAGGGGTGATTCGCATTTTTCATTCTTGATATAAAAACAGTAATACCCGATTTCGAGACGCAAATTAGTCCACGAAATTCCAGTAGGATCAATTGGTGCCAAAAAAAAAACATTTAGGTTAATTTGGTAGTTTTCACACTAATTTGGGAGCTAGTGGTAAGCACCCCTCCTTTTTTTTTTCTTTTTTTTTCTTTTTTTTTTTTTTTTTTTTTTTTGTGGTGGGTAATTGATTCATTAGGTAGGGCAAGAGCCTGAGGTTTCTAGTAAATTAAAATAAAAGGATTTCAGGACATGAAAGATGGTTGAGCGTTGTGTCACAGATTTACATTCATCAAAATACCATGCGACACTTAGCCTTATTTCTAAACTCTTGGTAGAGCTAAGTAAGCTCAAGAATCAACCAAGCTAACATGAAGAAGGAATAAGCTAAGGAAATTTAAGGAAGATTAGTAGGAGAAAGAGAGTAAGAGAGTTTGGGAGAATGTATGCCTTATATTGCTTATTCAGAACTTGGTGAGAAGGAAATGAGCCCCCTCCCCTTTATATAGGTCTAGGGCCTACAATGGATGGTCTAGATCATTTTGATTTGATGGTTACAATTAATCATATAAAGTATTCCTACTAGACATTTACAAGGAAATTTCTAGAGTTTGAATTATATACAAGGTTAAGGAAGACCATGGAGTGATCTAGTGTGCTCCAAAATTCTCTACAATACTCAAAAATATTCTAAAAACTTTGGAGCTTCCAAGATGACCCTCCTCCCTATCCCTATATATACGAGTCTTGACGTCCACACTTAGAAAAATTTCTCAAGCAAGGATGTGAAGGTGTAAGGGACATTACATTATCCCCCCTATTTATTAAGCCTCTATGATTTTAGCATCCTTTATTGAAATTGATTCAAATTAATTCTAATTATTTAGGCTTAAATTAAGGCTATAGCTTAGGAGTAGTTACTTATGTATATTGTATAAATTGAAGAATTTCTTAAATATAGAAATATATTGAGTTTCAATTCTCTTACTTGGTGTCAGCCTAAAAATGTTCCTCGCTTCTTAGAAACCCCCTCTTCCAGATTCTAGATATATGATTTCCGAACTGCGAAGTCGTTGTTCAACAATCATCCTCACAACTTCCATCTTATTTCTCCCACATTCCCCATTTGTGTCTCTGCGATCACCCTATCTCCTTTTCTTCCATCTGTGTGGCTGTGATACTTCTCGTCTGCCCTAGTTCATCAGTGCCTAAAATTTGTTTTATTCTTTAAATCATATAAACTACCCAAGCAGTTTCTAAAATTCACTAGAAGCCCTAAATATTTTTCCCCTGACTAATTTTTAGAAAATTTATAAAAAGAAATAGCCCCATCTTTTTATAGTTTACCGATCTTTTCCCTCTAACTTTCTACAAATTCCTATTTGCACCCCAAACATTTCACGAATTACCATTTCATATGCCTCCTCATATCAATCATGTCTATTGATTCCAATAGCGCCTTCACTATCTTTATTGAACCCTAAACCTTTTCCATTTTCACTATTACCAACTCACTACTGTTAAACTTACAGATGACAACTTTCTTATGTGGACTCACCAAATGGAAACCTTTATTTATGGCCAAAATTTTCTTAGGTTTGTTGATGGCTCTTATACTTGTTCTATCAATTAACCTTACTACTATATTTGGCTTTGAGGTTACAAAACCATTGTCAATGTCAAATCTGCCACACTATTTGAACCCATAATAGCTTTTGTGGTTGGGTCCAAGTCCTCCATTTCTATTTGGACTCTCATTCAAGATAATTTCTCTTAGAAATACATTGCCAACTCCTCCCTCTATAGGAAATAATTCACCACCCTTAACCATGGCACTGAATCTGTATGTAAATATCTATAAGACACCATATCTATTTCTGATGCCCTCTCCACTATAGTCGAGCCTGTTTCCAACAAAGTATGGTTAATGTCCTTCTCAAAGGCCTTAGTTCTGAGTTCTACATGTTAGTCAGTGTTATTGAGAGTTTCGACTCCTTCTAACTATTCTCTAATCTGCGTGCTCGACTACTCAACAATGAGACCCGACACAAAATCACTTTCTCTCCTTCACCTTTCGCCTTTCTTACATCTAAGACTAATTCTAGTGTTGTTTTGTGAAATAATTCTTACCACAAAGGACGTGAAAACATTGGTCGTCCATCCACCATCCCCTGCAAATCCCTCGAGTATTTTTATCCCTACTCCTATACCCACATCCATGTCTTAATGTGAATTATGCTTTGGGATTGGTTAATATGCCTGTAATTGTTACAGACTCTCTTCATTTGCACAAGTATTTGCTCCCCCATCATTGAACTTTGCCTTTACAGGCCTACAGATTACTCTGCCTTAGGTGTTTCAGAGTAAACACACTTTACAGTGATCACTCAATGATCCTAGTTGGTATCCTGATATTGGTGCATCTACCCACATCACCAAAAACCCAACTCTCCTACAATAGTACATACCATAAAATGGCACTGACTTTGTTCAACTTAGTAATGGTGATCACTTACCAATAAACTATACGGAACATGACACTACCACTTAGCTTATCTTTATTTCTTCTTAATAGCATCTATTTTGTTCTTTCAGTACGTAAAAATTTACTCTCCATTGCTCAATTTTGCAGTGATAATCATGTTTTTGTGCTTTCGATAATCACCACTTCTATGTCTTTAATCTCACCTCTAGTTTTCTCCTATATCAGTCCTTATATAAGGACAGTCTATACAAATTACATGTTATCTCTCGCCACTTACACGTTTTGTCTATCTTGGTCAACTTGTCCATACTTTGGCACAATCGCCTAGGTCATCCATCTGCTAAAGCCATGTTTTACTTGGGTTCTAATAAATTGTTATCTTTTTCTTTTAAATTTAAATCATCTTTCTATTCGAGATATGCTTTGGGTAAATCCACACATCTCCCATTTCTCAGTTCTCATGAGATTAAAACTTTTTTCCCTTTCTCTAATTCACTTTGATGTATAAAAATCTCACGTGCTTTCTATCTTTGATTATAAATACTATGTGTTGTTTACTAATGATTACACTCGCTTTACTTGGCTATACTTCATGAAACACAAATATGAAGTTCTCCACCATTTTAAAAACATTTTAGCCGATGTCCAAACTAAAATTGCTATCAACATCCAACAATTTCAAAGTGATGGTGGTGGAGAATATGATAGTGGCCCTTTCGAATCTCTTTGTTCTTCCCTGGGTATTCTTCATCGGTTTTTTTTATCCTCATATTCCCAAACAAAATGGCATCGCTAAATGTAAACACCACCACAGTATTGACATGGCCCGCACCCTCCTCCTTACAAGTCATGTTTTCCTACATCAGTGGCCCAACTCAGTCTCTACAGGTATTCACCTAATCAATTGTCTCTCCTCTCCTCTAAACTTCAGTGGTCTTTACCATTCTTCTGTATTTATGGTCACACTTCTTTCTATTCTGAGCTACCTATGTTTGGTTGTACATATTATCCGCAATTAAGTTCTTACTTAACTAATAAACGTTTTTCAAGAATTGTTGAATGTGTGTTTTTAAGCTACAACTCGTAGCACAAGGGAGACCATTGTATAGTTCGTAACACTAGCAGAGTTTAGTTTCAATGAACAACACTTCTCATTCACATATAACACCAGAAGCACTCCACTAGACCCATCATCATGGGTGTTTGTTTTTCTACTATCACCAACTCCTATTCTACTTTTACAATCGGCTCCACAATAATGTTGTGTTTCACCTCCTATCCATTAACTATTTTTGTATCATTATCAGTGCCGATAAGTTCGGCCCTTATAGACTAATCCTTTTGATAATGCCACTCCTGAGGCTCCCCATTCTCTAGTTCCTCCATAACATTTGATGTTAACATGTCATCGAGATGGTACTTTCTTCTCTCTTATTCAGACAGATAGTACAGTTCGATAACATCTTCCATAGGTTTACTTGCTCAGCTTCCATCTTCCACTAATGAGCCTACCTTTTATACAAAAGTTGTCTGTGTCCATGAATAGCGTAAAGGCATGACCAATGAATTTAATGCCTTATTAAAGAACAAAACCTTTATTCGTGTTCCTCCTTCCCACATCAGCATGTTATGGATTGTAAGCAGGTCTTCAAGCTCAAACATAAAGCAGATGGTTTCATTGAGCGGTATAAAGCTCACCTAGTTGCCAAAGGCTTCTATCAACAAGAAGGTGTTGACTCTGATGAGAAGTTTAGTCATTTAATCAAACCCACTATCGTTCATACTATGCTTAGTCTTTTTGTATCTTTTAGGTGGACAATGTATTAGCTTGAAGTAAAGAATGTCTTTCTTCATGGCATTTTCGACGAAATTATCTATATGCGATAACTACCTTGGTTTATAGATCCGACTCATACTCATCATATATTTTATATAAAATAGATTATTATGGCCTCCAACAAACACCCCAAACTTGGTTCCAATGTCTCAACATTTTCCTTTTACAATATGGGTTTACCTAGTGTCAAGTTGTTGACTCTCTATTTATCTATCGCTCTAACTCTACAATGATATTTTTTATATATGTCATTGACATTATACTCACTAAAAATCGATTGACTCTAGTTTTGTCATTTGACACCACTCTTAGAAAGGAGTTTGAGCTTAGTGGTCTTGGTTCTCTATCTCTTAAGCCTTGAAACAACTCTCCCATCTGCTAGTTTATTGCTTTCTCAACTCAATTCTGTTGTCGATCTTATTGAATGGTTCTCTATGATAGAATGAAAACCCTACAATACCCTTATATGTGCTAAGACTTAATTGGCATCTCATAATAGGGTTCTCTTATTAGATGTTGTTGAGTATTACCAATTAGTTGACTCCTTGCAGTATCTCAGTTTCACCAAACAAGACATTGTCTATGATGTTCATCACGTTGCTCAGTTCATAAGCCAACCTTGGATACACTACCTTATATACGGTTCTTTCGGTACCTAAAAATGACTCTGAACTTTGGCCTTCCTTTTAAGCACATTATTACCCCTTGACCTTCAAAGCTTGATTTGATGTTGATTAGGCAAGTTGCATTGACTCTTATTGCTCTACCACTAGCTTCTATATTTTCTTGGGCTCTAATATAATCTCTTAGACCGCCAAGAAATAGGATACTGTGTCTCGATCAAGCGCCGAAGGTAAGTACAGATCCCTTGCTCATGTTATTGCCGAATCCACATGGGTACTTCATTTTCTTCAAGAGTTGTAATTTTCCATATGCACGCCTATTACCTTACTATGTGATAATCTCAATACTACATATATGGTTTCAAATTTTGTGTTTCATGCTCGTAGCGAATTGGATTATCACTTTATAAGGGAACGCATTCATATTGGCACACACCGAGTCCAATATATTCCTTCTACTGATCAACTCACAAACATATTCACCAAGAGACTTCACAAGACATGCTTTCACCTTATATGATCCAACCTCATCTCTACAGGCTAACCAAGTTTGCAAGGGAGTATTAAACCTCCATGATTTTAACATCCTTTATTATAATTAATTTAAATTAATTCTAATTATTTAGGCCTAAATTAAGGCTATAATTTAGGAGCAACTACTTATGTATATTTTATAAATTGAAGCATTTCTTTAATATAGAAATACATTGAGTTTTGATCCTCTTAAACTATTGTCATGATACCCTCATCTTGTCATCCTCCAACTTTTGAATATGCTCTGCGAATCGCCATAAGTCTTTGTGCTCCCATCTCGCTTCACTATCCGGAAGGTTATTCCATTTGACCAAGTACTACAGATAGTTTGGCACACTTTTCTTTTATACGATCAGATTAACTAGCATGAAATCAACTTCTTTATCAAAAGAGGCTACCACTACAATTGGCGCCCACTTTGATGCACCGCATTCTGGTTTGTTTATACCAATGTTCAATCGAATTAACGATATGGTTCTTTATGTTTTTTATCTTTTTAGTATTAAACATAATCTAAGACGAAAATTTGTCCCCCTAAACCTTAGTTTAAAGTTTATCCAAATTTGCACATTAGACTTGATACTTTAGAAAACTAAATGAACGAGACCAAAAGCGGTGTCTAAGCTACCCCTCTTTGTCATGCGAGTTTACTCATAATGATAAAGATAGGAGACACGAATATTTTGTTCCTCGAGACATGGAAAGTAAAGGAACCTAACCCAAAGTAGTCTAGATTAGCTTTTAATAGGGAAGGAAATGAAAATGATATTTTCCAAAGTATCTTTGAAAAACACCGACAGTAAGTAACATAAATGGAAATCCGAGATTAGCCTAGGAGCAATACACCTAAATAGTAGACCCAGGGTAGCCCAAGAATACTAAAACTAGGAAATCTAATTAGTGAACCAAGGCAAGCCAAGGAACACCACATACAAAAAATTTAAATAGTGATCCAAGGGTAGCCAAGGAACACCGCAGACATAAAATTTAAATAGTGATCCAAAGATAGCGAGGAACACCACAGATAGGAAATTTAAATAGTGATCTAAAGATAGCGAGTAACACTACAGACAGGAAATTTAAATAGTGATCCAAAGATAGCGATTAAAATAATATATTCATCCTTTTTTTAACCAAAATTTTTATTAGACTAGTTGAAGCTAACATCTCCAAGAGGTGTATTATCAAGTGTGGCTTAAAGTATAACTAACTATTTAAATATTTTTTATACAATTTTTGGAGCTCCAACATGTGTGTCATCACCTGTGCCATAAATATCATACCCTAATGCTTGTGTTATATTTGCCTGGGGCTGGCAAAACAAGTATTTACATGATAGAAAGACAAAATCAGCACGAAATTATGGGGTATAGGTTTAATTTATAGAGTAACGGGTTGTTATCCAGTCAGACACAATAAATACGATAAAAGCAAGTCGAATTTTTGATTTATTTGATAACTTGATAATCAACATGAATGATAGATAATAATTAATCTTGTTTTTAGGTTACAAGTGGGGATGTAACCGAGTCGAGCCTAGCTGAGTATTAATTATTCAAGCTTGGTACAATTATCTTCATACTATTTGTGTTCAAACTGAGTTCGAGCTAAGCCTGAAACCTTATGTTCAAGCTTGTTTCGTTTAATAATCGAATTGTTTGTGAGCTTCTTTCAGATATTTTTTAAATATTTATTAATTAATGGTTCAAAACCATGTAAATGATATTCTAATAAAAATTAGTTATTTATAATTGTTTCTTGAAACTCTATATACAAAATTCAATATTTAATTTACAAGCAAAAAAAAATATAAGAATTATAAAGATCAATATAAATTTACAAATAATCAGTCTCGTATATCAATTAAATAGGTTAAATCGATATTTATAAAATTACAATTTGATTGAATTAACTTCCAAAATTGTTGGATATGTAAGATTGTACTGTTAAATAAATTTAAGATATTATTTTACTTTTAAAATATATTTTTCAAGTTTTTCACAAACATTAACGAGTGGAGCTCAAACATTTGATGTTTGTTTTTAATAAATGAGCGCAATTAAAAATTGAGGTTGGTTCATTTATTAAATTAACGAGATTCGAACGACCTATATCGAGTCGAGCTCGAATAGTTAACAAATGTTTTGGTTCGTTTAAAACCCTATTTACACGATAAGGTGTAATAAGCCATACGATAATTTCATAAATTATTTTTAAAATAAAAATATACCAATAAATATTTGTAAACATTATTAATGTAAGACCCGATTTTATATGTGCATATTTTATTTGTATTTTATAACCTTTAAAAAAATATTTAGGTCTAGTGTGATATTTTAAATTTTACTTTTTAAAAGTTTAATTTTAAGAATTTTAGAGTTAATATGTTGATTTTAATTTGCCTTTAAAAGTTTTAGGGGTTAATTTAGAATTTAAAATTTACTTTTAAGAGTTAGGTTTCAATAAATGTTTATAACTTTGTCTCGAGGTTATATGTGTAATTAATTATTTTGTGGGGTCATATTTGTAATTAAAACAAAATAAAAAATCAATCAATCCATATCAAATTGATAAAGTATAAATGATAAGGTTTAAAAAAATGGTTAAAAACATGGCCATTGCAAATCAAGCCAACGCAAAGAAAAAAAATGAAAAAAAAAAAAAAAAAAAGTTGAGGCGATGGCGGTTGATGTCTTCCTTTAATCCTTTTTCATATGTTTATATAAATAGAGAGCTCATTTCATTTTTTATCCTTTTTGAGATATGCATATAGATATAAAGAGCTCATTAGATATGAGCTCCCAAGCTCATCCTTCTTCATCCTTGTGCTCTCTAAACAGGTTCCTATACAACCTTGTTAGTGTCAGTTTCTCGACAGTAATGAGTTAGTCGTGCAGTTATCGAGTTGAATGTAATGTCTTCTACGTAAATTGTCAAATTATATTTTCATACTAAATGGTGAAAAAATATTTATTAAAATAGAGAGTTTTATAATGTTAAATGGATCAAGTAAAATGTTAAATGTGGAAAGTGATTTTTACTATTATCCTACTATGTCATGGTCTCAACAGGAGGGCATATCATGTGGAATTTTTTTGTCCTAATAAGATGGCATATCTTGTAGGACGTTGTGTTCTAACCCGACAAGAGGGTATATTCTGCAGGTGTGTTGTAACTAGCCTCTTACAAGTGGTTGATATATATTGTTGTCGTTGATGATGATTATCATTATGATATGGTGGTTTATACCACGTATTGGCTTATACCATTGGAGATATTGAATAGTCCTGACACTAGTAACATTAGATTGTGCAGACATACAGGTTACGGTACTGTCATAACTCCCGATCGTAAGGCAAACGATCCTATGCCTAGTAGGAAAGTATGTGTGTGGTATTTTATTATATGGAAATAAGAGGATTAGTTTATTTAAATTCAGTTGTTTCGGTTTGATGATATTTGTGGGATTTTGATATTGCTTAGTTTGTGGTTATATTCTGTTTTAGAAAGTGGATTTTGGTAAATGCTCTTTATCCATAAATTAATGTTATTTTATGATGATAGTACACCGATAAAATATTTTTTGTCAGGTATTCCAATTAGAGACGGATCCACTACTGGCGTTAGATAAAGTCAAATGATTATGTGACTTTTTAGGTTGTCAGGACAGTTGTTAGTAATGAGGGATTTAGACTTTTGTTTTGCTATAGTATAGTTGAATATGTATAATCCCTGAAGTGTAAGTTGATAAAAAAAAAAATTGAAAATATCTATGTCAATTAATAGTTAGTTGTGTATTTGTTATTCAAGTTATATTTGGTAATCATTGGGTAATATCAAGTCAAGGTCATGCTTAGCCTCGGGCATAGGGGTCTAGGGTGAGGTGTGATAGTTTTTGGTATCAGAGATTTAGGTTATAGGTTTTTTAGACTTTATACAAGAGTGTTGTGTCAGTAGTGGACTATAGGATTGTTATTGAGTCGAGAATTTTGCTTGGAATCATTTTAATTGACTCGAGAGTAGTACATTTGCATCCAGCACTGTGGTATATTCATTATTGTTCATGTTAACCGATTAGTAGGTAATACATGTACTTTATGTGTTATTGCTGGCATTTTATTTTTCATATAAATGCATTGAGATATTCTAGATGTATGATATTCATATCATTTGCGTCATTATTGAATTATATATGTATATATTACTATTTGTTGAAATATAGTAGGTAATATTTTATGAGTGCTACGATTTAGTAGGAAATATTGCATTATTATTTAAATATTCAGATTGAGATTGAAGTATTGTTGGAAAAAAATTAAAAATTTATAGACAGATTATAGAGGACAATATTTTTGGTAAAATGACTAAGGGTTTTGGCAGAAAAAATAAATAAATATTGGGGATCAACTTGATCATTTTTTAGGAAAACAAAACATGGCATTGCCACCAAAGCCCAACAAAGAAAGGAAAAAAAAAAAACATGTTTCCTTCGAGGGGCAAGGCAAAAAAAAAATAGTTGGGATTAGTTTGGTTCTCTAAAAAATATACTTGGACTGATCTACATGGAAAGAAACAAATTTATAGACTTCATCATAGAGGCTGACAGCTTTTAATATGAATCAAATTTGATACATAGTTTGATTAGATTTAGATCTTGTGTGGATTGAGGATGTCAGATGTAAAGGACTTTAAAAAGGTTTCAATATTGTTGATATGTTCGAAATTGAAAATTAAAAAAAAAAATGCAAGGAGTTCGTGAATAAAATAAAAGTTATAGAGAATTATCACTGGACATATTGTCTCTGAGTATTCATGAGTTGGGATGATTCGAGGTATGGATTTGTTATCTAGTTATCATACCTCAGTTGACTCTTTTAAAAAGGAAGTTATTTTTCGAGTCCAAATAAGTCAGTATTTTCGGGGGATAAAATCATTACCCCTATCAGTTTGATTTTAGTCTTAGAAGGCATGAAATTATTAAAGAATGGAAGTCAAGAATAGCTAGCACATGTGGTTGACACTAGTCAGAATGAGGTACAGTTGGCAGATATTCTAGTGGTTGGGAATCATCCCGATGTATTTCCAAAAATATTTCTAAAGTTGACAGTGGAAGGGAAATTAAATTCACTATCTAATTATTTTCGGGTCCACCTCTTATATCAATTTCACCCATTGTATGGCACCTACCAAACTAAAAGAACTAAAGATTTAATCATAAGATCTGTCCGACCATGGATTTATCAGACCAAGTATTTCTCGTGGGGAGCTCTAGTACTATTTGTAAGGAAGAAATATGGGACTTTGAGGATGTGCATCAATTACCGACAACTAAACAAGTTGATGATTCGTAATAAATATTCGTTGTTTAAAATTGATGATTTGTTTGATCAGTTGCAGAAGGAAAGAGTATTTTCCAAAATAGATCTTTGATCATGATATTATCAGTTGAAAATCATAGAAAGTGATGTATCGAAGACGGCCTTTCGTACGAGGTACGGACATTATAAATTTTTAGTTATGTGATTTGGGTTGCCGAATGCCCCCACTGTATTTATGGATCTGATGAATCAGATCTTCCATCCTTATTTAGATCAGTTTATCATAGTATTCATTGATCATATACTAATTGACTCCCAAAATAAAGGAAAGCATGTAGAGCATCTCAAAATTGTGCTACAGGTTTTGAGAGAAAAGTGATTGTATACTAAGTTCGGTAAATATTAGTTTTTGATGGATAAAGTTGCATTTTTTGGGGCATGTTATCTCAAGTAACAATATATGAGTTAACTGGAAAAAAGCCGAAGCCAATGTGCAGTAGAAAAGACAAAAGACATGAAAGAAAAGAAAAAGGTTATACAAATTAATAGTTTCTTGAGATTGTTGGCTTATTATCATGGGGTTGTTAAGGGATTTTGTATTATAGCTGCATCATTAACTCGTTTGACTCGCAATGAAGTTACATTGAGTATATCGACAACTATGGATAGAGTTTCCAGGAGTTTTAGAATAAATTGATATCAGCATTGATATTCACTCTTTTTACGGAATATGGTGATTTTATGGTATGTAATGATGCATCCCATCAAGGTTTAAATTGTATATTGACACGACATTGTTATGTGAGTAAGCTCATCGGCAATTAAAGACTAATGAACATAACTACCCGACACATGATTTGAAGTTGATGGCAATTGTGTTTGCCTTGAAACTTTAGAGATATTATCTTTATAGAAAAACTTGTGAGATGTACTCTGATCACTAGTGTTTAAAATATTTATTTACTCCAAAAAAAATTAAGACAAAGGCGTTGGATGGAATTGATCAAGGATTATGACTGTACTATCCATTATCACCCTAGAAAGATTAATGTTGTAGCATATGCATCAAGTCGAAAATCATCAAGTTCGGTTGTGCACCTTTAAGTCGTTCGTACTAAACTATATGCCAAGCTAAGATCCATGCGATTCTAGTTGGCAGTGGCTTAGATTGTATCGTTGCTTGCTACTTCAACCTTAAGACCGACGTTAATTGGTTGTATCATAGAAGTCAGATGCCCAATTGAGAAAGATCAGGGATAAAGTGAAAAATGCGCAGAGAAATCCATCTTATTAGAGATAATAATGAAGCCTTGATGGTAGAAAATAAATTATGTGTGTCTAATAATTCCAATTTGAAGAAATATGTCTTGGAGAAAACGCACAACTCAGCGTATGCAAGCACTAAAATGTATCAAGATTTGCGAGAACATTTTTGGTGGAATAGAATAAAACAAGAAATTGTAGAATTTGTTGCCAAGTGTCTTGTTCATCAAAATCTTAGGATCTAATGTGTTTATTGAGTGTTTCAGTTTAAAGAGTTCTATACAATATCATGAAGTAATTGTAAAAGATGCAGAGACAATGCAGAGACGATAACATCATGAAGATATTGTAAAGGATACAGAGATGGATACTAAGAGATTGAATATTATGAAGAATCTAGGTAAACACAACTCTAATAAATTTTTACTCTTAATGTATCTCAATTAGGATCACACACGACACAAAAATAATTTTATAATTATGTGTGTTTTTTATAGGATCCTAATTAGTAAAATTATTTGATCCTATGTGGAATTGAAAAAAATAAAGATAATTTATTAAAATTGAATTTAAGAAGTTAGTAGAACTAACCGAGAAAAGAAATCGGTTAAAGGGGCGAAAACGTCAAAGAAAATGATTTAAAATAAAATTAAGGAAGAAGCTTTGCATAGTCCAATCGACAAATAAGTTGACTTATGAAAATTAGACAAAGTCCCTGAATTGTTCGATCGACAGGTAGGTCGACCTGTGGCCAAAGAATGAACTCTCTAAATCTCTAGGTCAACAGATAGGTCGACTTGAGAAACTCTCTGAATCGTCCGGTCGACAGATGATGGATGGGCAGTCGACCGATGGGCGAAGGGATTTTGGCTTGGCTAGTATCATGAATCGAGCGGTCGACAGATATGTCTTGGTCGGTCGACTGATAAGTCTATTTCAGGTTTTGTGGAATTTCGGGATTTATTCAAAAACCAGTTGTTAACTAACCGTTATTTGGTTACTTGATGGAGAGATTTTATGGATATGGATATCTTTAAGATATAATACTCTTATTTGAATATCTATATAGATTTGGTACATGGAATTAAAATATTTTTCAAATCGGTCCTTTTAATACTTTCTATCTTATTGATTTGAGTTTGAAAATTCTTTTGAGGGACTATATTGAATATTTTGAAAGCTATAATTAAGTAAAATACAGCTTAAATGAAAGATATCAATATATGGGGTCTGTATGTGATTTTAAATAACATATTTTGTGGAAACTAGCTGTTATAGGGCTTGTTTTAAGTGGTTTTAAATAGACCTGCGGATTTCATATAATATTGACACCATATAAAGAACTATTATGTTCATAAGCTTTTATAAGAGTCATTATTCTGATATTATTTTAAGAGATCAAATTGTGAGATTAATTGCTAAGGAGTTCTTGAGTTAAAGCGTTGATTGTATAAGCGTCACCGATGTGAGCTGTCTAGCGTTTTCAATCCTTAATTCGTCGGTGTTATTCGGGTGAGATCTTTCCAAGCTATTTGTATTTATTGCATATTTATTTTTCTATATTTGTTTGGTTGATAAGATCATGATAAAATCGTTTTTTGAACTTTAAATCGCATAAAAATATTTTAAAATAATTTTTAGTGAAAATCTGAATACATACTTAGTTATGTGCTATTCATATTTATCATAATCATATTTTTATGTTTTTTTGGTAAAAGTGTTCCAAGCATATTCTTAATTGAGTTTATTGAGATCATTGCTTGCTTAGTTAATTGATTGTTGAGAAATCGTTTTTGAACTTTAAAAGTATAAAAAGTCTTTTAAAACGATTTGTGTGATAATCTGATTACATGCGCAATTTTGTGCTACCCGCATTATTTTTATAATCAGATTTTTTTGTTTCCTCACTTAATTTTATCACTAGTAAATATCGGGACATTAATTGAGTTTAAATTGATTTAAGGTGGTAGAAGCTCCGAGTGGGAAGAATTTATTAATTTATTATAATTGGTGAGTTGAGTATCGAATTAGATACTATTGGTAGTGTCTAATCAATGGTAGCTGGTTTCAATCTTTTCTTATAAAGAGATTGAGGTGTTAATTCTTCCTTGATTGAATTTATGATTGATTTTGTAAAGGTTCCATCTTTACTTGGGAAAGGGATAGTACGAGTGTTTCTATGAGGTTTTGATTCTTTAGCCTAAGGTATAAAAAGAATTAGGTTATTCTTGAGCTTGTAAAGAGTAGAGGTTATTCTTGAGTTTGGAAAAAAGAAGAAGTTATTCCTAAGCCTGAGAAAATAAATTTGTAAAGGTTGATTCTGAGCCCCTAAAACAAATCATTGTGTAAAGGTTTGGTTCCTATCTGTTTAAAGGAATCTTAGTGATTAGTGGGTGCGAATCTCCGTAGGGCTCAGAGGACTAGATTAACCAAGATTAGCTTGGTGAACCAAGATAAATTTTTGTTGTGCTGTTTTCTTCACATTGTTTATTTTTTGTTGCTTGGTAAGCACTTAATTAATAATATATTTTCTCTTCTATATAGATATAATAATTAATTTAGAATTAAAATTAATTATTTGGATTTTTTAATTATTTTCTCTGATAATTTTTTACATCTACCCAATTCACCCCCCTCCTCTTGGATAGCTCACTGGGCTAACATGTCTTATTTCTCAGCAAGTCAAGATAAAACACCAACATCTACAAAGGTTATTGTAGCCTTTGCCTATCCTAGAATGAAAGTGGAAAAATGTCACAACTGATTTTGTTTCAAGATTGCCTCATACTTAAAATGGACATAATTCCATTTAGGTGATTGTTGATAGACTTACAAAGTCTACTCATTTTCTGGCTATAAAAACCACGTACTCCATGGACAAGTATGTAAATTCCATGGTGTCGGATAGAGATCTAAGATTTACATCCAATTTCTGGCATAATCTTCAAACTAGAATGATCATTTGACTTTGATAGAGTTTGCCTATAACAATAGCTATGTTCGACAATTGAAATGACATCATATGAAGCATTGTATGGTAGAAGATGCAGAACCCCAATCTGTTGAACTAAAGTTGGAGAGAAAAAATTATTAATTCCAGCATAGCTCAGATGATAGCAGAAAAAGTAATGGTGATTCAAGAAAGACTAAAGATTACTTAGAGTTGGCAAAGGAGCAATGCTAACAGCGTAGATAAAAGTTGAAGTTTAAAATCATGTTTATTTTAAGAAAAGGTCCAAGTTTTGACTCAAACAATACAAGGTCTTTACCGGAGATTTATTTAAAGTTCGAGAGTTGGTTATGCTCGGGGAATGTGTTAGGCACCCCAAGACACTCGTCCGAAAACAATATCTAAGTTTAAATGAATCTTTAAGATCAAACTAGTCCAAGTAATTTCCTTCGATTTTGGATAACAAACTAATTCCCATTTCTTTATGTCTTTCTCTTTTTTATGTTGTTTTATGTAAGAAGATAAGAAAAACTTATTTATGAAAAACAACAATAGATAAAATAAATTAAAACAAATAAACAAATGTCTCCCTTTTATACCATCAATCGATTATGGAAGAATCGACAAGTTTAACCCCGGGTGGATATTATTCGGAAAAACTTAATTTAACAAAAACTAGTATATTATTTTAAAAGAGAGGACAAAGGATAAACTAATTTTAAGAAAAACACTTTTTTATCTGGAATGTGAAAACCATATTTTAAGTATTGAAAATATAATAACAACAAGTAAAAGTTTAATTATAGACAAACTATTTCGAAACATTTATTTCTCAAAGTAATTTAGAAAAAACAAATGTTTATATATTTTTTTATTTTTTTTTATTAAAACACAAAGTACTTTTCATGTAGAAAAAATCTTGTGTGAAAAACTCTTGTTCATTTTTTATTTAAGAAAATTAAGAACAAGACATGACACAAATAGTAAATAATATGCACCGTTGATTTTGTCAAGAACACTCCAACCAAATTTACTTGCTTAGGCAAGTTTAATGTTTACTTTTCCTAGTCTAAAAGAGAAGAAAATATAGAATATAAGTGTCAGTCCTACTCCAAACTAAGAAGGAATAAATGTTTCTGAAGAAGGCATACACTTATCCTTGAAAGAATAAAGGACCTCTCTTTATTTTATCTTTTAGTTTCTGAAGAAGGCATACACTTATCCTTGAAAGAATAAAGGACCTCTCTTTATTTTATCTTTTAGGCACAAGCTTCTAGACATAGTAATATATAAAGGATTGGTGGCCGCTAATTAAGCGCTGCCACTTTCACCGCAAGCGTACGGATCAAGTTTTAGTATAATGGACCTTTCGATCAGGTATCGTATCCATGGGGATTGGTGTCGTTACTATCGAGTACTACGATTATCATAACCTAACTTTATCTAGGCGACAAAAATGGAATAAAATTAATTAATACTAATACTAATATAGCCTAATTTAATCTATACTAATACTAATATTAATATGGGATAGTTTTGAGAGAATAGGTTGTCTAGGGATTAGTTTTATTTACGAATACGTGTTCAGTCTCGTTTTAGTTTATGTTAATGGCGTTCGACTTATCCGACAATCTCGGTATCTAAAACTCCTCCGCCACCTCTCCTGAGTGTAAGACGGAGGAATACGCAACTTCATATCAACAAAGAAGTTCCCCTCAACATCTTAATGACACTAGGTCGCATGATTCTCGCCCCAACGACATTGATTGCACATAATCCAACTCCCGACCGAGTCATTGGATCGTACGTTGTGTTTACCCTATCGACAATCTCAGTTCTAAAACTTCCCCATCACCTCTTCCGAGTGTAAGACGAGGGAATACGTGACTTCGAGTCAACACCGAAGTCCCTATCAACGTCTTAACGACTCTAAGTCACATGAGTCTTGCCCCAACGTCATCGATTGTCCACAATCCAAACCCCGACCGGGTTATAGGATTGTGGCGTTCGTTTATTCTAGTCCGAATCTAGAATTTGTCAAACCCCGTATTCTCGAAATGTAAATCTAAGAAATATAAACAAACAATAAGGCACACACAATTAACATAACAAAGAACAATCACAAACAAAACACAAACTCAACTAAACAACGTTTTCATAAATTATATTAATAATCCCTATACAATCTATGTTTAGACAATGGAAATAACCATGTATACAATGTAAAATGGCATAAACATGCTCAACAACTACCAAAATGTAGAAAACAAAGAGAAGAAATGAGCGACTTAGCCAATATCTAAAGAATAGCCGCTAGAACCGTCCACCAATCGCTTCCCTCTTCATTCTCCACCTCGGGTTAGGCGTTTTCCCTCAAAAATCCCTTATCCTAACCCTAAAATATGGCCTAAGGCCTTAAGGACTGAAGAGGTTGGAAGAGAGGAGGAGATAAGGGTATAAATAGGCCAAACAATATCTTAAAAATATCTCCCACTATGCAGAGGTTTCCGCCTAGGTGGTGGAATTTCTGCCTAGGCGGAGGGGTATGTCGGTTAAAGTTCGCCTAGGAAATAGAAAAGGCAGTGGCTATGGAAAACATTCTACTGGATTTTCACCTAGGCCGAGGAATTTTCGCCTAGGCGATAGTTGATTTCTGCCTAGGCCGAGGAATTTCCGCCTAGGCCGAAATCCAGCAGAAATTAGCTTTTTTCTCTGCATCTTCTCTGCCTAAGCGGAGGTCTGGATGCCTAGGCGGAGGGATTCCTTCTGATTTTTGCCTCCTTGCTTATTTTTCCACCTTTATCTGACCGTTCTCGATACGAATTGATCGTTTATGCTCCGATTTCCTACCCTTTCACCCCACGCACCTGTTTTAATACAAAAAATATAAAAACTAATTAAAACATATAAAAATAACTATAAACGTACTCAAAAACTAACAAATTCGGGTTGAAAATATATAGGTAATTTACACCTATCAAGGATGCCGGCCCATGATTTGAGATGTATGTCCAATCCATGATCTAAGCTTATATGTATAAGGGTGTCAATCGACAGCCTGAGACGTAGGGTCAGGCCATGATCTAGGCTAACACGGAAAGGTGCAGATCGAGAAAAGTAAACTTAGGTTATTAGTAGTTAGTAGTCCATAGTCGGTGGTTGTTTTAAGTTCATTGAGTTTGGTTTCCTGTGTTCTCGATAAAGGCCAAAGATGTTACACATATGCAATATGCCCTTGTTGTTCTTGACACAAAACAAACTATGTATACTATGTACAAAACCCAAAAACACTAAGGAACAATCAAAAGACCATTATATACAAACAATCAAATGATGCTAAACAAACAAAAATTAAATAGAAGTTTAAGAAAACTTATCGAACTTAGATGAGTGGTATCTCCCTAAGTGTTTTTTTCTTCTTCTCCTTTTTTATTCTCTTTTTCCATTTTGTTTGGTTGTTCTTGAGGAACTTCTTGAACTCTTGTTACAAAAGTATCAATATCAGCCTTTTGAGATCTTTTTATAAGAGTTTGAGAGTGTTTAAGGGGTAGAAAACTTAAGGAATCAAGAAACCCTAAAGAGAAATTCAAGCTTAAAGAGAGAAGTGGTCTGACCAATCTTATTTCCTAATGAAAACTGGTTCCTTTTTAGAGGCAAAGACATGCCTGTTTATTCACCAATGCGCATGCATAACTAGACTATTTTAATTGGTTATTTAATGACCATTTAAGGCCATTTATGGCTAGAATGGCTTAGGCAATGATCAAGATTTCTAGGATCTTGTAGGTATCATAAAGATCTTTTTATGATGATCAAAATCTAGCCAAAATATTTTCCATTTAATGCTCTATTTAATGCTGCAATTTAATGCCATTTAATGATCCTTTAATGCTCAATTAATGTTCTTAATAGCCTTGTCACGATGGAGACTAATTTGTCTAGGTTTTTAGGCACTAATTACCTAGGAAATGATAATATTTGGTTCATCATGAGATTTTTTTTTATCAAAATCTTGCCAAACGATTTGCTATTTAATGCTCCATTTAATGCATTCATTTAATATTTCATTAAATGCCATTTATTATTCTTAAATTCTTATCCATGATAAAGGCAACTTAGACATAGGCTTAGGATCTAATTACCTAGAAATTATGAGATTATATCATCATGAGATTTTCTTGAACCAAATCTTCCATAAGATTACCCATTTTAATACTTCATTTTTTGCCTCATTAATGCCATTTAATTATGGCATGCTAATATACTAGCTTAGGCATCATGACATTCCCTAACAAATGTTGATATTATTAGGGATGAAATCATTCCATAAGATACTCATTAAATACTTCAATTTAATGTCAACTTTGGCTAAGGGCATACCAGTAGAGGAATCCTATGCTTTTTCTTAGCTTGGAAGGTATGCTCTTAGTAATCTTGGTGTCTTGGGCACCAATGTACGTAATCATGGATTTATTGCTTGACTTAGAAGATTAACTCTTTAAACAAGACATTAAACAAATAATTTATGTTGTCAATTTGACAAAACTGGCGAAAACAAAAGTTTCAGGAGTCAAAACGTGAAGTAAATGTAATGAGTAAAATTTCCTTAAAATTAAACGGCAGAAACTAATTTAAACATATTAAAAGTGATATTAATAGAAAATCTTATTTTTAATAATGTCATTTTAGTCCCTATTAATTTTAGAAATTTTGAAATTGACCTGAAACCTTTGTTTATACCAAAATTCGTCGATTTCATGATTTTTCCATTTTGTTTTATCCTTTTTTAGTATCAAACGTGATCTAGGGTAGAAATTTGTTCTCTCTAAATCTCGATTGAAATTTTATTCGAATTTACATTTAGACCTGATACTATTAAAAACTAAATGAGTGAGACAAAATGCACTGTCTACAGTTGTCCCTCTTTGTCATGCGAGTTTACTCATGATGATAAAGATAGGAAATATAAACATTTTGTTCCACAAGACACAGAAAGTAAAGGAACCTAACCTAGACACAGTAAATTGGTGAGAAAAAGTCTAGTTGACTCTTCGCGGTTTAAAATTATTAGACGAAGGCATCCACCATCAAACGTGGGAAATGAAACATAAATAGCAATGCATCCGCCATTAGAGGCGGGAAGTTTTTACATCCACCATCAAAGGCAAATATTTTTCGCATCCGCCATCAGAGGCAAGAATGTTTTGCTTCTGCCATCAGAAGCAAGCATTTTACGCGTCCGCCATCAGAGACAGGAATTTAACGCATCCGTCATCAAAGACATGAACTTTTCGCTTCCACTATCAGAGGTTGGAATTTAATGCATTCGTCATCTGGGACAAAAAAATTTCACTCCTGCCATCAGAGACAGGAATTTTATGCGTTCGTCATCAGAGACAGGAATTTTTTGTTCCGCCATTAGAAGTAGGAAATTTACGCAGCCGCCATCAGAGGCAAGATTTTTTCACTTCCGCCATTGGAAGTAAGAATTTTATGCATCCATCATCAAAGATAAGAATTTAAAGCATTCATCATTAGAGACAGGTATTTTTCGCTTCTGCCATCAAAGGCAAAAATTTTATGCGTCCATCATCAGAGACAGGAATTTAATACATCCGTCATCAGAGACATGAATTTTTGTTTCTGCCATCAAAGGCAGGTATTTTATGCACCCGTCATCAGAGATAGGAATTTAACGCATCCGTCATCGGAGATAGGAATAAATGCTATAGTGTGGTTTAGTGTTTGACCGAACCTATATGGGTTGCCTACGTATCCTATCCTGGTCTTCACCAGGAATTAGGTCAAAACATAGTTTGAAAACGTTTAAAATATTTAAATGATATCGTAAGTCAGGGTTGGGCAAAAAAAAAGTTATGGGTTAGAGAAACCGATCTAAGGGACTGTCTTCTCAGTCTGAGACTGAAACGAACAAACGATGGTTCTCGTAGGAGAAACTCAAGTTTCTTTTAAAATTTAAATCTACATTTATTTATTTATTTAAACATTTCTTTCAACGTTTATTTATTCAAACATTTATTTATTTATTTAACCATTTATTTATTTTTAAAAAAATAAACATCTATTTATTTATTTAGACATTCATTCATTCATTCATCAGTTCATTTATTTATTCTTTATTTAAAAATTTATTTATTTATTTATTTAACCATTCATTCATTTATTTATTCACTTCATTTATTTATTCTTTATTTAAACATTTGTTTATTTTATTTATCAAGCATTTAAACATTTCAACATAGACATTTTAATTTTATTTCCCTTTATTTTTCTCTTTCATTTTTATTTCTAAATTTTTTTTTATTAAGCATTTTTATTTTATTTTTTGTTCCTCTCTCTTTCTTTCTCTCTTTCATTTTATTTAGGAGCAGCGTCCCGGCATGGGACTAGAAAACAAATTTAAAGAATTTTGTAAGGGAAGTTAATCATGATAAAATGTGACCCAGTCCAAGACTGGGGTTCGGTGATACGTACTTCTTCAGGGGAAATGAATCACAATGTTTTATACCCCAGCTCAAGTTGGGGGTGAATCTAATCAAGGAATCTCGATATAGAAACCTAATATAATTTGCCCCAGCCTGAAATAAATCCTTAAGTGTTTGGGAAAATATGGCGAAACCCTCCTAAGATGCCCACATATCTTGAATCAAGTGTGTAATTTTTTTTAGTGTTGAAATGAGATTAAAATTGCATAGGTTGCTTATGTATTCAGATTTAGGTTAGGAATCATATCAAGATGAAGTTTTGATGACAATGTTTTTAAGTGTTCGACCGAACCCACAAGGGTTGCCTATATATCCTGATTTTCTAAGTTAGAAATCAGGTCAAAACGTAGTTCTCTTTATAATATGATTCTATTTGTCAAGGCATCCCAGTCTATGACCCAGGAAGGAAATGAACACGGATTCCCGTGGGAAAATCCTAACTATAGTAAAATGTGTCCCAGTCTTTAACTGGGGCAGTAAATGGATAAGTTCCGCTAGAAATCAAATCCGACACATCTTATCATGCAATAAAGAACGTAACTGGTATAAAATATGCCCCAGCTTGTGGGCTGGGGTTTCTACAGTTGGATAATCGAATCTTAATAGGTTTTCTACGTACCTTAGCACGTTGCCAAGGATCAGGTCATAACGTAGTTCCGAACAATGAGATGATTTTAAGAGTTATACCTAGTGTAGGTAAAGATAGCTACGTTCATTATCAACAATTTGCTCCATCCTAATGGTAAGATCGAGTGTTGTCTTGATTGTTGGTCTGCTAAACTCTTTGAATAACGTTGTTTTAAGTTTTACTGCTAGAGGACCAGTGCTTAGAGCACTTGATTAGAAATCGAAATTCATCACTTAGGAGGATTCTATTTGATAATCACAAGGTCACTTTTCTAATGACATTCTACTATACCCTGACACTTTGCAGGAATGGGTAAATTCTATTATCAAGATGCAATTTATATGAGGTCGACTCCTTGTCTAACTTCAGAGTTAGTTGAAGCCACTATTAGAGACAGACATCAGTACGGTGGCTGGTGAAGTAACTGACCGAGTTTCATGTCCGAGAATTGCCTATTAGCCTACTAGAGCTTCGAGATAAGATGTATAAGTGCAAGTGTTATGTTGATAATGGCATATTGATGCAAAATGATATGCGAGATGCTACAAACTCTTGTGAAATATGATAACTAATTTTTCTCATTTGTGAAAAAGTTATGCATGCCTAAGAAAAACGTGATGCATGGTACCTGTGTAGTATTTGGATACTGGTATGTGTATTGTGACTTTGTAAGAAAAATGTCAAAGAAATACAAGATCTACATGATGACATTGCATAATGACACTTGTGTAAATGAATGCATTTTTTCATTTTTCCTTCATTTTTAGTTATATGAGCCTAAACATAATGATGTATGATTTTTATGATGCCTAAATATTTTGTTAGGAATATTTCCCTAAGGAATGCAAGGTCTATATAGTGATGCCAATTTTTCATTTTCTTTTTCTTGCTTGCATTAGGTACCTTTTGCTATCAACCATATCCCTTAGGTGTTTTCCTATTGTCTCTTATACAGAAGTCTGGCCGGTGATTCTGAGAGGCTTTTTGTTCCTTGGTTTCTACTTGCGTTGCAACTGAAATTCGGGCCCAAGATTGAGGTTGCCCTTCAAGAAGGTTATGTACAACTTTTATTATAGGATGGAATGGTTTAGCAAGGAATGGTGGAGGGTTATACCAAAGTTGAGCTCAGGATGTCCTGGAATGGGTGAATCTATCTTGAGATAGAGATCGTTGACTGTCTGACTTCGGCTTTGAATGACTTTCTGATGAGTTTTGGGAGAGATTTTGAATAAATGGCTTACTTAACAAAGCCTATTCTCTTCATTTTCCTCTACTTTCTTGAGTTTATATCTAATGTTTTAGGTATTATACCTATACATGGTATGTATATTTCCTTTTTCACTTTTATATAGGATTATTTTTTCTAACATACACTCAAGCGATCAAATTCAAACATTTAATCATCTCAGTAATTGTTATAATTTTTACATTGGATTAATCTAGATTATGATAAATATGATTTCAATAGTAATTTATACCAAATATCCATAGTTATTAGTTGAAATAGGTTGTCCAACTCAATTCCATCAAGTTATGATAATTGATCTTTTCTGAGATCGTTATCGAGATTATCTACAACCCTGTATGCTTCTCGAGGTTTTTTCAATGGTTTCGATTCATCTCTTCTATCTTGAATTGAAGGAGACTTGAATGTGCCTTACCAACATAACTCAAATTAGGAAGAAAATAAATAATAGAAAAACAAATGTTAGTTAATGATGCCTAACAAATGTTGGCTTATCCTGGTAGTATTGAGAGAACCGTTTTTCTTTTCACTATGGAAACTAGGGTCTCACACTTCTGATATAGTTCATGTAGCGGACTTTGGGTAGTGATCCCAATCTAGTTGGCCCAAGTCACTAGATGTTGAGACACCCCTACGACTTAATACTCGGATTATATAGACAATGTGATTCACCCTATTGCCTTCGTGTGACCACTCAGTATTTAAAAACTTTCTGCTACCATTCTTTATTATTATGTTTTTTCTCAACACTCACTTTTAGGATTTCACATATTCGAGAATAAGGTCGTTTGAGTCAATCTCGAGGTCTTCGTTCAATTCACCTCTTTCTAGGATACTTTTCCATTATCGGCTCTTATCTAGAAAAGTCTTTTTATCCTCTTCTAACTTGCTTCTTTTCTCCTTAGAATGGAAAAACCGGTCCTACTCATTTTGATCATTTCGAGTAGGCATCTACGAGTTTCCAAAACTTTCATCGACGGATCTACTATTTTTCGGCACGATCTTAGTCTATATAAATTTTTCCTAGAAGACTATCTCCCCTTCTTTACCTATCTGGACTTTTCGAGAATTTTTCTTTGGCAAGGTAAGGTTCCAAAACTTTCCTTATCAAAACTTTATTGTGAATCCTTCTTTTAATTCTTCAAATATTTCTTCCTTTAAGTTGGTTGAGGACGTCTTCTACAGATCTTCTATGGCTCCTTTGACATCCTCGGATAGGAACATATGTGACAATTCCACATAAAAATTCTCGATTTTTTTCTAACTTTCTCAGATTTTTCGTCAATATCTCACCACCGTCTAGTTGTAACAAGACATTTCTTTTAACATTTTCTTTGGATAATGATCTAATTTAGTATTGAAACAATATTATCATAACTTTGATTGTTCGCAGTATGTGAATTATGACAAGAAAAATTAATTTATGAAAGTTAGAGTATAAAGACCTGAGTTAACCTTAGATAAAATAAACATGCATTTAGTGATATTTAGATTTAGTGTACATGCATACAAGATAATACCTAATTCATTAGAAAGTACTTTAATAAATTAAAGGAAAAGTTGAGATAGGTATTGACTCCTTAAAGTTTCGGGTCTTTTGAGAAGCTTATGACCCCCAGTTGGATGAGATCCTCGGCGCAGGTCTTAAGGACTGGCACTGGTTAGTGTGATGACTGGCACATCTAGAGTGGTATTGACAAAAACTGCGAGGGTTAAACCTCGGATCTTGAGGGTTTTCACGGATAGGGGGAATGGGTGCCAACCACTTATTTTTTGAAGCCATAGTGGTAGATTTGAGAGAAATGAACAGGGAGGGTGAATGGTCTCTTTTTTTTAGGTGCTTGAATAGGCTTAAAAATTTGATGAGTTAGTTGAATTGGAGTCTGAAGTTGGTTGCGGGTTTGAGGAGAGTTGCTTAGATATGGAGAAGAGATGAAAGGATGGTGTTCTGGGTGGATAGGAGTCCTGATTATTGGGGTCGTATACAAACTTCCATCTTGACAGGTTGGTATAACCTTTTCATCTCTTTGATGGATTGATCCATGTAGTCCATTTGCTTCCATATTTTGAAAATTTCTCCTTAGATTGAGTTTTCTTTAGGTTCGAGGTGTTTATCTCAGCTAGACAATTCTTGGCTTGTGGTGGTGGCCCAAAGGTTGACCGAGATTTTGGTTGATTTGACTTCGTCTCTAGTATACGACTTCTCTTGAGGAATGTCATCCTCCTGTTTGGCAAGGCTTTGTAATGTTTTGTGGCAATCCATTTTCCATGAGGGAGCTTCTTGATTCCATGTTTCTTGCTTATATACTACATTCTTTATTTGTAAGAAGTAAAATATATATATATTATTTTAGATAAAAGAGAATTATTTATGTTTAAAAATTGAAGACGTATTTCTTGGACTTTGTTTGATCATGAAGATAAATTTAAACTCCAACTAGGCTTGACCCTCAAAAGTCCTCAGCAGAGTTGCAAGCAGACGTACCCCAAATTTTGGAAAATATGAGAAGAAAACGAGAGAAGAGGAAGAAACAATTTGGTTTCCTCCTTCTCGAAATCCTCAAAAATCCATTCATTTTGGAAAAAAAAATATTTCGGGGTATTTCTAGACGCCGATTTTGTAAACATTATTTTGGGTCAGGATTTATTTAAAAAATGGAGTCTCCACTTAGCATTGAGTTAAATAGTGTGCTAGGTCACTGGAATTTTTAAAATCTTGTTTATTTTAAGAAAAGGCCCAAGTTTTGACATGAAAAATACTAGGTCTTTACCACATATTTCTTTAAAGTTCAGGGGTTGGTTATGCTCGGGAAAAGTGTTAGGCACCCCATGATACCCGGCCGAAGACGGTACCTAAGTTTAAATGAATCTTTAAGATCAAACTAGTCCAAGTAATTTCCTTCGGTTTTGGTTAACACACTAATTCCTATTTTTTATGTCTTTGTCTTTTTTATGTTATTTTATTGATGTGCCCCGATTTTCCAAAAAAGGAAAAAAATAATAAATAATAAATAAGCTTAAGGAGGGGATTTTTAAAGCGCCAATTTTCTCAAAAAATATACTTAAGCCGTTTTAAAAATAAGGAGTCACCACCTAACATTGGGTTTAAATAGTGTGCTAGGTCACCAAATTTTTAGAAAACAATTTAAAAGGCCTAAGTAAAAAATTTGACTCCAAAAACACGGTTAAACCAAAGATTCATTTTAAAGGCTCGGGGTCGGTTATACTCGGGGAAGGTGTTAGGCACCCTAAGACGCCCGTCCGAAAATGGTACCTTATGTCCAATTAAGTCCAATTAGTTTAGTCCGAGTATTTTATTTTATTTTGAAATCATTTCCTTCTTATAAAATCTTTTTGGTATTTTTCATAAATAAGGTGAGACAATTTTTAGATTTTTGGGAATGTTCCCCCGGTATAACTTCTTATCGAATATTAAAGATTCGACAATGATGGTCCCCCGGGGGGTTTATGTATGCTTCCGAGAGACTTCTTTAATTTAAATAGGCAAACTAAATAGATGAATGAGATTTGTAAATATGAATGCAAAACTAACATTTAAATGAGTTTCATTTTTTATACAAAAGTGACTAAAAAAACTAAATGATTTAATTTAAATATGTTGATGCAAACTAATATGAATACGGGAATCGAATAGGGGACATTTCGTGAATTAACGTGATTATGCGTGACAATGATTTAATTAAAAAATATAAGTGATGCACGTGTCATGACTAAATATGAAAAAGTAGTATGGATTCGGAAAAAAAAAACTATGTATGAAAAATGTGAGTAGTGAAAATGTCCTAAACATGCCGTCTAAATTATACGAGAAATAAACACGCTAAGTAGATGTAAAAAAAAAAAATCCATTTTGAGTTTGCCTAATTAATTTAAAGAAATCCCGTTTTGAAATTCCCTCAAATTATATAGATAAGAGAATTGAGGGAGGTTCACGGAAATAATTTAGTTGAAATTAATCTTTTCGATACTTAAAAGAAATCCGACGAAAAGTTTACCGAGAGAATAGATTTTCTAAAATCATTCATTTCTAAATTCCACTCAAGTCGGGGAATGGAAACGAGGTCACGAATAACTCTCCCACGATTTATCGAATCGTCGGATTTACCTTAAGGTTCGTAAAGACTAATTTCTACAAAAATAAAATATTTTATTATTTTTTTTGGATTTTTTTTTTTTTTTTTTTTTTTTTGCGTTTTTGACAACAAGAATAAATCAAATAAATAAATAAAATACAAAAAAATAAATAATGAAAACATCATTCACCTAACGATTGGGGTTAAGTTTAAGCACGAGAAACTCACCTCGACGTTTTCATTGGATCATCGAACAACCTTTCTTTTTTTGAGTTTTTCTTTATGAATTTGTAAATAAAATAAAATAAGAATGCAGAAAGTAAAAAAAAAATACAGCGATATGGGTGTCCTCGTCTAAACGCTCAAAGGTTTAGATTGAGAGTGAGGAACCTCGTTTCGGTATTTTTCATCGAGTCATCGAACTACTAGAAGGAATAAAGTTTGCAAGAATTTAAACTATGGAGATATTTAAATAAACTAAAAAATAAAATAAAAACATACCTGTTCTAGGCCTAGAATCCTGATACTCAGGCTTTTTCTCTCGCAGACGGCTTCTCGAAAAGGTGTTTGGGAATCACTCTTCTAGGGGGTGGCTCCTCTCAATTCTTGAATGTCTTCGAAGGGTTTCTCTTTGAATTTTTTTTTTTTTTTTTTTTTTTTGTGTCTAAATTATGAGGAGGAGGGTCTTATTTATAATAAGGATGGAGAATGAAAAATCCTATAAACCTTAGGAAACTCTAGTCCCAATTCGACGAGTAAAATGAAACAAAACCTAAAAGGAAAGGGAAAATGAAACCTAATCCCATTTTGACAAGGAAACCTTTTCTTTTCCATTTTTTTAGTTTTTTATTTTTCTTATTTTCTTTTATTTTTCTTTTCTTTTTTCATTTTTTCTTTTCTTTTTTCTCTATTTTTTTATTTTTTTTATTTTTTTGAAAATAAAAATAAAATAAAGCATAAATTTTTGCGGGACGGTCAAAATGCCATGTCTACATTTATGTAAGAAGATAAGAAAACGTTATTTATGAAAAACAACAACAGATAAAACAAATTAAAATAAAGAAACAAATGTCTCCCTTTTAGACCGCCTATCGATTATGTAAGAATCGACAAGTTTAGGCATGGGGGGATTTTATTCGAAAAAACTTGATTTAACAAAAACTAGTTTATTATTTTAAAAGAGAGGACAAAGATTAGACTAATTTTAAGAAAAACACATTTTTATTTGGAATGTGAAAGACCATATTTTAAGTATAGAAAATATAACAAAAGCAAGTAAAAGTTTATAGACAAAATATATAAAAACTTTTATTTAAGAAAGTAATGTAGAAAAAACAAATGTTTATATATTTTTTTATTAAAAAGCGAAATACTTTTCATGTAGAAAAAATATTATGTGAAAAACACTTTTTTATTTTTATTTCTTTTTTATTTAAGAAAAGTAAAAACAAGACCTGACACAAATGATAAATGATATGCACCTTTGATTTTGTCAAGAACATTTCAACCGAATTGACTTGCTTAGACAAGTTTAATGTTAAGGTTTACTTTTGTTAGTCCAAAAGCGAAAAAAAAATATAGAATATAAGTGTCAATCTTACTCGTAACTAAGAAGGGGGAAACATTTTTTAAGAAGACACACACTTATCCACAAAGGAATAGAGGACCTCCATTTATTCTACCTTTTAGCTACAAGGTTCTAAACATAGTAATATATAAAAGGTATCAGTTTATGATCTGAGATGTAGGGTCAGGCCCTAATCTAGACTTAAATGTATAAGGGTGTCAGTCCACAGCGTGAGACGTAGGGCCAAGCCATAATCTAGGCTAGTGCGGAAAGGCGTATAGTGAGAAAAATGTAAGTTGTTAGTAATTAGTAGTCCATAGTCGGTGGTTTATTTTAAGTTCATTGAGTTTGGTTTCATGTGTTCTTGACAAAGGCCAAAGATGCTATGCATATGACATATGTTCTTGTTGTTCTTGACACAAAATAAACTATGTACACTATGTACAAAACCCAAAACATTAAAGAACAACCAAAGGAACACTATATACAAACAATCAAATTATGCTAAACAAACAAAAATTAAAGAGAAGTTTAAGAAAACTTACCTAACTTAAGGGAGTGGCCTTTAACTAAGTGTTTTTTTCTTCTTCTCCTTCTTTAATCTCTTCTTTCTTTTTTTGTTTGGTTGTTCTTGAGGAACTTATTTTACTCTTGTTAGAAGAGTATCAAGATCACCATTTTAAGAGATTTTTGGAAGAATTTGAGTGTGTTTAAGAGGTGGAAATCTTAAGGAATCAAGAAACCCTCGCGAGAAATTTGAGCTTAGAGAAAGAAGTGGTCTGACCAGTCTTGTTTTCTAATGAAAATAGACTGCCTTTTATAGGCAAAGGCATGCATGTACATTCACTAATGCGCAGGCATAGTCAGATTGCTTTAATTGGTCATTTAATGACCATTTAATGTCATTTATGGCTAGAATGGCTTACGCAATGATCAAGATTTCCTAGGATCTTGTAGGTAATCATGAAGATCTTGTTACGATGATCAAAATTTATCCAAAATTTTTGCCATTTAATGCTTCATTTAATGTCCAATTTAATATCATTTAATGATCATTTAATGCTCAATTAATGTTCTTAATAGCCTTGTCATGATGAAGCCTAATTAGTCTAGGCTTTTAAGCACTAATTACCCTAGAAAAATGATGATATTTGGTTTATCATAAGATTTTTTTATCAAAATATTGTCAAAAGATTTATTATTTAATGCTTCATTTAATGCATTCATTTAATGTTTCATTAAATGTCATTTAGTGTTCTTAAATGCTTAGCCATGATTAAGGCTACTTAGGCATAGGTTTAGGCACAAATTACCTGTGGAAATTATGAGATTCTATCATCATGAGATTTTTTTTTAACCAAATCTTCCATAAGATTGCCTATTTTAATGCCTCATTAATGCTTCATTGAATTTCATTTAATGATGGCATGCTAATATACTAGTTTAGGCATCATGACATTCCCTAGAGAATGATGACATTAGTAGGGATTAAATAGTTCCATAAGATAATCATTAAATGCTTGAATTCAATGCCAACTTTGGCTAAGGGCACACCAATAGAGGAATTCTATGTTTTTTGCTAAGCTTAAAAGGTGTGCTCTTAGTAATCTTGGTGTCTTGGGCACCCATTTACCTAATCAAGGATTTATTTCTTGATTTAGGGGATTAACACTTTAAACAGGAAATTAAATAAATATTTTTGGTTGTCAATTTAACAAAATCGATGAAAATGAAAGTTTTAGGGGTCAAAACGTGAAGTAAATGTAATTAGTATTTTTTTCTTAAATTAAAGGGTATAAGCTAATTTAAGCATATTAAAAGTGATATTCATAGAAAATATACTTTTACTATTGTCATTTTAGTCCCAATTAATTTTTAGAAAATTTGAAGTTGACCCAAAACCATTGTTTATACCGAAGTTTGATTGAATTGACGATTTTATGATTTTTTCATATTATTTTATCATTTTTTAGTATCAAACATGATCTACGAAGGAAATTCATTTCCTCTAAACTTTGGTTTAAAGTTTATTCGATTTTTTACTTTAGATTCGATATTATTGAAAACTAAATTAGTGGGACAAAATACAGTATCTACAGTGACCCGATAGGAAGGTATGTCCTGCAAGTGTGTTGTGACCAAGCAGGAGGGCAAGTTCTACAGATAGTTGATATATTTATAGGTGTGATCTACCCACATATTTTCACACCGAATTAAGTTAGTTTTCGAGCGTTTATATAGTATTTTATTACGTTTTAATTAGTTTTATTACTTTTTGTATAAATCAGGTGTATGAGGAAAAAAGATAGGAAACTGGAGCGAAAACGATAAGATCGAACCAAAAACGGTCGAAGAACTGTGGAAAAAAACAAGTTCGGAGGCAAAACTGTGAAACAAGCCCACCGCCGCGACGGTGAAAATACTGAGAAGACACAAATGCTACTGACGAATCACCACCTAAGCGGTGAACCAGCAGAATGTTTACCAAATCCACTGCTGTCTTCACCGCCACGGCAATCAACTAACCTACCTACTCCACTGCTGCGGCACTGAATCCCACGGCCGCGGCGGTGACCCTCTGCACAACCTAAGATATTTATTAGATATTTTTGAGATATTTTGCTTATAAATACCCACTCATATCCCCTCCTATTGATCCCCTCGGCCATTTGGGCACATTAGGCCATACTTAGGCTTAAGTTTAGGAGTTTTAGAAGTGGAGCTCACACCCCGAAGTAGAGAAGACGGCGAAGCGATCGTTGAGCGTTCTTAGCTGCTAATATTCGGACGAGGCTGAGTTCTTAGATTCTTTTCCTTATTTCTTTAACTTAGGATTATGTAAGGATGTTTAGCTTGTTCTTTCATTGTAAATGCAGTTATGGTCGTAGTTAAATATGGATTGTATAGGGATTAACAATAAATTTATGAATATGTGTTTGGACGATTTTGGTGTTGTGTTTATGTTTGTTCTTCATAGTTTGATTGTGTTTATCGTATTATTTGTTTATCATGCTTAGTTATATACATGGAGAATACGGGGTTTGACAAATCCTAGATTTGGATTAGGGTAAACAAACACCACAATTCTATAACCCGGTCGGGGTTTGGATTGTGGACAATCGATGACGTTGGGGTAAGACTCACGCGACCTAGGGTCGTTAAGACGTTGAGGGGGACTTCTTCGTTGACACAAAGTTGCGTTATATCCCTCGTCTTACACTCGGGAAAGGTGGCGAGGGAGTTTTAAAACAGAGATTGTCGATAGGGTAAATACAATGCACGATCCAATGACCCAATCGGGAATTGGATTGTGTGCAATCAATTATGCTGGGTGAGACTCGCGTGATCTAGGGTCGTTAAGACGTTAAGGGTAACTTATTCGTTGACTCGAAGTCATGTATTTCCCCGTCTTACACTCGAAAAAGGTGGCGGTGAACTTTACATACCGAGATTGTCAAATAAGTCGAACACCGTAAACGTGAGTAAATCGAGATCGAACATGTATTTGTAAACACGTTAATCCCTAGGCAATTCTTTCCCCTAAAACATATTAGTATATTAGTATAGTAAATTTAGGTTATATTAGTATTAGTTTAATTAATTAATTACATTTGTTTTTAGCCTAGATAAAGTTAGGTCATGACAAACGCGATACTCGATAGTAACGACACCAATCCCTGTGGATACGATAACCCGATCTTTCACGATCACACTATACTAAAACTTTGACCTCGTACACTTACAAGTAGTCAAATACGATGAGAATGCAAAATCATTCGCCGTACATAAATATTGTTCGTGTTGTTGATTATCATTATGATATAGCGGTTTATACCACGTGTTGGCTCCAACCATTGTAGATATTGAATGGCTCTGGCACTAGTAACTTTACAATGCGTAGATGTACAAGTTACTATACTGTCACAACTCCCTATCATGAAGTAAATGATCATATGGCTAGTAGAAAAGTACACGTGTGGTATTTTATTATATAAAAATAAATGGATCAATTTATTTAAATCCAGTTACTTTAATTTGATGATATCTGTGGGATTTTGATACTGCTTAGTTTGTGGTTATATTTTGTTTCTGAAAGTGGATTTTGATAAATGCTCTTGATCCATAAATTATTTTTTTATATTATGAAGACAGTATACCGATAAAATATTTTATCTCAAGTACTCCAATTAGATATAAGTCATTACTGGCGTTAGATAGAGTCAAAGAATAATGTGACTTTTGAGGCTGTCAGGACAGTTGTTAGTAATAAGGTGTTTGGACTTTTGAGGTTCGTTATAGTATAGTTGAATATATATAATCCCTGAATTTTAAGTTGATAATTTTTTTAAAAAAAAAAAAAAAATCTATGTCAATTGACAGTTAGTTGTATATTTGTTATTCAGGTTATATTTGATAATGGTTAGGTAATGTCAAGTCGAGTCATGCTTAGCCTCGGACACGGGGTCTAAGGTAAAGTGTGACAATTAATATTATAATTTAGTTCATATTATATATATTAGTATTACTAATATTTTTCTCAACTTCTAATTCATTTCTTTGAATCTCTTCTTCTTCAACAGTTGCACCTACTCCACCTCTCACTTCTTAAGATCTGCTGCAACCACTATTCTCATCTTACTCCACTAGTCCACCTCCACCTCTCCATGTCTACTGCTCCACATATCCGCCATTCTTAGTAGTACTGCTTCACTTCCACTGCTCCAAGCCTCCAGCTGTTGTTCTCCACCGATCCACCTCCACTACTCCACGGATCTATAGCTCCACCAGTTCACCTATAAGGCCCATTTTTGCATGTGCATATTTTTAATTTTATTTTAGAATATTTAGAAAATAATGGGGTTTATTGTGTTATTAAAATTTCACTTCGAAAAATTAAAGGTCATTATGGTATAAAAAATTAATTAATTTAAAGAATTTTGGGAGTCAATATGTTAATTTAATTTTAATTTGATTTTCAAAAGTTTTATGGGTTAATTATGAAATTTAAAAATTTACCTTTAAGAGTTTTAGGGTTGAGTAAATATTCATAACATTGTCTTTGGGTTATATATGTAATTAAACTAAAATAGCTTTCTATTCTTATCAATGTAAAATAAATTATAAAATCCTATTTCTAAATTTTATTAATAGTTAGTTATCTTCTTAAACTAAAATACTAATTGATAAATTTTATAATTATAATAACAATATTTTATTTTGCACAAATTAATGTAAGAAAAATGGATGATTAATTTTAATAAATTTCATATAATTAGAAAAATTTGGGAGTTGTAAAAAATAATATTTTAGTGTTATGCATTTCATATTAGATTTATCTAGTAAAATTCTTAATTTAGGTTATTTCGTTATTAAGGCGACACCGACTACGGCAGTATTTCAATGATAGTCTAGTAGCAGTGCAATTTTTTAGATGAGTGTGTTGTCTTCTATGTAAATTGACAAATTATATTTTCGTACTAAATTGTAAAAAAAAATATGGTTTTATAATGTTACGTAGATAATTTAAATTTTTAAATATAGAAAGTGACTTTTATTATTGTCTTGTTATGTCATAGTATGGTCCCAACAGGAGCGCATCTCCTGTGGGATGTTGTTTGTCCTAATTGAAGGGCATATCTTGTAGAACGTTGTGGTGTGACCCGACAGGAGGGCATGTTCTACAGGTGGTTGAATATATATATATATATATATATATATATATATATATATATATATATATATATATGTTGTTGTTGTTGTTGATTATCATTATGATACGGTAGTTTATACTATATGTTGTTGGCTCCTACCATTAGAGATATTGAATAGCCCTGACACTGATAACAATCTTAGATTGCACAGTTGTACATGTTAAAGTACCATTATAACTCCCGATCATGATGTGAAACGATCATATGGCTAGTAGGGAAGTATGTGCGTCATATTTTATTATATATCAAAATAATTTGACTAGTTGACATTCAATTGTTTTATCATGATGATATTGGTGGGATTTTGTTATTACTCATTATGTGATTATATTTATATTTTGAAAAGTGGTATTTGGTAAAAATACTTGATTCATAAATTATTTTTATATTATGAAGACAATACACCGATAAAATATTTTTTATCAAGTACTCCAATTAGATTTGGGTCCACTACTGGTGTTAGATAGCGTTAGAGAATGATGTGGCTTGTGAGTCTGTTAAGGCAGTTGCTGGTAATGAAGAGTTTGGACTATTGTGGTTTGTTATGTATAGACATGTATTTATAATCATATATTTCGAGTTGGTGAAAAGGTAAATAAAAAAATGAAAAGTTATGTGTATGAATAGCGTCGCATATTGATTTGTGTTTTAGAAATACTTCTCCGAAAAATAAAAGGGAGAAACCAATGTTGACCCTGGAAACTAGGTCGTTACACCACTTTCACATCCACCACTCCATCAGTCCAACAGTTCACCAATCCTTCGCAACAACGGGTCTGTTTTGTAGCGGTCTTACTTCGTGGTGTTGCGACAGTCCTACTCTAGCCCGATGAATATGTTTCTGCTTTGGCCCTCAATATCTTTCTCTTTGCTTAAGCTTTAAGATCTAGTAACATATGTTCTTAATCTTGTTTAGGCTTTAATTTTTGTTTCACTGCATTAATTTTTTATTATCATTGCTTTAACTTTTGTTTATCATGTTTTAGCCCTTGTATAGTATATAATTTTCATTTGTGTTTGTTCAAAAATTTCTTTGAATTGTTCATTTTGTGCTAATTCCATTTTTTGTGGTTGTTGATAAGTGAAATCCGATCCTTTTTTTGAAAACTGAGAACAAAGACAGAAATATAAGAGCAAAAAATAATACATTTTTGTGTTTTACTCTCTGATTTTTAAAACAAATTGCAGGGAGTGATAAATTTATTCTAACATACTAATAATTGTTCTGTTTTTTTAAATTTGTTGATCCTAAGATTTTGATGAACAATTAAGTATTAATATTTTGGTGGAACTAATGTTTTGATTGAGTGTTTCAGTTTTAAAGTTCCAGTGATGAAGATGACAAATTAAATGGATGCTAAATAATGATATTGAAGATATCGAAGAAATTAGGGAAAACAAATCAGGTGAATCTTAACTCTTAATATCACAATTAGGAACACATACATGGCACAAAATGTATAGTATTATTTATGTGTATTTTGATTAAATGAAATTATTTGCTCCTATGTGATTTGAAAAAAAATATATTTTTGATTGACTAAAATGGAATATAAGAATATTAGTGGAGCTTATTTAGAAGAGAAAATAGTTAAAGGGGAAAACCGTAAAAGAAAATAAATTAAAAACGTTTGCAGAAGAGAGATCCAGAAGACATTAGTCGATTGATGAGTCGACCGGACCAAACTGCTGAAAGATCCTGTATCTCTAAGTTGACTAACAAATCGACCGGCCAAGAGGAGATGAACTCTCTGAATCTACAAGTCGACTGATAGGTCGACTGATGAACGCCTTGGCTACAACTTGAATCTACCAATCGACTAGTCGGTCGACCGGATGCGCTGTTTCAGGATACTGTTTTATCCGAGATTATATCCAAAAGTAGACATTTTTTGTTGGGATTTGAGAGAGATTTCGGGGATATTTTCTATATTTAAAATATGGTTTACATATTAATTAAATCCTATTAATATGGTTTATTAAATATTAATGTTTCTCAATTTGGTACTTAAAATTGATTATATTCCTATTAATTGAGATTGAGAAATATTTGGAGGGTCTAATTGAAAGATTTGAAAGTTGTTTTAAAGTGAATTGAACCTAAATGAAGTCATTATAATATAAGGGGTCTATAAGTGCTATTAATTGTCATTGACCTGCGAATTTCTTATATGAAAAATATATATATTGAGAGAGCAAAGAAGTTAAGATCATTTGTGAGCTTTTATAAGAGTTATCATATTAAGATATTGTGAGCTTTTCTGAGAGACGATCTTGAAGATCAATTGCTATTAATCTTTGCTGCTACCGGATTTGAAGTTACATCGTTCTAATCATTCTTTCTGTGGATTCCAGGTGGGATCTTTCCAATTATATTCTTTCATTGCATTATCTAATTATTGTTCGGAAATTGATCTTAGAAATTGTTTTTTATTTTTGATGAAAATATTTTTACAAACAATTTTCTGAATCTGATTATGTGCTCCAATTTGCTACCAATATCTTAGTCAAAATCAAATTTTTCTATCTCACGTTTTTCTATCACTAGATTGGGATATTAATTGAGTTATTATTTATCTGGGGTGGTAGAAGCTCCGAGTGACATTTCCTGCTTATCATTTTTTGGTTAGTAGTGTGACGGGTTAAATACTGTTGGGGGTATTTAATCAAGGGTAGCTGGATTTCAGTCTCTTCCTGTAAAGAGATTGAGGTAGTGATTCTTCCTAGACAGAATTGCGATTTGAGTAATTTGTACACGTTTCATCCTTACCGGGGAAAATTATAGTTGGAGTGTTTTGTGAGGTTTTGATTCTTAAGCCTTAGTGTTAAAAGGAATTAGGTTATTCTTTAACCTGTAAAAAGTAAAGGTTCTTTCTTATCTTGGAAAAATTATATTGTAAAAGTTGATTCAGAGCTTGTAAAAGAATCGGTGTGAGGGTTTGTGATGGCCCAGTATAATACCCAAGAAGGGGGTGAATTAGGTAATTAAAAATAATCAGAATAAAATTCAAAAAATCAAATAATTAATTTTATGCCTAAATTAATTATTATCTTTATAACACAGCGAAATTATAATAAGTCCAAGTGCACACCCAAACAACAAATATAAACGAATTAAGACAGCAGCACACCAGAGATTTATACTGGTTCACCAAACTACTCTTGGCTAATTCAGTCTCCCGAGCTCCATGGAGGTCGCACCCACTAAAACCAAGTTCCTTTAAAGGTAGGAACCAAACCCACACACCGATTCTTTTACAGGCTCAGAATCAACTTTTACAATTTTCTTTTCTCAGGCTAAGGAATAACATCTACTTTTTACAGGATAAAGAATAATCTAATTGTTTTTAACACAAGGCTCAAGAATCACAACCTCACCAAAACACTCCAAATATCCTTTTACCCGGTAAGGATTGAACCGTTACAAACACACTAAAAAATAAGAACAATTCTTATCCAGAAAGAATCACTACCTTAATCTCTTTACAGGAAAAGACTAAAACCCTGCTACCCTCGATTAAATATCCCCAATGATATTTAATCCGTCGCAACTCACTAATACAAAAATTAATAAGTAAATCTCACCCGGATCTTCTACCACCCCAATCAAATAAAAACTCAATCAATATCCCAACTAGTGATAGAAATATGTGAGATGCAGAAATCTGATTTTAACAAGATACAGGTAGCAAATTGGAGCACGTAATCAGATTCAAGAAATTGTTTAAAAAATTATTTTTTTCAAAAATCAAAAACAATTTCTAAGATCAATTTCCAAAAATAAAATAATAAACAAGCAACAATCAGTATGAAAATATCTTACCCGGAATCCACAGTATTAATGATTAGAAAAATGTAGCTCCAATTCCGGTATCAGTAAAAATTAATTGCAATTGATTATCAGAATCACTCTTAGAATAGCTCACAATATCGTAGAATGATAACTCTTATAAAAGTTTTCTTAAAATGATATAAAACTGATTTTCTCTCTTAGAATGATTGCCTTACTTAGAAAATTCGCAGGTCTATATAAATGCACATGTAATCAGCCTCCTAACGGTTAGTTTACAAGTGTCATGACAATAAAATACTCTTATAGACCCCTTATAACATAAGGACTTTATTTAGGTTCAATTTCACTTAATAACAACTTTTAAAACTCTCAATTAAATCCCCAAAGTATTTCTCAATCAAAATAAATAAGTGTAGAATCCATTTTAATTACTAAATTGAGAAACATTAATATTTAATTAACTATATTGAAAGGATTTAATTAGTATATGAACCATATCTTAAACATTAAGAATATTCCTGAAATCTCTCTCAAATCCTAACCAAAAACGGTTACTTTTGGATTTAAAATCGGATCAAACAATATCCTGAACCAGCACATTCAGTCAACTGCCCAGTCGACTGCCCAACGCTGTTTGCATCCGAACCATCGCCACAGCGATCTTAGGTCGACTGCTCGGTTAACTCACAGATTCAGAGAGTTTGTCATGCTTCCACCGGTCGACCGCTAGATCGACTTGCAGATTTGGAGAGTTTAGATGTTTTCACAGGTCGATCGGTCAGTCGACTCTTCAATTCAGGATATTTCATCTTCCATCTTCGGTCGACTCCTCAGTCGACTTCCTCTTTCTGAATCACTTCTCTGATCTCATTTTTAACCTACTTTCTTTTACAATTTTATCCATTTGTCCATTTTTATATTTAAATAATCTCCACTAATAATCTCATATTTTATTTTAGTTATTCAAAAATATTTCTTTTTAATTCACATAGGAGCAAATAAATATACTCAACAAAAACGTACATAAAATATAAGATTCATTATGTGCCATGCGTGTGTTCCTAAATGGGATATTAAGAGTTAATATTTACCTAGGTTGTTTTCCCTAATTTCTTCAAACTCTTAATACTTCTTCATCATCTTGATATCTTTATTAAGCATCCATTCCATTTGACATCTTCATTACAGGAACTTTAAATCACTGAAACACTTGATCAAACATTAGTTCTACCAAAACATCAATACTTAATTGTTCATCAAAATCTTGGGATCAACAATCTCCCCATTTTTTATGATGATAATTAACTTTGATCTTTTTTTTAAAATAAAATATAGTCACACTCCCCCTAAACCCGAGGATGGGTTTTTTAACTCATTAAAGCATCACAATGAAGATTTCAATAATGCACAATTTAAAAATTCCTCCATTTTTATGAAAACTTTTTAAAACACAGTTTTAGAATACTCCCCCTAAATAAAACATCACTCATTTCTCCCCCTTTGTCATCTTCAAAAATAAATTTAGGTAGAAAATGAGAAAACAACACACATGTAACTCACTCTAGGCAAACATCATTATGCCTAGCCATACCCAAACCGCGAATAATTTTCACAAACTGATCTTCCGCTAGTAGTTTGGTAAAAACATCAACAAGCTGGTCAGAGATATCAATATACTCAATAATAATATCTCTTTTCTGAACGTGATCACGAATAAAGTGATGTCTAATCTCTATGTGCTTAGTTCGTGAGTGCTGTGTAGGATTCTTACTTAGACATATAGTACTTTTATTATCACAAAAGATCGAGACCTCCTCCATACATATTCCAAAATCATTTAACTGTTGCTTAATATATAAAATTTGAGCACAAGAGTTACCAGCTGCCATGTATTCAACCTCAGTAGTAGACAAGGCTATCGAATTCTATTTCTTGCTTGACCAAGAAACTAAAGCATGTCCTAACAAATGACATGATCCGCTTGTACTTTTTCGCTCAACTTTGCAACCAGCAAAGTCAGCGTCGGAGTAACTTACAAATTTAAAATTACTCCCCCTAGGATACCATAATCCTAGGTCAGTCGTCCCCTTTAAATAACAAAAAATCACTTAACCGCAGTCAAGTGGGATTCTTTAGGACAAGACTGAAACCTAGAATAAAGACAAACACTATACATAATGTCAGGTCTACTAGCAGTTAAATACAGCAAGCTACCAATCATACCTCGATACATCTTTTTATTAACACTTTTGCCTATATCGTCTTTTTTAATTTTTGTAGTCGTTGCTATAGGAGTTTTGTACTCTTTAGCTCCTTCCAAGCCATATTTCTTTAACAACTCCTTGGTGTATTTAGCTTGGTTTATAAATATCCCTTCTTTGGTTTACTTAATTTGCAATCTAAGAAAGAAATTCAACTCTCCCATCATACTCATTTCAAATTCAACCTGCATTATCATAGCAAACTCTTGGTAAAGATCCTTATTAGTAGATCCAAAAATAATATCATCAACATATATTTGTACTAATAGGATATCAAAATCAGTTTGCTTTATAAATAGTGTTATATCACAAATACCCCTTGGAAAATCATTTTCGATCAAGTATCGGGTAAGTCTCTCATACCAAACTCTCGAAGCTTGTTTGAGTCCGTACAAAGCCTTACGAAGTTTAAATACATGATCGGCAAATTTGTCACTTTCAAATCCCGGGGGTTGTTCCACATAAACTTCTTCAGCTAGAAAGCCATTTAGAAATACACTCTTTAAATCCATTTGATATAACTTAAAATTACGTGAACATGTAAAGGCGAGTAGCATTCTAATTGCTCCTAGTCTAGCAACAAGAGCATAAGTTTCATCATAATCAATTCCTTTCTCTTGATTATAGCCATGTGCCACTAATCTTACTTTATTTCTAATTACCATACCAGATTCGTCCTTTTTGTTTCTAAATACCCATTTAGTACCAATAACTAGATGAAAATCCAGTCTCGGAATAAGACACCATACTTTGTTCCGCTCAAATTGAACTAATTCATCTTGCATTGCGGAGATTCAAGATTCATCAATTAGAGCCTCACTTATATTTTTAGGCTCAATTTGAGATAAGAAAGCAAGATTAATTATATCCCTAAGAGAAGATCGAGTACTTACACCTTTTTCGAAATTACTTATGATTTCTTTAATTGAATACCCTGGTACTTTCTTTATAGCTCTTAGTAAAGTTGAATCCTTCTCCTTAGGTTCCTCCTCTTGTTGAGACTCCTTTGGTGCATCAATACCTTGGTTTTGGTTATTTAAGATACCTGCATCATCATCATCCAAAACCTTTCCCGACAAGTATGGATCAACTTCCTCAAACACAACATGCATAGTTTCTTCTACTACAAAAGTACGTTTATTATAAACTCTATAAGCTTTACTGTTAATAGCATATCCAAGGAAAATCCCATAATCGGATTTAGCATCAAATTTACCAAGATTATCCTTGTCATTCAAAATTAAATATTTGCACCTAAAGACTTTAAAATATGAAATATTAGGAGTCCTACCATTCCAGATTTCATATGAGATTTTGTTAAACCCTCTACGAATTGATACCCAGTTTACCACGTGACAAGCGGTACTTACTACTTTGGCCCAGAAGTAGATTGGTAAACGATTTTCATTTAGCATTGTTCTGACCATCTCTTGAAGCGTTTTGTTCTTCCTTTCTACTACACCATTTTGTTGCGGTGATCTTAGTGCAAAAGAGTTATGAGCATAACCATGCTCATCACAGTAGCTTATCACTTCATCATTCTTAAATTCTCTTCCTCTGTCACTACGAATGTTAATAATAGAATATTACTTCTCATTTTGAACACGTTTACAAAAATTTAGCTAGTACGGAAGCAACTTCATTTTTCTTAGCAAGAAAGTATACCCAGGTAAGTCTAGAATAGTCATCAACTATAACAAATACATAGAACTTACCACCAAAACTAGCTACAGAATTAGGCCCAAATAAATCAAGATGCAATAATTCAAGACATCTAGACGTGTATGTGTACATCTTTTTCTTAAATGGTGATCTAACTTGCTTGCCTAATTGACATGCATCACATACTTTATCCTTCACATATTTCAAATCCGGTAGGCCATGTACAAGACTCTTCTTAGATAAGTTAGAAATTAACTGCATGCCCAAGTCTTCTATGCCATAACCAACAATTCTCAGATAAAGCATTCAAACAAGATAAATTTTGAGAATTAAAATCATCAAAAGAACAAGTATAAACATTCTCAAAACGTGATGCAACTAGCAAAATACTACTATCATGACTATTCTTAATGATGCATTGATAGGTGTGATCTACCTATGTATTTCTAAACCGAATTAAGTTGGTTTTTGAGCGTTTATATAGTATTTTATTATATTTTAATTAGTTTTTATCTTTTTTGTATTAAATCAGGTGTGTAGGGCAAAAAAATAGGAAATTGGAGCGAAAACGATAAGATCGAACCGAAGGCGGGTCGAAGTTACGGTGGATAAATAAGCAAGGAGGCAAAATTATGAAGGAAGCCCACCGCCTAGGCGTCCAGACCTCCGCCTAGGCAGTGAAGATGCTGAGAATGACAAAAGGCTGTTGACAGCCCACCACCTAATCCATAAATTCCTCCCCCTAGGCGGAAACCCCAATAGAAACATTTCTAAGTCCACCACTTACTTCTTCGCCTAGGCGGTCACCAAACCTGCAAAGTCGGTACAGGTGCTGTAACTTTAAGGCTATTTTGGACAATTATTGAATCCAATTTTGGACATACTCAAAACATGGAAGTCTTAGATCGTTTTCTTATCTTTCCATAGGTTTTTGAATCACCTCAATCGGAGTTCGTATGAAGAAGTTATAGTTAAAACAAAATTCAAACCTGCAGTACCTTCGCCTAGGCGAGAATTCCACCGCCTAGGCGAAAAAGTGGCAGAAAGTTAACCGACCTACCACCGCCTAGGCAAAAAACCTTGCGCCTAGGCAAAAACCCCTGACACAACCTTGATATTTATTAGATATTTTGAGATATTTTTGCTATAAATACCATTCCCTCTCCCCTCTTTGTGAACCCCTCAGCCATTTGGGCACCTTAGGCTATATTTAGCCTATAGTTTAGGTGTTTTAGAGGTGGAGCTCACATCCCAAAGTGGAGAAGACGATGAATCGATCGTTGAGCGTTCTTAGCGGTTTATCTTCGGACGAGGCTAAGTTCTTCAATTGTTTTTCCTTATTTCTTTATCTTAGGTTCATGTGAGCATGTTTAGCTTGATTTATATGTTTATACGGTTATTCCCACGAGTTAAATATGGATTGTAGTAGGGATTAATGATATATTTATAAATATGTTTGTTTGGATGATTTCGGTGTTGCGTTTATGTTTGTTCTTCGTAGTTTGATTGTGTTTATCGTATTGTTTGTTTATTATGCTTGGATTGATAAATGGAGAATACGGGGTTTTGACAAACCCTGGATTCAAATTAGGGTAAACAAACGCCACAATTTTATAACCCGATCGGGGTTTGAATCGTGGACAATCAATGATGTTGGCGCAAAGACTCATGCTACCTAGGGTCGTTAAGATGTTGAGAGGGACTTCTTCGTTGACTCGAAGTTGCGTTATATCCCCTGTCTTACACTCGAGAGAGGTGGCGAGAGAGTTTACGAACGGAGATTGTCGATAGGGTAAAATAAAACGCACGATCCAATAACCCAGGAGAGAGTTGGATTGTGTGCAATCAATGATGCTGGGCGAGACTCACGTGACCTAGGGTTATTAAGACGTTGAGGGAGACTTCTTCATTGACTCGAAGTCATGTATTCTCCTGTCTTACACTCGGGAGAGGTGACAGTGGATTTTACGTACCAAGGTTGTCAAATAGGTCGAACACCGTAAACGTAAGTAAATCAAGATCGAACACGCATTTGTAAACACGTTAATCCCTAGGAAATTCTTCATCCTAAAACATATTAGCATATTAGTTTAGTTAATTTAGGTTATATTAGTATTAGTTTAATTAATTAAATACATTTGTTTTTCGTCTAGATAAAATTAGGTTACGACAAACGCGGTATTCGATAGTAACGACACCAATCCCTATGGATACGATAACTCGATCTTTCATGATCACACTATACTAAAACTTTGACCTCGTACACTTGCGAGTAGTTATATACACGAAGGATAGTAGAATCCTTCGTCGTACATGTATTTATCATGATCAAATATAACATTGTATTCCTTGTCAGATAGTTAACTAATACTAAACAAATTATGTTTAAGTCCATCAACTAGTAACATATCTTTAATCATAGTAGTATCATTTCCAATATTACCTATACCGATAATTTTACCCTTTGCGTTGTCTCCGAAAGTCACATGACCTCCATCTTTAGGTGTCAAAGATGTAAAATTTTCCTTTATCTCTCGTCATGTGTCGAGAACAACCACTATCCAAGAACCATTTGTCCTTACTTATTGATACTTTTAGAATAACCTACAAGGAGCACCTCGAATAGTTCCTAAGTGGTACCCAGCCTACATGGGTCCGATCTTGTTAGTCGGGACAATTTTTGTTCATTTTGGAACCCAAACTTGTCTACAGTTAGATAGTTTTGCAAAACATCTACGAATAGTATGCCCCACAACGTTACATTTAAAATATCTAACAAGATCCTTAGTTTCAGAAAAGAATTTATGAAAGCGTTTTTGTTTAAAAAATTTCTGAAATCCAACACCGGCCTTATCAAAAACTCCACATGAACTTTCCAAAAGCATTTTTAAATTGTTTTCACCACCGGTAAATTTGAGAATATTTGATTGCAAATCTGTCAATTTAGATTTCAACCCATTGTTTTCAAATTCAAAATCCACCACTTGTTTGTTTAATGTGTTAATTGTACTTTGAAGGACATTTATTTTAGAACACAGGTTTTTATAATCATGTGAGAGTTCTTGATAAACATCAAATAATTCTTCAAAATTTAAAGGACAAGAACTTGAACAATTTGTTACCTCACCACCAGTGGCCATTAATGCAAGTATTGACGAATCCTCACTATTTGATTCTTCCGAGCTACTTGAATCAATATCATCACAAGTAGCCTTCATAGATTTCTTCTTACTCTTCTTTGCTTTCTTCTTTTCTTTCTTTTTCTTCTCCTTTTATTTATCCTTCTTCAGTTCTAGGCAATCATTTTGAAAATGACCGGTTTTACGACAGTTGTAGCATTTCACTTCGGACATGTTGAGATTTCTTTTCCCACGGAATGTGCCCCGAGTCATTCTTCTAAAATTGTTTGTGAGAAGTGATACATTCTTCTCTTGCTCACTATTAAGGCTTTCATCATCACTGTCATCATCTTCTTCAATTTTTTTTAACTTTTAGTGCCAAGGATTTCCTGTTGCTATTTCCGGTATCATCCTCGTAGCCTTTGATCGTCGATTCATGAGTCATCAAATTACCAATTAGATCATCGATGTCCTATTTGCCAAGATCCTTAGCTTCCTCGATTACCGTCACTTTTGACTCCCATATTTTCGTTAAGGACCTTAGGACCTTTCGTACTCTATCCTCCATGGAGTATGGTTTTCTAAGTTGGTTCATACTATTGCATATGTTGTTGAGGAGAGTGTACATCTCAAGAATCAATTCATTTTTCTCCATCCTGAACAGCTCAAATTTTCTCATAAGCGCATTAATTTTTGACTGCTTCACTTGACTTGTCCCTTCGTGGGTAACTTGTAGCTTATCTCTCATCTCCTTTGCAGACTTACAACCTGAAACTCTCAAATACTCATTAGCATCTAAAGAACAAAAGAGAATATTAATAACTTAAGAATTAATAGAGAGTTTCTGCTTATCGGAAGCAGTGAGTTGTTCCTTCTTCTTCTCAACTCCGTTTTCCATTGGAATAAATGGAGCATCCTCGATTGTTAACCACACGTCATAATTTGTAGCCTAAAGAAAGGCTATCATCCTGTCTTTCCAAAACGAGTAACTTTCACCTGCAAACAAAGGTGGTCGGTGCATAGACTGCCCCTCACCTAGTGTGCCTACTATGTGTGCCATGTGATCTTTGTTAGTAAAATAGATTCGAGCTAAACCAGCTCTGATGCCAATTGTTGGCCCAGTAGAATACCCAAGAGGGGAGGTGAATTGGGTAATTAAAAATAATCAGAATAAAATTTAATAAATCAAATAATTAATTTAGGATCAAATAATTAATTTTATGCCTAAATTAATTATTATCTTTATAACACGGCGAAATTATAATAAGTCTAAGTGCACACCCAAACAACAAAGATAAACAAATTAAGAAAGCAGCACACCAGATATTTATACTGGTTCACCAAGCTACTCTTGGCTAATCCAGTCCTTCGAGCTCCACGGAAGTCGCACCTACTAAAACCAAGATTCCTTAGTCTGTAAAAGAATCAGTGTATGGGTTTGGTTCCCGTTCTCTCAAATCCTAACCAAAAATTACTACTTTTGGATTTAAAATCGGATCAAACAATATCCTGAACCAGCACATTCAATCGGCTGCCCAACGCTGCTTGCATCCGAACCATCGCCGCAGCGATCTTAGGTTGACTACTCGGTCGACTCGCAGATTCGAAGAGTTTGTCGTGCTTCCATCGGTCAACCACTAGATCGACTCGCAGATTCAGATACTTCAGATGTTTTCACAGGTCGACCAGTCGGTCAACTCTTCAATTCAGGATGTTTCATCTTCTTTCTCCAGTCAACTCCTCAGTCGAATTTCTCTTTCTGAATCATTTCTCTGATCTCGTTTTTAACCTACTTTCTTTTACAATTTCATCCCTTTGTCCATTTTTATATTTAAATAATCTCCAATAATAATACTATATTCCATTTTAGTCATTCAAAAATATTTCTTTTTAATTCACATAGGAGAAAATATATATACTTAACAAAAATACACATAAAATATAAGATCCATTTTGTGCCATGTGTGTGTTCCTAAATGGGATATTAAGAGTTAATATTTACCTGGGTTGTTTTTCCTAATTTCTTCAAACTCTTAATACTTCTTCATCATCTTAATATCTTCATTAAGCATCCATTCCATTTGACATCTTCATTACAGAAATTTTAAATCACTGAAACACTTGATCAAACATTAGTTCCACCAAACATCAATACTTAATTGTTCATCAAAATTTTGGGATCAACAGTTTGGTTCCTACCTTTAAAGGGATCTTGGTTTTAGTGGGTGCGACCTCCGTGGAGCTCGGGGGACTGGATTAGCCAAAAGTAGCTTGGTGAACCAGTATAAATCTTTGGTGTGTTGCTATATTTACGTTGTTATTTTTGTTATTTGGGTGTGCACTTAGTTGATTATATTATTCCGCTGTGATATAAAGATAATAATTAATTTAGGATTAAAATTAAATATTTAATTTATTGAATTTTATTCTGATAATTTTTAAATACCCAATTCACCCCCCCCCCCCCTCTCTTGGGTATTCTACTGGGCCAACAAAATTAATTATTGAGAAAAGAATGCCATGTAACAAAGACAAGAAGGATTGAAGCTGGTTTAGCTCGAAATACTAGGCCAACAATTGGCATCAGAACTGGTTTAGCTCGAAATTTTTATCTAACAAAGATCATATGGAGTGTCTTGATTCTGAAATTATGTGTGCTACTGTTAACTCCGTCTCTCCTAATAATCATTGTTCGGATCATGAGTTTGATATAATTTGCAATTATGAGAATACAGATAAAGCTATTGAAACGCTTATTGCTCTTACTTAGGTTTTTGAAAAAGAGAATTTTAAACTAGACCAAAAGATTGCAACTCTTAAAAATAATACTATCAAATTTCTCAGGAAAAAAAATTGGAAAAATATTTCGAAATTGTTGAGTTTAAAAATGCTTTATCTGAAATCAGTAAATTGTATGATAAAGTTGAGTCTCTTGAGGATAAGACTGGGGTTTTGAAAAATGATTTTTATGATCTTCAACAGAATGAATTTTAAAGAAAAAATCTTGAAACCTTGAATGAGGCCTTTAGTATTGAATTGGATAATACAAGGTGTGAGCTTCATAGAGCTCATGTAAAAATCCATTCTGTTAAAAATGAGTGTCAAATTCTTAAGAATGATCTTGAATTTATGCATAAAAGGAATTTTGGTCTACAGGTAAACGTTAGTACCAATGAACAGTTACTTGAGATTACTCAAAATGAGCTTAGAGAAGCAATGGATAAATTCAAGGATGTTGAGAGTACTAAATGTTTTGAAAAACCAATAATTACTAAAGCTACTTTTCAAAATCGCAGAAAATATTATGCTCCCATAAGAAATAGTGACTATTCGAAGAGGTGTATTAACAATATTAAGTGTTTCTATTGTGGTAAATTTTATCATTATGAAAACTCTTGTTATTTATTACATAGTTACCCTATCGGATCCAGAAATAACTGGATACCAAAAAGAGAAAATTTTGGTACAGGTACAAATCAGAGATTCAGACAAAAATACAATGAATACCACGTGCCGACAAGGAGATTTGAACAGACAAGAAGGTACAATGAATATACCATGCCAAATAGGGAACCAAGGTTCAATGTACCTAATAAGAAGAATCAGCACGTGCCAAATACAAGAGTATAGAAGCAACAAGCTCAATATGTGAGAGCTGACAAAGCTTATCCACAACAAACAACAAGATATCAGCACAAGAAAATATTCATTTACAAAGTTGTGCCAAAGCAACATGAAGCACCAAACAAAGGCAAAGAAATTCTTACTGAATCAGCTCAAAGAATTGTTGTTCCTAAGAATAAAGAAATTAAGTTGAAAAATCAAGCATTGATGGAATTAAAGGATGCAAAATCATAAATTAGTAATCCACCTATGGTACACACACCACTTGCTCCTAAAGATGATCCAGGTATGTCGAAATTTTTAAAGTTTAAGTTTATTAATTTTGTTAGGGAGACTCAGTTTGAAATTTAAATGTTTGCAATATGTGTGTGTGTGTGTGTGTGTGTTTAAGTGTGTCAGTAAATATTTTTTTAAAATATATGTGGATCAAAATAAGAGATAAAATTGAGCTAAGAGGATCAAATTAGGTTTAATGCACAAAATCGAGCAAAACAGAAGTGAGCAGTCGACTCATGAGTCGACTGACGGTTTTAGTTGGAATACCGAGAGTCTGTCTAAGTTCATCAGTTGACTAAGCGGTCGACCGATCGTGTCAGGATATAAATACTCAGACTTCTTTATTTTATTTCATCCGAACCCTAAAACCCTTTCTCTCTTAAAACCCTTCCTCTCTCAAGTTCGCCCAAGCCTAAATCTCACGAAATCAGTCTGTTTCAGCTCAAATCTAAAGATTTTTTGGTTGAATCAACAAGACTAAGGCTTGGATTTGTGTGGTAGAGGTGTTCTCTCTCGCGAAATAGGTTGGTCCTCTCCCATTCTAGGGTTTCGGCTGTTTTTGCTATTTGGCCTTAGTTTGTTTGGCTATTTTCGGATTGGTTGGTTGATTAGCCTTGGTTTATTGAGATATTCTAGTTGGTTGCTTGAGATTGTGTAAAAAATGCCTAGAATCAAGAATCGTGCAAATAGGCCTAAGTTTGACAATGTTTTCTTTCGAAGTGAAGAGGATGAGAAAAAATACAATGATGAATTTATTAATCATAGGGTGTTATGCTGCAAACTCATTGATTTTGTTGAGTTAAAAGAGAAAAACATTAATATCGAAGCATATTTTAGGAATTTGGGATGGGTTGATTTTGTCACCCAAATACATGAGTGGATGTCGTATGGGTGCGGATGTTTTACAATAATATAACCTACAATAATTATGAGATTAAATCTTTTGTTAAAGAAAAAGTGATTCGTTTTGATGCGGTATTTTTAAGTCATATTTTGGAAATACCTAGAGGAGACATATTTCCGCATAATACCCCTCACTAACTTTCGATAAATTTTAATAGAAGGGCAACTGCTAAAAATTTTGATTTTGATGGAGACAAAGCAGGATCATTGTCCATTAAGCATCGATTCCTTCATTTGTTGCTAACCTATTCAGTTGTGCCTAGAGGGGAAAGTCATGCAAATATGAATAATTTTGATTTGTACTTGATGAATGAGATTATGGAAGGGAGGAAGTTGGATTTGGCTCTAATCATGATGGAATACATGAATTATCATGTTCAAAAACCCTCAGGAATACTACCATATGTTGATGCACTCTAGAGGAAATTTGAACACTTTGGAGTTATGATTGATCCTAATGAGCAGATGTTTTTTACAACCACACCTGGATGGATCAATGTTCAAAATGCTTCGTTGATGGGGTATGAGTTCAGAGGAAATAGATGGGTGAAGAAGATGACTCAGAGAAGGTAGAGAATGCAGGCTGCAGCTGAGGAAGAAGAAAATGAATGAGAGATGAGCATAGATTAGAAGATGGACTTTCTTCATGATCAGATTGATGATTTGAGAATACATGCAGATTTGATAGATGAGAGGATGATTGGGCTAGAAAATAAAATATTTCAGATGAATATGAACATAGAAGCGGGGTTTGGAAAAATTACAGAAAATCTGGAACAAATGTTTCAGTATATGCAGTCATCTCATCATGGCTGTGAGCAGCAGTATAGTGCTCAGCCACATTTTGCAAGACATCCTATATATGGAGCAAAGCAGTCATTTGGAGGACTAAGTGCAGCCGGACCATCAAGAGCAGGACCATCTGGAGCTGGGCCATTTGGAGTAGTTCTGTTAACGCCATTTCATCAACAGATGACTTCAGGACTAATCATTCAGCCAGGTGTTCTGTATCCACAACAGCCAGCCACTAGTCCGATGGGACTTTACTACTACTTCTCTAGACAAAGCCCTCATTAGATTTTATTCTTGTGTTGTTATTCAGACAAGATCCACAGCTACTTTTTTGGTCTGTAATAGTTAATCTAGGTTATTTGGATTTTCTTGACTGCTAGTGTTTAGATTTTAATGAATTACCTAGATTTGATCTAATTGGTTAGATTTTTTGTCTCTAATAATGATCCACATCGTATTTGTTGAAAATGGTTTTATAAACTTGATGTGTTAAATGAATCTTATTAAAGATTAAGTTAATTTGATATTTATAAGTGTTAATGTTTTGTGCTTAAAAGGTAATTTATTTAAATGAGTTTTATTTCTTAAAGTTGATTTAATAAGTGTGTATAATATGATAAACTAGAGTGAGTTATTTGTGTGTTCCCCCATTTCCTAAATTTTTTTTTTGAAGATGACAAAGGAGGAGAAAGTAGTGATATTTTATTAAGGGGGAGTATGTTTAAATTTGTACTTTACTATTGAGTGATCCGAACCTCACCAAGTATTAGTGAGACCCGAAACCAACTTAGGGTTTCTTTGCGAAGATCGAAACTAAATCAGATTTTGAACAAACTAAAAATACAGAAATTGAAAGATAGATTACCTTGAGCCAACGTTTATGAACGAAACGCGAACCAATGGCATAAGTAATGATCTTGACCCAATGATTATAACGAATCACGAACCAAAGATATAGGGTTTGAACGCCACAAGAAATTCTTGATAAGTTCAAGAAAAGTTCATTAAAGAACTTAAGATAAAAACTCTCACAATTGTATTCAAAATAATCTAATCTTTTTCACGGGATACAACTTTCTTAAATAGGTAATGAATAGTGTGGTGAACAGTGTCGGTGAACAGTGCGGCTACAATACAAAAAAAAAAAAAAAACTAGAGAAACAAGGAAACCCTACTCCTAATCTAAAAAGGAAAAGGCTAATTTGGCAATCATGCCTTACAAATTATCAAATAAATAACCTAAATTAAAATTAAAATACAAATAAATAAATAAAATAAATATGCTGAGAATTTTGTGGTCCTCATGCCTTGGTCCATTTGAGTTCATGTCTAAACCCATTCACTTGCTTTGATGAGATGGATTAGGCCATGATCATTATTTGGGTCTAATTTAGGGGCTTTGTTGTTTTCGATTCAACCGAAAGCTCTTGAATTAGCCCATTAAGCGCTTCTTTGATCTTCTTGGATCTTGCCCTAGTAATGGGCCCAACCGGGATATGCAATGTGTCCTTTGATGTTGCTTGTTGGTTCTCATCATCCCCCCTCTCTTTAAAAGGCTTCGACCTCGAATCTTCACCTACATCAAACGGAGAAAGATCAGAAACATTAAATGTAGCACTAACGTTATACTCACCAGGAAAATCCAACTTGTACGCATTATCATTGATCCTCTGAAGGACTTGAAATGGACCATCTCCTCTAGGATGTAGCTTGGTCCGCCTATGGGCGGGAAATATTTTTTTTCTCATATGCACCCAAACCCAATCACCCGGTTCAAAGATGACTCATCTACGGCCCTTATTTGCTTTCTTTGCATATTGCTTATTTTTCTTCTATGTGTGTTATCATACACTTTCATGGAGTTTCTTCACTATCTCAGCCTTCTTTTGTCAATCCAAACTAGCCCTCTCATTGACTGGCAAAGGCAACAAATCCAAAGGAGTTAGTGGATTAAAACCATAAACAATCTCAAATTGTGAAAAATCAGTAGTAGAATGAACACTGTGATTATAAGCAAATTCAATGAACGGCAAACAATCCTCCCAATTTTTCAAGTTCTTTTGAATTATAGTACGCAACGTAGATAAAGTTTGATTTACTATCTCAGTTTGTCCATCCGTTTGGGGGTGACAAGTAGTTGAGAACAATAATTTAGTTCCCATCTTTCCCCACAAGACTTTCCAAAAATAGCTGAGAAACTTAACATCACGATTAGATACAATACTCTTAGAAACACCATGGAGACGTACTATCTCTCTAAAGAACAAATCAGAGACGTGGGTCGTATCATCAGTTTTATTACAAGATATGAAATGTGCCATCTTAGAGAGCCTATCAACAACCAAAAAAATCGAATCCCTACCTTTCCTTGACCTAGGCAAGCCTAAAACAAAGTCCATGGAAATATCCATCCAAGGCGCACAAGCTACGGGCAAGGGAGTTTATAATCTATGTGGTAAGACTCTAGATTTGGCTTGCCTACACGTAACACACCTAGCACAAACTCTCTCCACATCACGTTTTATCTTTGGCCAAAAGAAGTGTTCATGTAACACGTCTAAAGTCTTTCTCACACCAAAATGACCCATCAAACCACCTCTATGTGCTTTACGCACGAGTAACTCACTCATAGAACTATTAGGCACGCAAAGTCTATTTTCTCTAAACAAGTACCCATCTAGTCTATAGAACTTATCAAACGCTGTCTTCTCATATGCACCAAACGCACTAGAAAAATCATCATCATTAGCATACAATTCTTTAACATATTCAAATCCCAGTAGCTTTGCATTTAATGTAGAGAGAAGGGCGTACCTTCTGGAGCATGCATCAGCCACAATATTTTCCTTACCTTGTTTGTATTTGATTACATAAGGGAAGGTTTCAATGAATTCCATTCACTTGGTATGCCTTCTATTTAACTTACCTTGTCCCTTCAAGTGCTTCAAGGACTCATGATCGGTATGTATGACAAACTCTCTCGGCCACAGGTAATGTTGCCAAGTCTCTAATGCTCTCACCAACGCAAAAAGTTCCTTATCATATGTTGGGTAATTCAATGCTGCCACATTTAGCTTTTCGCTAAAGGATGCTATTGGCCGATTTTCCTGCATCAAAACAGCTCCAATGCCTATTCCTGAAGCATCACACTCAATCTCAAAAGTTTTAGAAAAATAAGGTAATGCTAATAAAGAAGCATCACATAACCGTTCTTTAATCTCATTAAATGCACGCTCTTGCTCTATACCCCATTTAAAACCCACGAATTTTTTGACAATTTCAGTGAGTGGTGCGGCTAGTGTACTAAAATCTTTAACAAATCAACGATAAAAACTAGCCAAACCATGAAAACTTCTTACCTCCGTGATTGACTTAGGTGTGGGCCATTCTTTGATAGCCTTCACCTTTTCTTCATCCATTGCAATCCCTTCCGAACTAACAACATAGTCAAGAAACACAACTTTGTCCAAGCAGAAGGAACATTTCTTTAAATTTGCATATAATTTTTCTTTTCTCAGAACATCAAGCAAATTATCAATATGCTCATCTAAGCTCTTACTATACACCAAAATATCATCAAAATAGACCACAACAAACTTGCCTATAAACACATGCAATGCATGATTCATTAACCTCATAAATGTACTTGGTGCATTAGTTAGCCCAAAAGGCATTACCAACCACTCATACAATCCATATTTAGTTTTAAAGGCAATTTTTCATTCATTACCTTCTTTCATCCTAATTTGGTGATACCCACTTTTTAAATCAATTTTAGAGAAAATACATGACCCATGCAACTCATCTAACATATCATCTAGCCTAGGAATGGGATGTCTATACTTTAATGTAATGTTGTTAATAGCTCGACAATCAACACACATACGCCAAGTTCCATCCTTCTTAAGCACAAGTAGTACCGATACTACGCACAGACTCATGCTCTCTCTTACGTGTCCCTTAGCTAGCAACTCCTCCACTTGCCTTTGAAGTTCATTCTTTTCTTCTGGATTACTCCTATAGGCTAGTTGGTTAGGAATTGTTGCACTCGGCACAAAGTCAATTTGATGCTCAATCCCTCGAATAGGTGGCAATCCACTAAGCACATCGTTAGGGAACACGTCCTCAAATTCCTACAACAAGGAAACAACAACACTAGACAAAGATTGGTCAAATTTGTTAGCACTAAAACATGCCTCTTTGTACAATAGTACAAATATAGGTCGGTTTGCATACAAAGCACCCTTGATATCACTCGCCTTAGCATAAAAGCTCACTTGTTTCTCTATTTTTCTCTCATTTTTTCCACTTCTTTTTTGCTTTTCACTCTCTTTTTTCTCATCTTTTTTTGAACTCTCGGTCTCACAAGTTTTTTTCAACTCATTCTATCTTTTCAATTTCATTTGATCCTCATACACTTATTTTGGAGTCAACGGCACAAGAGTAATGGTTTTATTGTCTTTGACAAATGAGTGCCTATTTTTGAACCTGTCATGAATAACTTTCCTATCAAATTGCCATAGCCTGGCCAACAATATGTGACCCGCATGCATTGGAACAACATCAGAAAGTACTACATCCTTGTACTTCCCAATCGAAAAGGAAACTAACACTTGCTTATTTACCCAAACCTCTCCACAATCATTTAACCGTTGCAATTTATAAGGTCTAGGGTATTTCAAGGTAGGTAAATTCAGTTTCTCTACTAAAGTAGTACTAGTCACATTAGTGCAACTTCCCCCATCAATGATCATACTACATACCTTGTTGTTGACATGGCATCTAGTATGAAACATATTCTTCCTTTGTTGTTCCATGTCATCCTCCGCAACTTAGGCACTTAGAGCACGCCTTGCCACAAGTGACCCTCCCTCCACCAAGTACTCCACATCATCATCACAAACATCTTCAAGTTGTGGCATCTGGTCATCATTACTCTCACTTTCGATTTCCACCTCTCCATCAACACGTTCAATCATGGTCCTCTTATTTGGGCATTATGAGGCTATGTGACCTACTCCCAAACAACGAAAATATTTAATATCACGATTACGAGTTTGGGTTTCGGTTTTACCTTTGTTGGCAATGGGAACATCATCTCTCCTTTTGGGGGGTTCGATTTTGGACTTTGAAACAGTCCATTCGTCCTTCCTCCCATTCGGCTTCCATGAATTAGAGGAGCTTGAATTTTGAAATGACCGAGTTTCTTTCCTTTTAAACTATCGTTCCACTTTTATGGCCATGTGAACCATGTCTTCTAACTCTACGTAATGTTGTAACTCCACCACGTTGGCAATGTCCCGATTCAACCCATTCAAAAACCTTGTCATAGTAGCTTCTCTATCCTCCTCGACATTAGCCCAGATCATAGAGACCTCCATCTCCTTGTAGTAATCATCCACACTCTGATAGCCTTTGCGTATGACTTTGTAATTTCTGATACAAGTCCCTGTAGTAGTGACTAAGGACAAACCGCCTCCTCATGATGGCCTTCATTTCTGCCGACTTCACAATAGGCCTCTCATGGTTCTTCCTCCTGTTTATCACAAGCTGATCCAACCATATTATAGCATAGTCAATAAACTCAATTATAGTGAGTTTTATCTTTTTCTCCTCGGAGTAGTTGTGGCACTCAAAGATCAACTTCACCTTCTTCTCCCACTCTAAATATACTTCAAGATCGTTTTTCCCTTGGAATGAGGGTATCTTCACCTTGATGCTTCCCAAGTTATTATCAATCCACTCTCTATGTCTATCTCATCTATTCCCGTGTCCACTCCCAAATCTGCCCAAGCTTGCATTAGAGGCACGATCGTCTTCATCTAGGTCATCCCCATAATCATCTTCATACTCGAACCGAGGCTGATTCCTCTCTCTTCATTGCACATTAGGAGCTCTCGGTGACTGCCCCTTTTGTGCACTAGACTCAACTTTGTTAAGTCACTCATGCACTTCATCAAACCGCAAGTTCAACTGTTGAAACTTTTGCTCCAAGGCCTTGTTGAAAAATTTTACGTCCATTATATCCATCTTTTCATGTGCTTCATCGGATGAGCCTTTATTTGTTTCTCGAGCCATGTTTAGTAACCTGCAAAACAAAGTTAGCAAACCTCACAAACACTCCCTTACGTGTTTGCACTTAAACTATGTTACTCCACTCGTGTATCACTCAAATTCGGCTTTTATCCTCTTATAAGCTCACACTCTCTTGCCTTTTTCCACTCATTAGTTCCCTCTTTTTGTTCTTTATTGAATTTAACCAATCTCAATCAGAAATTTTCTTGTAGCAATCCAAACTCAACAATTTGATTCACTAAGAATGAGATTTTAGGAATAAAACAAAGGGAACAAGAAGAGCACAAAGAAAAGTTTATGGAATAGAACAAGAAGAAATTATTCTTAATTTTTGTTGGGGGGGCTGCTGAATTTTCTCTTTCTTTTTTTTCTTTTTTTTTTTGAAAAGCAGCAATTTTAAATAGAGATTTGAAGAAGCGTAATATTTAAACAAAAAATATAATCAGAACAAAAATGCACTGCGTTTTTTTTCAAGATTAGACCAGATTTGAATTAGAACGAAAAAAAATGCAATAGATCTAATGATATAATTTGGTCAAGAGAAAAAAAAAATATGAAGAAATAGATATAAATGAACGAAAAAGAAAAATGATAGATGAAACCTGATTTAGACCTTACTCTGATTACTAAATGATACGAACCTCACCAAGTATTAGTGAGACCCGAAACCAACTTAGGGTTTCTTTATGAAGATCGAAACTAAATCAGATTTTGAATGAACTAAAAATATAGAAATTGAAAGATAGATTACCTTGAGCCAACGTTTATGAACGAAACGCGAACTAATGGCATAAGTAATGATCTTAACCCAATGATTATAACGAATCACGAACCAAAGATATAGGATTTGAACGCCACAAGAAATTCTTGATAAATTCAAGAAAAGTTCGGTAAAGAACTTAAGAGAAAAACTCTCACAATTGTATTCAAAATAATCTAATCTTCCTCATGAGATACAACTTTCTTCAATAGGTAATGAATAGTGCAGTGAACAGTGTCGGTGAACAGTGCGCGTAAATAGTACAGCTACAATACAATACAAAAAAAAAACTAGAAAAACAAGGAAACCCTACTCCTAATCTAAAAAGGAAAATGTTAATTTGGCAATCATGCCTTACAAATTATGAAATAAATTACCTAAATTAAAATTAAAATACAAATAAATAAAATAAATATGCTGAGAATTTCGTGGTCCTCATGCCTTGGTCCATTTGAATTCATGTCTAAACTCATTCACTTGCTTTGATGAGATGAATTAGGCATTGATCGTCATTTGGGCTTAATTTGGGCTTTATTATTTTCGATTCAGCCGAAAGCTCTTGAATTAGCCCATTAAATGCTTCTTTAATCTTCTTGGATCTTGCCCTAGTAATGGGCCCAACCGGGACATGCAATGTGTCCTTTGATGTTGCTTGTTGGTTCTCATCATTGAGTATCTTTAATTTATTCTTTATTGATAATATTTTCATTCTTATGCTTATATGAGTTAAAAGAACCCGTCCTCAGATTCAGGAGGAGTGTGGTTATATTTTTATTTTAAAGAAAACATCAAACTTAATTCTCATCATCAAAAAAGGGGGAGATTGTTGATCCTAAGATTTTGATGAACAATTAAGTATTAATATTTTAGTGGAACTAATGTTTTGATTTAGTGTTTCAGTTTTAAAGTTCCAATGATGAAGATGATAAATTAAATGGATGCTAAATGATGATGTTGAAGATATTGAAGAAATTAGGGAAAACAACTCAGGTGAATCTTAACTCTTAATATCCCAATTAGGAACACACATATGGCACAAAATGTATTGTATTATTTATGTATGCTTTGATTAAATGAAATTATTTGCTCCTATGTGATTTGAAAAGAAATATTTTTGATTGACTAAAATGGAATATAAGAATATTAGTAGAGCTTATTTAGAAGAGAAAATGGTTAAAGAGGCGAAAACGTAAAAGAAAATAAGTTAAAAACGTGTTCAGAAGAGAGATCCAAAAGACATCAATCGACTGATGAGTCGATCGGACCAAGCTGCTGAAAGATCTTATATCTCTAAGTCGACCGGCCAACAAGAGATTAACTCTCTGAATCTACAAGTCAACCGATAGGTCGACCAATGAATGCCTTGGCTACAACCTGAATCTACCAGTCGACTGGTCGGTCGACTGGATGCGCTGTTTCAAGATACTGTTTTATCCAAGATTATATCCAAAAGTAGTCTTTTTTGTTGGGATTTGAGATAGATTTCGGGGATATTTTCTATATTTAAAATATGGTTCACATATTAATTAAATCCTATTAATATGGTTCATTGAATATTAATATTTCTCAATTTGGTACTTAAAATTGATTCTATTCTTATTAATTGAGATTGAGAAATATTTGGAGGGTCTAATTGAAAGATTTGAAAGTTGTTTTAAAGTAAATTGAACCTAAATAAAGTCATTATAATATAATGGGTCTATAAGTGCTATTAATTGTCATGACACATGTAAACTAGCCGTTAGAAGACTGATTTCATACTCTTATATATTGACCTGCGAATTTCTTATATGAAAAATATATATATTGAGAGAGCAAAGAAGTTAAGATCATTTGTGAGCTTTTATAAGAGTTATCATATTAAGATATTGTGAGTTTTTCTGAGAGACGATCTTAAAGATCAATTGCTATTAATCTTTGCTACTACCGAATTTGAAGCTACATCGTTCTAATCATTCTTTCTATGGATTCCGGGTGAGATCTTTCCAATGATATTCTTTCATTGCATTATCTGATTATTGTTTGGAAATTGATCTTAGAAATTATTTTTGATTTTTGAAGAAAATATTTTTATAAACAATTTCTTGAATCTGATTATGTGCTCCAATTTGCTACCCATATCTTAGTCAAAATCAAATTTTTCTATCACTAAATTGGGATATTAATTGAGTTATTATTTATCTTGGGTGGTAAAAGCTCCGAATGAGATTTCCTGCTTATCATTTTTTAATGAGTAGTGTGACGAGTTAAATACTGTTGGGGGGTATTTAATCAAGGGTAGCTGGATTTCAGTCTCTTCCTGTAAAGAGATTGAGATAGTGATTCTTCCTTGACAGAATTACGATTTGAGTAATTTGTAAATGTTTCATTCTTACTTGGGAAAAAGATAGTCGGAGTATTTTGTGATGTTTTGATTCTTGAGCTTTAGTATTAAAAAGAATTAGGTTATTCTTTAACCTATAAAAAGTAGAGGTTCTTCCTTAGCTTGAGAAAAATATATTGTAAAGGTTGATTTTGAGTCTGTAAAAGAATCGGTGTGAGGGTTTGGTTCCTACCTTTAAAGTGATCTTGGTTTTAGTGGGTGCAACCTCCGTGGAGCTCGGGGAACTAGATTAGCCAAAAGTAGCTTGGTGAACCAGTATAAATTTTTGGTATGCTGCTATATTTACTTTGTTATTTTTGTTGTTTGGGTGTGCACTTAGTTGATTATATTATTCCGCTGTGATATAAAAATAATAATTAATTTATGATTAAAATTAATTATTTGATTTATTGAATTTTATTCTGATAATTTTTAATTACCCAATTCAACCCCCCTCTTGGGTATTCTAGTAGGCCAACAAAATTAATTATTGAAAAAAGAATATCATGTAACAAAGACAAGAAGGATTGAAGCTGGTTTTTTATCACTTTCTTTAAGCTATTTAATTTTTTTTAATTATATATATTTTTTTTTTACCAGTACACGGATTCAAATGATATAACGTTTGTTGACGTGAAAATTAAAAATGAAGATGAGTCTCGAAAGAAAATTAATTTTAATTTGTTTTTTATTTATATTCATTTAAAATATATTAAAATATCAAATACCTCATAATTTAAAACATATAATAAGTGCCAGAACACTATTAATGTGACGTGCTCTACTCAGCACATTGAAATGCCATTAAGATATTTTAGTGTGCCATTTGCCTGAATGGCACACCAAAATACTTATGGCACACTAAAATTTCAAATACACTCTAAGGAAGGTGCTATATTTTGGTGTGCCATTTTTATTTTTGTATTAAAATTAAAATAAATCAAACTTAACTCAAATAAAACTAATCTAATACAATTCAAATAAAATAAAATTAACCAATTAATCTAACTCAATCCAAATAAAATAAATTAATAAATTAAACTCTACCAAACATAATTAAACACAAATAAACAAAACCTATATAAATCCAATTAAATTTAATTAAACCAAAATTAATATGAATCTAACCAAACAAATCCTACCCAACTCTAATTAAACAAATTCAACATTAACTAACCATATTTAAACCCAAATTAAATAATTAACCCTAATTAACCCCATCCACCTACTAATTCCAAATTTTGGCTCTTCATCTACGTTGTCATATGGCACAAGGGATGACACATCTCTTGGAGTGAATTTTTGCTTCAAAAAACCTAAAAAATGGGATTGCACAAGGGATGACACATCCCCCGGAGATGCGCTAAGGAAATAGTTTTGAAAACCGAGCTGGCCTGTTAAACTGTACTGGTCCTAATTCTGGTTTGGGCAACCAATAAAACTGTTTCAAGTTATAAATCGCTGAAACCGCATTAACTGGCCAGTTCAAACGATGAATCGGAATGGTTCATATCCAACTAACCGGCTTTTCAGTTTTCCACCCCACCCCAAGTATACAACCCTTGAGTTCTTTACACAATAAATATAATTTTAAAAAAATAATCTGAAAACACGTGAATTCTAACTTATTTACATAACTCAAGTATCTTAGTGATCGGAACGCTAGGACTAATTGAATTTATTTTTTTTAAGTTGTTTGTCCCGGCATTGTGAACGCCGGGACTATTATTATTATTATTATTTTTTTATAATTTTCATTAAAAGCTTTGACCATTATTTCATTTTGATTGTTATAATTTTAATTTCTTTTATTTTTTAATAAAAATAAAACATTTTTTTTTTTTTTTGTTTTTACTTTTTTTTTTTAATTTCGTTTTTTATAAAGAAAACTTTTTTTGTTTGTTAATTTCGTTTTTTTTTTTTTATTTCATTTTTCTTTTTTTTTTTAGCAAAACTTTTTTTAATTTCTTATTTTTTTTAGTTTTATTTTTCCTTTTTTTAAAAAAAAAAGAAAAAAGAAAATAAATATTTTAGTTTCATTTTTTTTTTCATCAAATAAAATGAAAATAAATATTTTATTTTTTTAATTTAAATATTCCCAAATATGATTTTTTTATCAAATATCAATGATTTAATAAGGATCACCCAAGGGGGTTTAATATAGCGAGTTTTAGGTTTGAGTGTTTTTAATTTAATAAAAAAAAATATTTTTACTTCAAAAATTCCAATTAAAATTTAACTATTAAAAAAAAAAATCGATAATATTCGAAACCAAACCAACAAATTTACAAGGAAAAGTCAAGTAAAATTCAACTATTTTTATTTAAAAAATTTAAGTATTATCTAACTTGCAAATATAGATATCTTACAAACCCACCCACCCCCGGCAAATTATTCTGTACAAGTAATATCCTTCACTATTTGGCTTATTAAAAAAAGAAAAAGAAAAGTTAGGTTAAATTGCATTTTTATACCTTGAACTTTATGTTCGGTTCAAATTACTACCCTCAACTTTCAGTTGCAATCTATTGCATTTTTAAGTTTATAAATTTAATGTAAATGTCAAGTTTGATTCCAATTTTCATCCGGCATTTTTTTTTTCAAATTTAGACACCTTTTGTTGTTTATTTATTTAGTTTAGTCTAGAACTTTTTTTTAACCTTTATTAAAAAATATTTTTTAATAGTTGAATTTCACTTAAATTTTTAAAGTTGAATTTCACTTAATTTTTTTTTTTTAAATTTGTTAGTTTGATTTCGAATATTATAATTTTTTTTAATAGTTGAATTTTAATTAAAATTTTTGAAGTAAAAATATTTTTTTATTAAATTTAAAAAACTCACTATATTAAACCTCTTAGAATCATCCTTATTAAATCATTAATATTTGATAAGAAATCATACCGAAAAATATTTAAATTAAAATATAAAATATTTATTTTCCATTTTATTTGATGAAAAAAAAAACGAAACTAAAATATTTATTTTCTTTTAAAAAAAAAAAGAAAAAACAAAACTAAAAAAAATAAGAAATTAAAAAAAGTTTTGCTAAAAAAAGAAAGAAAAATGAAATTAAAAAAAAAACAAAATTAACAAACAAAAAAAAAATTCTTTATAAAAAAACGAAATTAAAAAAAAAAAGTAAGAACAAAAAAAATATTTTATTTTTATTAAAAAAATAAAAGAAATTAAAATTATAACAATCAAAATGAAATAATGGTCAAACTTTAAGGGTATAAATTATCAGTCTTTTACTTGCGTAAACCCACTTCCTCTACCCTTCTTTCTCTCCTCTCCGTTTTTGGTAAGTGGACGGTATGGAAACTTGGTCCCAACATTTTAAACGCCGAGACCAAACTTTTAATGAAAATTATAAAAAAAAAAATTCCGGCATTTACAACGCAGGACCAAGAACTTAAAGAAAATAAAATAAAATCAATTAGTTTCGGTGTTGGGAACAGAGGAATACTCAAGTTATTAAATAAGTTAGAATTCACTGTTTTCATAATTTTTTTTAAAATTGTATTTATTTTGTAAAGAACTCTGCGACCCTCCCTTGCGACTCATTCCTGCGGCGGCCTTCTTCCCTTTTCCTTCCCACGGTTCCATCCTCCTTAGGCAAAAACCAAAATTCTTCGTCGTTCTTCTTTCAAGCCCGCGTTCGTAATCGCCTTCCACACTTGTTCGTCATTCGCTTCCGTGCAGCCAATCTCCGTTCACAGTGCCACAGTGCAGCCGTTCGCCGTAGCTGTTCACAGCACCGCCGTCTCCGTTCACAGCGCATCCTTCTTCCTCTGGTATAATTATTTAAATTCAATTATTTAATTTTTAATTTCAGTTTAATTTATATATTTATTTTCTGTAATAATCTATTTTAATTGTGGTTGCTTCTTAATTTAATCTGTTTAATATAATGTGTGATTAAAAATACGTTTAATTTTCTATAAGAATCTGTTCACATAAATTGTTATGAAAAGCCGGGATCTATCGCGGTAGCTGGTTTGGGTGAGCTCCAGATCCAGCGGAGTCTGTTCTTAGGTTAGTCATCAGTGTTATCATATCTCGGCTATCTAATCACTTCCCATCAGATCTACATACTATATCACACCGCATCTTTATGAATCGAGAAACTAACAAAATTTGATGGGGTTAGGGTTTCGGGATGTGGATCTTTTAATTGGATTGATAAATCAAGGTGGTCATATTGAGAAAATCCTCATACTATCAACAGGTCATATGTGGAAATCATTCTGACGTAGTGTTTGGGTGCTTGAATTTGGAATTGAGGAAGAACCTCTATAGAAAAGAATTATTTGGGTTCATTTTCAATATTAATTCTAAATCTAAATTTCTAATGCTTCAACTTTGTTCTTTTGACCGTAATCTCAGAGAGTATGTATGTCTGATTTTGTGTTTGCATTAGGGATGCTGTGGCGGTATGACTAGTAAAATTATTTCATATTTGCATTTTAGTAAACAATTACTATATAAGGCGTGCAAAATAGTGACCCATTTCCTATATATCAAGTTGGATTTAGATATTACCTCTCTTTGGTGGACAGTTTGAATTTCAAAGGATGAAAATACGGACCCATTTCCTTCAAAGGAGCCTCCATTTAGGGTTTAAAAGTGTACTCCCAAATTTCGGGAAGGAGGAGAGAGATCCTAGGAGAGAGAAAATCGAAATCTTTGTACTCTATAGGGAGTGTCTAGGAAGCATCAACACTAGTAGTAGGTCAATGTATGTTCGACAGGTTGCGAACACGTCTGGATATGTATCTGACACGACCAAATACGTGTCTTAATATTTTATAATTAATTTATTATTTGGACACTTCTTTGACAAAAGCGTACTCGTGTGGGGCACTTCGAGCGGTACTAGTAATATTTAGGAAGGGGGTCGAATGTGCACAGAGATATAAAGACGAGACTAGTTGAGATGTCGGTTGTGAACACATCTGGATATGTATCTGACACAACCAAATATGTGTCTTAATCTTTTATAATTAATTTATTATTTGGATACTTCTTTGACACACGAGTACTCGTGTGGGGCACTTTGACCGGTGCTAGTAATATTTAGGAAGAGGGTTGAATGTGCACAGATATATAAACACGAGACTAGTTTAGATGTCATATTCTTGAAAAATCCATAGTCCCTGTCATGTGAAATAGGACGCTATTGAATTATTAGGTATTATAACGCTATTAGTGATCTTTTGTTTGTTATTTAAATTTGTTTGTAAATCTATTTTGTGAAAAGATTAATCAATCTACTATATAGATGAGTATACGTGTATAAAATATACAATTGTTATTTGCCATATCCTAGGCGTTTTTCGTACCTTACTTTCTTGGGATTTGAGGTATCGCTGCATCCATGTCTTGAGGTATCTGCTTCTTGTATCCTTGTTTGTGCTTCTTAGAGGAGTTGTTGGAGTGAGCACTTAAAATTTGACTCCCTATTTCAATTTTTCGTAGAATAATGAGTTCTCAGTTTATGTAGCATTCCTTGTTAGGCGTTATAGTCTACATCACTTTGAGTTTATTGACACACGTAATAGGCTGGTATTGGATGATAATGATTTACTTATTTCCATTAGGCTCTCGAATTGTTCATTGGTGTTTAATTGACAAAGAAACATGCTATTATTTGTGTCGATGATAATTGTCAGCCTCTTTCCCATTCATTAGATGATTGGTGCAGTGGAATTACAATAAAAAAAACTAGATATCATTCTTGTAAACGGAAAAAGCTAGTGTTCTAGCGGACGTGGGGCTCTTGAATTGACAGTAAGGGGGTTCTTGAATACCTCAAAGTGTATTAAAATTGAATAATTGAGTAATGATTCTAATGAGTTGTTTACCTGATAATTGTGTTTTTTTTACTAATATATATATGTGGGTTTGGGATATTTCCCAAACCCATACAGGAGTAGCACTCTTGGTTCATTCCAAAATTGAATAAAAAAATGAAATGGGGGTAGCACCCCCATTTATACGTTACACGTTTTTTTAATAAAGATGGGAGTGGTACTCTTGTCTCTCTCATGAATAGGGGTGTGCAATGATCCGAACAACCTGACCCACCCAAAATTACCGACCGACCCGCACCCGCAAGTACTGGGTCTGCCTTGTCTTGACAGTCAGATCGGGTGAAAGCCTTAAATTTTATTAATTTTCGGATAGGATACCGGGTATTAATTTTATAGTTGCTACATTCATTGATGTTAAAAGCATCGCATACCTCAATAGTCATTAAGGCTAGCATTGTTGTTTCCTCCTCACTGCTAGAACTTTCTGAGCTGCTATTGTCGGAGTCTTGCCATAGGGCCTTCATGGCCTATTCTTTCCTTTTTGGGAATGTCTTTTGTTGCTTCGCTTATATTCTTTCTTCGGCTCCGGACAATCAGATTGGAAATATCCGGGTTTTGTGGCAATAAATCATTCGACTTTGGAGTTATCGAAGTGCCTTTTTCCTTTGAATGAAACTTTAGCAAACCGGCGAAAATTCCTAGTCATGAGTGCCAAGCTTATCTCTTAGTCCCTGTCTAGGATTTTCTCATTGTCTTTCTCTTCATGATCATGAAGCGCTTTGAGAGCTTGCGTCTTTTTATGGATTGAGCGTGATTCTTCCTTGTAGCCTTTGATCGATGCTTCGTGAGTTGTTGTTAGGTTCCTGATCAAGGCTTCCATGAAATATGTATTGAGGTCCTTGGCTTCTTGAAATCCCGCAATCTTCGGTTCCCATGCCTTGGGAAGTGAACAGAGTATCTTCTTACTCTCTCCTCCGTGGAGTAAGGTCTTCCAAATGCATTCAACCAGTTGCAAATCTTGTCGAATCTTTTGTGCATACCTTGAATACTTTCAGTCTCTCATTCCCAAAAGCTTGTATTGATGTACACGTGCTTTGATCTTTGATTCTTTAACTTGATTAGTGGCCTTGTGTAGCCGCGAGCATATCCACAATTCGGTTGTGGTTTGATAACCTGATATCTTGTTGTATTCATTTAAATCTAATGCACAAAAAATGAGATTAGTAGCTTGAGCATTTAATGACAATAGTTTCATGTCGGCCTCATTAAACTCATTCTCGGTCTTGTCTACCTCACGCGAATCTATAGTTTTCTTAGGGATATAGGTACCGTTCTTAGTAACTCGAGAAGCCTCTCAGTTTGTGACTTGCAAAAATGCCTTCATTCTTGCCTTTCGGAATACTAGTGAATAACGGTGGCCTATGCAATGGATTGCCCTTCTGACAATGTATAACCCAAGTTACTTGACATGGATTAGGTTGCTATGGGTTTTTATCCTACGCAACTAAGCTTTGGTACAAATTATTGGTCCATTTCTACCCAGGATGGGGTGTGAATTGGGTAGTACAAATAAATAAATTTTTTTTTAACTCTTTTTAACTCGATCAAAATTTACACTTAATCAATTAATAACAGTTTATACAAGTGTGACAAGAGTGTTGCAGAATTGGGTAGTGCAAATAACTTAACTTTTTTTTTTTAACTCTACCAAAATTTACACTTAAATCAATTAATAACAGTTTATACAAGTGTGAAAAGAGTGTAACAGAATTAACAATTACACAGTTAAAAACAAGCACAAAATCAAGGAGATATGGATAGAGATATTGATACGATGATTTATAGTTGTTCAGCCAAGGTCCTTCCTTGCCTACGTCTATTTCCCCGAGCTCCTTCAAGGATTTTCAATCTACTAATCACTGATTTTCTTTCCCGATGAAGATCATACCGTATTTACCCAAGAGTAAGGTCCCTCCTTACTTTAACTCTCTCACACTTAAACCGACACTTTGGTTTTAGCTGCAATTCACTCCCTTTGAATTCAATTTAATTTTAAGTTGAGTTTTTACACTCAGAGCTTCTATCAATCACCTATAGTTCATTAAACCCTATATTGACTCACTAGGTGCAATAGAAGTGCGTGCAAATAATGATATGCGATAACGATCAAGTACAAATAATCACGTCAAGAATATAATCAAGTAAGTTCACGTGATAAGTATAATCAATTTAACCAACTAAATTTATAATCATGTTACTAATAATCACAAAATTCAGATTCTTAGTAACACAAAATTCAGATTCTTATTGATTAACTTCCAATAATTGTTGTTTTCAATAAGGAGTATTACCTCGATTAAGTTAAGTGAAAACGCTCAATTAGCTTACCTCTTTTTAGAAATAGTATGCAGGGATTTAAGATCTCGTAGAGTAACTTAAGCTCACTGGCGGTGTAAGTTTTTCCAGTGTCTAATATACCGAGTCTAATGAATTAGTGATATTAACTTTGAAAACTGTTTTTTTATCTTTTATCGATAAGCCTTAGGTTTTCAAAAGGTTGATTTCAAATAACAAGAGTTTATTGTACGTTGAAGAACTAAATGAAATCTTAATCGTTACTAGGCAAGCAAGAATTTTTAATGTATCTAGAAATAAGGATATGATCAATAATAATTCAATTCTAGATATTTATCAGGTAAGCACAATATTCAAATTTCACACTTGCAAAAATATGAATGATATGAATGAAAATAGTATGGAACAAACTCGCTGGTAATTTCTAGGATTTGAACGTGTTTGATGAACCTAAATTGATCGAGGACAACCTTTGAATTTCAGCAAATCTTTCAGAGAATTGGTTGTATAGGCTTTTAGGATTTTATTTTTTTTATTTCAAATTTGTTCTTTTGGATTCGTATACACTTGTTTCAATATTTCTCACACTATCTCATTCGATGAAGATCTAGGATTGTATACACACGTTTTGGTTTAGTTATATAAGTGTAGTCATGTGTTAAATTGCTCTAATTCGTTCTTACGAATGTGTACAGCTGAGAGGTATTTACAACCTTTAAGAATTATAGTTGTTGCACCTAATTTGGCTACAAATTCATTGCAATTATGAATTAGAACATTGTGGATGTGAAATTAGATTAATATGCAAGTGTTGTAATGTTTCAATTTGGCCAAACAAGGTAGGAATTCTTTAGGAGGCAAGATCCTAGGAAAAATACTATTTATTAGGGTTCATAAAAATAGAAACTTTGAAATTCACGATTGACCTTCGATCTTGTTCATAATTCGTAAAAATTGATTTAAACATAAGATTTAATATTTAATTGATGATTAAAACAAGTTTGAATCATTTTGGTCTTTTATTCATGAGTAATTTTGATTTTTGACTAGATTAGGGAACTGAAATGCGAAAATCGGTTGACCAAATTCAATTTCGGTTGGCCAATATTTAGACAAGCTCAAGCCAATTAGACACTATCCTAATCGGTCGACTGAGCTGCTGGGTGGATTATCAAAATGTTCTCATTTTCTTTTTCTTTTTTTGGTAGATAGAGGTTCATTACGCAGAAAACAACAGAGAATAAAAACAAGAGGATTAAGTCCTTTCAAAGGAGGCACCCACCATGTCTGCCAAAATAGCCGTATGCATGTCGCGCTGGGGGGGGGGGGGATTTGTCTAGGAAAAAGAGGGCCACTTTCGAGGCAATTCCCTTTTTAGCAAGGTAGTCTGCACATTGATTACTTTTACGAAGCACGTGCTATATAGACCTTTCACAGATGCTAGGAGTGCTTTGCAGTCTTCTACAAAGGCTTTGTAGGGAAGCTCGAAGGGGCAGGTTTCATTAATGAGACATAACGCAAGAACCGAATCGGTTTCAATTGTCACACCTTGAATGTTCATATCGAGAAGAAGATTAAGACCTTTCAAAATTCTTGTAAGCTCCCTTCGTGGTACAATTCGGGAGGTAGCCATTGAAATCCCATAACCAGGTTCGAGTCGAGTCTCTATGTAATCCTCCTAAGCGTCATTTACTCCGGTTCCCTTTGGAACTGCCATCAACGTTGAGTTTGCATTTACCTGTAGGAGGGAAAGACCAGGAAATAAGTCTAGGGGGGTAGCCACCTTCGGCGGGGAAATCTTGGGCAACCATTTAAACATAGATTGAGCGAACGAGAGAAGGATGTTCTTGATAGTGTTTAATTGAGTCCTCTTAGCACTAATAGTTTCGTATCTATCTTTCCAAATATGCCAGATAGCGGAAATAATAGGATAAAATTTAAAGGTAGAGGGATAAGAAGAACTCCCTTTGAGATTAAGCCAAATCCAATCCCCGAGGGATCCCGCATGAAGGGAAATAATATCTTGAACCTGCAAAATAGAATTCCAAATTTCCCCAGCTTTGGTACAATTTCTAAAAACATGATCAATATCTTCACGGGGAGACGAACAATGGGCACACCCCGCTGAGGCATTGGAGGACCACCTAGCCCTTAGGCTATTGGTGAGAATTCTTCCTTTAAAAAGTCGCCAAATGAAGTATTTCATTTTATCAGAAATACAGAGTCTCCAAATCCAAGACCAAGGAGTAGGAGATTTATTATCAAAGATTGAGAAGCAGATTATAGGCCATAGCAATGGAGAATTTGCCATTCTCCGCAAAGCCTCGAGTTGGCACATCTTGGAAATTTGAGAATTGAGGTATGTGAGTGCAATAAATTTCCTCCCTACAATTTGAGAAACCAAGAGGCAAAATTTCCGCAAGGTTCCATGTACGATTAGCATCAATAAGGGAGTTAAGTGGAGTCAGGGTGGGGGGCCTGATAGGTAGACGCTAAAAGTTTTTGCCCACACCACCAATCCTGCCAGAAATCAATGTTTCTACCATTACCCAAAACCCATTTGGTACCTTGGGTAAGTAGATTCTTAGGTTTGTGTCTACCCAACCGTAGAAGAGAGGCACCCTTTGGGCTAGGCTTGAGGCTGGGGTTCCTAGTGATTTTATACTTTTTAGTGAGCACTTTGGACCAAAGAGAATCCAGTTTAGAGACGATGCTCCACCCTCGTTTCGAAAGACTCGTCAAATTGGCGTGATTAGCATTTTTAATCCCCAAACCACCGAACTTCTTTGGGAGGCAAACTTGGTTCCAGTTGACTTGGTGGTATTTCCTAGAATTGTATGTCTCACGCCACAAGAAATTTCTATTGAGTTGCTCAACTTTATTATTAATGCTTTTAGGGAGGTGGGCAACTTGCATAGTGTATGCTAGGATATGGGATAAAACTGATTGGATGAGGTTGGCTTTCCAATCAGACAATTTGGCCTGGATTTTGTTGACAATGTTATGGAAATGGAACGTCTTTTTTCCTGCCATGGATAAGATTGATTCCAAGGTAAAGGCCGAGGTCTTTGGAAAGAGGAATACCAGACTTAGCACTAAAGGATATTGGGAGAGACGAAGAACTTGGACTTTTGGAGATTGATCTTTCGTCCGGAGATTCGATAGAATTTGTCCAAAGTTTGGAGAATAACCTTAAGGCTTTTAGGATAGGCTTTGGCAAAAAACATAAGATCGTTTGCAAAGAAAAGGGAGGAGATGGGAGGACCCTCTTTGGATTTTTTTAACCCAACCCAATTCCCAACTTTTTGCCGCCTAAGGATCATGGTAGACAGTTTCTCCATGCATAAGGTGATAAGGTAAGGATCAAAATGTTCAATATAATGCCTTGTTGTCTCAATTGGTCGACTGGTTAGTCAATTTGGTTGATTGATTTCTAGTTATCTTTATTTTTTTAACATCCTGGACTCTAATCGGTTACCCAGAAATGCGATTCGGTTGACTACCCTCAGTTGTATACTAAATGACTTACTGCTTTGTTTGGTTGACCGGTGAAGGGGGACTGATCGAACTCTGTAATGTTTCATTTTTAATAATACGACTCTAATCTGAATTTGTTTGTAATCATTATACGCTTATTTTAACCACTTTTAATTTTGATTAAACACATTGTTAACACAATATAAATGCCACATAGATATGCAAGAGAGTGTGCACTTTCCTAGATGAGTCAAATATGCATTGGAGATATAGGGAAGATTACCGTATCTTTAAGCAGGGATGACAAATCATGTCATCAGGTCGTGTTTCATATCGTGTCATGGTCTGACACGAACACGATAACGCGTAACACGAACACAACACGATAAGTTATCACATAGATATGCAAGAGAGTGTGCACTTTCCTAGATGAGTCAAATATGCATTGGAGATATAGGGAAGATTACCGTATCTTTAAGCAGGGATGACAAATCATGTCATCAGGTCGTGTTTCATATCGTGTCATGGTCTGACACGAACACGATAACGCGTAACACGAACACAACACGATAAGTTATCATGTCATAAAACCTGAACACGAACATGACACAAAACTTATCGGATTGATACGACACGGCATGCTAATTTATCATGTTACACAATAACACAAAATTTATCGGGTTGACATGACACAACACGATAACTTATGGTATTTCACGATAATACAAAATATTGAAACAACATAATAAGATATCATGTCACAATAATGATTTGTTTTACCCATTACACATTAAAGACCTGTTAACACAATTTTTAAAGAACAAAACATAAGAAAGTTATACAATTTTAACAAAAACAAACCAAACAAAACCAAAAATAAAAAATAAAAATCCACCAATATAATGTCATAAAACAAAAAGAAATTCACCAATACAATGGAACTTCCCAAGCAACATTCACATGAACAACCAACAAATATGAAAGGTCTTAAAATAACTGCCAACAAATTCATAATCCATATCATAAACTAGTAGATGACTTTCCAAGCACTTTACTCCTATACAACAAGGAAATTGCCTTTCTAGAAAGGCAATTTACAATATCATTATTTAACAATTAATGAAGTTTTATACAAAACAAAATGCAAAAAGAAATCAGTAAATCTGAATAATGGTTGAGAATTGAGTCGACTCCTCTTGTTTGTTATTCAACATATCTTCAGTAAGTTCATCCCATTGAACCTTTGTAGTTTCTGCATATAAATTCTTATAGTAAAGACATTACTTTCAAATTTATAAGTGCAAGACAAATATAAACTCAATTTAAATATAATAAAAATAAAATGAAAAGAATATAAAAAGATTACCGATAACACCAAATAACCAATCTTTTGTGCAAAGTAAAACTTCGACAGTTTCAGGTTTGAGTGCACTTTGAAAGTGATCAATTACTCATTCACTTATGCTAAATGTAGCTTCAAAGCAACAGTGGGCAAGAGTATGCTCAACACATCACGAGCCATGGAAGAAAGTTCTGGATAACGAAATTGATTTGTTTGCCAAAAGGTCAAAATATCCAATTTAAAATTTCTATAAATTCTACGTTCATCCTTGTATACCTCCAATTGATTTTTTGTGCACCTATGCCAAACTCATCACTCTCGAAAGAATTAAACTCCTGTAATTAAAATTCAATAAAACAATCATGTCAAAATAAAAACTAATTAATAATTTACTTTCAAACATAAATCTAATCAACATATAATAAGATATCAATAAAAATTAAAAAAATAGTTAAAAGATAATGACTTACCCTAAATACATTTCTTGTTTTCATGCTAAGACAATTTTCATTGAGGCCACCTTGGCTACTACACTCGTCGAGACTAGGTCGGGACCGGGTGATGTGAGAGAAGACTTGGGAGATGTCATATATTCATTAAAAAGAGCATGCAAATTATCGCGGACGCGAGAGAACTGAATTGAACCACTCCCATATAATTTTTTTATATCTAAAATCAACAAACTAAATCTTATATTGAGGATCCAAGATCACAACAATAGCTAAAATTATACTAAATTTCGACCAATATTTCTCAAATTTAGCAAGCATCTGAATAGTCGCATCCCTCATATATTCGTCCTCAAAGTTTCAATATTGTTTCAAAGTCAAATATGCCATGAATACAAAGGGAAATGAAAATTTGCATTAGGGTACTTGGTTCCTGAAAATTGACAAGTTATATCATAAAAATAGTTAAGTACTTCTTAATTTTTTCGCCTTTTTTTATCAATCACTTACTTCCAAGTAACAAAACGCTCCACCATAATGTAATGCATTTCCAAGCATTAGATAAGTTGAATTCCATCGAATTGAAACATCTTGTGTTAAACCTTTTTTAGCATCTAAAGACAATAAGTTTACACATTCCAAGAACTTTTGTTCCTTACTGGTAACCCTTTGATATATTTCACACTATCACAGATCTTTTCAAGGCATGGCTTATGTCTTTTAATCCATCTTGTACTAGCAAGTTCAAAATGTGAGCATAACACCTTAGATGAAAAAATTCACCCTTACACAGAAGAGCATTTCTTGCTTTCAATATTTTGACAAACACATCGTTGGACAAAGCATTATCCAAGTCAAGGAAAATAACTAGTCTCTATTCCCCATTTACACAAAAAAGTATAAGCCTTCTCACTCAAAGAAAAACGATTATGTGAGGTGGCATGAGACCAAAAATTATTAACTTTTTTTTGTAAAATCCAATCGCTATCAATAAAATGCGCCGTGACACATATATAGCCGTCAGTATTGAGGGATGACCATAAATTAGAGGTTAAGCAAATTCTTTTGGGAGATGATTCAAACATGTATTTTACATGCTAACGGGATGGTGTGAAATTTATCAAAAGGGTCACAAGTAAGGAAACAAAAGTTCTTGGAATGTGTGAACTTATTTTCTTTTGATGTTAAGAAAAATTTAAGACACGATGTTTCTATTCGATGGAACTCAACTTATCTAATGCTTGGAAATGCATTATATTATGGTAGAACATTTTGTTACTTGGAATGAAGTGATTCTAACTATAAGCATTGTCTTTCTACAAGTGATTGATAAAAAAAGGCGAAAAAATTAACAAATTCTTGGTTATGTTTTATGATATAACTTGTCAATTTTTCGGAACCAAGTACCCTCCTATGAATTTGTATTTTCCTTCGGTATTTATGGCATTTTTGACTTTGAAACAATATACAACCTCTGAGGATGAATATATGAAGGATATGGCTATTCAGATGCTTGGATATGGCTATTGTGGTCATCCCTCAATATTAACGGCTATATATGTGTCATGACGCATTTTATTGATAGTGATTGAGTTTTACCAAAAAGAGTAATAAGTTTTTGTTTCATGCCACCTCACATAAAAGTGTTTCTTTGAGTGAGAAGGCTTATACTTTGTTGTCTAAATGGAGAATAGAGAATAAGTTATTTTCTTTGACTTAGGATAATGCTTCGTCCAACAACGTGTTTGTCAAAATATTGATCTCTCAATTGAATGTGAGAAATGCTCCTTTGTGTAAGGGTGAATTCTTTCATCTAAGATGTTGTGCTCACTTTTTGTACTTGATAGTGCAAGATGGACCAAATGAAATAAATTCATGTATTGAAAAGATCCATGATAGTGTGAAATATACCAAAGGATCACAAGTAAGGAAACAAAAGTTCTTGGAATATCTGAACTTATTGTCTTTTCATGCTAAGAAAGGTTTAAGACAAGATGTTCATACTTGATGGAAAAAGTCAACTTATCTAATGCTTGAAAGTGCATTATATTATGTGAAGTATTTTGTCACTTGGAATAAAGTGATTCTAACCATAAGCATGGTCCTTCTGCAAGTGATTGGGGAAAAAATGAAAAATTTATTGTCACTTGGAATGAAGTGATTCTAACTATAAGCATGGTCCTTCTGGAAGTGATTGGGAAAAAGGCGAAAAAATTAAGAAATTTTGGGCTATGTTTTATGATATAACTTGTCAATGTAGAAACTCTGAGGACGAATATATGAGGGATGCGGCTATTCAGATGCTTGCTAAATTTGAGAAATATTGGTCGGAGTTTAGTATAATTTTAGCTGTTGTTTGTGATCTTGGATCTTCGGTATAAGATTTAGTTTGTTGATTTTAGCTATAAAAAAATATATGGGAGTGGTTCAATTTAGTTCTCGTGTCCGCGATAATCTGCATGCTCTTTTTAATGAATATATGAAATCTCCCAAGTCTTCTCTCCCATCATCCGGTCCCAACGAGTGTTGTCGCCAAGGTGGCCTCAATGAAAATCGTCTTAGCATGGAAACAAGAGATATATTGATTTTAAGTCATTATTTTTTATTTTTATTGATGTCTTATTATATGTTGATTAGATTTTGAAAACTAAACTATTAATTACTTTTTATTTTGACATGATTGTCTTGTTGAATTTTAATTAGGAGTTTGATTCTTTTGAAAGTGAAGAGTTTGGTATGAGTGCACAAAAAAATCAATTGGAATTATAATTGCGTGAACCTAGAATGAATAGAAATTTTAAATTGGATATTTTGAGCTTTTGGAAAGCGAATCAATTTCGTTAATCGGAACTTTCTTCCATGGTTCGTGATGTGCTGAACATACCAATATCCATTGTTGCTTCTGAAGCTGCATTTAGAATTAGTGAATGAATAATTGATCAATTTCGAAGTGCACTCAAACCTGAAACCGTTGAATCTTTACTTTGCACAAAAGATTGGTTATTTGAGGCTATCGGTAATCTTTTAATATTCTTTTCATTATATTTATATTGAGTTTATATTTGTCTTGCAATTATAAATTTTTAAGTAATGTCTTTTCTATAAAAATTTAAATGCTGAAACTACAAAGGTTCAATTGGATGAACTTACTAAAGACGTATTGAATAACAAATAAGAGATGTCAACTCAATGCTCAACCATTATTCAAGTTTACCCTTTTTTTTTTTTTTTTTGCTTTTTTGAATTTTGTTTTGTATAAAAACTTCATTAATTATTGAATAATGATATTGTAAAGTGTCTTTCTAAAATAAAATTTCTTTGTTGTACAGGAGTAAAGTGTTTGGAAAGTCGTTTATTAGTTTACGCTATGGATTATGGATTTGTTGGCAGTTATTTTAAAACCTTTCATATTTGTTTGTTGTTCATGTGAATATTGTTTGGGAAGTTCCCTTTATTGGTTTTTTTTTTTTTTTTTTTTTTTTTGGAGAAGGGGTTGTTTTTGTCATAATTGTATCTTTAATGTGTAATGGCTAAAACGGGTTTTTATTGTGACATGATATTTTTTGTATCGTATCAATATTTCGTGTTATTCTGTAACATGATAAATTATTGTGTTATGTCAACTCGATAAGTTTTATGTCGTGTTTGTGTTCAGGTTTTATGACAAGATTACTTATTGTGTCGTGTTCATGTTATATGTTGTTGTGTCCGTGTCAGACCATGACACGACATGAAACACGATTTAATGACATGATTTGCAAACATGACTTCCAACAAGGTGGAGTAACACTAAGGCCATTCGGGTTCTTTTGGAAAACTTTTAGCAGGTGACACGCTTGATACAAATGGAGGCTAAATGCTACAATTGAGTCGGCTAGTAGCAGTATTCCTATCTTCCTCGGTTGCAGGATATGAAAATAGATTATACCTTGACATTCTCTTTTTGTTTTATAATACCCTTTATTAAATTTTCTGTTCATGATATCACATTCGTTCTGAAAAAGGGGAAAAAAAAAAAAAAGAGAGCGAATTTGCGGAAGTTGCTAAATAATTGATAACGTGTTTGCAGGAAATGGGGTTGTGGACACTGCTTGAGGGTTGTCTACTTATTGCAAATGCATTGGCAATACTAAACGAGGACCGGTTTCTTGCTCCAAGGGGTTGGAGCTTCCAAGAATTCTCTGGTGTGAAAAGAAAATCGTTGAAGGGGCAGATTATCGGTCTCATTTATGCAACCCAATACATGAGGGTTCTTCTTATACTCCTCAACTCTCTGTTCATTGTTGTAAAGCTGGTTTCTGGCTAATCTTCCCTTCTTGTTTCTTGGTTGCTATCTTCTACAGATTTCTTCCTGAAGGAACAGTAATTAATAGAAGTGTTTTTGTGGGATATGTTCTAATTCTAATACACTTGTTTATTTATTAGAAGGGGCTGAAGTTGAGCTGATGTTTGTAGTGCTAGCTGAGTCGAAGTACTCGTTGGTTTATTCTTCTTTATAAGATTTTTGGTTCCTTGAATTGGGTTTTGGAATTTGAATGTTTGATGTGAGCGTTCGATACATGTTTCTATTCTCAGATTTGTGCTATGGTTGTCAAAAAACTTGAAATAGAAATGGAAAGAAGAAAAAAAAAAAAAAAAAAAAAAATCTGTTATATATTTCGTTTCCAGATTTTTAGAACAGTTTTTTTTTTTTTTTTTTTTTGAATCGAGATAGAAATATGAGAAGAAAAAAAGTCTGTTTATATACTGTTTGCAGATTTTAAGAACAAAATTCTATGAAGAGGACAAAGCAGTTCTGAATTTTTTGTTCTGGTTCCGAATTTCCTGGAACAGAAACACTAAACTGGTGCTTGTTTAGTGTGCTTATTTGCATTTTTTGTTCAGAAGATTTGAAACAAAATACAGATATGGGAACAATTAATTTTTGTCCTTGGAATTTGTCTAAAAATGTGCAAACAAAATGTGAACATATTTGCTTCAATATTTCTATAGGATCTGTTTATGTAGCGTGATAGCAAAACATATCCAAAAGAAATGAATCATATTATAGACATTTCTGAATATTATTACATGGAATTTCAATCTTTAAAGCTATCCAAACGGATTTCGAAGTTCATAAATCAGCAAAAAAATGGTATGTTGTAGAGTCTACAGTGATAAGCCTAAGTGCAGCAACAGCAGCAGCAACGGACATGAAACCGAAGAAGCAAACATTAAACCAATGCCACAATCTCTGCATAGAATTCAGCTTATTTCTCTTGGCAACCAAGTACATGTGATTCCCAAGGACAAGCGTCAGTGGAAACGTGCTGATTGCTCCTGTAAGGCTCATGAAATCTCCAAGGAACGGAAGAAGAGCTGACATGAACGTGTTCAAGGTTAAATAACCTCCTCTCACCAGAATTCTGAAACAAATGTAGCGAAACCCAAATTCACTTCCCTTAACTCCGTTTTTGGTGTCTAAATACTCATACATCGGACTAGCAAATACCTACAAGAGTAAAAAAGAAAATAGGAACAAAAACGAGAAAATTGGATGAATTTATTAAAACAAGTACCTATTTTGTGAACAGGGTGTTTGTTATAGCCCCCAGATTTTGTGGCCCACTATTTATCCAACCTGCTCGATATAGTAATTTTTTTAAAAGTCTAATAATTTTGTAAAATTTTAAAGTTTCTAAAAATTTTAAAGTCACTACACTAAATGAAAATCACAACAATTTTTGACATGGAAAATTTGTAGTAATTTTCATGTACTGTAGTAAATTTGAACTTTAAAAAAAATTACTATAACGCGTGAACCGTATGGGCAAAATTTTTAAGTTTATGAAGATAAGGAGATATAATAATAATTACATGGAGAGTGATGATGGTTTGTAAGAATGCAGAGAGGTTAGCCATTGTCTTCAACCATATCGGACCATTAACGTTGTTGAGTAAATAGGTGGAGGTGTTGGATCCGTAAGCCCAGTAGCCCATGAAAGCAACAGCATACAATGGGACAACTCCGATGGTAAATTGGAAGTATAGGGATTTCATCATGTTCTTAACAACAGGCTGTCTAATGGTTGCCTGTTAGAGAAAAAATTAAGGTTTTTTTTTGGACATTTTTTTCTGTTCCCAGTAATTGGAACATAAACAGAGGGGGTAAAAACCAAAACAACTGTTTATGTTCTCATCTCAGAAACTTGTTCTAAAAATCTGGAAAACTAAACATAAAAAAATTATTCCTGTTTTGTTTCTGTTTTCATCTCAAAAAAGTGTCTTAAAATATGTTGACCGAACATAAATTTACTTCAACCTTTTCTGGAAACAGAAACACAAAATGAAAAAAGAAACACTTGTTTAGTATTTTTAATTTCCAGGTTTTTTACTGTTTCCAGAAAACTTGAAGCAAAAATAGAAATACAGAAACAAAAAAAATAAATCATTGTCTCAGTTCTGTTCCAAGATTTTCAGAACCAAATTTCAGAGACCAGAACATAGACATTTTTTCCCAAGCTCTCTGTTTCCGTTTCAAATTTTTCAGAATAGAAGCAGAAAGGAACAAACGCCACCTAGAATTTCTCTCTTACTTGTATCTCAGGGAGCATTCCTGTATTGAATGCAAAGACAAGGTTTGCAGTTGCACCAATAGTTGTAAAAATCCTGCTTGTTTTTGTTCCCGGAATGCTATAGTCCCTGGATGGGGCTTCAATTCCTATACAAATACAGTAGATACATCATTTGCAAGAAATTCAAGGAAGTCAGCCATTTCGACAATGTAATTAGGGCAAAAAAAAAAAAAAGAGAGAGAGAAAGAAAAGAGAGAGAAATATGAGTACTTACCATCTTTAAGAGACAGTGAAAATGCTATAATGATATAAACTAGACTGAAGAACGTCGAAAAACCTAACCAAGCTCTTAGAGCTGACAAATGGGGTATTCCGATGGCAAAAACAGCGCACGAAGATCCAGCTATAGCAATGAAGCTAGAGAGCTTCATGCAACTGTCATCCCTACAAAGAACATAGATAGCCTGTATATCAAGTCAATAAATTCACAGAATTAAGCACACATATTCGCACACAGTATCATCATGTCTTTCCATTTGACACAGGTCATGCTGCAGATTTCCCACTGTCTATGAACAAAGCAAAAGAATTGATCATACCTTCAAGGACGAGCCAGCCAAAATGATGTATCCAGTGTTGATCATAAACAGATTAACATATTGCAACGCCCATGTCAGGGAATATGCCTTTTGACCTGAAATCAAATTATAAAGAAAAACAAAAAACAACAAAAAAAGGAGGAAAAGAGACACCGTTTTAACAAAGGATAGATTAATTTTTTCGAGTTAGTCATTCGTTGTTTGATCATATTCATACCATAGATGAATCCAGCGAGGTCTCTGTATCTGATATGCCTCTTCCCACCAAATTCATGGAGTTTAGCAATAAGAGAATTGGCATATAGTGATATGGCTGTGGCTGCAAGTAAACCCACGACCCCTCCTACCCAACCAAGAGGAACCATAACCGCACCTGAGTATCCCAGCACATAAGCACTATTGATGCCGGTGGTAAGAACAAAACCAACTTGAAACCATGAATCTACAAACAAAAATAAAAAATAAAAAATCCACTGCATATAAAACTGAATTAAATCAGTGCAAGCATCATCTAAGCTATCCCAAATCAAATTCACAATTATGCATAGAAAATAAGCTTGTGGGGGCAACAAAGAAACTCAAGGACTCTTCAAGATCTTCGTGATCAACCATTTTTCCAAAAAGAATAAAGGTCGTGTTTGGTTAGATAGATATTGAAATCTGCATGCGCAAAAATCTGATAATTTCCATATGTTCTGATGTGGGTAGTTTTCCCATGACCCAAGCGCATGCTTAATAAATGGACATTGATGAGGCCCATAGTTGTCCGAAAATAAAAAGGTAAATGGGTTGGTTAAGACAACTCATGAGAGATGTGAAATGATCAGGCCCAAAATATTTGAATAGCTGACCACAACGTTAAGATTGAGAATATCCAGGAGAACGTTGGGCAGTTAAGATCGTGGCAAAATTCATGGTGGTCATGTATGTTTTACTCTATAAATATAGCAATTTACTGGCCTTAGCGGCTATGCATTCTGAAATCTCTGAAGACTTGATTAGTTTACTCTCATCTCACGCTGGTATCCCAAGTACTAATCTAAACTTTCGCAAGTGTTATTCAAGAATTTAGGAGCTGGGATTATTGACAAATTCTGGCAGCATCATATTCCTTTTTAATTCCAATTCAAGGCTCTAATTCCTTACAACAAACATTGCCTAAGATTTTTCTCCAAGTAAAAGATAATAGACATATATAATTCACTGAAAATCCCAATTTGCACATCAATTTGGGTTTTGAAACATGTTTTTTATTCAAATCTCTAAATCAATTGAACGACAACTATTCAATACAGTTCAATTCTTTAGAATCGTATTACTCGAGCACTATTATTAATTTCATATCATCTGAGAAACAACTAACAAGCAAAGCAAAACCAAACCGTCATGATGCAAGCAAAATCAACTTCACACGTTAATACACTAATAGGCAGTTGAAGAAATTTAGCTAGCAAGAAGCGAGTAAGTCTACCGCGGTTGATCTGATGTGCAGTTTCGGGAATTTTAACGTTCAACTGTTCGTCCGCCAGGTCCTCAACTCCCTCCAAGAGCGATGCGGTCTCATCCTCTTCCGAAATTACTTGCGTCACAGCCAGCGTTCCTCTCTCTCTCTCTTTTTGTCTGTGACCTTGAGTGTATAATGAAAGCTCGAAATTCGGACATTGATCAATCATAACCTAATTGTCGAGAATTTTCCGAAATTTAGAAGCAGAAAAGGATAATGTCTACATCACATCTGCAGAGGATACAGAATCATATTGAAAAAAAAAAAAAAATCCTTGCAGTAAAATATTTATTTATTTTTATTTTTTACTCTCTTATTTTTATTTATTTATATATATATATATATATATATATATATATATAGAAAAGAAAATGCAAAAAAATAAATAATAGGATTTGAATTTTTTTTTTTAATTGAATAAAAACCAAAAAAAAACACAAATATTTTGTCTTTTTTTCTTTTTAAGTTTAAACGGTTTTTTTTTAATTTTTTTTTCTATAAATACCATAGAATAAAAAAATAAAAATATAGAACACAAGTTAAAAATAGAAAATAGAAAACAAAAGAAAAAATTAAAGAGTAAAAATAGAAAATGAAAACAATTAGGTCAATTTTTAAATTCATTTCATACAAAGGACACATACAATATCTCATTTTAAAATTTTAAACATATCACTTCTTATTATGACACACATATAATTAACTCATTTTAAGTGTCGTGTATGATAGTAATCCGGGTTGCATTAAGAATATATAAATAAAAAGTTGTTTTCACTTATTTTTCTTTAAAGTCTTTAAAATTCTTCACATCTTTATTACGTCCATCTTGCACCTTTTATTTTTTCTTCATAAATCTTCTTTTTTAATCACATGCATGGAACTATAAATCTGAAAACACTAGATAAAACTATTAATTTTATTAAAAACATCAATACTTAATTATTCATCAAAATCTTGGATTCAACAATTGTCTTTTATTACATTTTGAATATATTTTCTTTAAAATTTATATGTCATCCAATTTTATACTTGACTAAAGAAAAAAACTTACATTTTAGTGTTAAAAGAAAAAAAACATTTTTATGTCTTTAGTGCTTTTTTTTCCCTCTAATTTTTTCCCTTTCCTAATAATAAAAACATAAAATAAAAGTTAAATTAAAAGGTTGTTATGTCCATTTCATATATATATAAAAGTTAGATGAAAATTTAATTTCATTATTATTTTTAATTATTAAGATTAAAAAATAAGTCAAATTCTAATTTATTTTAAGTAAAAAAAGGGTACAGGGTAAACTATTAGAGTAAAGAAAATAAGATGGCGTTTGGTAACCGTTTATGTTTCCATTTCAGCAGTGGAAAGGGAATGGGATGAAAATTTTGTTTCTTTCTTTGGGAGTAGAATCGTGTTTGGTAATGATAATTTTTTATTATTTTTTTTTTTTTTTTTGTTTTGGGAAGAGAATCGCGTTTGGTAACGATTTTATCCTAAAACCCAAATATATTTTTTTGAGTTTTTTTTTTTTTTTTTTTTGTTTTGGCCGCCAGCGGCGGCAACGGCGATAGCAGCAGATGGTGGCCAGCAGGCGGTGCCAGAAGTTGTCAGGTGACCGGCGGCGGCGATGCCGGAGGTGACCGGCGACGGTCGCCGGAGATGGCCGCTGGCAACGGCGGATGGCGGCAAACGGTGGTCGGCCGGCGATAAATAGTAACTGGGAATGGAATAGGAATTATGAGAAGCAACTTTTTTTTGTTTCTCATTTCTTAATAAAAAAAAAATAAGCACAATTCTCAAATGAGAATGGAATGGAAACGAGAACAAAAATTACCAAGCGTTATTCCCAAACAGAATTCTCAAAAATCTGGGAATGGAATGAGAATTTTAGAATGGAAACAATTACCAAACGGGGCCTAAGGGTTTATATTATTTACTTCTCCTGTCTTTTTGCCATTAACTAGATATCTCCCTTATCATTTTATAAATACCGATCAACTCTTTTGACCAACTTTTCTTGTAAAATAACATGAATACCCTTCTCTTATTTAAAAATAATTTTGTATTTTTTTATTTTTATGAAAATTCACTAAAACCCCTACTCTTTTTAAAATTATCTTTTTACCCTTAATTTTTTTTAACTCTTTTCTTTTTTATATATATAAAAAATCTTGTTCTCTTCTCCCTCTCTCTCCCACCACCACCTCGCCGGAACAACTTGCCGAAAAACCCACCCCACCTTCTTTCTTTTCCTCTGCATTCTTTCTTCTCACTCTCTACTAAAATCCAATGACCACCATCCCTCTTAGAGAGAGAGAGGGATAAGACAACATTAAAAATAAACCCGTTTTTCCAACAATCAGGCCCACGATAGCATTCTTTGTGTGGTATGGAGAAGTAAAAACCCTTTGTCCTACTCTCATTTTTGAATGAGAATAGCTTTTCGAACATCACCACTAGTGCCAACGACAGCTCATAGACGGCGACCCACGAAGAATCTGTTTCTGTCTCAAACAAAAACGAACCCGATTTCTACACTTTGAATGACAACTAAACAGGTTTGAATATCCCATTTATTGATTCGGGCCCTTTTCCTCTTCCTCTTCCTGTACAGACAATAAATGGAAAAATCCATGGTGGAGACTGCAAATATCGATGAAGAAGAAGAATGTAATTAATGATTGGGGTAGTTACCAAGGAGTCTTCTTAAGATAACAACACTACTAAATACACCTTTTTGAAATACATGTTACAGATTAATACTTTTGTTTTTATGACAATTTTGTCCTTCCGCACTTTTGAATATAACACGAGAGCGTGTTATATTCCACTTTCGTTCAGAAATATAACATGAGTTTGTTCAAAATATAACTATAGCTCCAATCACCGCCGTTCAACTCTACCAAGCTGACGTCGATTGCATCGCCACCTCAACATCTAAATTAGGCAAAACACAAAAACAAAATCATCAAAAAATGTCATGTAAAAAATGAAAACAATTTGAATAAAACATCATGTATTGGTTTCAAAATTATAAGGATCAATTAGACATTCTCTAAAACTTTAAGGGCTGAGGCAAGATGAAGAAGGAAAACACAGTGACACTTATTGTTGAAACAAATGAATTTTAATTTAATTTTTAGAATAGAAAGTGCCAAATGTGTAAAATTGATTTTTTCCTCAAAACCTTTTGTCCCACATTGGTTGGGAGAGGAAAAATTAAAGTGGATATCTAGGGGTATGTGAGACACTTGGGGTGTGCCCCAAGGGGTACCCACATTTTGTGGAGGGGAGAGGAGTTACATCTCTATCGGTTTACCACACGCGCGCGCCGCCGCCGCCGCCCGTCCGGCCGTGCCGAGTCGCGCGTGTGATGAGGTGGCACTTATTTATTTATTTTTGGATAAAATAGTTTAAATAAAAAAAACAAACAAAACGTGTTTTTTTTTTTTAAATATTTCAAACGTTTTAATTGAAACGTTTTAATAAATTATTTTAAAACGTTTTTATTTATTTATTTTCGGTTTTAATTCAAACGTTTTTTATTTTTATTTTTTTCTCTTATAAATAGTGTTCATTTTTCAGCACAGAATATAGAACAAAAACAGTGTTCATTTTTTCTGTTTCTGCTCCGATTTCATTTCTGTTTCTGTTCCAGTTTCATTTCTGTTTCTGTTCCAGATTCGTTTCTGTTTCTGTTCCAATTTCAGATCTGTTTCTGTTCCGAAACAATTTTTTTGATCTTCCGGAATTGTTCCGATTTGTTCCGGTACTGTTTTGTCAGTCCGATTTTGGTTTCCGAGCAGTTTGTTCGTTTTGCGAACAGTGTGTGGGGGTGTTTGGTATTCGGGACTTCTACAGTGCAAAGAACGTCCTAGACAGAGGAGAATTCTGGGCTGTTTTATCCTGGGGACGACGGGGCTAATACACTGCTTGCACGTTCTTGGGTAGAGCCGCGAAACGTCTTAAAAAGAGCGACCTAGTCCGCGACTCATCCCAAGAAATTTTGGTAAACTCGTTCTTTACTTATTTTCTGCAACAACAATTTTAAGACGTTCAATATCTGCTAAGATGCCTGCTGATCACGATTTTAAACAAGTAACTGTTGATCTCAACAAACCCTTTCGTTTCGAAGGGTTTCATTTTAAAAGGTGGAGACAGAAAATGTTATTTTTTCTTACTATCGAAAAAGTAGAACAAAAACAGTGTTCATTTTTTCTGTTTCTGCTCCGATTTCATTTCTGTTTCTGTTCCAGTTTCATTTCTGTTTCTGTTCCAGATTCGTTTCTGTTTCTGTTCCAATTTCAGATCTGTTTCTGTTCCGAAACAATTTTTTTGATCTTCCGGAATTGTTCCGATTTGTTCCGGTACTGTTTTGTCAGTCCGATTTTGGTTTCCGAGCAGTTTGTTCGTTTTGCGAACAGTGTGTGGGGGTGTTTGGTATTCGGGACTTCTACAGTGCAAAGAACGTCCTAGACAGAGGAGAATTCTGGGCTGTTTTATCCTGGGGACGACGGGGCTAATACACTGCTTGCACGTTCTTGGGCAGAGCCGCGAAACGTCTTAAAAAGAGCGACCTAGTCCGCGACTCATCCCAAGAAATTTTGGTAAACTCGTTCTTTACTTATTTTCTGCAACAACAATTTTAAGACGTTCAATATCTGCTAAGATGCCTGCTGATCACGATTTTAAACAAGTAACTGTTGATCTCAACAAACCCTTTCGTTTCGAAGGGTTTCATTTTAAAAGGTGGAGACAGAAAATGTTATTTTTTCTTACTATCGAAAAAGTAGCATATGTCTGTACGACCGAAAAACCACAATTACCTCAAGTTCCTACAGACGCTCAGATTCAAGAAGTTAAGTCTTGGGAGGAAAATGATTTCCGTTGTAAGAATTTTATTCTTAATGGTATGTCTGATGATCTATATGATTATTACTGCACTAACAAAACTGCGAAGGAAGTTTGGGATGCTCTTTCGAAGAAATACGACACTGAGGAGGCTGGAAGTAAAAAATATGCTGTTAGTCGGTATCTGAAATACCAAATGACCGACGACAAATTAGTGGAGGTTCAGTCTCATGAACTTCAGAAAATCGCTCACGAAATAATTGCTGAAGGTATGTCCCTTGATGAACAATTTCAAGTTGTTGTTTTAATTGACAAATTACCCCCCTCTTGGAAAGATTTTAAGAATACTCTGAGGCATAAAACTAAAGAGTTTTCTTTAGAAAGTTTGATCACTCGTCTTCGGATTGAGGAGGAGGCCCGAAAACAAGATCAGAAAGATGAAGTGCTTGTTGTTTCTAACAACGCTCACAAAAAATCATCTTACGCTATTCTGAAACCTAAAGGGAAAAACATGAAAAATCAAAATCAGAATCGCAACCACAATAACCAGAACAGAAATGTGCATCAAAATCAGAATAGAAACAAACTCCCTTCAAGAAATAATTCTGAACAGTTTACTTGTTATAACTGTGGGAAGGCGGGCCATTTGGCTCGGAACTGCCGGCAAAGACGTCGTCCTGTTCCACAGGCGAATCTTACCGAGAACCAACTTATAGCTATGATTTCTGAAATCAATATAGTTGGTGGATCCGAAGGGTGGTGGGTAGACACTGGTGCTTCACGCCATGTCTGCTATGATCGAACCATGTTCAAATCTTATTCTGAAAGTGAAGACAAGAAAGTGTTGTTGGGTGATTCCCACTCCACTATTGTTGTCGGTTCTGGTGAAGTGGAATTAAAGTTTACCTCTGGAAAGACAGTCATCCTTAAAGATGTTCTGCATACTCCAGAGATGAGAAAGAATTTGGTTTCGGGCTATCTTCTAAACAAGGCGGGGTTCACTCAAACTATTGGGGCTGATTTGTACACCCTAACCAAAAATAATATTTTTGTTGGGAAGGGATATGCAACTGATGGAATGTTCAAACTGAATGTTGAAATTAATAAAATTTCTTCTTCTACTTACATGTTGTGTTCTTTTAATATTTGGTATGCTAGACTTTGTCATGTTAACAAACGCATTATTAAAAACTTAAGTAACTTAGAACTAATTCCTAAATTATCTTTGAATGATTTTGAAAAATGTGAATTTTGTAGTCAAGTTAAAATTACTAAAACCCCTCATAAATCAGTAATTAGAGAATCTGAATCTCTTGACTTAATACATTCAGATATTTGTGAATTTGATGGAGTCTTGACTAGGAATGGTAAACGGTATTTTATTACATTCATAGATGATTGTTCTAATTTTACTTATGTTTATCTCATGAAAAATAAAAGTGAAGCTTTTGAAATGTTTAAGAATTTTGTAACTGATATTGAAAATCAATGCAATAAGAAAATTAAGAGATTACGTAGTGATAGAGGAACATAATATGATTCCGATATTTTTATTGATTTTTATAAATCTCATGGGATTATTCATGAAAAACCTGCACCGTATTCTCCTGAAATGAATGGTAAGGCTGAAAGGAAAAATAGAACTTTTGCTGAATCAGTAGTTGCTATTTTACTTAATTCCGGTGCAGCTCCTCACTGGTGGGGTGAAATTTTATTAACGGTTTGCTACGTACTTAATAGAGTTCCCAAATCGAAAAGTAAAATTTCACCTTATGAAGTTTTCAAAAATAAGAAACCAAATTTGTCTTATTTTAAAACTTGGGGTTGTTTGGCATATGTTCGAATTCCTGACCCCAAAAGAAGAAAACTTGCCAGTAGAGCTTATGAATGTGTTTTTATTGGTTATGCGGTAAATAGCAAAGCATATAGATTTTATGATTTGAAAGATAAAGTTATCATTGAATCAAATGATGCTGATTTTTATGAAGATAAATTTCCTTTCAAATTGAAGAATAGTGGGGGCTCGACTTCTAGTAATGAACCTATCATTAGGATTAATGAATCTAATAAGGAATTAGATATTGAACCTAGAAGGACTAAACGACCTCGTATAGCTAAAGACTTTGGTTCGGATTTCTATGCATATACCTTTGAGGAGGATCCACTTACCCTCCAAGAGGCATTATCCTCTATAGATGCCAGTTTATGGCAAGAGGCTATAGATGACGAGTTAGACTCTCTCGAGTCAAATAGAACTTGGCATTTGGTAGATTTACCTCCTGGTTGTAAAACAATAGGATGTAAATGGATTCTAAAGAAGAAATTGAATCCCGATGGAACCATTGATAAATACAAGGCTCATCTTGTAGCCAAAGGGTTTAGACAAAGAGAGAATGTAGATTTCTTTGATACTTTCTCACCTGTCTCTAGAATTACATCTATTCGTGTACTTTTATCTCTTGCTGCAATTCATGATCTTATTGTGCACCAAATGGATGTTAAAACTGCTTTTTTAAATGGTGAATTAGAAGAAGAGATTTATATGGACCAACCTGAAGGATTTGTTATTCCTGGTCTAGAAAACAAAGTATGCAAATTAGATAAATCTCTTTATGGTTTGAAACAAGCACCTAAGCAATGGCATGAGAAATTTGATAATCTAGTCATTTCACATGGTTTTAAAGTAAATGAAAGTGACAAATGCATTTATTATAAATCTGAAAATGATGTTTGCACTATTATATGTATTTATGTGGATGACTTGCTAATTTTTGGTTCCAATATTCATGTTGTGAATAATGTAAAAACCATGCTATGTGCTAATTTTGATATGAAAGATCTTGGTGAAACAAGTGTAATCCTTGGTATTAAAATAACTAGGTCTAAACATGGAATTTCTTTGGATCAATCTCATTATATAGAGAAGATTCTAAAGAAATACAATTATTTTGATTGTAAACCAGCATGTACTCCTTATGACCCTAGTGTGAAGTTGTTCAAGAACACCGGTGACGGTGTTAGACAAACTGAGTATGCGAGCATCATTGGCAGTCTCCGATATGCCACTGACTGCACTAGGCCCGATATAGCGTATGCTGTGGGATTACTATGCAGGTTTACAAGTAGACCTAGTATTGAGCATTGGCATGCTATTGATAGGATTATGAGATATCTAAAGAGAACTATGAACCTTGGATTACATTATCAGAAGTTTCCTACTGTTCTGGAAGGATATAGCGATGTTGATTGGAACACCCTTTCAGATGACTCCAAGGCAACTAGCGGTTATATATTTAGTATAGCTGGTGGAGCTGTTTCTTGGAAATCTAAGAAACAGACTATTTTGGCTCAATCTACCATGGAGTCTGAGATGATTGCACTAGCTTCGGCTAGGGAGGAAGCAGGGTGGTTAAGGAGCCTGCTTTCTGATACCCCTTTATGGGAGAGACCGATTCCAGCTGTCTTGATCCATTGTGATAGTACCGCGGCTATTGCAAAGATTCAGAACCGTTATTATAACGGAAAGAAGCGACAAATACGTCGCAAACACAGCACCATTAGAGAGTATATCTCTACAGGGGCTGTGAGAGTGGATCATGTACGGTCTGATGATAACTTAGCCGATCCTTTGACGAAAGGATTAGCTCGAGAAAAGGTTTACAAAACCTCGAAAGGAATGGGACTCAAGCCCATAGATTGACGAGTCACTTGTGAGGGAAACCCAACCTATAGACTGGAGATCCCAAGAAATAGGTTCAAAGGGTAATAACAACTCATGAAGTGATATGAGAAAAATCATGCTATAAATTTGAGTTCTATTTCATAAATGTGTTGTTTGAAGCATGATATCTTGAATCGATAGAAGGTTGAGTTTTTATTAACTCTTAATGAGATCTATACTCTATATTTGAGTGGAGTACCTAGCTACAAGAGTACTCTTGATAGATTCACCAATGTGAATGTGGAAGTGTGGCCGCTTCCTATGGAATTTTGGGTAAAATTCTCTAGAGCATTCACTATACTGGGATACACGTGCATGGCCGTAAAGCACGGGCTTTTGGACTACACCCTGATAGGGTTGTGTGTGTGATGTTGTTAGAGATAGAGTTCAAAACTACGAGTTACTCTAGTATAATCTAAAGCATCTTCACTATGTAAAAGTTCAAGTCGATAGACACCTTTTCTTATGCACAATCTTATATTGAATTATACTACTCGATGAAAAAAATTGTTTTTAAAAATTCAAGTGGGGGATTGTTGAAACAAATGAATTTTAATTTAATTTTTAGAATAGAAAGTGCCAAATGTGTAAAATTGATTTTTTCCTCAAAACCTTTTGTCCCACATTGGTTGGGAGAGGAAAAATTAAAGTTGATATCTAGGGGTATGTGAGACACTTGGGGTGTGCCCCAAGGGGTACCCACATTTTGTGGAGGGGAGAGGAGTTACATCCCTATCGGTTTACCACACACGCGCGCGCCGCCGCCGCCGTCCATCCGGCCGTGCCGTGCCGAGTCGCGCGTCTGATGAGGTGGCACTTATTTATTTATTTTTTTGGATAAAATAGTTTAATTAAAAAAATAAAAAAATAAAAAACAAACAAAACGTGTTTTTTTTATTAAATATTTCAAACGTTTTAACTGAAACGTTTTGAAACGTTTTAATAAATTATTTAAAAACGTTTTTATTTATTTATTTTCGGTTTTAATTCAAACATTTTTTTTTTATTTTTTTCTCCTATAAATAGTGTTCATTTTTCAGCACAGAATATAGAACAAAAACAGTGTTCATTTTTTCTGTTTCTGCTCCGGTTTCATTTCTGTTTCTGTTCCAGTTTCATTTCTGTTTCTGTTCCGGTTTCAGATCTGTTTCTGTTCCGAAACAATTTTTTTGATCTTCCGGAATTGTTCCGATTTGTTCCGGTACTGTTTTGTCAGTCCGATTTTGGTTTCCGAGCAGTTTGTTCGTTTTGCGAACAGTGTGTGGGGGTGTTTGGTATTCGGGACTTCTACAGTGCAAAAAACGTCCTAGACAGAGGAGAATTTTGGGCTGTTTTATCCTGGGGACGACGGGGCTAATACACTGCTTGCACGTTCTTGGGCAGAGCCGCGAAACGTCTTAAAGAGAGCGACCTAGTCCGCGACTCATCCCAAGAAATTTTGGTAAACTCGTTCTTTACTTATTTTCTGCAACAACACTTATCAACGCCGAGGGTTTTGAATTTGTCATTGACAAGAAGGCCATCATGGTTTCTCAAACCATCCGAAACATGCTCACATATCCAAGTCCATCTCTCTCTATCGTTAGGGGTTTTGTTTATAATGTGTTTGGGTGATATTGAGCAGATCTGTTTAATAGCCTCATCATCATTATCTCTATCAGTCCCATTAACAGAACATTGATTCTCAGAACAAAAATGAGATACATGTTGACTATAAGAATCACATAATCGATGCAATCCATCCGATCGTATTAATTAGGATGTGAAGCCTATTCAACTAAAATCAACTTTGATACCAATTGTTAGCGCACAGATTTACCCAAAAGGAGAGTGAATTGAGCAATTATAAAAATTTAGACAACTAATTTACTAATCAATCAAATCATTAATTTCCCTAACCAATTGTTATCTTGAGTTACAATGGAAACGTATTTAACTAAATGCACAACCAAACAAACAAATATAGAGAAATTGAACACACCTATTTATCCTAGTTCGGTAAGTTACCCTTGCCTACGTCCATTCCCCTGAGCTCCCGTAAAGATTTTGCAATCCACTAACCTTGATCTATTTCTTAAGTAGGAACCAATCCTTTACAATCATTTTTACAGGTTCAGGATTAACCTAATTCTTTTACTAGACTCAGAATAAAACCTTTACAATTTTTCTTTGGGAAAAGTACAATTTAGACCCTCTAACTATTGACACATTTCTAAGTGGTCCTTCTAAGTTTAAACGTTTCATTTAAAACCCTCTACGTATCATAGCGTTTCAAAATGGTCATTTTGTTAAAAAATCAGTTAAAACTAATGGAATTTAGGGGCAAAATGGTCTTTTCACGTTTTTTAAATTTTTTAAATTATTTTTATTTTTATTATTTTATTTTATTTTTAATCTTTCTCTCTCTCTTCCTCCCCTTCCTCTCTTTCTCTCTCTCTCCCGCCACCTCCCTTTTCCTCATTCCCCCTCCCCGCCACCTCCCTCTCCCTCTTCCTCTCCCTCTTCCTCCCCTTCCCCTCTCTCCCTCCCACCCTACCCCCGTAACAGGGGGCGGTTGCACCCCTTGCAACAGGGGGTGTTTTCACCCCCTGTTTCAGGGGGGGTGGTTGCACCCCCTATTGTAGGGGGTGCAACCAACCCCTGTTACGGGGGTGGGGTGGGGTGGGGTGGGAAGGAGAGAGGGGAAGGGGAGGAAGAAAGAGAGGGAAGTGGCGGGAGAGAAAGAGAGAAAGGGGAGGAAGAGAGAGAGAGAGAGATTAAAAAAAATATAATAATAATTAAAAATGATTAAAAAAAATTAAAACGTGAAAAGACCATTTTGCCTCTAAGATTCTGTTAGTTTTAACAGAATTTCTAACGAATAGACCATTTTGAAATATTATGATACGCAGAGGGTTTAAAATGAAACGTTTAAATTTAGAGGGACCACTTAGAAATGTGTCAATAGTTAGAGGGTCTAAATTGTACTTTTCCATTTTTCTTTTATCAGACTCAGGAAGAACCTAATTCTTTTGCAGGTTAGGAATCACACCTATCTATCTTTTTATCAGGTTAAAGACTAATCTAGTTCTTTTACAAGCTAAGAAGCAAACCTACATTTTTAACAAGCTAAAGAAATTAGATACTGAACCAATTTGTCTAATCCTCTCACACTCACCAAATACAAAAAATAATATTTTCTTCTCATATGAGCTTTTACCACTTCAATTCAAAATATACTCAATTAATGTCCCGATATAATATATGATAGAATTACGTGAAAATACAAATCTAATTATATAAAATTAAAACACCAATATTATGTAAATCGAATTATCAGGCAAATGTCATTTCACAAGACATTTGAAGATATTCAAGAATAGAAAATATTTTATCTTTAAACAGATTACTACAAGCTCAGACAAATATATATCACATTAAACACAAAATATTGAGCACGTAAAGTAATAAGAGAGATCTCACCAAAATTTTCTTGAAAATCATAGAGACAAAAGCACAGTGTAAAAAATCGGTGACAAAACGATGAAAGCTTTGTTCAAGAACTTTTTCAAAAATATATTTCAGCAAAAATTATTATCTCTTTTAAAAACAGCTGATGTAAAACTCTTGTTCTTGATTCACTTTCCCCAAAAACGCAGATCAATATATATAGGATTTAAAAACAACTTATAACATTTATATTTTGAAAAATAAGCCCATAAATGCCATACATAAAACCTATATATCAAAATCTTTTAGGTTGTGTTTGGATGAAGGATTTCTAGGAGGGATTTCAATTGGTTAAGGAATTTTGAAATCCACTTTTGACAAATCATTTATTTGGGTAATAAGAGAAAGGATTTATGAAATTCTTTTTTGGGTGAATGGAGGGATTTTGAAATGATTTTGGAAGAGGTTTAATTTGTGAAATCCTTCCATCACCGTTTCGCTCTTCTCGTTCGCCTGTGTCGTTTTCCTTCGTTCTCGCCTGTGTCGTTCTCTTTCGTTCTTGTTCTTCTGTGTCGTCTTCTTCGCTAATCATCTTCTACTTCATTCGCCTGTGTCGTTCTTCTGCTTCGTCTTTTTCACTAATTGACTTCTGCTTCGGTCTTCTACTTCGTTCTTCGTCGTCAAAGGAAATCATCTTCTTCGTTAAAGAAAATCATCTTCTTCATCGTCGAAATCAAAATCGATTTCGTTTTCGAAATCGAAATTGAATGACAAAATAGGGTTCGAAATCGATTTTGTTTTGAAAATTGAAATTGAACGGCGAAATAGGGTTCGAAATTGAAATTGTTTGAAATCATCGATTTGTTCATCGACGAAATCGTCGATTTGTGCGTCGACAAAATCGACGACTGTTCATCGTCGTTTGTTCATCGCTGTTCTCTCTGGTTTTGGGTTTTTTTTTTTTTTTTTTTTTCCAGATGTGGGATGAAAAATACAACCCAAAATTATTTGAAGAAGCAACATGTTTTGAAGATTGTGTTCTAAAAATTTGGGCGATGATCATAAACATATTCAAGTTTTGTTTCCAAATTTCTGTTCCTGTTCCTAGTTCTTTAGAAACAGAAACAGAAATTTCAGAACAAAATTTATGTTCTGTTTTGTTTTGTTATAATTGTTGTTGAAATTACACGTTGAAATGTTTCAGTTCAAACAATTATCCAAACAAGTGATTTGTGAAATGAAGGGATTTCGAAATCTCTTTATTTCACAAATCCCTTAAATTTGTCAAATCCCTTACCCAAACGCAACCTTAAATATGAAATGTTTAATCCATAAATATTTTTTTAAAATTTTCAATTTAGCCCCAAAAAAAATTCGATTCAAACTCCTTAAAGATAGAAAGTAGTTTTCTCGGTAAATCTCATAAAATCAAATAATATATGAAGTAGATAATAAGATCTTCAAACTATATAGTATATTAATGAAATATAGTCAAAACCCTTCAAAATCTGATTTTATAACGTTTAAAGGCATAAGATTAGGGTAGAAGTTATAAAAAAACATTCTAGTCAAACTTGTTAAAAACACATTGTCGATCGACCGGTAATGCCATTGGTCAACCGATTATACCCTCAACGGCTCATTTTCTAGCCATTGACAATCAATTAGTCAACTAAGCGGTCGATCATTTTAGGCTTCGAATCAACCGTCCAACCATTCGGTCGATCGTCAAGCCTAAAACCTTAAAACACCTATCTTGAATCTTTCGGTCGACTAGTCTAACCGGCAGTTGACCATCAAGGTTGAAAAATTACATTTTTTCACTTTTTAAAACATCTTCTTGATTGTTCTTTTAGGGGAAAAAAAACATTTTGAAACTTCAATCTATCACTTCTAACCATATTTCAAATAATCCAAATTATTTTATAAGTGTCGTGCGTGATCCTAATTAAATTGCATTTAAAGCATAAAAAGAGTTGATTTGTTTTTATTTGGAAATACAATAAATATTTTCTGCTAAAAAAATCTTCAACTTCTTCATTCTAAGCAACTTGATCTTTCACCAAATATCATTTGAAAAAATATTATTTTTCTCATTTGCTCAATTGAAACTTAATTCAAAATTCAATGAATAAGACTATTAGTTTCACAAAATATCAACATTAATTTGTCCATCAAAACATTCAAGATCATTACATCTTTTCCCTCCTAAGATTTAATTCAATTCTATTTTATCATGATTATAAGAACAAAAAAGAAAGGATAAAAAAATAAATATATTTATATTGATTTTTATTTTTAAATAAATTTTCATTTTAGAGCTAAATTTAGTTTTTTTTTTAAGCTTTATTTTATAAATATGTATCTTTAGTCCTTTTTTGTAACAATCTTTTTATGCACTATCATTTTTTTAAGATTCTATTTACAAGGTAAGATTTTTATTGAAAGTAAAAAGAACTAAATTAATTTATTTTTTTTAAATATTCATATTTTATTTTACAAAAGATCTTCTAAATTCTTTTGTTTTCCTTTGCTTTATTTTAATTTTTCTACTAGAGGTTTTGTTTTAATAATAAATGAAAAAGAAAAGAAAAAGGTAAAATTGTAAAAGAAACACATAAAAATAATTAGAAAAAACATAGAAGAACAATAGGAAAAAAGAGGAGTGTTTTTAAGTTGCAGCTTTTTCAATAAATTGTATGATAAATAATTAAAAATTCTAAAAAAGAAAAATAGAAGAACAAAATGAAAAATAAATTGTATGATAAATAATTAAAAATTCTAAAAAAGAAAAATAGAAGAACAAAATGAAAAAGGAGACTCAGTTGAAGATAGTGGTGGTGGCGATGATAGTGAGTAGTAAGTGGATTAGAAAGAGAGAAAGAGGAAAAAATAAATAAATAAAAAGACAAACGATTGTTTTGTTTGGGAATTTTATTATTTGGTCCTCAAAAGATAGTGTATTGAAAAAATGATCTCCCAAATGTTTATATTAAGTTTTTGGTCCTCGTAACCTTCTTAGAGTTTAGTCTTTGGTCATTGTCCCATATTTGTGTTGTATTTACAATTTATGTCATTCTATTAAAAAATGTGATAGTTACCTTTTTAAAAATCACTAAATCATCAAAATCATCCCATGCGATTCACTGTTCATAGAAATTAAAAAAAAAAAAAAAAAACACCAAATTAATCTACGAAAAATTCTTTTTCCGAAAATATAAATTTTGATTTTTTTTGGTAATTTTTTGCTGATTTATGAATGTTCGTGTTTTTTTGAAAAATGAAGATCAAATTTATTTGAACAAATTCACGATATGAATGTTCACCAAAATAACTACGAACATTTACCAAAAAATCGATATAAACATTCGCAAAAAAAATAAACAAAATCAACACAGAACAAATTCACGACATAAACGTTTACCAAAACAATTACGAACATTTACTAAAAAAAATTGATATGAACATTCGCAAAAAAAAAAAAAAAATGAAACAAAATCAACACGGAACAACAAATGTGAATATAAACATTTACCAAAGAAATTGATATGAATATTTGCAAAAAAAAAAAAAAAAAACAACACAGAACAACAAATGTGAATATGAACATTTACCAAAAAAAGAAGAAGATATGAACATTAACAAAAAACAAAACACACATGAACATTTATGAATATTTACATATAATGAACAGATGATGAACAATGTTGAGATCTAGAATCAACCACCGCAAGATCGGCTGTTGTGAACATCTATCACCAAATCGTTCACCACAATCCACCGCCACTACCGCAATTCACCATTGCAATGGCCATCTGTAGGGATGGTTCACCTATTGTTGTTTGACCATTGAAGATGATTGCACTTCGATCATTAAACGTCATCATTGTCTTCATCATTGACGACTGGTGTTCATCAATCAATTAATCTTTTCATCGCTTTTGTTCTTCGTCGTCGATTCTGTTCATCATCGTCTTTATCATTGACGATTTCAAATCTCGTATTCGATTCTTTATCTTCATCATCATCGATTTGCGAATCGCGATCTGTTCATCGATCGTTGCCTCTTCGATTTGAAGATTCAATTATTTTTTCATCTTCAATTTTATTTTGTGATCTGCATCGAAGATCTTGTGATTCATCTTCGATTTGATTTTGCGATGGTAGTGAAGCGACGCGGTAGGCAAAATCTGAAAACACGGCAACGACGTCAGAGTTTGAGTTTGTGAGCGGACGACGGGATGCGACCAGAAGCGACGGCGGCGGCAAGCTTCGGCGAACAGATGCAACGATGATGGCGGTGAGCTTCGGTTGGTGGTCTTGCGGTTATGGGATGAGATAGGGAGGCGGTTGTGGGATCTATTGAAATGAAAATATAATTATCAATTTAGGGTTTCATGTGTATATATATAAGGGTATAATTGTCCATTCGTTTTTTATTTTTTTTAAAAATGACTTTTCTCTAAGAATATTTGCAAGAGGGTTTAAAATAACATTTTTTAAAAACAGGTTGAATGGGAAGAGAGAAAAAAAAGTCTTAAAAAAAAAAAACTTGTTTTAATTATCGTCCAAAATAACAATTTTTCTATAAAAAATTAAGTCCAAGTACACTAAAATTATTTTTAAAAAAAATGAAAATAATCGTATTCATGGGGAGCCTCATGATTAAGTCTGCCGCCTCTCATTGGCCGCTGGCGCACACGCGAAGCTAACCTGCATAGGACGGCGTCGTTCTAACAACTCTACTAAAACACGTTTCATTTTTCGAGGATTGGGAAGAAAATATTTCTCTATAAATACCTCCTCCCCGCGTCAGGAAGGTCGATTTAGATCTAGCTTTTTCGCCGAGAACCCTAGAGTTTTGGACTGCGTTTTTCCTTTACGAGGAAGAACGAGCCTTTGATTGTTGAATCCATAGTCGAAGAGTGATTCTTACTTTGATTTGGTTAGGGTTTCATTGAGTCTGATTTTTATCGATTCGAACGGCTCGTGCGACAAGTTTGCGTTCAAATTTCTTTCTCAAGAACAGAAAGTTGTGATTATTTGATTCCGACTTATGTCTCGTTGTTTTCCGTTTCCTCCCCCTGGGTACGAAGTGGATGGCCGCCTGGCGGCACGGATCGAATCAATCAAGGTGTGTTCCGCTAATTCATGGCGTGATTTACAGTTATGTTCTGCACTGTGATCTATTGACTCGTTGATGGAATATCTACGAATTGATTGATTACTGTGGTCGCGTTTGCTTTGAACGAGCGGTGAGGATTAATCTGTTGGCGGCTGAACAAATAGTTCAATTGTTATAGGAGGCTGCACTTCTGACCGTGTCAATGTTTCTTATTGGGAGAAATACCATAAATATATTGATGCCTTTGCTTACAAGATGGTCAATTTTGTGTAGGATACAAGGACCTGCTTCGGTCACCGACAGTTTCCTTAACTAGAGAATGACCCGATTGGCTCATTTAGTTGTATATTCATTAAGATTGAGCATTTGCCTTCTTTTTGAACATGCAAATAGTTTTTCTATTAACACTCCGCATTATGTAGGATGTAACTGTTTGGGCAGTTTAGAGTGTAATGTCATAAGGGAGTTTGTTTGTTCTATTAGATATAATGTGATCATTGAAATGTACGAATGTATGATCACTAGAATATAAATAGTAGGAGACTAGTATTTGAACGGTAAGTGTAACATAGGCTTGCATCAAGGATCGAGGCCCTTATCTCATTGTTTTAGTAATGGGTGAACTCACAAAATTTATTCTGACGGAGCATCATATGTATCATAGGATGAAGTATCATGGAGTATATGGATTATGGATGATATCTTACTTGCATAATTAGTTACCATTAAGTTAGAACTTTTGAGAGAAGCTCTAGATTCTAAAGGTTTAAAGATTTGTTGAATTGAGATGGAATATCTGCATTGTAATTTTAGTAACATATGGAGAAGTGGGGATATGGTGGAAATTGGAGATCATATGAAGAGGTGGGGATATGGTAGAAATTGGAGATCAGATAGTTCTTAGGCTTGAATGTTAAAGATTTTATATTTCAAGAGGAGGATATTTACTTAGAGTCAAGTTGATTAAAGTGGAAAACTGTAGTTGTTGTGATGTGTGATCAATGGATATCGTTCCACCATTTTTATATGGTTCGGAATATTGGTTGAAATTGAAAGAGATTCTATAAGATTAAAATATCATCTGTGAAGTTTTTTGAAAAACCTAGTGTAGTTGAGACGAAGATGTTAAGGTATAACAACGTCAAGACAAAAATGGATAAGATTAGGAATGAGGATATTAAGAAGGTTAAAAATAGAAACTAATGCATTTGGACATGTGCATAGGAGACCTTCTGAAGATCCTATAGTGATCTTTATGGCTTAGGTGGCGTTGGTGGATTCATAACCGGGCCCAAGTGGAGCCATACAGTGTGCCTACTTTTAGTGGGCGGTAGTGCCGATAAACTCATGCTAAATAGCAGTAATTAAGCTAATAAGCGAGTAATATATAGTTTTTGGGTGGTGCGGAAAATGAGTGCTGGAGGCTGACAAACATGTATTGAAGGTTTGGTTTGGTATGGAAATGAAATATTTCACGACAAAAATGGAAATAAAATCCCAAATCAATCTAAGTTTATTCTTCTAGCCCTGGGCTTGTTATTTCTAAAGTTGAAATTTGATGGTATGAAGTAGCAGCAAGTATAGACTATGTGAATAATGAGTTTTAGGGATGATTATTGATTTGAAGCTGGCTGTAGAAGGTGATATGAAGGATTGGTTTGGTACGGAAATGAAATATTTCATGACAAAAATGGAAATAAAATCCCAAATCAATCTAGGTTTATTCTTCTAGCCTTGGGCTTGTTATTTCTAAAGTTGAAATTTGATGGTATGAAGTAGCAGCAAGGATAGACTATGTGAATGATGAGTTTTAGGTATGATTATTGATTTGAAGCTGGCTGTAGAAGGTGATATGAAACTACACGGGTGCATTGCGAGGAAATGTTCCTCGGTTCATGAAATATGGCCTCGATGGGGAGGAACAATGTTCATCCGATTATGCTATTTATACTTTGGAGGATAGATCACTAAGAGTGCATTTGGGTTATAGGTATTTGAAGAAGATATTTAATTTTTGCATAGATGGGGGGATTCATTCATCAGGTTGCCTAATTATTTTAGGCATGTCTTTACATTAGTGTTTCCAAGAGCTTGCAAGTAGACATATGTATCTATATAATATTTTATATCCTCCTGCCATGTTTCGCTCTTCTCTTTGCTTTCTTTACCGAAATGGTGATTTTGCTGGTGATTTGAAGCTTCTAAAAGAAAAGAAGTCTAGAAAAGATAGGAAAGAAAAAAGTCGTGACAGAAAGAAGAAAAGAGAAAGAAAGCACAAAGAGGGTAAGAAGGGAGGACGGAAAGATCAGAAGCCAAGAGAGAGTGATGCAGAGCAACAGCTTGCTAAGAGCAGTCTCAGTGAAGAACATGGCCAACCAGTGGGAGACACCCAGAACCACTATGACTCCTCAGACAGCATATCGAATAGCAGCAAAAGGCAAAAGCTCTGCCCACCTCCAGACAACATGCTTAATTCTGGTGAGTGTGTTTTTGCTTATTTCCTAATAGGGATATGCAAAAGGTTATGTTTCTGGTTTGTTTTAGGAGTTGATATAGTTCTTTCTTTAAATTCGAAGGAAGCAAAGTGAGGACCCGTTTGGCTACCCCGCAAAAGCACAAGGGCCAAGAAGTGGAACTTAATCCATGTTCTACTTCCCCATCTACTGCCCAAGAAATGCCCTCTTCAACTTCACGGCTGTTTCAAACAAGACCCATGTCGAGCAAAGGTGGTAGAAGTTCCTCCATCAAGTCCAAGTTGTTGGAAGATTTGTTTGCGAATTGGGTGCCACCTCCATTGCAAAATGCGTGTTCTGATCTCAGTGATCAGGAATGGCTATTTTCAACGAAGAAGGAAAATCATATACCATCCGATGATCCTAAAAAGTTGAATGCAAATGGTGTAGGGTCGAGTTGTCAAGGTGTAGGGTTGAGTTGTCAAATTTCGACTCATCGGCCTCCTCAGTGTTGCTACTTGCCTGAAGCTTGTGTGTTTGCATTGCCCTTCACAGTGCCCTTCTAAATGAATATTTTGGAGGCGGCGAAGATGATTTTTTGCCCCCATGAGATGGATTAGTTCCTTTTTTTTTTTGTGACTCCTGGAACTATTGAGCCTCCTTTGTCATCAGCAAAGACAAAGCTATTAGCAAGCCAAGAAAAGTAAATCTTAATGTTTTGGAGGTAATGGATTCAAAATTTAAATGGACGTCCATTCAAAATTCAATTTCATTCCATCGAAACGCGATTCCTTTCCCTCCAACCAAACATGCTGTAAGACTGGTGGTTGGATCTTGGTGCTTGTTATTGGAATATACTCTGAGCGACAGCTTGTAGATGTCTGGATTTTTCAATACCTTTATTTTAAGGGAAAATTATTGCGCGGCCCAATTTAAGATACGAAATACCGTTTGATATCTACAATTTTATAGTATATCAAATAATTTCGTTGACTTGATTTTCTTAACCAAGTAATTTCGTTTCTAAATTTTTCAGATTTTGCATCACAAAAATGGAAAGTGCTAATTGTGGGAGTGAGATATGATTGAATTTTTTCTTACTAAATTAAATTTGAATAGAACAGTTATTGTAAATGAAGGTAGTGGAGATATTTTTAGAATATGTATTCCAAAAAATATATATATATTTATCATAATTATGTTAAAAACCTTTGCAAGTAATCACATAATAAATCAGTTATGTGTTGTTTTTTACATGATTAAATTATACAACCATGATTGTTTATTTTAAAGCTTAAAATAACATCTCAATCATATATTTTGTATAAAAGAAATGTAATCCATCTTGAATTTAACACATTAAGTTATTTATAAAATTTAAAATCAATTATTTACGATTGTGTTGAATTCAATAATTTATTATTTTTGATCCGCGCATTGCGCGAATTTAGGAAAAAAATTTATAAAAGATTCTTAATATTGTAGTATGAAACATATAAGTATTATTTAGTTACTTTGGTAACAATATACGATAGCAGATGTATAAATTTTAGTAAGTAATGGTATTGTATAAATACTGAAAATAAGTATACTATTAAAAATTAAATAATTGATCAAAAAAGTAAAATACATTTTTTACAAATGAACTTTTACTAATATACTACAAAGTAACCAAATAAATAACCATAGATTAAGATTAATTTTATCAATTTTTGCAAATCAACAAATTTTAATTTATTTATCAATTTTTGCAAACCACCAAATTCTAATTTAACTAATTTATATTGTATTTATTTTCTGTTGGGGTGAAAGTACTTTTTGAATCAAAGTTATTTTTTGAAGCAATTTAAAATGAACACCGTGTAAAGACTTGTTTGACGTTAGTTCGATTTCTGAATTCTCCCATTTAAAATCTATGGGTTGGGGTTCTATAATTTTTAGTATATTTTCACTTGCGTTTTTTTAGTTGATTTCCGCTTAATTATTATGTGGATTTATATAAGTAATTTTCAATCCGGTTACTTGAATTTATATATATAAATCTTTCGTTTTTAAATTATATATATATATATGTGTGTGTGTGTGTGTGTGTGTGTGTGTGTGTGTGTGTAATTTTACTGGAATTGTTTATTTTTCTTATAAGTAGTGGAATTGCTAATAGTCAATCGAATTATAATTTTTTAGTGAAATTGTTAATCTTTAGTAGAATTATAGAAATTTAGTGGAACAACATATATTGATTTTTTATATTTATTTTCTTGCATTTAATTTGTTTATTAATATAATTTTGCATTAAATAATTTTAAAATTTTAAAAATTTAATATTTTTTATATTTTAATTTTTTTTAATGTAATGTTATAAAAACATTAAAATTCAATGGTACACATGTAAATGTAGTATTTAAAAAAAAAAAGAAAAAAAAAAGAAGAAGCATATTTTGAATATAAAATAAAATTTAGTGGATTGTTTTTTTCTAAAATTAAAATTCAATAAAATTACAAAAAATTCAATTATATATGTAAGGTAGGGGCAACTTTTGGAATAGAATTCTTTTTGTTGGGCAATTTTTGGAATAAAATTCTTTTTGTACTTTTGGCATGAGTATGATTTGGATAGTTCTTTTATATATATATATATATATATATATATATATATATATATATATATATATATATATATTTTAACTTTGGGAGCCCTAAAAAATTCTCCCTTCCAAAATGAAATTTATATTAATAGATGTTTTCATTTGATTTTACATATAAAACACAATAGATCCTTCGTAAATTTTTATTTAATATACTTTAAGAAAGTGTTTATAATTTTATAAACGTCTATTGATAGTAATTAGAATAAACAAAATATTTTTGTAAAGAAAAAGAATAAGTAAGCGGATTCTCTTTCTAGATAGAGTAGACCCGTAAAGATTCAAATTTTGAATATACATCGATTAAAATATCTGTTAGAGAGTCACACCATGCACTATTCATGTCTAAGATCTTTTGAACCTAGAAAATATCCTCCTAACAAATTGTAAATTGTATTATGTTATCATGTACTCTCTCTAATTAGTTAAAACTCAAAATTCTCACCAGAATAAAGATATGTTATCATGTGCTTTCTCTAATTAGTTAAAACTCGAAGTTATCACTAGAATAAATAACTCCAATGTAAGAATTTTTATAGGTATAACTTTAGTTTTTTAAAACATTCCACCAATAACTGTTCACCAATTGCTTTGATACTCGATATTCATCTATAATCAACCTCGTAATATTTGAATAATTAATATTTAGGGAAAATTATCGTAAACTACCGAAAATAATTACAATACACCTATCAAGCCCACATGCACTAGAATGAACCAAGAGGTTCTATTGGTGAGTTTCTTTGAACCGGTAACTCCCCTTTTCAAACATGGCTGGCCGCGATATTACAGATTTACCCCCTCCTGGTGGTTCACGATCACCACAAGCCAGATCGGATTTTGAAAACAAATTTTGAAGAGATCGCCGCAACGAATCCGTGCATCGTCGTCGTCGTCGGTGCTCCGGAGAAGATCTACGAGTGGATCAACCATAAATCTGAAGATGTTCATGGCTGCAGATCAGCAGAAATCGAAGACGAAATTAGGGGCAACGATTTGGGAAGGGAAAAATGCTGAGAGGAGAGAGAAATTATTGTGAGAAAAATATGAGTATTTGTTTTAGGTTGGAGGGAACAAATTGAGAAGTGAGTTCACATGACAATTGAGAAATTGCATTAATGTGACATGTAACATCTTCTAAAAATATAGATGTTACATATAACATTTACATATGTTTCTATGTAACATCAACTAAAAATAATTATTGATAAAGATGTTACATTTTTAATTATTAATAACGATGTTACATATAACATTTATTAAAAATATAGTTTAAAAAAATTACTGATTATAGACGTTACATGTAACATCCTTTATAAATTAATACTGATAATATATATTACATGTAACATCCACTGAAAATATATTACACCTATCAAAAAAAAAAAAAGACTATTAATATCTCATTGAAAAAGGACATTCCATTAATTGATATGGTGTAAAAATATTAGTTTTTCAATGATAGAACCACAATTTTTTTTTCAAAATTCTCTTTTTATATAAAAAATTATATTCTCATTAAATAAATATATTTTGGTCAGACTATCTCAAATAAATATATTTTGGTAAAAAAACATCTCAAAAAGTAACTGTCGATTTTTTTTAAAAAAAAGACTGGGCTAAATCGGTGCAAAGTAAAACAGGAGTTATCGGTTCAGGCCCCTAATATTTACTGCAATTGAGTATTTTGTAATCAATTAGCAATTTGCCTAATCATTTGGATGACCTCAGATTAAGGTCAAGAAATCAAGTTATGTGCGAAAGAACACACAAAACCAGTACAAATTTACACCATTTCATTTAATTTACCGAACACAATATACCTCTTCTTATTTATAATACAAACCAAACTTCTTTACAGCCACAAGATTACGCAAAAGCAACCTCAAAACACACACTCACAAAAAAAAAAAAAAAAAAAAACCCAGCAGCATACGTCTAATTCTTAAAGACCCACAGACACCGTCACGTCTATTTTCTTAGCCAGAGATATCAATGGACTTGACTTCCTGTTTCTTCTCTTCCTCCGCCTTGGGCACCACCACAGTCAGAACGCCGTTCTCCATGGTCGCCTTGACCTCCTCCATCTTGGCGTTCTCCGGCAGCCTGAACCGACGAACGAACCTCCCGCTGCTCCTCTCCACACGGTGCCACTTCTCGTTCTTCTCCTCCTTTTCCCTGCTTCTCTCCCCGCTGATCTGGAGAACTCTCCCGTCTTCAACCTCCACTTTCACCTCCTCTTTCTTCAGTCCAGGCAGATCTGCCTTGAACACGTGGGCCTCCGGTGTCTCTTTCCAGTCGACTCTGGTGGCGGCGATGGCTGAAGTCTCTCGAGCGCCCTGCGGAACGTTGGCGACGGCGGACGACAGAGGGACGCCTGCGAACGGATCCCAAACGTCGAGGGAAAACGGGTCGAAAACGTTGCTCCGACGGCCGCCGAAGAAACTTGGAATCAGCGCCATTATCGATTTATTTGTATTTTTTTCCGACAGGACCAACAACTGAATTGATGAATTGAAACGATAATAGTGCCGTTTATAGTATCGATGAGATCGATCTGGAAATTTCTGGGGATAGTGCGTGAAATTTCTACAAGATGCCGCCAGATAGATATCCAAATGGAACGAATGCGTAGGGACTCACCAGGATATACGGGCTGGTTCTAAGCTAAGCCCGTTTCAAACCCAAACAGAAAACGCACTAGTCCAACACAAGATCGGCCCTAGATGGAATTTCTGCTAATAGTATTTCTTAGGCTTTTCACAGGACGAGGTGTTTACATAAAAATAGGTTTTTTACTTTTTTTTTTTTTACTGAAAAATAGATTTAAATAATTTATTCACAAAATTATTATAAGTCGGGATTCGTAAACTCGAGTATTGAAATCCGGAGTTACGAACCCCGGTTTTATGGGGTTGCAAGCCATTTATAATCAGGGTTCAAAATCCCGGTAACACGGTGACAATTTTTTTTTTTTTTTTTATAATAAAACCGATATTGACAACTCTGGTTTTATTGTGAAATTTCAAGTAAAATCGGGGTAGACAACCCCGGTTTTAATTGCAATTTCATTTAAAATTGGGGTTGTCAACCCCGATTTTTAAAGAAACACCAGCCCACCCCTTTTTCTTGTATTTTCTCTCTCATGTCTTTCCTCTGCCACATTTGTTCTCCTCCCTTATTTCAATACAGCCGAGGCTCTCTCTCCTTCTCCCTTCTTCCATTTCTTCTTCATTTCTCTCTTCTCCCTTCTTCCTTCTTCCAACCATCGCAAATCCCAATCCACCGCTGCCATTGCTGCTCCGCTGCCGTCTAATATTTGAGGTTATTTCTTTTATTTGTTTTAGTTTTTTCTGTTTAATTTGTTTGTTTGTTGGTAGTTTATTTGTTTGTTAGTTTTTTAGTTTGTAATTTATTTGTTTTTTAGTTTGTTAGTTTGTTTTGTTTGTAGTTTATTTGTTTTTTAGTTTGTTAGGTCATTTGTAGTTTATTTTTTATTTTTTTTTGTTTAAGTTGTTTAGTTAGCTTTTTAGTTTGTTTGTTTATAGTTTAATTGTTTTAGTTTTTGTTTATATAATTTGTTTGTAGTTCTTAGGTTGTTTAGGTTTTTTGTTTTACTTAATTTTTAAAAATGTTATTAATTGTTGGTAGTAGATTTTAGTTGTAATTATATATTTTGTGTGATATTTAGTCATGTATATGTGTTAATTAGTGAAATTTTGTGTGATATTTAGTTATGTATTTGTGTTGATTAGTGATATAATAAATGTTTTGTTAATTAGTTGTAAAGATTTAATTATAGTTACAATTAGTTATTCAAATACAATTTTGAAAATTTGTTAGGATTATATAATGTATTTCTAATTTATGTTTCAAAATAAAAAAATTTAGGGGTAAAAAGTGCAATTTTGTAAAGTCTAATTTTTACACATGCATATTTTTAGTTACATTTTAAAACATTTAAAAAAATAATGGAGTTCATTGTGCTATTTAAATTTTACCGTAATTTTTTTTAGGGGTTGTTAGAGTATTTGAAAATTTGACTTTAAAAACTTTAGGTGTTAATATATTAATTTTAATTTTGACTTTTAAAAGTTTAGGGATTATTAAGTTATTTAAAATATAATTTTAAAAGCTTTTGGATAAAATTAATATTTTCTTTATTTCAAGAGAGATAATTAGTGTAAATAAATAAATTAAAAAAAATAAATATGCGGTTGAACTTGTTTCATTCTTAAAGAAGGAAACAAGTCCAAACCACACATACACACACATATATATATAGGTGGAGCATGACACGTGGCGGCATCAAAAAAATTGAAAAGGAATGGATGTCTAAGTTCTTTCTTGAAAGCAATATCATTCCCATAATATGATTGACAATGATCATGACACCAATTCTGCTACTCCACATCCCCATCATTCGCCAAGCAGTCCACCGCACGACATAAAAAATAATTATTGTAAAGTATGTAGGATGGGAACGTGGATGATGAATTAAATACAATTGATAGTCATCATGATGTGTTAGACGCAAAGTTAAATGAGGGTGTTGCGTTTGAGCCAGAGAAGAATGATAGGGATTGAAATGAAGATCTAGATGCTAGACCTAACGGGCAAAGAGAGTGAGCAATTGGAGTTGCACAAGGTTATTCTATTTTATAATTACTTGGAATGGGGTAACAACAATGATAAGTACGAGTCGAACCTGCAGAAGAATTTTCGAACACTGGAGATGGACGAATTTCGTACTAGTATGGTCTTTAAGGACATGAAACATCTCCAAAATGTCGTGAAGTATTACCGCATCATAAAAATATCTTCAGAATGTTTTGAAGTATTACCCAAAGGTTTGTTCGATTAAATGCAAGCACAAATACGGTTGGAGGTTGCAGGCGATTCTAAAAAGAGTCACGACATGTTTCTGATTACGCAATACGATGGGTAGCACACGTGTTTCTACAATCATACGACTTTAGATCATAGAAATATGGTTCGGGTGTCATTTCTAACTTAATACTTGGACAAGTCGAAGAGGATCTAGAATTAAAAGTGAGTGTTATTGTTGCTTCCATAAAGGAGTCTCAGAGATTCATTATCTCCTAGAGAAATGCTTGGTTGGATAGATCTAAAGTCATCGAGACCTTATTTAGAGATTGTGATAAATCGTATTGGAAGTTGCCGAAGTTCATGTTAGTGTTGCAGGACTTTAATCCGAGGACGATTGTCGAGTGGAGCATTATGCCGACTACTCATCCTAGTTATTCGATATTCGATATGGTATTCTGGGCATTCAAACTTTCAGTTGTTGGATGGGAAATATTATCGGCCCATCATCACGATTGACGACACCCATTTGTACTGTAAATATGATAGAAAGATCTTGATTTCCCTTGGAATGGCACGGTCGAACAAGTGTTATCCTTTGAATTTCGTAGTCGTATACCAAGAGAACATCCACGGTTGGGCTCGGTTCATTTCGATGCTTAAGCGTCATATTGTTCAGGATCGTCCGGAAGTGACGTTGATATCGGACAGACACACCTCCATTCTAAGTGCGGTGCAGGATTTATGGCTCCATCAACCGAACAAGCCTATTCGGTGTCATCTATATTGTTTGTGCTACCTTTGCTGCAATTTCAACAACTGTTTCAGAATTCAGCAATTGAAAGATCTTGTTTGTAAGGCGGGTACTGTGTCACAAGTTTTGTAAGTTCGATTCCATTATGACAGAGATTGAAAAATTCGATCGTCGGGAAAAGAAGTGGTTGGATGACCAACCACTGCAGAGATGGACTAGGGTACACGACAATGCTAAACGTTGGGACGTAATAACCACCAATTGCACTAAGGTATTCAATAACTGTTTGAAGGGTGCAAGAAATGTTCCAATTATAACATCCGTCTCAATTACTTTCTATAAGATGGTTAAATACTTTGATATTGGTCGACAAGAAACTCTAATGGACTCAGCCAACGGTTACCAATACGTTATATATGTCGTTAACAAAATTCAGAATTCTCAGGCCAAGTCCAAAACATACGAGATTCGAATATTCAATCGGTAAAGTTGTTTAAATTGCTGTTAATTATTTACCTTTTTTTTTTTTTTTTTTACATAAAATGTAAGTGTTACAACACATAATTTAATTTCATATGCATATTTGTTTTAGAGAGAATGCAGTTTATCACGTGAGAACTAGAAAGACTTTTATGAGGGGACATGTCGTGCACGCCACTACTTTAGGGGATAACGTTGATTGCACCTGTGGGAAATATAAAAGTTGGAAATATCCATGCACCCATATACTTGTGGCGACCGAGTATAGTAACGTTAATGTGTTCCTCTATATTTTACCTGAGTACACGATGGCGAATCTATTGAAAGCATAAGAGCCATCGTTTTAACTGTTCATTCACTAGGACTACTGACCGGAGTCTACTTTCCTGATCCTTATTCCAAACCAAAATAGATTTCGAGTTGTGCAACGTAGTCGAACAAAATTCACTCGGATTCGAAAGGAGATGGATGTGTCGCAAAAAACAATGACAAATCGATATTGTTTGTGTTCCCAAACTGGCCATGATAGGCGGAGGTGTTCATCCTGACCCCAACATACACCCAATTGATTTTGTTGGTTGATTGTAATGAATGTTTATGTTACTTTAATTATTTCATATGCCAAGTTTATGTATCATAAATTTCATGCACTTGTCGTAGACATTCATTCATAATAAATGTTATTTTAATTAGTAACTGTAATTAAATTTTAATTTTGTACTAATAAATTTGACACAAGTCTTGGGAGAAAAAAATATAAAAAAATAAAGGTCCCAAGTGTAATTTGAATTATGTTCAAAATTGTAAATGAACTTGGATTTTATTTTCCTATAAGTATTTTATAAAGATATTTCATGAAAATTTAAGAACGCCTAAAATATTTCATATAAAATTAAATTATAAAATAGAATCGTATAAACAATATAAAATTAAGGATCCTAAGTGTAATTTGAATCATGTTCAAAATCGTAAATGAAATTGGATTTCCTTTTCCTATAAGTATTTTATAAAAATATTTGATGAAGTGATTACGCTTAATGGTTTATGTTGTATAGGAATAACCATAATATTTCATCTAATTTTTACGATCTTTTTTCAGTTATGTCCGAATTTGGTTTGTAGATCCTTCAGTATTATACTTGCAAAGTAAGAAGAAATCCTCATTAGTCTGGACATGATCGGTAATATTTAGTCTAGACATTAATTTTTTATTTCAGTTTTTTTTTTTTTTATAAATATTTTATGTTATTTATTGTGTTTGAATTAACGTTTCAGGATGTTGGCTCACTTGATTGTCCTGGAGTCGATGTAAGGGATTAGAGATCCAACGTACCCAGTCGAGTTGTAGAGTTGATACAATTAGTTGGTTTGTACAGTCATTCAGGCTGTATCCGAAGCAGTTCGATCGGTGTCTCATCACCACATTAGTAGAGAGATGGCGTCCAGAGATGCATACTTTCTATCTACCGGTTGGGGAGATGACGATTACACTACAGGATGTCATAGTGTTGTTTGAATTGACCATAAATGAGCGAGCAATTACCGGTCTTAAGGATACGCGGCCGGTAGATCGTTGGTAGGCACTTTGCCATGATCTCCTTGGATTGGTACTATCAAAGGATAAAATAAGGTGTGGCAGTCTGAAGCTCAATTGGCTACGGAGTAACTTTGTCGTAGTTCCTGACGATGCTAACGAGAGGGTCATGCAGTGCTACAAACGTGTTTACTGTTTGATGTTGCTTCCAAATAAATCGTAGAACATAGTTAAGCTAGCCTACTTCTCACTGCTCCGCCACTTAACACGTCCTGATCAGTATAGCTGGGGCATTGTGACACTAGTAGTCCTCCACCAAGAGTTCTGCAAGGCATTGAAGGACTTAGTTGGTTGTTTATTCTTAGTGGAGTGTTGGGCCTGGGAGCAAATCCCGAGGCTTCGACCAGCATGTCCCTTCGACCAAGGATGATTATTTCGATTGTAGATCGAAGACTTGTAGCTCCCAATTGCTCCTAGAGGTTGTTGGTAAGTATTAGTAATTTTTTTAATCATCTAATAGATATATTTATTAACATTTAGTTACACTTGTAGTTTATATTTTTGGTGTACAAGTGGTCTCTTACTTTTATTTTGGAAAACGTGTCAATACACATTTTGGTTGTATATCATGATCAGTTAGATCGGTTGTAGGATGATGAGGTTAGTTATTTATTTACGTTAATTTTCTCATTTATTTATTTATTTTATTAAATTATTTATACATTTTTTAGATAGATGATTTGGTTGCCTTATACAGATGAGCTTTTGGCAAGTTTGCCTACCTATGCAAGAGATGAAAAAGATATATGGATGGTGACGGTGCCCCTCATCTGCTATAAGATTGTGGAGTTTACGAGTCCCCTGTGCGTGCTACGACAGTTTGGTTATCAATAAGGGATTTCTCAACCATGTCAAATGTAAAGAAAGTTGCACAATATTAGCCAGAGAGGCAATGCCGGTACGAACTGGAGCACGCGCAGCATATACTTTCATGGAATAGATGCCGAACACTAGATTAAACAATATCTAGGTAGGGATAGGTGTCAACGATCAACACCTGCCTTGGTATTGGAATATCACTCGAAGATTTTTGGTAAACCTGGGGTACCGACCTAAGTTTAGTAATCTTGCAGTAGGAGGACGAGCGAGATTAGAGGTATGATCACATGTATTTACTTGTTATTGTTAACGATCACATGTGTTTTGTATGAGTTTGGTTATCTTGTTATTATTCATGTATTTACTTAATGATCACATGTGTTTTGTAAGATCCAGAATTATTACACTTGGTGCGATTGAGTGAGCTTTTTTTGTGGACCGGAACCTTTGAGTCAACCCTTTGAGACTTGTCGTGTGGTCCACGGCAAATGTTCGACTGTGGTGTACCATCGGACACAACCCGAGTTGCCAGCTCACGTTCCTCCATTTTCTCATCCTGTTCCAGAGCCTATAGTCGTGTCTGAGCCATGGACTAATGACGTGTACTGTCCAATTAGTGGGGGGTGATGCTGAACTATTTACTGTGTATGACATGGGTGTTGATGCCGGAGCATCTAGTGTGTACAAAATGCATGACTTTTATTCAGATTACGGATCACAACTGGGTGTACAATCCTTACTATCATTCGTTACTCCAACGATGGACGAACCTTTGTTGATTTTCGTCATAATTTCTCTAGCGACATTTGTCCAACCCACCAGATTAAAAAGACAAGTATCACCGGTGTCATGGTTCAGGGAAGACGTGGATGCGATGTTGGTGATAACGGAACAGTTGTTCACTTCTACCATGGATTTTGGACAGGTCACATAGGTTCATGAGGAGGTGGATGAACCTCCTATTGCTCAACGCCGAGGGCGGAGGAATGTCAGACATAGGGCTGCGGTACATAGTTGGTTACATGGTTTATAGTTTGTAGGAATATATATACCTTTCTTTCTATATTATTGTATGTTGATAAGACCAGTTATTTTCCAATCAGTATCATTGTTTGTTGTATTTTCTACACTGTCTTCGAGACATATATATACATACTTATTTAGGGTTTAGATATGTATCCCTCAGACATTATTCAATATATACATAAAATACGTTCCTAAAACTATGTAACGAATACACTGTTTGTTGTATTTTTTTACTCTATAACAAATACAATATAATAACGCAAATTACAAAACTCATAACAAAGATAATACATAAAAAATACAGAATATAACATCACGAAGATAGTCACATGAAAACACAAAACAAATACAATATAACTGGCCAAATATATATATTCTTCGTTGGACATATATCTCTCACAAATAATCATGATTGGTTATCATGTTGTGGTATTCGTTCAAATGGAGTGCTCTGTTACTTGTGGCGGCTATTTCATTGGCTAGTTGGAGTAGATAATATTGACTCCTTCGCACCAACATTCAATTATTCTCTAGGAGAATTTGTGTAATAGCATCTTCAATCTCTGTTGTGTCATCAATTTGACATCATTGAGGCACCTGACTACTTCGACGATACTAAACTAGTGCATTAAGAGCTCTCAAAGAAGATACAAGGTTGTTAGACTCTTTCACCCTGTTTTCTCACTATTGGCATAGACCGATATGATACTCTATCGGATTGGTATCTTGATTACTCCAGTAGTCATCATATTATAGTTGTAAAACCCCAACATCTATATCCCAAGGTCTAGGCCAACCCCAAACACTATATGAGTTTTTCTCACTTGAAATACCATATGAGCTTTCTTCAATAGAATTAATATTTGAAGAAAAATCACAAAAATTATAGGATTTCAGAGTTTCTATACAAAACTTAGCTTTTATAGTAGCAGGTGTGATGGATGATTGATAAGTTTCAGCCTTTTGTGATGGTTGATTGAAATTAAGAACAAGTTTTTCTAATGTTGATTGACATTTCGTGCTAAGCTTTTTCAGTGTGGACTGACATCTTTGAGCACCAAATTTTAGAGTGCCTTTACAGTCTTTTTTCTGTGTTGATTGACATTTCGGGCCATGTGTCGTCAGTCTTCTTTAGCCTTCGTCAGCCTTTTCTAGCCTTTGTCATCAGTACAACCATTATTCTTTTCTAGCCTTTGTCATCGGTACAATCAATGTTAGAGCTGATTTGACAAATAATTACAACCTTTATTAATGTTGTCAGTATTGATTGACAAATCAACTTTACTACAATGTATTAGACCATTCATGTCAGTGTTTACCATCAATACACACACACACATATACACACACACACGTACTCACACACATGCGCGCGCGTGAGTACACACACACACACACACACACACACACACACATATCAATCGACAAACACATTTAAATCCATTGCGATAACTCTAAACACACTTTAAATCGAAATTTTGAAATTTTCATATCTAGTTTTAAAAAAAAATGTACATTGTGAGGGATCTATATCGTTTAATAGGATGTCACTAGTATTTGGAAGATGAATTCTCGAACTCTTTAGATCCAAGAGTTTGTTACTCTCCACGGTGGATTGCAAAGAGAGGTAATGGTTGATGGATGCAGGAAATACAATATTCTAATAATTCGTCAATTGGCCAAAACAATGCCAATAGACACATCACATGATCTTCAGATGGTGTTGCATCGCTATCGCGAAGAAAATAACCGAATACAACTCCAAATTCATCGACACGAGCTTCAAATGACGGCACATGAGTGTCTCTAAGAAAGTTTGGTTTATGAAGCGTATAATTACATGAGATGCTTAAATGAACCTCAATATCAATCAGATATTGAAATGTTGGATAATGAAAGTAATGTATAATGTTCGTACGTCAGTGTATTGCAATTTAACTAAGTATTTGTTTTCAAGTCTAATGTATTATTTTTACGTTGAATTATAATAATACTAACTCTACCAAACAACACATTTTTTCTCTTTATTTGCATTTAAAAAACATACATACAATAATAAGGGTTTACAATACTAGGACAATACATAGAAAGACACATAATCTATTACAAATACAACTACTAGAAAATACAACTTTGAAATAAAGTTTGTTAGACTGGAAGATCAGCAAACCTTCGTGCTTTGACATCTTCAAGGGAAGTCACGTAATTCCTGAATATACCATCAGAAAATTCTACAAACTCATTAAATTCAAATAAATAATCCCAACCCTTTGAAGCCATCCTATTTGCCAAGTTGTATACATGCCTCTAAGCTCTGTGTTCTTCTATCACAAGTGTCGAGCTTACAACAATAGTAGAAGATGCTAAGAAAATGATCATTTTCTGCCCCAACTTTGGGGTAGTGAGTATAGGTGGCTCCAAAGTGTATTTCTTGAGTACCTGAAAGGCTTCTTTGCATTGATCGGTTCACTCTGAACTCTTATTACCACGTAGAGCTTTGAAGAAAGATAGGCATATATCAGACGCTTGAGAAATGGATCGGTTTAAGGCCACTACCTGCTCGATTAGGGTCTGTACCTCCTTGATCGTCCTTGGGTAGTTCATGTTCAGGATTACCTTGGCCTATTCTAGGCTGGCCTTGATTATTCTTTTGGTTATCAGATAACCGAGGAACTTCTCTGCTTTAACCCCGAACACGCACTTGCTTGCGTTTAGTTTCATTTTGCAATCCCTAACCACCTTTCTCTTAATCAACATGTCATCGATATAGACTTCCATGGTTTTTCTTAGTATATCGGCGAACATTTTGGTCACCAACCTCTAGTTTGTGGTCCCAACATTCTTAAAAGCGAATGACATGAATTTGTAGTAATAGAGGCCTTTTTAGTGATAAATGTCGTCTTTCCTTTATCAGGTGAGTACATGTTGATCTGGTTGTACCCCAAGAAGGTATTGAGGAATCTAAGCAAATCATAGCTGACAACAGCGTCTACTATTACGTTGATCTTCGGGAGAGAAAAACAGTCATTTGAGCAAGCCTTATTGAGGTCGATGAAGTCCATGAACATATGCCACTTCCTCGTCTGCTTCTTGACTAGAAAGTTGTTTCCCGACCATAGTAGAAGTTGGTTTTCTTCAATCATGTATACGCCTAGTTGCTTCTTGGTATCCTCCTCAATCATAGCTTGCCTCTCCAGACTAAACTTCTACTGATTTTGTCGAACCGATGGGTAAGCTGAGTCTGTATACAGGGTGCGCGAAGATACTCGAGTATATCCCTAGTAGATCCACATATGACCAGGAAAACATATCATGGTTAGCTTTCAGTAGCAACTAGCAACTCTCTCTTGTCCCCTGTTGGCCAAGTGAGCTACCCAAGAAGGGAGGTGAATTGGGTATTATTAAAAAAAATCAAAATAATAATACTTCAAAAATTAAATAATTAATTTTATCCTAAAATTAATTGTTATCTTTATAGCAGCGGATATGTGTTATGAACTAGGTGCACACCAAATAACAATATAAGTAAAATAAATAAAGCTGTATACCACGATATATCCTGATTCACTAAGTTACTCTTGGCTAATCTAGTCCTCCGAGTCCCACAGAGATTCACACCCACTAAACTCAAGATCCCTTTAAAGGTATGAACCAAACCCTCACAAAGATTCTTTTCACAGGCTTAGAATCAACCTTTACAAATACTTTTTTCCAGGTTAAGGAATAACCTCTACATTTTACAGGCTCAAGAATAATCTATACTTTTTACAGGCTCAAGAATAATCTAATACTTTTTATATCTTACGCTAAAGAATCAAAACATCACACACACTCCTAATATCCTTTTACCTGGTAAGGATTGAACCGTTACAAAATTGCTCACAAATCAATTCAATCCAGGAAGAATTACTACCTCAATCTTTTTACAGGAAAAGACTGAAACCAGCTACCCTTAAATTAAATACTCCCAATAGTATTCAATCCGTCACTCAACTCACCAATTACAAATTGATAAGCGATTTGTCTCACTCGGAGCTTCTACCACCCCAGATAAATTAGAACTCAATTAATATCTCAAAACTAGTAATAGAAAAGTGAGATATTCAAAATCTAATTTTAAACAAAAATTGGGTAGCACGTAATTAGATTTATTCAAGAAATTGTTTCAAAAATATTTTTCAATAAAACATTATAAAACAATTTCAAAGATCAAATTCCAAATATAAACAAGTAACAATTAATAGAAAGTAATTTGGAAAGATCTCACCTGAAATTCATCGAAAAAATAATGATTAGAGATAGCAATGAAACTTTAAATCGGTAGTAGCAATTATCCACAACAAATATTCTTCAAGAATAACTCTCAGAAACGATCTCACAACTCAATCAATATGATTACTCTTAGAAAGATCAAAAGTTGAATAACTCATAGTAATTCTCTTGATATATCACTCTTTAATATGAAAAACGCAGGTCTATATAAAAGGGAATAAAATAAACTCTCCAACGGTTAGTTCCCACTTGTTGTGACATTTAATTGCTCTTATAGATCTCTTATATCATTAAGACTTCATCTTGGTTCAAATCACTTAATTATAGATTTTAAACTTCTTAATTAAGTCTCCCAAATATTTTTCAATCACAATTAAATAAAATAGAAAGAATTACATGTATCAAATTGAAAAATATTCAAACTTAATAAACCATATCTATAGGGATATTATAATATATATTACATATCTCAAATAATATCAAATCCCTAAAATATCTCTCAGATCTTAACTATAAAACGGCTAGTAATGACTATTTTTAAAATAAAATCCGGAATTCTACAAAATCTTGAAACAGTACCATAAGTTGACCTGTCTGTTAACTTACCAGTTTAGAGAGTTTCATAAGTCAACCTGTCTGTCAACTTACTAATCCAGAGAGTTTCATAAGTTGACATGTCTGTTAACTTACTAATTCAGAGACTTTCAGCTTCGGACATAGGTCAACCTACCTGTCGACCGACCATGCTGGAATCCTTCTTCAATTCAATTTTAATCCATTTTCTTTGACGTTTTTGCCCCTTTAACTGATTTTTTTTTCCGGTTAGCTCCACTATATTCTTAAATTCCTTTTTAATCAATTATCTTTACTTCTTTTTCTATAACACATAGGAACAACTAATTTCTCTAATTAGGATCATATCAAAACACACATAAACTTTTAAAAAATATTTTGTATCGTGTGTGATCCTAATTGGGATACATTAAGAGTAAAAATTAACCTGAGTTGTTTTCTCCTAAATTCTTCAAAATCTACGATCTCTTAATGTCCATCATATTTGTTAGTCTCTTTAGCATTCATAACTTTCTTTACTCAATTCTTCATGATAAATCGTCAATGGAACTTTAATACTGAAACACTCAATAAAATCATTATTTTCACAAAAAACATCAATATTTAATTATTCATCAAAATCTTCGGATCAACAATCTTCCCCTTTTTGATGATGACAATTAACTTTGATATTTTCTTTAAAACAATAATGTAACCACGCTCCCCCTGAATCCGAGAACGGGTTCTTTAACTCGTTAAAGCATAGTAATGAAGATAATCATAAGATTTTTAACAAAGCATAAATTTCGATATACAATAAACTCTCCCTTAAGATATTCAACAAAATAATTCAAGCTTCCCCTTAAGATATTCATTAAAACATCAACTAATTCTCCCATTTTGTCATCTCAAAAAAAAAAAAAAAAATGGGGAAAGAGAACCAAAAACATCACTACTCTAGGCAAATATCATGAACTCTAATTTTTCGCTAGAGATTTAGTAAGTATTACAAATTAATAAAAAAGTATCAAAATTTTCAATATCATCATTTTCAATTTAAGCATAACACATTATTGCCCCATTTATAAAAGCTTCTTCCCCTAAATAATTGTAAACAAGCAAATTCATGTATAGGCGAATAATTCTGAGGCAATCAAAATATTTCAACAATATAGCATGTAACTATATAGTTTCATTTAAGTCTACATGCCTTAATATCTTCCTTATAGATAGAATCTAGAAACATGTAATCGTTAATACACTAGGACATGAAGCATATCTCAAGAATAATGATATTATCTCATATCATTCTAAATCCCTTCATAATCATAATCATTAAAAAATCAATAGATATGAGACATATGAGAAGAACATATTATCATGCATATAGCAAGATACTTTAAAATCCATAAATATATTCATGTGCATAAAGTATCAACTTAAAACATTAAACACAGATTGATGCGCTATGAATATTCAAATGATCACATATATATAGTATCAAAAATAGACTTAATACAATATGTATCAACCAAATCATTCTTTATTTTTTAAATCACCTCAATATAAAATATCATGCATTTTAATAAGTCAGGATGCATAAAAAAATCAGCTTAATTCAACTCATTTGTATAAAAGTAAATAACATAAATGACAACACATTATACAAATAATCTTACTAAAATGCATATGCAACAAATAATTAACACTATTTAGTGAGATCACAAACACCCGATTAATCTTCTAAATCATATAACATGCTTTAAAATTAACTATGATTACTATTTGATATAAGCATATAAAAACATGTTAATACCCCTTAATTAAATGTGATTCTCAGAATCACCATATAATGTTTCTAATACAACAAGTGAATGCATAATTTAAAATAAGTCTTAGAAACTATTACCAACTTTCCTATTTGGCAAGTCGCGAATCTCTCTCTTTAACAAATTTAATAAATTTAAACCGAGAGGGATTAAGAGTACCTTTTATATCTTTCGGGACAACTTTAATTTTTACCTCATTTGTACTCATGATTGCTGTGGGTGTATAATTCCTCTTGGCCTGTTTCTATCCTCTCAATTTTTTATTACTGCCACTTGATTTTATGATATTTTCATTTGTTCGTGTCACTTGTGGCTTCCTTGCAATTTTACATTCTGTCTTTAGTGCATCTTTTTGCTTTGCATTCGTCGCTTGTGGATCCTTGATGATATCTTGTCTTGACTTTGATATAACTTATTTGTTTGTTCCTTCGGATCTATTTCCAACATTATATAACTCTGCATAAAACATTTCAACAACTTTCTTCGGTATCCATTTCATTTTGGATCCATTTTGTTAGATATAAACTTAGGGTTCCTGAATGGACATGATACTTTAAAATGCCCAACCCTATTACAATAATAACATCTCAAAATCGATTTATCATAGAAAACACGAGATGTAAAACAAGAGTCGTTTTTAACAATAGAAATATAACTATCACTGGCTTGTGATGAAGGATGAGACGATGAAACATATCAACTTTGCCTAGAGAAATCATTTTCAGAATCTCTCAAAACAGACTTAAGGTCGGATTTTAATTTTTTAAAATTTTTCTTAAGTAAATCAATTTTAGAAACAAGATTTGACATTTGCTTGGAAATCATGTCAAAATTATTTTTTAAAACTCTGTTTTCATTTTCAAGAGAATCTACTTTAGAGAGCAAATTATTAATTTAAAAAACAACATCCGAAAATTCTTTTGTACCACAATAATAATCCAAATGCACTTTAAATTTTCGGACACTTTTTCTACCATTTTCAAAAGAATCAATTTTTCTCTTTAAAATCAAGCTCTTTTTAGCAAAAAGTAGTATGAAAGAAAATAATTTTTTTATAATAATATGAACATTTTCATTATCATCATCTCCATCACTACCACTAAAATCATAGAAATCATACATCACATTGTCATATAAGGATCTATCACCATCAAAAGAGGATACACAAAACACATCATCCAAGGTGTGTGAACATAACCGATTTAGCTAAGATGTTAAGCCTAATCGAGCTAAAACCAGCTCTGATGCCAATTGTTAGCCTAGTGAGCTGCCCAAAAGAGGGATGAATTGGGTAGTATTAAAAAATTATTAGAATAATAATACTTCGAAAATCAAATAACTAATTTTATCCTAAAATTAGTTGTTATCTTTATAGCAGCAGATATGTGTTATGAACTAGGTGCACACCAAACAACAATATAAGTAAAATAAATAAAGTAACACACCACGATATATCCTGGTTCACCAAGCTACTCTTGGCTAATCCAGTCCTCCGAGCCCCACGGAGATTCGCACCACTAAACTCAAGATCTCTTTAAAGGTAGGAACCAAACCTTCACAAAGATTATTTTCATAGGCTCAGAATCAACATTTACAAATATCTTTTCCTAAGTTCAGGAATAACTTCTATTTTTTACAAGCTCAAGAATAACTTATATTTTTTACAGGTTCAAGAATAACCTAATTTTTTTTATACGTTAAGCTAAAGAATTAAAACCGCACAGACACTCTAAATATCCTTTTACCCGGTAAGGATTAAACCGTTACAAAATTGCTCACAAATCAATTCAATCCAGGAAGAATTACAACCTAATCTCTTTATAGGAAAAGACTGAAACCAGCTACCCTTAGATTAAATACTCCCAATAGTATTCAATCCATCACTCAACTCACCAATTACAATTTATTAAGCGATTTTTCTCACTCGGAGCTTCTACCACCCCAAATAAATTAGAACTCAATTAATATCCCAAAACTAGTGATAGAAAAGTGAGATATTCAAAATCTAATTTTAAACAAAAATTGGGTAGCACGTAATCAAATTTATTCAAGAAATTGTTTCAAAAATATTTTTCAATAAAAAATTAGAAAACAATTTCAAAAATTAAATCCCAAAATATAAACAAGTAACAATTAATAGAAAATAATTTGGAAAGATCTCACCTGGAATTCACCAAAAAAATAATGATTAGAGATAGCAATGAAACTTCAAATCGGCAGTAATAATTATCCATAACAAATATTCTTCAAGAATAACTCTGAGAAAAGATCTCACAACTCAATCAATATGATTACTCTTAGAAAGCTCAAAAATTGAATAACTCACAATAATTCTCTTGATATATCACTATTTAATATGAAAAACGCAAGTCTATATAAAAGAGAATAAAATAAGCTCTCTAACGGCTAGTTCCCACTTGTTATGATATTTAATTGCTCTTACAGATATCTTATATCATTAAGACTTCATCTTGGTTCAAATCACTTAATTATGGATTTTAAACTTCTCAATTAAGTCCCCCAAATATTTTTCAATCACAATTAAATAGGATAGAAAGAATTACATGTACCAAATTAAAAAATATTCAAATTTAATGAACCATATCTATAGGGATATCATAATATATATTACATATCTCAAATAACGTTAAATCCCTAAAATATCTCTCAAATCTTAACCATAAAACGGCTAGTAACGACTACTTTTAGAATAAAATACGGAATTTCACAAAATCCTGAAACAGTGCTATAAGTCGATCTGTCTGTCAACTTACCAGTTTAAAGAGTTTTATAAGTTGACCTATCTATCAACTTACCAATCTAGAGAGTTTCATAAGTCAACCTATCTGTTAACTTTCCAATTCAGAGACTTTCACCTTTGAACATAGGTCGACCTACCTGTCGACCGACCATGCTGGAATCATTCTTTAATTCAATTTTAATCCATTTTCTTCGATGTTTTTGCCCCTTTAACCCATTTTTTTTCCGGTTAGCTCCACTACATTCTTAAATTCATTTTTAATTAATTATCTTTATTTCTTTTTCAATAACACATAAGAGCAAATAATTTCACTAATTAAGATCCTATCAAAACACACATAAACTTTTAAAAAACTTTTTGTGTCGTGTGTAATCCTAATTGGGATACATTAAGAGTAAAAATTAACCTGAGTTGTTTTCTCTTAGATTCTTTAAAATCTTCGGTCTCTTAATGTCCATCGTCTTTGTCAGTCTCTTTAGCATCCATAACCCTCTTTACTCATTTCTTCATGATAAATCGTCAATGGAACTTTAATATTGAAACACTTAATAAAATCGTTAGTTCCACAAAAAATATCTACATTTAATTGTTCATCAAAATCTTAGGATCAACAACTGTGAGAGATTTCTTGATCTAGATAGTTCGGTTGGGTTCCATTAGATATATCTATACGTCATCTGCTTCTTCGTCAGGACGAGGCTGTGGTTGATTGGGCTTCTTGACCCAAGGGTTTAGAATATCCCCTGTTTCGGGGCGTTTCATTATGTCCCTGGGCAGAAAGTATTCATCGACATCCCAGTCCTTTGATTGCTATTTCCGGGATTGTGCTTCCGGAAGTTGCATCTTGGCTACGAAATACTCCCGAGCTACTTTTTGGCTCCCTTATACCTCGCCATTACTATTCTTAGTTGGGAACTTTTGCATTAGGTGGTATATCGACTTGATGACCTTTATGGCATTCAGGTATGGACTTCATCTGATCTCATTGTACATTGATGGATAGTTCACTACCATGAACTGCGTGTTAATGTGGAATGTTTCGGGTCCTTGCCTACTGTGATCTGGATTGTGATTTACTCTAAGGACTTCACAATTTCTTCACCAAAATTGACTAAAGAGGGTCATCATCGACTTCAACTGGTCGCGGTTGATCCCCATTCTGCTGAATGTAGTCAAGTAGAGTATATCTACTGAGTTGTCATTGTTGACTAGCACCCGCCCCATGTTGTAGTTGGCGATTTCCAAGGTGACCACCAGCACTTCATCGTGGGGCACATGGACCTTGCACAGATTCTCTTACGTGAAAGTGATAGCCTTTCACTCTGCTTGAACCTTCTTGGATACTTAGAACATGTACTCATCCACCGGGCGTTTACCACACTGAGCATAAGCTTTGTGCTCAGACTTGGACAGTCATCTGGAGGTAAATACATTGTGACTCATGTGGATGTTCCATTAGACCTCAGACCTTTATCGTTCTTTGTTAGGGCACTACTTGCCCTGATATCCTTTATCGTGGGGTACATGGACCCTGCACAGATCCTCTTCAGTGAAAGCGATAACCTCTTTCTTTACGAGAGCCATCTTAGATACTTGGAACACGTACTCATCTAGTGGGCGCTTTTTGCACCGAGCATAAGTTTTGTGCTTAGACTTGGATAGTCCTTTGGATGCAAATCTATAATGGATCATGTGGATGTTCCCTCGGACCTCTGGCCTTTCTCTTTCTTTGTTAGGGCATTGTTCGCCCTGATATACTTCGACAGTAAATCTCTTGTGATAATCTCTCCGAATCAATTGCTCGATCTCATTCTTCAAGTCATGGCAGTTATCAATGGTGTGGTTGTGGCCCTAGTGGAAGTTGCACCGCTTATCCATATTAACAGTCTTTTCTTGTTTTTTCAGTGGCTGAGGCCATTTGATTAGTCTCTTTTCTATAAGTTGCATTAGGACCATTCCAAATAGGGCATTGAGAGGCATGAAACCATACACTATACACAGGTACATAATAAAAAATATTGTGAGTCAAAAGATTACATACACCATCACAGGTTCAGATATTCTATTTTCATATTAAGTGAAGTTATCATCACATAATGTCAAGTATGATCACGTTCAAACTGTTGTTACTCCTAACAACGCCCATAGTAGTCGGTCTAATATCTCATAGCAATGGTTATGAGATTCACCATTCATAATAGGAAAAACAGCCCACTAGTTAATCTAACCGAATTATTAAGCATCAATCTAATAATTATATGATTAATAGCATTTAGGATATCAATTGTCAAATATCTTTGATCACTTATTTTAGTCACCATTAAAAGTTAAGACATTTCAATTAGATATCCATAGTATCTTAAAACTATATAATACATACACGACGATATGTAAAATACCAAAAAAATTCTTATTAATTATTTATTTATTTGAGTTTAATTTTCTAAAATAAACCCCCAAAAGTATGATAATTAGGATTGTCTATTAGAGTTATCCCTAGCAAAAAAATAAGTTGACCTCGATTCTCACAAATAGCTTTAGAACAATACTAATTGAATTTGTTGTTTTCAATTCTTATAACTAATATGTTAGACTGTCCAACTTAAAGGTAGATTTAGAAACTTGATAGAAAGGAGACTAAAAAAATTGTTAGAGGTTCATAAAAACTAAAGTAAATAAGAAGGAATTAGTATAAAATTAAAAGAATTTTAATTTTAATTAATTAATTAATTTACTATTATTATTATTATTTTTAAGTGCATGGATGAATTTCTAAAATTACATGTTGATCCCGAGGTTTTGATGACCAATTAACGGTTGATATTTTTGGTAGAACTAATGTATTTGTTGAGTATTTTAGAAAAATAGTTCCATTTATTGATTATATTGAAGATGTTATAAAGAAAATCTCAAGGGTGGAAAGATGGACAATGAAGAAATGAAGAGTGTTAATGATCCTGAAGAAATTAGGTGAAAACAACTCAATACTCTTATATTCTTAATGCAACCCGAATTAGGATCACACACGACACTATTAAATGAATTATATTTTTGTGTATTAATATGATGAATTTTAGGATCCTAATTAGTGATTAAATATATACTTCTATGTGAAATTGAAAATGAAAATTGACCTAAGTGAAAATTATGTTTAAAGTTGAAGTTTAGAGTCAATTTAGTTAACCGAGAAAAATAATCGGTTAATTAAATTAAACGTTGAGTTTTGGAGCAGAAATTGCTGAAAGAATTGATTAACATCAATCGGTCAAGTGAGTAGAAAATGATTAGTCAATTGATTGAAATAGTAAGGTTTCAGAGCAAATTATGTAGATCCTATATCGATCGGTCAACCGACCAAGAAGGGTTCGATCAACCGACAGGTTTAAGGGTGAAAAAGTAGAAGTTTCTAAACTAATCGGTCAACTAATTGGAAGGTAATCGTTCAACCGACTGTGCTGGGTTTTAGCTGGGAAAACTCCCTAAACCAATCGGTCAACCGACCAAGGGGAGATCGGTTAACCGACTGGGTGTTTAGTTTTAGCCTGGTTTGCACCCTGAATTAATCGGTTAACCGACAGGCTAGGGTTCGGTCAACCGATAGTTTCGATTATAATTTCGAGGAACTTGATCTCTTGGTAAAAAACTAGTCATTTTTTGTGATTCCAAGGGAGAGATTTGGGGGATTTGAACCTACTGAAGATATGGTACATGTATTTGTATATCCTTATTGATTTGATCCACATAATTTATGTTTATCTCAATTAAGTAATTAAATACTTCTTATATTTAAGATTGTTAATTGAGAAATATTTCAAGGATTTATTTGTGAGATTTTTTGAAAGTTGTTTTTAAGTAGATTACCCTAGAATTGAAATATATTATTATATGGAGTCTAAGAGTGCCTTTTAGATGCATATCTTTTAAAAAGTGGCCGTTGAAGGGCTTGTTATAAATCTATATATATAGACCCATGAGATAGACTTTAATTACATCAAGAACATCAACTTTGAGTTATTTTTAAGAGTGATATTTATGTTGAGATTTTTGTGAGAGATTATATATAAGTTCTTGATCTAAAGCGCTGTTGATTTGGCGTTATCGACTTATGCTATATTGCGATTCTATTTTTAATCTTTCATGTTTTCTTGGTGATATATTTCCAAGTTATTGCTCTCTATTTTGATTTCATATTATCATTGATTACTTGGATTTAAGATCGTTAGAAAATCGTTTTCAAACTTAAAAGTCTGAAAAAAAATTTAAAACGATTTTGTGTATTTATCTGATTATGTACTTTAATTGGTGCTACTCACATTGTTTATTAATCAAATATTATTTTGCCTCACATTGTATCTATCATGTGGTAAATTTCGGGAAGTTAATTGAGTATATCTATATTGAGGTGGTAGAAGCTTTTTATGGGAAGAAACTCATATTTTTCTGTGTTTGTGAGTTTGAGCGGATTAGACACGGTTAGGTTGGTGTCTAGTCAGGGTAGCAAGATTTTGATCTTTTTTCCGCGAAAAAGATTAAGGTTTGATCTTTGTCCTAAGTAAAAAAGATTAGGTTATTCTTTTCCCTTGAAAAGAATTAGGTCTTGATTTTCCCTACAATTGAATTGAGTGAATTGTGAAGGTTCCATTATTACCTGTGAAAATGATACTTGAGAGTATGGTGAGATTTGATCTTTAGCCTGTTAAAAGGATTATGTTTTAATTCTTCCTATAATAAAATTAGGTTAGTCTTTAACTTGGTAAAAATATAAGGTTCTTCATTCACCTGAGAAAATGATATTTGTAAAGGTTGATGGTTCCTACCTAGTAAAGCAATCAGGGGTTTAGAGGTTGCGAATCTCCTTGGAGCTCGGGGAGCTGGAATAGGCAAGGTTAGCTTGCTGAACTAGGATATATCTTGGTGTGTTGCATTATTTACTTTAATTATATTCTGTTTGGGTGTGCACCTAGGACTAAACACTTATCTACTGTGTAACAAAGATAATAATAGATTTAAGAAAAAATAATTATTTGATAATTAAGTGTTGAAAGATTTATTTGTTTAAATTTTTATAACTACCCAATTCACCCCTCCCCCCTCTTGGATAGCTCATTGGGCCAACAATAGGGAGAGGTGGAATTCTCCTATCTATACTAACTCTGCCTCAGCAAATTGATGGTTTCATGTGTAAATTATTTGACATTTTTTTCCGTCAATCAATTTTTAACAATACGTTTGATTGGAATGATGAAAAAAATTTGAGAGAATAATATTTTTATTTATTGTGAAAATTGATGTGGGGGAAATTCCCGCCCACAATATTTAGGGGTCGGTAGGGTGATGATGGGTTGGGTCGGGTAGTAAAATCTGACCTGAAGGAAATGGCCTAAAAGTTGCCCGTGGGCCGACTGTGCCAGTGGCCCAAATGGTGTAGAATTGATCCAACATGTAAAACCAATGGGTGAGGACTGTTGAGCAGTTATCTAAGAATCTCCACGATCCCAAGCATGCAAAGGGGTGTACCAGTCTAACATATAATAGGGGGATCATGGACAGTCTCCATGAGGAGAAAAAGGAGATCATGGAGGGAGTGGGGGCAATGAACAGGTTATGAGGATAAATGGTCTATATAAGGAAGATAGGTATCAGGTAATCAAAATATACCACTTTTTACATACAAAATATTTTTTGACCATAAACATATTAACTTATTCTCACGCCAGAGGTTCTTTAGCATACATTACACCGGTGTCCCTTGAAGCTAACTAGTTTCACAGGTTTAGATTATAGGTTGTGGAGGTTTCTGTCATGTAAGGAGCTGTTACACGTGCTAGAAATTTTTTGACAATATCATTTGGTGCCATCTGTGGGAAACGAACAAAAAGAAGTTCACCATTGGGATCGATGAAGTCGTTTTTCATTTGCGAACCGGATAGATCCATGAACCGCAACATATTTATCGAGATTCAAATATGTCAAGTATACATATATTCGCAATTTCAACAGATATGGAGTTCTGCGTGTATATATATGTATATGATCTCTACAAGCTTTAGAGAGAGAAAGAAGAGAGAGAAAGAAGAGAGAGAGAGACTTGTGTTCTGTTGGGATACCAATTAAGCAGTATAAAATTTCACTCCACATAAAGAATGCGTGTGAAAGAGACAAAAGATATATAGATAGAATACTCTGATAGCAGATCTGTTGGTCTTGGTAAACATAGGATTAATTTGATTGGATTAAATGGTGAATTTGATATATATATATATATATATATATATATATATATATATATATATATATATTTATTTATTTATTTATGTGAATTTTATGGTTCATTTGGTTGGATTGATTTGATTTGTATTGATGAATAAACTAGAGAAAAAATTATCAATTTGAATGAAAAATTGAAATATAACACGATCTCGTTTTATATTCAATACTAGATCGTGTTGAATATAACACGATGGCCAGCGGTCCCAAACTCATCGACCTAAACAAATGTGTGTGTGTGTGAGAGAGAGAGACTTGGTCAATGCCTTGGTGGAGTGATACTTATATTGGGTATATTGTATAATTATTTTGGTGAGATAAAATAGATATGACGGTTTGGTAGAATTTGAACGACAATAAAAATTGAATATAATACGATCTCGTATTATATTTCAATATGATCAAGTGTTGAATATATTGTTATATTCAACACGAGATCGTCTTAAATATAATACGATATCATGTAGAATATACATTTAAACAAAATGTATTGAAGAATTATTTTATAACATGTATTTAAACAAAATGTATTTAGTAGTTTTATTCTTGTAGAGGGCTTCTTGGTAATTTCCGCACATTTTGATCGAAAAACAAAATTATCTCGAGAAAGAAGTAACATACGAACAAAATTCTCGCTTAGGTGTATTGTTTTTTCCCGATAGTTGACGGACGCTACGCCATGTGAGCGACCTTTCATGATTCCACAAAGGAAAGTGAAATATATTCGGAAAATTCAAGAAACGAAAAGCAAAGTCGAGATAGCGAAATGGAAAGGAGACCTTTTTGCATTTGGTTGTTTATCTTCTCTCTCATCGCACAAACTCACAAGCAATCTTTTTTCGAAAGTAGTAGGAAATGGCAAGTCAATTACTTCGTTGAAACGCCGACCTAAGTCCACCTCGAGTCTATCGACCCACTCAATTTGATCATATTTTCTCCAGAATCGAAACTAGGGTTTCAATCGCATCAATTTCCTTTGAATATTTTCAGTGTGTATGTGAACTGGAGGTTGGAGGTTTTGGAGTGATGGGAGGCGAGGGAGCGATTAAGACGGCACAGCTGAATGATGTGGAGAATACAATAGTTGTGGCCGTTGGGAAGAATGTCAAGGAGGGAAAATCGATTCTGTTATGGGCAATGGAAAGGTTTCCCGAGTGGAAGATGTGTCTTCTTCACGTTCATCAGCCTTCGCAATTACTGACTCTCAGTAGGTTTTGTAACTTCAGGCGTAAACATGTGCACACATATCTGTCTATTTAATTTCAAAATTTTGCTAATTCTGTATGGATTTGAGAAGGCTTATGTTGTGCTGTCTCACTGGATGAGAACAATATTAGGGAATTGAACTGCAGTTCTTCCTCTATGTTTCTTTTTGTGGATTGGATCATAATTGTCCATCTCATGGTATTTTGGTGTTTTGATGGATTCTCTTTCTTATTTATCTGGAGATTGATCCGGGATTATCTCTCTCTTTTTTTTTTTTTTTTTAAATCTCAGTTGACTGCTGGAGTCGTTCATTTTCAATTTTAGCAGGAATAACCATTTTTCTTCTGTTATTATATTCAGTGGATGGAAAGCTTCCAGCCAGCAAATTGAAGCGACATGCAATCAAGGCCTATCAGGAACTTGAACGGCAAAAAGTGAACAAACTTCTAGATCAATACCTTTTCGTTCTTGCTGAAGGCGGGGTACTTTCCTTCTTCACATGCTTTTTCCATGGTACATAAGGTTTTTTGTCAATGTGTACCATCACCATCTATTGTGTTTTTGAGTTGTACGGTCCGAAAGAAATTTAGATTGTTGAACTTTTGCATTGTGCTTGTTATAGTAAGTTCGCACAAGCTACTAAATAATATTATTCAAGCTTTTGAGATCAAATGTGCAAGTGTCTAAGCCTATAATGTACTCCTGCAGGTGCAAGCATGTAAAATGTGGATTGAGTTGGACAACGTTGAGAAAGGGATTGTAGAATTTATCACTCGGCATGGTATCAGATGGCTTGTCATGGGAGCAGCATCAGAGAAACACTACTCTAGGTATGACTTTAAAGTTATTACTTTTTTCTTTGAATCATGCGATGCTTCTTTTTCTTTATGGAGAATGGATGGTGGCTTCAAAAGATAAAGTGAACATGGAATGATGTAAAATCAAGTCATCCAACAAACAAGTCCTCCTTCGATGGAAAAATAGATGCTAGGCTGCCATTGTTTCCTTCTTATATGATTCATTTGGAATCTATTATTTGCTTAAAGAGGACTGAGATAAAAGAACTCAGAAGTGTGATAGGAGCAAGTCTTTTCTGAATAAAAGTTTGATTTCTCAAAAGGTAGTATATTGAAGTAAATCTATGTAGAAACAAACTTGAAAATTGTTTCTAGATGTAAAGGTGTCGAAGGGAATTAGTACTTCCTAAATCCTAACTGATCTTTCTACTTAAATCACCTTTTCCGGGCATTTATCTAACTTGATTAGAAGCTCTTAATTTTGGCAGGAGATGTGAAACAGCTGTTTCTTTTGTTGTTTTTTCATTTGAGATCCAAATGCATTATATGTGGCGCTGCTCTTCTAGCATCAGAATTAGGCTGCTAGTTTCCAGCTACCACAAGGTCGTTAAGTATTATGCTTTTTGTCCTGATTTCAGGATCACAGTTTTAGATGAATTTAAGCTGATTTTATTAGAAACAGCTCTTTTGTGTTGTTTTATTTACTTTATCAAGCTACTTATTTCACTAATTTAAACTCATGAACATTGCAGAGAGTTGACAGAACTCAAGTCAAATAAAGCAATCTTTGTTTTTCACCAAGCGCCAGTTTCTTGTTTTGTTTGGTTTGTTTGCAGAGGAATCCTCATCCAGACCGGGTATGTTGAGCCGTTTTGAACCTTTTAGTACCTCTGGACACTTAAGCAGGATATGTTTCCATTTGGCCAATGTTTTGTCAGATGATGTGACTATAAATAGAGTTTTGCTTACTGAGCTAAAAAACAAATTGATGAAGGAGACCAATTTGAAAAAAAAAAAAAAGAAATAATAAAAAGAAGAGAGTTTTGCTCAAATAATTTAATAATCAATCAATCAAAGGTTCTTTTTCTATTACAATGAAACCTCGTTATATAGGCTTAAAAGGTTCTCTTTCTATTATAATGAAGCCTCATTATATCGGCTTAGAATAGCAAACAATTACGGCTACTTAGTAAAATAGGAATAACAGCTACTTAGCGGCTATGACAATAACATGGGAGGAGAGACAATAATGATTTTTTTGCCTCGGTCGTACATAACTTCGAAGCGTGGCCTTAGTCGATCCCCATCATTCTCCCCGGCTGAAAAAGACTTGCCTCTGGAGAGTTATAAGAATGGTACTGCTCTAAGAGATCAGGTGCAAGTCGGCTTAACTTCTCGTTTAGAATCCATGTAGCATCTGAGAGTGATCGACTTTTACAAGTTTACATTTGAATCCTATTTGTAAAGAGACAATGAGCTCATTTTCTAATACCTCTTCAATTTGATCGTTGCTATATCGTGGTAGGCGGAGTAGCATGAGCGTTGGCGCAAGCGAATTAACATCTTTCCTAGGAAGAGTACTTGTGGGAACAATAGGAGGCACGAATGTGCCTCGATAAGGTAGCAAATATTCTACATTGAAAACAAGACTAATATGCATATGAGATGGTAAATCAAGTAATAAGCACTAGGTGCAAGGCTTCAAAGAATACGGTGAGGCCTCCTCGCTATACCATGTAGTTTCTAAAAGAGTGTTTTGGATATCGTTCAGGGCGAACTCGAACCATCAAATACTCACCCTACTCAAATTCTATATTCCTACGTGAACATCAACAAGTTTGTAATTTTCATTACTCATAGCTATCTTGTGCCTAACGTTAGCATGAAGATCACAAATATGTTGGGCAAATGATTCAACAGTCTCAGAAGGGCGAGAATCAGGAGGCAAGGGAATAACGTCAACTGGTTGGCAGAGGGATAACCCATGCACAATCTTAAAAGGGTTTTTTTCCAGTGGAGCAATTGACCGAATTATTCTAAACAAACTCAGCACTAGGACACAATAAATCCCAATTACCCAACTTATCACCCATTAGACAACAAAGCAAATTTCCTAGGTTGCAATTGAGGACAGTTTGCCCATCAGTTTGGGGGTGGAAGGCTGATGAGAATTTCAGAGTGGTACCAAAAAGCTTTCAAAGTGTCTTCCAAAAGTAACTGACAAACTTGACATCTCGATTTGTTGCAATATAAGTAGGTAATCCGTGTATAAAACAATTTGGCCACATGTGACGCATCAGTCGACTTGTTGCAAGGGATAAAATGTGCCATTTTAGAAAATCTATCCACGACAACTATTATTGAATCATGACTTCAATCCATCCTAGGTAGACGAAGGACAAAGTCTGTGCTTAAATCCTTCTACGGCATATGAGGAATAGGCAAAGGTGTGTACATGCCCATGTTATTTTTCCTAGCCTTAGCTAATTGACAATTTCGACTTTGTGACTGCGATACAATTTTGGAGACATCCTTCTTCAAGCTAGGCCAATAAAATCTATCCTCCACCAAAGCAATAGTTTTGTCGCGACCAAAGTGTCTTGTGAGCCCCTTAATGTGTAATTGCCACACTGAAAGTCATGAAGAGAATGTGCAACGGGTGCACATGCTAGTACTGAGAAACAAGTAACCATCGCGAATGACGTAATCAAGATAGTGAAGTTACAAACCCTCTGAGATATTATGAAAAATGACACCAAAATCAGGGTAAGTAGAATATTCATCTTTCAATCTTTCAAAACCGACAACATGAGCATTCATAGACTCTAAAACCATGCAAACCCGACCAAGAGAATCCACAGGTTTTTTCTCTACACAAGGTCTATGTAAGGACGGGCGTATATTCCTGAAGGAACCCATCCTATATGTTTAGCACTAAGCTTTTTTTGGGATTGAAGATATCTAAGTGCTTGATGATCGGAATACAAAACAAACCTTGGGGTAATATATAGTATCTCTCTAGTGTCGAATAGCCTGTACAACAACATAAAACTCTTTATCATGAGCAGAGTATTTTTGGTTGGCTTTATTAAATTTTCCGCTGAAGCTACCTGGTGGCCTTTCTGACCCAACATGTCCCCAATTCCAATGCTAGATGCATGACAAGCAACCTTAAAACTTCTCAGACTTTAGAAAAGTCGGGATGTCTTAAGAAGGGTGCCTCGGACATCTCGTCTTTAATGACATGGAAGGCTTGAAGGGTCGCTTTAGTCCACTAGAACTCTCCTTTCTTCATATAATCCGTTATTGGGGCCATGATAGTGCTAAATTTTTTGATAAAGCGTTGATCGAAAGTGGCTAGTCCATGAAAACTATGAACATCAGAAATGGATTTAGTTTTTGGCCACTCCCTAATAAATTTGACCGTTTCGAGGTGAACAACAATACCATGAGCAGATACGATGAATCTTAAGAAAAGAACTTGAGGCTACATAAAGGATTATTTTTTGAGATTGATGTACAATTTGTCAGTCTTAAGAACCAAGTATATGGCTTATGTGCTCGTTCCTAGATGTGATGTAATTTGTAAAATTAGGATGTCATCAAAGTATACTAGAAAAAATTTCCCAATGAAAGGTAAAAAAATCTCAGTCATAACTCTCTTGAAGGCACTTGGTGCATTAGAGAGTCCAAATGGCATGATTAACCATTCATGTAAGCCATCTCGGGTCTAAAAGGCAGTCTTCCATTCGTCCCCAAGTCGGATACGGATTCGATGGTACCCATTATGCCAGTCGATCTTTGTGTACCATTTTGATCCTGCCATCTGGTCTAGCAAGTCTTCAAGTCTAGGGATAGGAAATCAATACTTGATTGTGATCCTATTAATGGCTCATCTATCCACACATTTTCCAAGAGCCATTCTTTTTGGGAGTCAACGAAGCAGGAAATGCACAAGTGCTAAGGTTAGGTTAAATTCAACCTCTTGTGAGGAGTTCGTCTACCTACCTATTCATTTTTGCCTGTTCTTTGGGATTCAACCTATAGTGTGGGAGATTAGGCAATTGGGATTCCAGTACTAGGTTGATGGCATGCTGAATGTCCCTCATAGGTGGTAATTCTTCATGCAGTTCTTTAGGTTGTCACTTCGCTAATCTCCCCTAACAACGTGGTGACCTCTTTCGGTAGATCAACACTTGCCTCAGTAGGAAAGCAAATTTCTCTCTTTTGCACTAATGTGAATAGGACACCCGAGTTCTCACTCTCATGCTCAAACCTCTGATGGGATAAGATATGAAGTTCATTCTTATAAGTGGCTTGAGAAGTATACTCATTCTTTGTTTGACTTTCTTTTCGGTTGGGTTTGGCTGGTTTTAAAATGATGTTTATGCCAGCATGTTGAAAGAAGTAGCTACCAAAGTTTTTCGCGTCCACGTCATAGAGCCATGGACGACCTAAGAAAACATGAGCAATGACCATTGGTAAAACATCAATAAAATCTGTGTGGAATAGTCACCCATCTTGATTGGTTCAAACAAGTCTCAAAAAAAGGTAAAAAGGTCATATCTACCTAGACAACAACGGACTTAGATACAACATTCATCGAGCTTCTTCCATCGATAACTTACTTACAAACTCTATTCCCACACTTAACATAAATGTGAAAGATACTGGTATGTTTCCCGTGTCAGAATCTATAGGCGTAGTAATGATGCATCTCATAACATTAAAATAAGCATTCCTGGACTCTTCCCCTAGTTGTTCTGCCTTTTCCGATGGTTCTACAGGTTTCACTACTTGGTTAGTTTCTTTCTCATCTAGGGGTTCTACCTCTTCGACACCTATTGTCAGGGTTTGATGTGGGCAATGTGACACAAAGTGGCCTACACTGTGACAATTGTGATATTCAATGGAGGAAAAATCCCTAGTCTTAGTCTCTGGTAGATATGACTAGGATTCAAGCTTGTCCTGGAAGCTCCTGGTGATATGTGACTAGTGTTATAACTACTCTTGAGTGCTACGGAGATAGGGTATGATTGATTGGCCCCTCTTGATTTCTTAGAAGGTGCAGACCTGGGCTGATATGATCCTCCTATTTGGGTGGAAAGTTACTCTTCTCTGATCGGGAAACCTTGAGAACCTCTCTATTCTAGAGCCTTCTATATGCCTCTTCTAATGATTCTGGCAAATGGAGAGAGACTTCTCCTTAAATATCAGGCCTTAACCCATTTATAAATTTGGTGGTTCATGATGCCTCGTCAATATCATATCTCAACATTAATTCTTCAAATCGGGCTACATAATCAGATACGCTAGAGGGAAACTGCTTAAGGTTAAGTCACTGGTTCTTCAGTTATTGCATATAGCATGTCGGGAGACACTTTTCTTTTAGCTGACGTTTCGTGTCCTCCCAATAGGTGATAGGTGTCCCTCCTATTCGTTCCATGTTTCTTTGGACACCTTGCCAATCCCTCTTAGCAGACCCAATATGTTTCATTTTGGCAAATGTAACCCTATGGTTGTCTAACATGTCATACCATTTAAAATAATCCTCCAACTCATTTAGTCAATCTAGAAAGTGTTAGGGTTTAGTGTACCATCATAACACGAAACATCAACCTTCACTTTTCTTATAATATCGTCATGGTTAAAGCGAGGTTGATGGGGTTTACCTTGGGTTCTTACAAGTCTAGGATAGTGTCTCCCGTTCATGGGGTATACTTCATCGAAAATTTCTGGAGCCTCATCAAATGGATATTTAGGGGGATGAAGAGTCCCTGTGGAAAATCTTATGTCAAAGTCCCTGGGCCTACTCTCTTTTTCATTCGTGCCACGCTCGGGTTGACTGTGGGAAGGAGCTAAGGTAGGTGAAGAACATGAATTTGGAACTTTTGGAGTAGTGGGCATTGAGTGGGGCGAGGGTAAATTTGCATTGTAATGAGAAAACCTAGACTCCACTCTATTTTCCCTTACTGGTTATTTTTTCATTTGCCTATTTGCCATATAGTTCAAGTGTTGCTCAACTAGTTGATTGACTTATTGAGTAATCGGGCTAACCCAACTCAATGCGGATCTCCTTATGAAATTCAGTTTGTCGCTTATGGAGGTTGGTATATAACTCATCTCGATTTGGGTTTACTTCTTCTCTAAGGTGGTTAATAGAATTTTGAAGGTAGTCTATTGAATTTTGAAGGTTAGCCACAGTCTTTTTCATGGTTTGGACTCCTTGTTGAATGGAATTTTGGAAATTTTCTAGGTCTCGAATAGTCATGGAGTGGATTATAAAGTAATGATGATGTTAATGCCCCAAATATTCTCAATGGACGTACTACAATGTTGTGTTATCACAAAGGAAAATAATGAGAGAGAAGTACTAATGTGACGAGAAAAATAGAAATAATTAGCTGTTTTTATTTCTGTTTTTTAATTAAAATGCAAAAATTGAAAATAAAATAATAGTATGTGTGTGTGTGTATATATATATTCTGTTTTTATTTTATTTTTATTTTTTTAAGTATTCTAGGACTAACAGCCCGTGCCTAGAGCACAAAGTAATCGACAACTGCTAAAGAGGGAGGTGAGAGTAGATTTGGAGTGCGGTGAATCTCCGACGAGGGCTGAATAGCGTTGATGAGGGCTGGAACTGCAGTGGCGAGGGCTGGAACAGGCCTGGAGAGGTCTGGCGAAGGCTGGCCTTCTTTGGCGAGGGCTCGTAGAGGTCTGGCAACCCTGGATCCAAAGCGGTGAAGGTCGGATCTGGGGCGGTGGGGTTGGATCTGGATTGTTGGACTGTTGCAGGGGAATGTGGCTGGCTTGATTGATGGTGGCTAGAGTTTTCTAATTTGTGGTGGCTAGGGTTTTGGTTTGCACGCGAACTGTGAAGGATCAAAGTGAGCTTTGACTACCAATTGATGAAGGAGGTCAATTGAAAAGAAAATAAATGATAAAAAGAAGAGAGTTTTCCTCAAATAATTCAATAATCAATCAATCGAAGGTTCTCTTTCTATTACAATGAAGTCTCATTATATAGACTTAGAATAACAAACAATAACGGCTATTTTAAAAAATAGAAATAACGGCTACTTAACGACAATGACAATAATGTGGGAAGAGAGACACTAATGATTTTTCTGCCCCTGTCGTACGTAAGTTCGAAATGGTGGCTTTAGTCGATCCCCATTGCAAATTAGGGAACGATTTGGTATTACTTTCTTAAGTACTATTTCGGTAAAAAAAGTTTTTTTTTTCAAACAAAAAAAGTACATTTGCTTATAAAAGCAAAAATCCAAGAACAGAAAGTGCGTTTGGAAGTGTGGAGGATATCTTGGTTTTGTCTCAATGAGAATATCTTGGTGTTGTATCAATAAGAGATCTTTTCATCCTAAAGAATTTCATAGATGCTAGTGACCTTGGTAGAGAGGTTTTAGTCGATTAATCTCTCAAAACATAAAGTTGAAGAAAACACAAGCAGTATTTTTTTTTTCTTCAAACACAAGAAAAAGTACTTAAAATCGTGTTTTTACCTTTTGGATTATTAAAATTACTTTTTAAGTGGAAAACAAGAGCTATTTATTTATTTATTTTTCTTAAAAGTAAAGAACTTGAAAAAAAAAAAGCATTACTAAACGGTGACTAGAGATTTTCTGATTAAATTTATGTGCCAGACGGGCATTACAACTTTTTTCGGTTTCAGCTGTTTCTTCCGATGTTGTTATACTGTATCCACTTATTCGATGCATCTACTCCTGTATTATATCACATCCCTCCTGGTGTATGGTTCACTTGGAAATGATAACAAACTAGACCTTCTAGGAGAACATTGTTGCATGGGTTTGTGTCTTTTTTTTTTTTTGGTCGTTTCCACCGTTTGGTGGGGAATATGGTTTAGAAGGAAATCACACTTTTGACATATTTGACATTACATCTTGTTGGCTGTTGAACATCTTAATTGAGGTCACTGACCAAGATTATGTTTCCTTCTCTTGAGAAAAGGTGTGTCAGTAGCATGGCGGCAGAATCTTCTCCACTATGTACTAGACCATCCATATTACTACTAGATCATGTAGAAGATGAAGATGCCATTGCTTTGCAGTGTTCGGAGGATTCACCTAATCCGATTCACAAAGTGAACGACAATTCAGAATCAACCCCTTTGCTGATGAGTGAAATCAAAGATCACTTGCTTTCATCCCTTGTGAAACTGTCAAGTGATGATGAACTATCACCTAAGCTGATTCACAAAGTGACCGACAATTCAGAATCAACCCCTTTGCTGATGAGTGAAATCAAAGGAGACAGTTTGCTTTCATCCCCGGTGAAACTGTCAAGTGATGATGAACTATGTCCATCATCTTTTCTGTTGCTGGTATGACTTGCACTTCTTTTTTCATTGAAAATCATCTAGGCACTGTTTGATGACTTTTTTTAAGTACTTTCTTGCTTTTAAGCAAAAAGTACCCTTTTGTATTACATTTTTGAAGCACTTTTAGAAATCAAAAAAATAAAAGGATTTTTTTTTAAAAGTAAAAAAATATAGTTGTTTTTCATTCCTTTAATTTTTATATGTTACGAGATTGATGAACTAAGATCTCTCTAGCCATTTGTTTTCAACCTTTTTTGAAATTCTTTTGGATTAAGAGGTTGTTTATATGAATTAACATTAGGATATCAGGTAAAAGTACTTTTTGTAATTATTTTTTTTATTACAAAATTACTTGAAAAGAAAAAGCATTTCCAAAAGGTTTCCTACTTAATTATTCTTATTCGTTCGTCAACTATTCTGTTTTTGAACTTTTACTTGGGGCTGAGAGTTTGAGTCTGTAAAATTCTAGTTCTGATGTGACAGCTGTAACTGTTTTTTAGAGGCTTTTGACTATGAATTGGTTGATTGATTTGCATATTTTTTTTTTCATCCCAAAAAAAAGGGAAAGGAAAGGAACCTTTTACGTAGTGCTGACCCAATATTAGGGGGAAAAGGTTGACAATTTTCCATGAATTCTAGGATGAAAAATCTCAAGAACAATCAACTGATGATATACATGATAAACTAGAGAATGCGATGGTAGATGTGGAAAATGCAAAGCAGGAAGCATTTGAAGAGTCCTTAAGCAGATGGAGAGCGGAGGAAGATGCAATGGAGGCTATAAACAGGGTAAAATTTATCTTCCACAAAATTTTCCTTTTCCTTTTCTTTTCTTTTTTTCATTTTTTAACTTCTTTTTTTCCTTTCTATGATATTATGTTATGTTATTTATACCCTCATTATATATGTATATATTACCAGAAATATTTTGATGCAAATTTGGTCAATAATTGAGTAACTCAAGCTGATATTATCCTGTACCAAATGCAATTTATATATTCTCTTTCTTCACTTGTCTGTCCCCTGGCCTTTTTTTCAGGCTGAAGCATCAGAAAATTTGTGCACCGAGGAAATAAACCGAAGAAAAGAAATGGAGGAAATGCTAGAAAAACAAAGGCAAGAATTAGAACAGATGTCAAATCGGCGTACTGATTTCATGAAGGAGCTTGAAATGACCCAAAACCAGAAACAAGTGCTAGAAAACCAAATAAGAAAATCCCGTTGTATGGAGGAGGAGCTAGAGGAGAAGATCATTCAAGCCGTGGAACTTTTGATATCTTTTAAAGAAAAACGGGATGAGCTGCAGATAGATCATGAACAGGCAACGAGAGAAGTTCATAGACTAAGAAGAACTGTGGAAGGTGATGGTTTGAGCTCAGGCATGCCTCATTTATCAGCATTATCTTTCGTGGAGATTATTGAAGCAACTGGAAATTTTGAACCATCTTTGAAAATTGGAGAAGGAAGATGCGGGACTGTTTATAAGGGTTTTGTTCGCCATACGAAGGTAGCTATAAAGATGTTGCCTTCTTGTGGGTCATGTAGTGATTCGGAGTTCAAACACAAGGTAATAGTCATACCCAAAATTTTGGCAGTAAAAGAAGGTGTGATCACATGCCTGTTAATTGAATCACTTGTTTTTGTTTTGATATCAAGTAGTGGTGAATTCAATCCGAAAAAAGAAAAGAAAAAAATGAAGTAGTGCTGGATTATGATTCATATACTAGAATTATTGAACCTTTTTTTGTCCACGAAACTAAGGTGGCGCTTGGTTAGTGTTTTTATTTATGTTTCTTTGTTTCTGTTCCTAGAAAATTGGAACAGAAATAGAAAAACTGGAAAAAAAAATCTTAATTTGCTCTGTTCCTTGATTTTCAGAACCAATTTTGGAATAGAACAGAAGCACATGTTGTATCTTTTTTTCTGTTTGTGTTCCAAGTTTTCTGGGACAGAAACAGAAAACACCTAGGGCCTGTTCGGCTAATGTTACTCTTCCCAGATTTATGTTTCTGTTCATAATTGTTCGTATATTTCTGTTTCGCTTCCCAGAAAACTTGAAAGAGAATTATAAATATGGGAACAGAAAATATGTCTTTATTGGGTACTCATATTTCTAGAAAAAATTCTGAGAATAGAGTAGAAACAGATTTTTTGTTTCCAGATTTTTAACAGAGAATTTGGGAACTAGAACACTAAAGCAAATGCCATCGAATCCCCAGTTTTTTAGTGTTTCTGTTCTGCTCCCTTATTTTTAGAACAAATTTCAGGGAACACAACAGAATTCCCAGATTTTTTTTTTTATGTTTTTTGTTTGGGAACATAAACAAACAAATACAACCCTTTTTGATAAGACAGATAAAAAAGTAAAATTGCCAATTTGGTCCGTGATTTAAACCATTTGTTTTCCTAATGATTTTCACCCTGTCGATTCATTACAGGCGGGGATTCTTAGTAAAGTAAGGCATCCAAACCTCGTAACACTGATGGGAATCTGTCCAGAATCCCGGTCACTTATTTACGAGTATCTCGACAATGGAAGCCTCGAGGACCGACTTGCTTCCCAAGGCAAAACTGTAACTCTAAAATTCCCCTGGCAAACCCGAATTAAAATTGCTGCAGATATTTGCTTTGCCCTAATCTTCATCCATTCAAACAATCCTCCTATCATCCATGGCAATCTCAAACCTACCAAAATTCTCCTCAACTCCAATTTTGGTACTAAAATTACCGATTTGGGTATTGATCAGTTGATTCCGAACACTAAAAAACCATGCAATAATAAGGTGGAAAAAGAGGATTCTCTTTATACCGATCCTGAATTCTTTGAGAGTGGAGAGCTTACTGTAGAATCTGATGTCTACTCATTTGGGATTGTTTTGCTTCGGCTTTTGACTGGGAGATCAGGCTTCTTGGATATAGTGAAGGATGTGAAATGTGCATTGGAAATGGGCAATTTCGATACGGTTTTGGACTGTCAGGCAGGGGATTGGCCGTTTGAGCATGCAACAAGATTGGCTTGTGTGGCTGTGAGGTGCTGTGAGAAGAAGCGTTTGGATCGGCCAGACCTTGTGTCAGAGGTTTGGCCTGTGATAGAACCGATGAGACAGCTGTGTAGTTCATCGTCCCCAGAAAAGAAGGGTCATCATCATCGGCAAATTCCTTCTCATTTTATGTGTCCCATTTTCCAGGTAAGCATCAGCCCTTTTTTATTGTTTTGTGATGTTATTAGTATATAATCCTCTATATTTGGTTTTAAAGCTTTTTGTTCTTTTTATGGAGAATTTATTTTTAGTCGATATCAAATTATTTTTAATTTCATATCGATATTTTAGTTAACTTTAGCTATGATATCAATTACAAATTCAATGGTAGTTAAAATCAATACAATAGATTCAATCTATTCGACGATAATTAAAAGACTAAAAAATAAAGAGAAAAAAATCGAGGATAACAAATTATAACTTATTTTATTGGCTGTCTAATAGTTTCCACCTTGTTTAATTACTATAGTTATGCTACCTTAAAAATCCTTTTTGCATCAAAATGTCTTGTGATTATAAAAGATTCAGAATATTCATCCATATCCCCAACTCTCTTGTTAGTTGTGACAACCAGTTACAGCATGCTATGACTTTTAGTACCCGTTTGGTGAACCCATTTGTGACCCTCCTAATAAGAGTCTGTTTGCAAAACTGTTTCTTAAAAGTTCTGAATACAGTTTCCGGAAACAAGTTTTTAAAATTACGAAAAGTTGAAAATCATGAAAAATGTGAGGATGGGGAAAGAAAAATTGAATACATAGTAAAGGAATATTTGAAGTAAATGTGATGCGACCGTTTGGAAATTGTGATTTTTCTTTAAAAACACAAATTTTGAATTCTGTTGTGAAAACGAACATTGAGTTTTATTTTTCCTTTTTTTCGAGGCCATGTAGAGCCAAGATGTGTGTAAATGTTACTTTGATCCCATCTTGGTGAAGGAAATTCATTTAGCTACATTTAGCTGGCATTTGGTTAGTGTTACTGTTTTTCTGTTTCTACTTCCAATAAAATGGGATGGGATGGGATGGATGAGAATTCTGTTTCCATGTTGGAGTACCATTGTTTTGAAATTATTTTTCTTTTAGTTTATGAGAACAAAAACAAGAAACACGTTTGATTGTAACATTTTTTTTTTCCCATTCCTTTAATTGAATGGTGACCAGCATGGTGGTGGTGGCCGGTGGGATGGTAGCGGGAATAGTTTTGTGGGAGTGAATAGGAATCAATTTTTTTTTTTTAGTTTCTCAAATTTTTAAGAAATTCAGGAAATGGTCTCAAATTGCTCCCAAAATTTTGGGAATAAAAACGTGTTTACAATATATGTTTCTGTACATTAATTCCAAAATTTAGGAGCAGGAATAGGAATCGGGGAACAGAAACAGTAACCACACGGGGCCTTAGATTTCGCTTTCCGCTTCTTAATGTATAAATTGTATGTTTTATTCTATAGAATCATTATTTATTATTGCGATTATTTTCTTGGAAAAAATATATATGTGAAGTTCAAATTATATACCTAGAGCTTATTATTTCACAAATTTTTCAATTTTGTCCCCTCTTAATTACGATTTCTGGTTCCGCAATTGACTGTCAGTGTATTTTTTTCAAACTTCCATTTGAATGATGATTATTTATCCAAGAGTTGTTAGTTCGGTTGGCAAGGGGAGTATCTCCTTTCCTTGTCAACTGGGGTTCGATTCTTTTGGGGAATACATCAGGAATTAAATCTTGAATGCTCTAGGCCGATGTGTGCGAATGCGCCCGACACATCTTTTACTGTAAAACCAAAAAATAAAATAAAATTAGCAACTAACTTTTATGATGACTAAGAATCTCACTCACTCACTCACCTGTTTTTCTGGGGAAATTTGAATTTGGATTTGCAGGAGGTGATGGAAGATCCATACATAGCAGCGGATGGTTTTACCTACGAAGCAGATGCAATAAGAGGGTGGTTGAACAGTGGCCACAAGACTTCACCAATGACAAATCTCAAACTTGACAATTGTGATCTACTTCCAAACTATGCCCTTTACTATGCAATTCAAGAGTGGCAAAACCAACAAGCTTGAAACTTGTTCCTTATTTATTCAGGCCTTATGCGTATATACGTGGAAAGAGGAAAGAGTATTGTAAATAACATATTTATTATTTATTATACAAGCAAATGTAGGACTGAGAGGCATTTCTGCCGTAACTCCTAATATCTCAAATGATTACTCAAGAGGGGTTGAATTAAGTAGTTTAAATAGTTAAATCTAAATGGTTATGACTTACTCAAATTTTATCAAGTTTAATCTAAGCGTTCTAAGGAAAGCACACCCAAACATAGTAACACAAAGTAGGGTTAGAGATATTGACAGATAATTTATAATAGTTCGGCAAGTTGTTCTTGTTAACATCTACTCCCCTGAGTTTTCGTAGGATATTAATTCACTAAATTTCAAATCCTCATCTCAGGTGAGAGTCAAATCCTTACCTCCCGTTTGAGTAAGTTCTCATCATATCCAAATACACTTTTGAGTAAGTTCTTTTCATATCCAAACACGCTTTTACTTGCACTAGGTACGTTTAATTCCAAACTACAATCTCACAGAATACAAAAATTGCTCTCACATGGAACCTCTATCAACAATTATAAATATCAAATTTAAATTATGTATGATCTAAGTGAGATAGAAGTGCATACGATCAAAAGATATTTAAGTTCAAAACCTTGTTAAGTTTATCTAGTTTAATTAAGTGTAGCACAAAAGCATATACTTGAGACAAATATTTCCAATCGCTTAACTTATTTTAATAGAAAGAATATCTAAGTGTAAAATTTATGATGGATCTCACAGAATTTCAAGTAGAAGATATCAATCAAATGAATGGGGGCATATTTCAGTCTAGGTTCAAGTCACTGGTTAGCCAAATTAGCCAGCCAATGTTTAAGTTCAAAATGTTTTACTTATCAGTTTACGAAATTAGAAATAACAGGGACCATATTGAAATTTTTGATAAAACCATCCTATTAAAAAATATATCCCATATTAAAAAAAAAAAAAATTCTAATAAAATAATATCATTCAAGAATATTGAAAAATATTTTAGAATTTTTTTTTTTGTTAAAAATGATGCAAAACGATATTTTGAAAATGTTCATGAAATTTAAAAAAGCAAAATAAGGTTGACTAACTAAACTATTTGGTCAACCAATTTGAGTATTTTTTGAAAATCTCTGGAACTTGAAAAATCCAGTCGACTGAATCAACCAGTCAGTCGACCGAATTAGGTTGTTTTTTGGTCTCTGAAAAATCAATTCCACCGAATTACCATTCGGTCGACTCATTTGACATTTTTTTCAAAATATTATGGAACTTGTAAAATCAAGTCCACCGAATCTCTATTTGGCGAGTGAATTGACCCCCTTTTCACATATGTCTTGTCTCTGTAAAATCTAGTTGACTGAATCACAATTTAGTTGACTCATTCAACCAAAAACACTAATTTTCAAAATTTTGTTACATTCAACTGACTAATTTAGCAATTGAATTGACTGAATTAAACCCTACCACCTCTAAACATGTATGAAAAGGATCTTAACACATTTAAACACTTATGTATGCATACTTATCACTTAATCACACACACAAAATGACATTTAATGCATATTTAAGTATAGTACATGATCCTAATCGGGTTGAAATGAATTTGACGAGTATAAATGTTGTTTACCTTATAAAATGCAAGAAATGATTTGGTAAAAATATTTATCATGCAACTATTCTTGAATCATATTGATCATCTATTTTACTTCCAATGCATCAAATTTGGCACATTTCGTTCTCAGTCTATCATAAATTTGACAAATATTCTCTTACACTGTAATCAATTACAATATTAGTCTAAAAAAATCATATTGAATCATCAAAATCATCCAAATGAAAATTAAAGCTTTTAGAGTTAACAATAATTATGACTTTTAAATACTTTTGCCTAAATTTACTTTGTTTCCCTGGTGTTTGAGTGAAGTCATACTTGGTCCTTTGTTGTTTTAATTTTTTCAATGGTTCTCTTGAAGTTTGCTTTTCATATCAATTCAGTACAGTTGACTAATTTTAGTCCATTTGTGGAGTAAGGGACAAAATGTAACAAAACTCAGATTGGAAGGATGCAGTAGCAATATAATTTTCCCTTTATTTCATTACTTTTATCTCGTGTGCAAGTCACTAGTCATGTAATAAAATTATCAAGAATCACTATACGAATAACAAACTTCAAGGATGGAATGTGAAATATAACAAAACTCGAACTTTAAGGGTGAGAAATGCAATATAATTATTATTGTTATTTTTTACTCTGTGTTTTAGGTTACTACCTTGAGCAATAAGATATTAAGATCAATGAGCCAGTGGATGGAGTTAAATTAATACAATTTAACAAATTTTTGGGAGTAAATTGCAAGACAAAAAGAAGGGAAAAAATAAAAAATAAAAAATCAAGGGACAATGCAATTTCATCCAAAATTTAAGGGTACAAAGTGTTGTTAAACCATTTTTTTTTGATGTCTCAATTTCTCATATGCATCCAATTTTTTATTTAAAAATAAATATATCTTTTTAAATCTATCTAGATAATTTATAGTTTTTCATATTCGCTATTAATTGTTCTTCTCTTTTCTACGTCATGCGCCTCCCCAATCGATCTTTTTAGGAGGAAAAAATGACCGGATTCAATAATAATAGTGAAAAGGAAAATTAGGTTCTTAGGAACCGTAAACTATAAGATAAGTAAGCTTCTCCAGATCATACAAGCGCACATTGAGCCCATGCGAGAGGTTTGGTTAAGATATGTCAAATTCCACCAATTATACAAATGGACCTTGATAACACTGGTTTAGTTAGGATATTATAGCTATCCTAGATTGGGTACATTATTCGAAGAAGATCATTCAACCGTAGCAAGAACGTGAAAAATGGAGCGTTCTTGTCACAATCCTTTTTCGTAGTAGAAGTATTTACTAGTTCTCAAGGAAAATATGTTGGTCTAGCAAAAAACAATTAGTGGGTTTCAATTGATCCTTGTTGGAGAATTAGAAGGTCTTCCTGAACAATCCTTTTATTGTAAAAAGTTTTAATAGTACTTCTATACTTTGAAATTAGGGATGCTCATGGACCCGCCATACCCGACCCACTCGCTGCAACCGACAAGCCTGCACCCGCAAAATGCGGGTTTCTAGCTTGATTTTGGTTGGATCGGGTTAAACCCACTTCACTATATTAATTTCAGATCGGATACTGGTTTTTATCCAGACCTACCCAATGTACTCGACCCGACCGAACTACTTCATTTAAATAGAAATTCTAGGGTTTGCACCGTTCATGTCCTTCTTCGTTTCGTTTCGACTTCTGAAAACCAAAGTCTCATTTCGTTGCTTCTCTCTCTCTAGTAACTCTCGTCCAGTCGTCCCTGATTATTTCCAAAAACAAGAGGCTCTTAATTTCTCCTCCCATATTCACTTTCATTCATTGGATTGGGAGAGTTCAGTTATTCATCTATTTCTTTATTCCCCTATTCAAAAAATGGCTATAAAACATGGTACTAATCATTTAGTAGCCTTTGAATTAGATTCAAAGCCATATTTTAAATCTAAATACTCATCTAGTTGTGGTTCTTGTGGCTGAGACGGTGAGAGACGGCAACGGCGACAATTGACGACTGACGGTGAGTTCTTCTCTTTGATCTTCTAGTTTGATGTTTAGTGTTTAATAGGATTTGAAGTCCTTTTTGATTTTTTGAAGAGCTATTGAAAAAATACTAATTCTGCAATTTCAGAAAGTAGATTAGCCATTGGGATTAGGATTTTAAATCTTTTGATTACCTGATTCATATACACAACAACCACCGACCGTAACCGACCATAATCCGACGAACCCACAAGTGATCGGTTTCCAGCTTGATTTCGGTTGATATTGGGCCATTGCCAGTTCACCCGAACAGTAGTCGGGTCTGTGGTGGTTACCCAATTTTTTAGCATACCTGATTCGTACACACCCTTACTTGAAATATTTAACTAATTATTTTTTGAACATAATTTTTTTTTTCATCGAGATATTTTAAAAGCCTACCATCAAGTTTAATATGATGCACTAGAGACTTATGTTATAAGTGTTTTTTTACGCATTAATTAAAATTTAAAACCTCCATTTTAATTTATCAAAATTTTCAATTTTTATTTTATAATTATTATAATAATTTTCAGTTTTTATTTTTGTGGTTATTGTCACTTATTGTGTTTAATTATTCTTTTATAACTCCTATATTGTTTACAATATATAAAGGGAGGTTAGCTAGTCTTTGGTGGATACAGAAATCATCTAAAGAGTTATTCCTCTTCTTAGTTATATATTTCTATATTACTTTTAAAGACAATTTGTTAAAGACAATTCATTAGTCTTCCAGTGGACATGAACCTTGAGAGAACGTGCTTGTGAGCAAAGATTGTATCTTGGAGTAGCCATTACCGTCAGAACCTTCACGTTCTCCTTGAACTCACAAGTTAGTTAATTTATTCTTACTTAGTTTATTACTTATATTCCTATGATAGTTTGAATGTTTATTTATATTAATTATCTAATATTTATTTAAATTATTATTGAAATCATATTATTTTCTTAATAATCTAAAGTAACAATCTTGTTTGCTATATTTTATTTAAATAAAAAAAACATGATTGCTTTGAGATAAATGACTTCAAAATTTATTTAAACGAAAGAAACAAAAGTTTTTTTTTTTTTTCTTCTTTCAAAATGTTGTTTACCCATTAGTATATTTCATCATAGTGTTGTTTATAGTTTTTAGTTATATTGTAATTTTGTTTTCTTTCTCTTTTCAATCTTGAATGACAAAATTGATAATATTTATGATCATGCAAATTAAAAATAAAATAATCTATTATTTATTAAATTTGTGAATTGAGTTACTATCTTTACAAGTAATGCAAAATGATTATGTATCTTAATAAAATATTAAAAAAATGTGAATTCTAGTTGATACTTTGTGATTTGTTTAAATAGTTTCTTTATTGTCATTGTTCATATTTCTTGTACATGTCTTTGTATTTAATTATTATAGAGTGATAATTCAATTTCTCTATAGCCATTTGTATCTGTATATCATTGTCATGGCTCGTTTAGATGAACCTAATAGTGTTAAACCTGAAAAATTTAACGGTGAATACTTCCTTATATGGCAAAAACAGTTTCACTATTGGCTTACCATATTAGGTTTAATATCAACCATAGATGATTCACCTTCTAATCAAGAAGTGTTTTCTTCTTCTTGTCTAAATCAATTACCATGTTTTAATAGAATCCTTAGTTCTTTGTTCAATCATCTATATGATGTTTATCAAAATTTAACCTTTTCTGCTAATGAACTTTGGAATATTTTAGAAGCCGAGTATAGTATTTATAATGTTAGAATTAAGATATTTGATATATTTACATTAAATATTATAAAATGTTGAACAATAAAGTAAGGTGAATTATCATTATCTCTAGCCATAAGCTCTATCAAGGTTGAGAAAAATAAAATAAAAATCATGATTCTCTCATTTTAAACATCAATATGAGAAACCTCCTTATTGGCCCAAAGATCTACCCAAGAGCCGGGGGGAGAGGAGGTGAATTGGGTAGTTACAAAAATTTAAACAATTAATTTAAATACAAAATCTCAATTTTCCTAAATTGATTATTATCTTGTTTAGCAGTAGAAATGTGTTTATATAAATGCACATCCAAACAATTAGAAAAATAGATAATATAGCACACAAGGATTTATCCTTATTTGGTGAGCTAGTCGTACCTATGTCCAGTCCCCCAAGCTCTACGGAGATTCGCAATCCACTAAACATCGATTCCTTTCCCTGGTAGGAACTAAACCCTTATAATCTCAATTCTTTTCTCAGGCTCAGAATCAACCTTTACAACTTTGATTCTTTTCACTGGCTAAGAATTAACCTATCACTATTACACTTATCCTTTTTACCAGCTTAGAAAGAACCTTTATAATCACATTTAATTCAATTACTGGAAAATTAAAACCTAATATTTTCAAAGGAAAAAGACTAACCCAATCTCTTTGCAGACTAAAGATCAAACCCTAATATTTTTCTCAGGCTGAAGATCAAAACATAGCTACCCTGATTAGACACTGACCCAAATGTGTTTACTCCAATCAAACTCGCCAGTACAAAAAAAATTAACAATTTTATTCTTACACGGAGATTCTACCACTTCAATACAATTATAATCAATTAATGTCCTGAATAATACTGCATGATAAATTCAATGTGAGGCAAACATATTTGATTTAAAACAATTAACACACAAGTAGCACGTAATTAGATTTCTCAAATAAAAATCGTTTAAAAGATTTTCATAGAATTAAGTTCAAAAATATTTTTTCTAAAATACTATATCCAAGTAATTAATCAATGATAATCTAAGAAAACAATAACAAGACCTTCAAAAGATCTTATTGGGTTTTGTCGAAAATGGTAACGATTTTACTATAAAGAACACAAACCGGTGACACAAACAATGAGTATCTTGGATTAGTGTGTTTCCAATTTCCACCATTTCATCTGTTGACTCAAACGATTGATCGAGCCTCTTTATTTAGTTGACCAATTGGATCAGTGTGCTCATTTACTTACCCATTTTAGCTACTATTTCAAACGGTTGGCTGATTAGTTTTCTCGGTTAACTGACTGGATCAATAAGATTTCGTTTTAATCCAAAACTTACTATTTTATTCGGTTAACTAATAGCTTTTCTTGGTTGATTGAATTGACCAGAAAACACAACGTTTTATACTTTAAAATACAATTTTCAATTAGGAGCACATACAATATCTCATTTTAGAATCTTAAACTTAACACTTCTTATCATGACACATATAGAATTAACTCATTTTAAGTATCATGCGTGATCCTTATTTGGTTTGAATTAGGAGTATATAAGTAAAAAGTTGTTGATGAGGGTATTTTCAGGCACCACTAAGTCAGCACCTGGGCTCCGGCCATGTGTCCACCCTCGCCGTGACATAGACGTATTCAGTAATTCAACGTGCCATGCTGGATTATACACCGACCAAGGCTCTTCCTTGAAATATCCTTTGCGCCCAGGAAAGAGCAACGTGCCCCACAGGGACACTACAGCCCATAAATCTGTGTCGTGCCTCAGAATGACTAACTTTAAGGACTTAGCCGTTTATCTTAACCAACTCACCATTCCAATCCGTTTCTCCTCCAAGACTCCACGGATCTCCGCTCACCTCCACAGGCTTAGTAGAGGCCCACGGGCTTCTCCAAATGGTCTTAACAGCCCAAACTCAATGATTATTTTCTAAACGCCTCAGATTATCAGCTAAACAAATGGTTTTACCTAATTTATTGTGTTTAGGCCTGATTAGGTGAAACTGATCATCTTCAACACCTATACATACCAAGGGCTGTACAAGCCCAAGATACGCTTGATTACACGAATGCTCTGAGTTCATTTGTTTACTTGATGTGTTTCTGTACCTTTTCTCTCTGAGCTCTTATTCTCTTGCTGGAGGGGCTTCGCTGGGACAACTCTCGGCCCAAGCCTTGTGTAGGTACCATTCATTGAGGAGCAAGACTCTGGACATCAGCAGGTCAGCCCCCCTAAGACCCGGTTATAGCTCACTAGGAGAATTTTCAGCTTATCAACTCCAACTCATCAAGAGGACCCACTTGTCACCTGACTAGACCACACTAGAGGTGTGTACCAATTTTATATACCAACGGAAACACACTTACCAGATTTTAATTTAAATATAAAGGGCACTTACCGAAAGTAATGTAGATATGGAAGGCACTTACTAGAAGGTAAAGTAGATAAGGAGGCACTTACTGGAAGGTAATGTAGATATGAAGGGCACTTACTAGAAGTTATAATGTAAATATGGAGGACACTTACTAGAAGATAATGTAAATATTGAGGACACGTATTGGAATGTAATTAGCACTTATTGAAAGCACTATGGATGGCCAAAAAAATTGACCCGATGAGTAACCGATAGAAACCGAACTGAATGATTTGATTTTTAAACCAATTAAATACTTTGGTTACTGTTTTAGTTATGAAATTAGCAACCAAAGTGGTTTTGGTTTTGGGATAGTAACCGCAAAATTGAACCGCGAAACCAAACCGCGAAATCAATATTTATACCCTTACTTTTTTATATATTTAAAATGTAACTCCCCCCCCAAAACACATATATGTTTTTATTTATTGAAGCAATTATGGTTGCAATTGTTTATTTTGATATCTTTATATTTTGATTATGGTTGAAAATGTTCATTGTAACAATTAATAATTTTGTGGTTTTTTTTTTTTTTTGGAATTTATGTTTTATATCTTAGTTATAATTTTGTTTTTATATATAAAAAACAACGGTCCACAGTTTTGTGGTTTTTCATAAAATTGAAAAATCTTAAATGGTTTCGTGGTTTTGATATTGGTTTTGTATAAATTTAATTGGTTCAATTTTAAAACCATTTAAAAAAATTGGTGCTTTTGGTTGCAGATTTGGTTTGGTATATGTCTAATAGTTTTGGTTTTATACAAAACTAAACCAAAATAGAACCATTGACATCCCTAGAAGGTATTCATGATGAATTCACGACGAGCAACATTAGTTTAGATGATTGTTTAGAAGTAATGTGAAGAAATAACTTTTGGTGAATTCATGATGAACAACGTTCATTTATAGGATTGTTTATAGTAAGAATGTGAGGAATTTTGATAATAAAATTTCCCCTCCCATGGCTGGAGAAAAGTTTAGATTTAGAATTAAGCACATATCAAGGATGGAAAACTACCATATAATATGCCCAACCTATGGCTGGGGACAAGGATGAGAGGACAAGGTAGAAAATGTGCCCTAGCTCAAGGCTGGGGTCAACATTATTAGAAAGAGCCTTCAAAGGGAGGCCAATTAGGTAAGATGGAAATACTATCTCAAGTTTTGATCCATTTAAGAAGAGCAGGAGGGATCTACATATTTTATCCCTTTTGGGAATCGTGATTGATGAAAAGGGTCACGAAATATAATGTGCCCCAACCTGTAGCTAGGATCGACACTATTAAAAAAATGGGTCCTTAATAGGGGAGACTAATTAGGTCTAATAAGGAAGGATTATTAGGCTGAAAGATGTCCAAGAAAGAATTGGCATATCAGATGGCAAGAAGGAAATTGATCCATGTAAGAATTTATACAATAAACAAGCATTCAAAATTTTCTTGTTTTGAACGGAACATTGGTCATGATTGGGTGATTCAAATATTTTTTTTTCTTTTGTTTTTTGATTTTTTGATTTTTTATTTTTTAGGCTATGTTTTTTGAAATTTGAGGCTTCACCCTCTTTTAAATTGAATGAGATTTTAGGGGACAAAACAAAGTAATGTATTTTCACCTTCATAATGTAAACTCAGCTTGGCCTTCCATATTCTTCTCTCTCTTGGCTACTAGGATCAATTTCGATTCTTGGGATCTAGACCTCTTTATGCTTTGTATTTCAAATCAACTCCTGCAAATTGGATTAGCTGAAAAATCCCCAAAAATTTGAAGTTTATTTATTCAAGTATCCATTTTGACTAATATGATTTATGTGTTGATTTGATTTAGGCTTGACAAAAATGATTTCAATACTAATTGAGGTTTTCTCTCAGAATTTCATGTTACATGAGATGACCCTCTCAACTAATGAGTAATCCAACCTTTCTTCCCATGAGGAGACTTTTGTGCATCAACAAAACAAAAAAAAAATGCTTCTCAATTTTTTTTTTTTTAATTTTCTTATATTTTTTTTTTTTTTATTTATCTTCATCATTTTTTCTTTGAGAAGTATCTTTATGATATTACATATGTTGGAAAAATCTCTCAATAATAACATGTCTTTTTTGGAATTGTGTTGTTGGTCTATAACAGATTGCCTAACTGTTGAATAGGTCTTTTCAAGTTGTTGAAGCATTGCTTTATGACGGATTTCCTAACCATTGAATACGACTTTTTGGGGATAGTGACTTTGATCTATGACAGATTGCGTACCCATTGAATTGGTATTTTCAATTGATGGTTTTGCTTTATGACATATTGCCTAGCCGTTAAACAAAGCTCTCGACATTAACCATAGTCATTGGATCTTGGGTTCAGTCATTGCTTTGACCATTTAGTTTCTAGGGTTTGAAGAAGGAACAAATATGTTATGGTATTTACAAGAAATACAACGCCATTTTGATAGTCTGGCTAACCATTAGGCAGCTGACACACTTCGGATTTTGAAAAGAAAAAGAAGAGGAAGACGCGAATCGGTTTCCTCCTCTCAACTCCGTTAATTAATTTTTTGTAGAAAAAATAATATCAGAGGCTTTTTTAGGTGCCAATTTTAAAAGCATTTATTTGGGCCAAATTTTGTTTGAAAAATAGATTCGCTACCTAGCATTGAGTTAAATGGTGTACCAGGTCACCGAGATTTTCGAAAATTATTTTTATTTTGAAAATGACCCAAGTTTTGACTTGAAAATGAAGGTCTTAACCATAGAATTCTTTAAAGTTCGGGGGTTGGTTATACTCGGGGAAGGAGTTAGACACCCCAAGACACCTGTACGAAGACGACACCCAAGTATAAATAAATCTTTAAAATAAAAACAAGTCAAAGTAATTTTCTTCGGTTTTTGTTTAACATACTAATTTCTATTTTTTATTTTTTATCTTTTTATGTTTATTTTATGCAAAAGAAAGGAAGTGCTTTAAAATGACAAAGTTTAACAAAAAGACAAATAAAACAAGGATAAAAAAAAAAAAAAAGAATAAATATCCTCCTTGTAGACCACATATTGACTATGGAAAAATCGACAAGTTTGGCCCCTGGGAGGGGATTTTTATTGTTTCCCTTGTTTAGCTTATCGGTTTGGCAAGATTTATATGAATTTCAAAGAGAAGAAAAAGGATAAAATATTTAAGTAAGAAAAAGTATTTTTAGGAATGTGGAAAATCATATTTTTTAAGTAGGGCAAACACAAAGAAACATTATTTTTCATTTTGTTTTGAAAGAATTTTTAAAGAAACATTTAGAAAAACTTTCGTAAAAAAGAAAGTTTTGATTTTAAAACAAAATATCTTTCAAAAATATTTGTTGGTAAAAAGAGTTTAGAAACAAAATTTGGTAGAATCTTATTTAATAAAAAAATCTCTAAAAAACCATTTTTAAGAAACTTTTTTTTTTTGAGAAAAAACTTTTAAAGACGATTTTTTGAAAGTGTTTTTTTGAAAAACAATTATTGTTTTAGAAAGAGAACTTTGTTTAGGAAAAAATGTTTAAAAAATCATTTTTAAAGAAAAGTCTTTCTTGTTTAAGATTTGTTTTTTTTGGAAAAAACATTTCTTTTAGAAACGGGATCAAATTAAAACATATGTTTAAAGTAAGTTGCAAAACATTTTTTTTATGTAAAACTTAGGTATAGACACTTTTTAGAAATAGTTTCAAAGGAATTTTTTTGGAAGAATCATTTTTTAGAATTTTTTTTAAGACCACATTTCGAATATGTTTTAGAAGAAAAACAAGTTGGGATTTTTTTTTTTTTTTTTTTTTTTTTTTTTTTTTTTTTTATGAAATTCATGTTTTAAGAAGATACTTAAAAAATTATTTTCATAAGAAAAAACTAAAGTTTTTTTAAGAGGAAACAAAAGTTCATTTTTTTGTGAAGAAACCTCTGTTTTGTAAAAACTAATTTTTCTATTTTTGTTTAAAGAAGAATAAATGAAATATGTTCACAAAAAAGTGAAATGCATGTTATATTTGTCAATATAACCTCAACCAAACCCACTTGCTTAGGCAATGTTGTATTTTGTTATCTTTTATATATATATATACACAGAAACTTTAGTTAGGTTAAGGAACACATATAAAAGAGAAACGTTTCTGAAGAAGGTCGTACTTGTCCCATGAGGAATAGAGTGTCTCCTTTTATTTTGGCTTTAGCCATAAGGAACTTGACTTAGATTATATACATAGTGCCAGTTCAAAGACTCGACTTAAATATAATATATATATGGTGCTAGTCCAAGATTTGTGACTTAGTGCCAGTCTATGGTCTCAACTAGAAAAAGGAAAACAAAGTGCTAGGCCAAGGGCTACAACTTGGTGCCACTCTAAGGCCTAGACCAAACAAAAAAGGTATTAGTCTAAGGACTTGACTCAATGTAATTCCAAGGACTTGACTAAAAGACAAAAGGTATGGGAAAATTAAAGCGCGAAAAGGTATAGAATAAGAGAGTGAAACGTGCAAAGGTGTGGAGTAGGAAAGTAAATAACGAAAAAATAAATAGAGTTAGCGGTTAGTGTTATGTTAGGGGTTTGTTTTTTGATTTTTGGGTAATTTTCTTTTTTACTTGACAAGCAAGGATGCTATGAGAGGGGGTTAGGGAAAGCTTACCTTGCAAGGTAGGATGTCTTTCCCTAAGTATTCCATCTTTTTTTTTTTTTTTTTTTCTTCTTCTTCTTTCTTTTCTTCTTTCATTTTTTTGACCTATTTTTGTGAGGGTTTTAAGAAGATTTTTGGAGCTTTTAAGATATCTTTTGAAAGCTTGCAATGTAGCCAGCCCAAGAGGATATTTGATCCTCTAGAGATAAGAGAATGGTCAAGGGGTGTGTTTTTTCAAAGAAAAGGCCCCCATTTATACTACCTAGAGGCCTGTGCACTGGGGAATGTGCAGTCCATCTAGAGAGCTTCAAATTCCTTTTGATTGATGGGGTGCTACCCCCTAGTGGGTAATCATTACATTTTAGACCCCCTACTTATGGTATTGCATCTGGAATATTTTAAATTGCTAAATAAAATCATACCACTTATAAAAATAACCTAGGGATGCTCAATTTTGGCTATTTCAACTCCCAAGATGCATCGATGCTTCGTCTTCATCTCGGGGGGCGTGTACGTATCAAATTTTTTGTTTTGGGCAGTTTTTGTCTAATTAAAGACATTTCTTGATTTTTATTGAAATTGAAGGTTCACATATAAAATTAAACTATCCAAAATATTATTGGAACATTCAATTTCTAATAATAAGATGTTTTTGGTCGTCAATTTGATAAAATTAGCGAAAAAGAAAGTTTTGGGGGTTAAAACATAATGTATTTGTATTTGGTGAAACTTCTTCAAATTAAAGGGTGGAAACTGAAATTAAACATATTAAAAGTGATATACCTAGAAAAATATCTTTCCATTTTGTCATTTTAGTCCTTAATTAAATTTTTAAAATTTTCAATTTGACCCAAAACCTTTGTTTATGCCAGAATTTGATCTAATTTGCAGTTTTTCTACTTTTCTTGATTTTTTAAAATATTTTTTGAAATATTTAACATATAATCTAAGGTGAAAATTTGTCTTTCTAAACATCGATTTAAAATTTGTCCGAATTTTCACTTTTGACTCGAAACTTTTAAAGTAAAAGAGAGTGGGACAAAATGCAGTGTCCATAACAACATATATTCTTATTTGATGCGGTTGAAGGATTTTATTTTATTAATATTTTGATCTCATTTGATTGGCTGGGGCTATAAATTTAGAGCTTTGAAGAAATGATTATTTGGTAGTGGCCAAAGTTTGGAAATCTATATTTTTTTTAATCAGAAGATGCCCATGGGTCTTTGAAAATTTCTCACACTCATTTATCAGTTACAACCCTATAATTAAGATAAATAGTCTTGCTTCACTTCCTCTTAGATCAAAGTCGCATTTAATATCAAAACCATATTCATCATACTCAAGTTCTTTCTCAACACATAGATCAAACACAAACAATTTGGAATATTTAAAAAATAAGACAACCTTTGAGTCATACTTTCGGCAAAATAGTAGCACTTATTGAGAGGTTTAAAATTCTATACAACGAAAGTCTTTTACCATCCATAAGAACAACTATATTGAAAGGTGGATTTTAGGGTTTTCTCCAATTTTATCAAAATACATCCTAGCATACCAAGTTCTCAAGTGATACCCTTAGGGTTAGACTTTTGGCTTATAATAGGTGGTGTCTTCTAAATAATTTTAGGAATGATAAATGTTTCATGCACATGTGGGTTCCGTTGAAATCCTTATGTTGGTTAACTGAGTGTTTTAGAAGATAGGGTATTGAGGGTTTTATGGCCATTTGATATTAACAAGGTATACATGGGATGGAAGGAGATATAGTTTGGGCTATTAGGGACTAGCCATTTGATATTGATAGGGTAGGATCAATGATATTTCTAATTTGAGACGGATGGTGAGAAAAGTTTAGTTGTCAGTGCCAATTAGCAAGATCGATGTTTAGGGTAGGGAATTCAAGGGATTGGGATAGGGTGGTTTGGAGAAATTTCAGATGGGTATGCCCTTGATTATGATTTTAGATTTTAGTAAAAATGCAGCGGTACCACTTGATTTTGGGATATGAGCCAATATAGTTTTTCATTTTATCTTATTCAGGAGGGAGGCCTCGAAGGGTTTTAAGGTAGCTTTTTAGAATATTTTTGCATGGTTCACTCTTGGTTGACCAATTTCCTTCAAATTATTTAAATTGTGTCAACTAATTGGTCCATGTGAGTCTAAGGTAGCCTTAGACCAATTCAAGTTTGAAGTTCCCAATTTTGGTGATGAATATCATAATAAACATAACTATTTGGCGAAATAATTTCCATCCGCCTCGAAATTATAATCAAACCAAGAAATTTAACCTATTATTGCAACCATGTCGAATGAGACTAGTAGAAATTTTTTTATCACTTGATTCTTCACCGGTATTAAAACCCTTAAACTTGTTTGGTTCTAAAACTTCCTAAGACATAATCAATTCAAAATATATAGCTTTCAAAAATTGTTGGTCGAAGTCTACCTAAGAAGGGGAGTGAATTAGATAGTGTAAATAACTTGATAGTTTTTTTTTTTAAATATCTTTTAAGTTTCTCTTTGAAGCACATTTAATAAAATTTACAATAAGGTATAAGTTTTAAAGAGGAGTAGAGAAATATGTAAACGCAATGTAAACAAAATCACACACAAGAGATAGAGACAATGTAGAGACAAAGATTTATAGTAGTTTAGCAAGGCCCCTCCTTGCCTATGTCTACTTTCCTGAGCTCATTTGAAGGTTTTTAATCCACTATATTCAGTTCTTGTTCCCCCGGGACAATCAAATTGTTGCACTCTCACAAGATCAGGGCGTTTATATATTGCTACACTGTCATAAGGTAGGGTACGTTTATATCTTGCTACACTCTCACAAAGAAATTTGCATTTATACTTTGTTACAATCTCTCGCAAGTCAAGTTACATTTATGCTTTGTTACGATCTCTCACTTAGACCAAGACTCAGGTCTAAATCACATTTCATACCCTCACAGGGTGAAGTTATTTTTTGTTAGTTTTAGCGAGTCTAACCCTTAAAACTTCTACCAATAACCGATAATTAAATAACCTTACATTGACTCACTAGGTGCTTGATGATATGACCAGTATTAGCACGTACATAAACAATCACTTATAATATATGTATTTAATGTAGTTCCATGATACACAATAATCAATTAATCAAATTAAGGTCAATGTATAACATGTATGATTATTTTTCAGGTAAAGCTAAGCAAATTTTCTTGATCGTGATATGCTCTTAGAAAGTTTAATGAAATTGTCAAATTAGTGATTTATCTATTTATTCCCAAGCCGGTTTTGTTAGTTTTCAAGTATTTTTATATGTTTTAATACGTTTTTATTTATTTTGTCATAAATTAGGTATTTGGGGTGAAAAGGGACTAAAACGGTCTTAAACGATCATATCGGAGCCAGGCCAGCGGAAAAACGAGTAAAAAGACAAGATTTCAAAGCAGCCACCACCGCGGCAGTGAAAGTACTGGGAGTGCAGAAATCTCACTGTCGAAGCGATCAGGCCACTGCTGCAGTGGTGAAAGTCCAGAGAGTTTGTTGAACGGACTACTGCTGCAGCCGTGAACTCACCACCGCGGCGGTCAAAATGTAGAGAGTATGCCTACTATTCCACCACTGCAGGGATCAACCACTGTCGCAGTGGTGACCCTGCCGACATACCCACTGGCGCAGCAGTGAACCCACCACCGCGACAGTCACTCTGCAGATATTTTGCAATATTTTAGGATATTTTGAGATATTTTGAATCCTATAAATATCGTCTCTATTCTCCCCAAACAAGAGGTTGATGTTTTCGGGAGTCTTGAGAGCTCCAAGCCCATTCGACCAATAGAAGATCACGTTGCAAAGAAAGCATTCTCAGAGCGATTTTAGCGACGAATCTTCAGATAATGGCTAGTCTCCTTGTTTCTCTTTTTCTCTCTTAGATTGGTTGTTTGTTTTAATATGTTTAACTTGTATTTAGTTTTATTTAGGGCTACGATCATGTGTAGCTAAACATATATTGTTTAGGGCTTGGGTGACTTTATGTAAACGTCGTTTATTTAAAATATATATTTTGTTAATGGTTGTTCGTGTTTATCTAATTGTGTTTGTTGTTTTTCCATGTTTATATGCTTGTTTAGATATATTGAGAACACGTGATTTGACACTTGGGAGAGGTAACCCCGGATTCGGATTAGGGTTTAAACACAACGCGATGATCTAATAACCTGGGAGAGAGTTAGAAAGTGTGCAATACGTGACGTTGGGGGAAGACTTATGTGACCAAGTGTCATATAAACATTGAGGGGGACTTCTTCATTGACGTTAAGTCACATATTCATTCACTTTACACTCGGGAGAAGTAGTGAATGAGATTTCAATACAGAGATTGTCGGATAGGATGAACGCCGTTAATATAAACTAGATTGAAATGAACACATTTAAGTGGACGAAGTTAATCCCTAGGCAATAAATTTCCATAAACGTCATACCACTGTATTAGTATATTAGATTAATTAACTTAGTTTAGTATATTATTAATATAAAATCTACAATTTGAGTCACCTAGATAAAATTAGGTTATGATAATTACGGTACTCAACGATAATCTCAACCAATCCCTGTGGATACGACAACCCTGACTCTTCCAATCTATATTAAAACTTGACCCGTACACTTGTGGTGAAAGTAGCGACGTATCTAAGCGCTACCAAGTTTTTGGAGCTGTTTCCGAGGATTGTATTTTAGATTATTGTTGATATTGTGAGTAAATGACCTGATTTTAATTTAGACATTTCTTTTATTTATAATTTTTGTTTGTAGTTTTGTTTTTTATTTCTCATGCAAGGTACTTGAAGATGCTAGATCAACAAGTATTGATGCATTTCTTTCAATGAGATTTCGAGCCGTTTTATTGTGCTTGGGATCGATACAACAAGCTGCTATTCCGGTTCCCAAATCATGGTTTCCCGATGGAGTGTCAACTTCTGAATTTTCTCGACGGGTTACAAGCCGCAACTAGAACATGGGTGGAAGGAGGAAACGGTACCTCATCTTTCTATAACCTAACTACGAACGAAGCCATTTGGTTGTTGGAGGAATAAGTGGCATTTAATTATCAAAGTTGGAATTATTCACCAAGTCATCAAAGCTTGGGGGATTTTTCCAATACCATGGCGCCATGGATTGACACTCTGATTCAAGATGTGGAGTCTTCCCCCACCTTGGAGGAAATGCTCGCTACCGTTATGGGGGAGACTTAGATATTCTTCAGGAAAATGCATGATCGAATCAACGAGCACAAGGATCGTTTTGATAATATTGAGACGGTCTGCGACAAAATTGATACGACCGTAACGTCTCTTCAGACGCAAATCGGTTAGCTTATCTATTTTGTTGAGGCCGAGTCAAACGCGGTGGCACTAAGAGGCAAACAAATTACATCCGAATGTGAAAGCCACCATGAGGAATCGAATGCAAACAAAATGTACTTGGGTGAGATCGAAGACGATCATGAAGATGCTACAACCCAAGTGTGGATTGGCGATGGATATTTACATATTAATCGTTGTGAGTTTTCACCATTTGAATTCCAGTTGGTGATGCCACCCCCGATCCATAACGATCACATCGATGAGGATCCGATGTGGCTCACCTATCCTACTCCGTTTCCAACTCAGTACATTTATGCTTTCCAAGCACAAGAGATGGAGAAGAGTTGAGTTGAAAGATTGAGCCATTCAATGCCTTATCGCGCTAGTCTTGAGGGCGTATTGAATCAAGACCCATACGTAGTGTTGTATGACACTTACTATGGGCAGAAGGCGCTCTTTGACGAGCCGTTTTCCGTGTCAAGCCGAAGACAATAAATCAAGCGCTCCTTGGAAGGCAACCCAAGAAAAAAATAAGTTAGATCTATCTTTGCCAAATTGATTCAGAGGCGAGATTCTCTCACCTCCCAAGTAGTGAATGAGATTTCGATACAGAGATTGTTGGATAGGATGAATGCCATTAATGTAAACTATATTGAAACGAACACGTTTAAGTAGATGAAGTTAATCCCTAGGCAATAATTTCCCATAAACGTCATACCACTATATTAGTACATTAGATTAATTAACTTAGTTTAGTATATTATTAATATAAAATCTACAATTTGAGTTACCTAGATAAAATTAGGTTATGATAATTACGGTACTAAATGATAATCTCAACCAATCCCTGTGGATACGACAACCCTAACTCTTCCAATCAATACTAAAACTTGACCCGTACACTTGCGGTGAAAGTAACAACGTATCTATGTGCTACCAATTAGCTTACCTCTTGTTAGATTGGTACCCAAGGGATCTAAGACATCAATGATTAACTTAATCTCTCCAGTAGTACAAGTTCTTCCTGTATCTAATATACCAAATCTAACGATTTCATGATGTATGTAGAAAATTCGTTTGATTCTCTTAGAATCTATGGTTTTCTTAAAAAGCGATGGATTTTAAATGCAAGTAAAATACATCTTATAAAGTAAAATATGAAATCTCAAGTCCTTTATTATACATTCGTAGTTAACAATTTACACTTTAAAGAGTAATGATATAAACAAGTTAAGCAAGTTCAAATATATGTATATATGCGAGTAGTCCACATAAAGATAATTAAACTCAAGTAATATTCAAATAGATGTGGAACAAACTAACTGGTAAAGATTCAAATGTATATGATGTAGATAGTACCGAAATATGAATGGCCACAACAAGAATCTTCCAAGAGTTCACTAAATGGATATGAAAAAGATCTTTTTAGTGACTCTTTGAAATTCATTTTTTTTAATATTGCAATGTTATAGAAATAATATTTCACTTGATATCACATCCGATAATATTTAACACACAAGAATATGGTTCTACGAATATACAAGGTGTGTTATATTCGTGGAATTTTTCGTTTTCTATCTCTTAAAAATAGAGGTATTCTAAACAACTTTATATAAACCTTGAATCTATGCAATTGAATTTGTTTAATGGTATGCGTTAGTTGTAGTTAATGATATGAACGTTAGGAAATATTAATATGATGATATCATACTCTTATAATGCTCCAATTCATCCAATTTGAGCAATTTACTGTTGGGAGACAAGTAGCCACATAAAAGGCTACACTTTAAGGTATGAAAATTGATACTTTATTTTCTACATTTGCCCATTAATCTTGTCTTTTAATTCAAAATAATTTATTCAATTCAAAGATAAAATGTTCAATTAACTTTCGAAACACATTTGAATAAATTTGGAGTTCAATTTCAAGCTCGAATTTATGTTTTTATTCAAAGTATTCAAACAACCCTGACAATCGATTAACTGGTTTGGACAATTGGTTGACCGATATTCTTGGTTGGCTATTCTAGAAAAAACTCTCTGGGCAAATTGATTGATTACCTAAGGTGATTGGTTGAATAGTTACTCAAATTTAATACAAATTATAATCCATTGTCATAATCAGTTGACCAGAACTACCCATCGGTTGACCAATTCAGGTTGGTTTTTAATCCTCATAGGCTACTATCTAAATCGATTGATCGGTACAGGGGGTTGATCAACTGGTTTGCACATGATTTCATATTTAGCCTTTTTTTTTTTTTTAAATTAATTATTATTTTTTCTTAATCCTTATTGACTTTATTTTAATTACACACGTCTATAAGCATTCCAAACACACATGAATCACAATATTAATTTGTCACGTAAATAATCCAAGTGTGATTGTGTTTGTACTAGTAGAGTCAATGTATATTTAACTATAGGTTAGGAATTATTACCTTGTCTTCCTATATTCAATGACGTTTCTTTTAACCTTCCCAAGCCTTTGACTCTTTATATTAATTTTCCTCAACTTGTAACTTCGATCTTGATCATTGGATATTAAATATCTTCAAGCTTCTGATCATTGATAATTTTTTTTTCAATTTTTGAATCTATTTTTTTACTATCCTCCAAGGTGTTATTCATCCAATGTAATATTTTCTATTCTAAAATACTTAACTCATGTGTTAAATATAAAATCGCAAATATCTTGTCATCATAAAAATTTGAATCTCAGGGGTTCACATCCGTGGGATCAACAAAAATCCTCTTTCATGTCTTATATCATAGTGTCCTCTAAGGATTTTGGCAAGTAGCATTTAGACCTAGGATAACTATATGAGGCTCATGGATTTTCTAATGAATCCCAGTAAGGCTTGGTACCCATATATTCAAACCTTTGACATCCCAAAAAACATCCATCTTAGGTTGGTGATCCAAGAAAGGTGCATTCCATATCGTTCCTAATAGATAAACCCTCATGACCAACATAACTACATGCTACATCTTTCTAGTCCTACATGTTTTTATCATTGGAGACGTGAATGCAATGTAGTTGTGCTTGATAGGTGTAAAATACCTATCTATTTTGAAACTGAATTTGTTAGTTTTCAAGCGTATTAGTTATATTTAATTGCGTTTTAGTTTGTTTTAGTGTAAAACAGGTGAAGGGACGTTAACGAGCAATAAACAAGCGAAAACAGTGGAGAAATGGTGAACAAAACGTGAAGAACAGGGTTTCGGTGCATGAAGACTACCACCTAGGCCAAAATTCCACCGCCTAGGCAAAAAAGAGGCAGAATGTTGGAGTGCTGAAATACTGAACCACCGCGGCGGGAAAACGTCAGAATGTTGTGCCAGCAGCCATCGCCTAGGCGAAGATCTGACAGAAGATTAACCAACTCAACCACCGCCTAGGCGGTGACACTCTGCTCATAAATATCTGTTTTTAGATATTTTGAAGAAATTTTACCCAAACCTTGCTTTTAACCCCTTTCTCTCCCAATTGTAAAGGACCCCCAATCATGTTTTGGGAGTTTTTTTTCACCTTAGTTAGGATTATATAATTTAGGAAGTATATTAGATTAGTTTTAGGAAGTGTTCTTGGCCAATTCTTGAAGAGCTAGAAGAGGAAGATCATCAATGGAGAAGAGGAAGCTCGGGAGGATTGTTCTTTGGCGAAAGTGGACTACTCCACTTTGAGATTTGATTTTTCTTCCCTTGTTTCCATCTTTGTACTTAATGTTTATTATTGATATTGATGATATCCTCTTGATTTAATATTGTAATGGCTAAGAACATGTTAGTTTAATTAGAGATTAGTTAGGGTTAGATGTAATTTATGTAAATACTCGTTTGGTTTAATATATGTTTCTTTAACGGTTGTTGCTTTTAAATTCGATTGTGTTTATCATTTGATGACGATCTTAGTATGCTTGTAATGATATTAGGGTTGGATCTGAGAATCTAGGGTTTGACACTCGGGAGAGGTAACCTTGGATTCGGACTAGGGTAAACACATCGTTACGATCTAACGACCCGGGAGGGCATTAATTAGTGTGCAATCGATGATGTTGGGTTAAGACTCACGCGGCCTAGAGTCGTTAAGACATTGAGGGGGACCTCTTCGTTGACACAAAGTCGCATATTCTCCCGTTTTACACTCGGAAGAGGTGGCTGAGGAGTTTACGAACCGAGATTGTTGGATACCTAAACTCTGTTATTGTTAACTAAACGAAATCAAACATGTATTAAGTGAACTCAATCAAGCCCTAGTTAATCAATTTAGTTAGGATTAACCCACTAATTGTAGTTTAGCTTAGTTTAATTTTAAATCATTTTTTTAATCGTCAGGATAATATGAGATTACGTAAATTGTGGTATTCAATTATTCACACTTTTCTCTGTGGGAACGATATCCAATCTTCAAAGATCCATTATATTGAAACTTAGATCTCGTATACTTGCGAGAATAAGTAGCGGTGTATTTTACGGCCTACCAGTGCTCGTGCATTGAATAGTGAAAATATGAACAATAATACGGGGAATAGGGGCTGATATATGTGTGGAAAAAATATGGTAAACTGATATATGTATGGAAAACATATGGTAATATATATATATATATATATATATATATATATATATATATATATATATATATAGATAGATAGTAATAAAACATATCACTACTCATACATATTTACAAACAAAAAGGGAAAAGATGGCAAAATAAAACACAAAATTAGGACTTGAATTCTTTGAACTTATTTAGACATTATAGGCTTGACTTTCTAACTATTCCCCTTTAATGCACCCTGTTCTTTTGGTTTTAAAGATGATAATTGAATTTTTTTTAATCAAGGGGAGAGAATGGATTTTAAATGCACCCATTTTCTCTTAAAAGATTTAGACCATTTTAAAGACAAGCAGTTGCCACCTAGCATTGGGTTTAGTTAGTGTGCTAGGTCAGCAAATTTTTAAATACCAATCAAAAAGGCCTAAGTAAATCTATGACTCCAAAATCATGGTCAAACCAAAGACTCATTTAAATAGTTTGGGGGTTAGTTATACTCAGAGAAGGTGTTGGGCATTTTCTCTCCTTTTTTGGCTTAGGATGTACAGATTGAAAGTGATCGATTTTTATAACAATTGTAGCATTCTATATTATTCATATTAAAATTCTTTTTTTTTAGGAATATTCGTCGGGTCATCCTTCTAAAGTTATTGATGAGAAGAGCCACATCATTTTCTTGCTCACTGTCAAGGCTTATATGATTGTTGTCATTATTCTTCTCAACCTTTTAAGCGTTCATTGCCGAAGACTTCCTTTTATTATTTCCAGCTATTTCTTTGTATCCACGAATAGCTGACTCATGGGTCATTAGATTACCAATGAGTTCATTGAGCGTATATTTGGTGAGATCCTTATCTTCCTCGATTGCGGTCACTTTGGGTTCTCATGCTTTGGTTAGTGATCTTTGATTTTTCACACTTTGCCCTACATGGTGTTTTGGACACCGCATTTCGTCCCTATTTTTTAATTTAAAAAAGTTTTGGGTCTAAAGTGAAAATTCAGAACAACTTTAAACTGATGTTAAGAGAGACAAATTTCCACCTTAGGTTACATATTAACATTACAAAAAAAAAAAAAAAAAGGTACCATGAAAAATCACCAATTAGATCGAATTCCTGCAAAAACAAAAGTTTCGAATGTAATTGGAAAATTATAAAAATTAATTAGGGACTAAAATGACAAAATTAGAAGTGGGTTTTCTATGGATATCACCTTTAATATGTTTTATTTCAGTTTTCACCCTTTAATTTGAAGATAGTTTACAAAATACACTTACTTTATGTTTTCACCCAAAAAAACTTTTGTTTTTGCCGATTTTATCAATAAATAAGTCTTTAATTAGATAAATGAGTACCCAAAACACAAGCATTGCTATGAGCACACCCCCTGGGAATAAGACGAAGCATTGGATGCTTCTTGAGAATTGAGATAGCCAAATTTGAGCATCCCTAGGTCATTTCCATAGGTGGTATGCTTTTGATTTTAGCAATATGGAAGATTCCACATGCAATACCATATATATGGGGTCTAAAATGTCATCATCACGCCCTAAGGGGTAGACCCCTTCAATTAGGGGGAATTTAATCCCCTCTAGTTTGCCTGTGCATTCATGAATGAGCAGGCAAGTCAGTGCAATATAAGGGGGTCATTTTTTTTTTTTAAAGGAACACAACCCTTATTGATTTTTTTCTTTCTCTCTAAGATAAAAAAAAACTCCCGGGTTGACTCGATTCACACGCTTTACACCTTTTACAAGCTCACAAAATCTCTCTAACAACTCTCCAAAAATAATCTTGAAACCCTCACACAAAGAGGTCAAAAACGAAACATGAAAAGAAAACAAAGAAGAAGAAGAAAAAGAAGGAGAAAGAAGAAGAATGAGGTAAACTCTTAGGGAAAAACCATCCCCCTAAGCTAGGTAAGCTTTATTCAACCCCCTTTGCATATCATTTTTGTTTTGTCAAGAAACATAAGAAATCAAAGCCAAAGAACCTAAAACAAACTGTTGGCCCAAACATTTACCCAAGAGGGGGTGAATTGTGTAATGATAAAAATTTAAACAATAAAACCAAATCTAAGATATCAATTTTCCTAATTGATTATTATCTAGTTAAGCAGCGGAATATATTTATCTAAGTGCACATCCAAACAAGAAAAAAAGTAACAATGCAATACACAAAGATTTTTCCTGGTTCGGCAAGCTACTCTTACCTATGTCTAGTCCCCCGAGCTCTATAGGGATTTCGCAATCCACTAACCATTTGATTTCTTTCCCAGGTAGGAACCAAACCCGTACAATCCTGATTCTTTCTGTAGGCTTAGAATCAACCTTTACAACACTGATTCTTTTCACATGCTCAAAATCAAGCTATCACTCTTTAACACTATTACACTTATCATTTTTGCAGGATTAAGAAGAACATTCTCACACTCTAATTCTATTATAGAAAAAATAAAATCGAAACCTAATCTTTTAAAAGGCTAAAGATTAACCTAATTGTTTTTGCAGGCTAAAGATCAAACCCTAATCCTTTACTTAGGCTAAAGATTAAACCCTAATTTTTTTCATAGGCTAAAGATCAAAACTTAGCTACCCTTATTAGACACTGTCTCCAATACGTCTAATTCACTCAAACTCGCAAATACAAAAGATTTACCAGTTTCCTCCCATAAGAAGTTTGATACGCCCCGTTTTTCCGAAGAGAAAAAGAATAATAAATAATAAATAAGCTTAAGGAGAGGGGTTTTTTAAAGCGCCGGTTTTCTCAAAAAATACACTTAGGCCGTTTTTAAAAATAAGGAGTCGCCACCTATCATTGGGTTTAAATGGTATACTAGGTCACCAAATTTTAGAAAATAATTTAAAAGGCCTAAGTAAAAAATTGACTCAAAAAACATGGTTAAACCAAAGATTCATTTAAAGGCTCGGGGGTCGATTACACTCGGGGAAGGTGTTAGGCACCCCAAGACGCCCGTCCGAAAATGGTACCTTATGTCCAATTAAGTCCAATTAGTGTAGTCCAAGTATTTTATTTTATTTTGAAATCATTCCCTTCTTATAAAATCTTTTTGGTATTTTCACAAATAAGGTGAGACAAATTTTTGGATTTTTGGGAATGTTCCCCCAGTATAACCTCTTATAGAATATTAAAGATTCGACAATGATGGTCCCCGGGGGGGTTTATGTATGTTTTCAAGAGACTTCTTTAATTTAAATAGGCAAACTAAAATAGATGAATGAGATTTGAAAATATGAATGCAAAACTAATATCTAAATAAGTTTTATTGTTTATGCAAAAGTGACTAAAAAACTAAACGATTTAATTTAAATATGTCAATGCAAACTAATATAAATATGGGAATCGAATAAGGAACACTACGTGAATTAATGTGATTATGCGTGATAATGATTTAATTAAAAAAAAAAAAAACGGTGCACGTGTCATGATTAGATGTGAAAAAATAGCATGGATTCATAAAACTAAAAATAAAAAAAATAAAAATAAAAAATAAAAATAAATAAATAAATAAATTAAAAATAAAATAAAAACTATATGTATGAAAAATATAAGTGGTGAAAGTGTCCTAAACATGCCGTCTAAATGATACAAGAAATAAACATGCTAAATGGATGCAAAAAAAATCTACTTTGAGTTTGCCTGATTAATTTAAAGAAATTTTGTTTTGAAATTCCCTCAAATTCTATAGATAAGAGAATCGAGGGAGGTTCGCGGAAACAATTTAGTTGAAATTAATCTTTACGATACTTTAAAAGAAATCCCACGAAAAATTTACCGAGAAAAGATTTCCTAAAATCATTCGTTTCTAAATTCCACTTAAGTCGGGAAATGAAAACGAGGTCACGGAAAACTCTCCCACGATTTATCGAATCATTGGATTCACTTTAAGGTTTGCAAGGATTAATTTCCACAAATAAAAGATTTTATTATTATTATTATTTTTTTTTTTGATTTTTTTTTTTTTAAGGGTTTTGATAACAAGAATAAAAATAAATAAAGAAAATACAGAAAAATAAACAACGAAAACATCATATACCTAACAATCGGGGGTTAGGTTTAAGCACGAAAAACCCACCTCGACGTTTTCATCGGATCATCGGATGACTTTATTTTTTTGTGTTTATGAATTTATAAACAAAACAAAACAAAACAAAATAAATAATAAAAACGTCCTTCACCTAATGATCGGGGGTTAAGTTTAAGCATGAGAAACCCACCTCGACGTTTTCATCGGATCATCGGACGACAATACATGAATAAATAAATAAAATCTGTAGAAATTTAAATTGCAAAAAGAATAAAATAAACTGAAAGAAGAATTAAAAATTAGAAAAACATACCTGTTCTAGGCTAAGAATCTTGATACCTATATTTTCCTCTCTTGCAGACGGCTTCCCAAAAGGGCTTTGAGAATCACTCTTCTAAAGGGAGGATGACTCATCTCAATTTTTGAATCTCCTCGAAGGGTTTCTCTTTGAATTTTTTTTTGTCTATATTATGGGGAAAAGAGTCCTATTTATAATAAGGATGGGGAGTGAAAAATCCTAGAAACCCTAGTCCCAATTCGATGAGAAGAATGAAACAAAATCTAAAAGGAAAGGGAAAAGGAAAACTAATCCTATTTTGACAAGGAAACATTTTCTTTTCCATTTTATTTTAGTTTTACTTTTATTTTTTCCTTTATTTTCTTTTATCTTTCTTTTCTGTTTTCATTTTTTCTTTTCTTTTCTCTCTATTTTTGTTTTGAAAATAAAAATAAAATAAAGTATAAAAGTTTTGCGGGACGGTCAAAATGCCGTGTCTACAAAGTTTCTACTACCTCAATACAATTATGCTAAGTTAATATCCTGAAATACTACGTGATAGATTTTATGTGAGGCACAAATATGATTTAAACAATTTAATATACAAATAAAAGATAATCAAATTTCTTAAATAAGAATCGTTTTAAAAGATTTTTACAATATTAGATTTGAAAAAGATTTTTCTCAAATTAATTTATCCAAGTAATTAAGCAAATAATCTAAGAAAGCAAAATAATTAACTTAGAAAGATCTCATCGGAATTTGTTGGAAATGATTACGATAACTCAGTAACGAACACAAATTGGTGACCAAAACGTTTAGTGTCTTGATCAAGGAATCTTTAAAAATCTCTCTTATAAATTTCAGTAAAGAAAATCTCTGTTATAATTGTCAAAAGCTGAGTGTTCCTGATTAATTATTATGAAACCCGCTGGGCATTATTAATAGACCTAAAGCTAGAACTATAACGACTAGTTTTCTAAAGATATGTCATTAAATGTTACTCTAAGAACCCATATATTATATACTTTCAAAATAAGTATGTTTCCTATATAAAAAAAAAAAAACTTTTAGAAAAGCTTAATTTGGTCCCCAATACTTTTTCAATTCAAAATCCCTACGGTTAGGAAGTAGTTTCATTAATTCAATTAATAGATTAATTAAATATGTAAACCAAATAAATAGGAAACAAATAGTATATGATATATATATATATATATATATATATATATATATATAAGTAAAATAATTTATTCTCTTAAAAAACTCATACAAAATCGTAAAAAATGATAAAATTTGACCCAAAAAATAAGTCAGTCAAAATGCTGATTGCGGACCGTCAGTTGACTGAGCTCCTCGTCAGTCGACCGCTCTCTCCAATAGTCAGTATTATGACCGTTGGCCAGCCTCTAGTCAGTTGACTGACCACATGGCCGGTTGACCGATAAGATCAATATGTTTTCTTATTTTTCCATTTTCAGCTACTGGAATGGTTACTCGACCGACCCTACCCATCGGTTGATCGAATTGGCCAGTAGATCACTCATTTCACTTCCTTAAGCTACTATTTTGGTTAGTCGATCGACCCCTTTCGTCGGTTGATCGAATTGACTCGAAAAACCATCATTTTAAGAGTTAAAACCATTTTTTCAGTTAAACCCTTAACCAAAATTATTTTTATGACTTAACACTTTATAAAAACTATATTAGGATCTTAAACTTATCACTTGTTACTAAGACACACATAAGATTTATTCATTTTCAAGTTTCTTGTGTGATCCTAATTCGGGTTACATTAAGATTATAAAGGTAATGAATTGTTTTCACCTAATTGTCTACAATACTCTTAAAATTTTCATTGTGGTCATCTTGCACCCGTTATGCATTCTTCAACATTTATTCTTTTTGACTAATTCTTTTTCTCATTTCAACCTATGGAACTTTAAATCTGAAACCACTTAATGAAAATATTAGTTTTTATAAAACATCAACATTTAATTGTCCATTAAAACATTAGGTTCGACACAAACCACCAACATTACACTAACCTCTAACTATTTACTTTCTTGTTGTGCGCCTTCTTTGCACTTTACTTTTTTTGTATTTTTTTGTTTTAGCCTAGTCCATGGACCGACACGATGTCACAGACCATATCTTGACACCCTCCCTTTTTGTTTTTGAAGCCTAGACCCTTGACTGGAATTAAGGCTCAGACTTTGGTCTTACACAATTGTTTTTCTTTTTAGCCTAGATCATGGACTGACACTAAGTCTCAGACTAGGGACTGGCACTATTTTCTTTCTTTTTAGCCTAGATCATGGACCGACACTAAGTCTCTGACCATGGATTGGCACCCTATATGTAATTAAGTCAAGTCTTTAGACTGGATCTATTATAATCTAAGTCAAGTCCCTTATGGCTAAAAGGTAGAATAAAAGAAGACCCTCTATTCCACACGGGATAAGTACGACCTTCTTCAGAAACGTCTCTCCCTTCTTAGTTATGAGTAGGACTATCCATATATATATATATATATATATATATATATATATTCTATTATTTTATGTTTCCTTACATAAAAGAGAAATAGTTAAAAAAACAAACATAAACGTAACCTTGTCTAAGCAAGTGGGTTTGGTTGAGGTGTTCTTGACAAAATCAATATGCGTTTCATTTTTAGTTTAGGTGTTGTCCTTATTTTTTTTCCTTAAACAAACAAAAGCAAGAAAAAAAAAAAAAAAGAAAAAAAAAAAAGAAAAAAAAAAGAGAGTTTTATAAAGGAGAGGTTTCTTCACAAAAAAAAAGAAAAGAAAAGGACTTTTATTTTACTCTAAAAAGAATAAAACTTTAATTTTCTTAAAAAATGATTTTTTGTTTCTTCTTAAAAAGGGAAATGTCTTAAAAATGTATTTTTCTTACAAAACATGTTTTTTTTTCCCCTATGAAAATCTACTAAAGTTTGTCTTTAAAAATCTTCATTTTCTAAAAAATGATCCTTACGAAAACCATCATTTTATTCAAAAACTTTTCTTTAACAATTTTTTTTTAAAAAAATTAACTTGCTTTATAAATGTATTTTTAACTTGTTCTCACAAAAAAAGTTTTTTTTTTTTTTTTTATGAAGTTTTGTTAAATTATTTTATTTTATTTTAAAAATGTCTCTTCAAAACCTTTTACTCTTTTATTAAACCTTGTTTTTTCAAACCAGTTCAATCTAAATTTTGACTTCTTTCCAAAAAAAAAAAAAAAAAAAAAAAATGATTTTACCAAAAATATTCTTGAAATCAGTTGTTTCTAAATTATTTCCATCAATAAATGGTTTTTAGATATTTTTTTTATAATTAATTTTTTTTTTCATATATAATTTTTTTCCTTCTAAATATTCTTCAAAGTTCTTTGAAAACAAAAACTAAAAAAAAAAAAAAAAAATGTTTTCCACATTCCATGTTTTCTTACTTCAATATTTTTTACTCATTTTTCTCTTTGAAATGCATACTGATATTTACGAAGATGACCTTATCTATGCAAATAAAAATTCCCCGGTGGTCAAACTTGTTGATTCTTCTATAATCAATAGACAATCTAAATGGAGGATATTTATTCTTATTTTAGTTGTTTTTTTTTAAAAAATAAAACATTTTCTTTCTTTTAAATAAAATAAGCATAACAATATAAAAAAATAAATAAAAAATGGGAATTAGTGTGTTAACAAAAACAGAAGAAAATTACTTAGATTTGTTTTGGATTTAAAGGTTTATTTAAATTTAGGTACCGTCTTCGAACGGGTGTCTTGGGCTGGGATTTTATGTTTAGAAGGAGTCGTCACCTCGCATGGGTTAAATGGTGTGCTAGGTCATCGGGGTTTTTACAAATTTATTTTTATTTTAAAATGGCCCGTATTTTGACTCATAAGTTCTATGTACCAGAGATATTTCTAAAGTTTGGGAGTCGGTTATACTCAGGGAAGATTTTACGCATCTCAAGACACCCGTCCGTAAACGGTACCTTAGTGTCAATGAATATTCACTATTAAATATTTGCCGAGTAATTTTCATTGATTTTATTAACAAAATAACTCCATTTGTTTTAAAGCTTTTCTCTTTTTATGTATATTTGACATGATATAAGTAGTAAATGTTATCTATTATGCAAATATAACTAGAAATGAAAATATTTTTGTATTTTTAACATAATGAAAGCAGTAAATACTATACTATTCTATGCAGTGACGGCCCAATAACAGTTTATAAGAGACAAAATATAAATATGCAAGTTATATGAAATGAAAATATTTTTGTATTTTTTAAGAGACTGAACCTTATATAGGTTGCCTACGTATTTCATAAGGTTTAAAGGATATGGTTTTATTTAGTAAAGGTGAGCGAACCCTTATGTGGGTTGCCTACGTACTTTGGTGGGTAACCAAAGATTAAGTCTGAGGTAGTTCCTTATTTAGGGTTACAAACTAGTTTTAGTTAATTTTATCTTTAAAACAAGACATCGATCACAACACAATTTATACATAATCTCTTTGATTTTGTCAAGAACACCTTAACCGAACTCATTAGTTTAGGTTTGTTTTTAGGTTGTTTAGTTAAAAAGGAAAGAAAATACCATATATTTATGTCAGTCCTACTCGTAACTAAGAAAAAGAGGAAGATTTCTGAAGAAGAATCACACATATCCTCGAAGGAATAAAGACCCTCCCTTTATCCCGAGTTTTTAGCCACAAGGGTCTGTCGGGGTATTATATAGATACATATATGTTGTCCCAAAGAGCTACCTATGTAATACCCCGAAAATTTATATTTTTAAAAATATTACTTTATATAAAAGTTTAATATTTTTTAGACTGTTTTGTGAATTTATGATATATATATATATATATATATATATATGTATAAGAGGATAAGATATAAGTTACAATATTCTATATTCGGATATTCCAGCTCAGATTTCAGTTTTGGATTTCAGGTAGAATTTCTAACTCTTTTAATATATGTATTTAATTTTTCTATTGTGAGATTTGAGTTATTTTTGTTGTCAAATTATAGTTGTTAATTTGCATGAAATAATTATGTTTATGTAAAAATTCTGTGGAAATCATGCCAATATGTTTTATTTGTCGCGTTAATTAAATGTACGTATTAGAGGGGTTGAAGTTTTACTGAGTGTTAGCTCACAACCTCACAGTTTTGATTGTAAGGACGGTGAGAACAAGAACGGTGCCAAGAATCTCATTTGAATTTTTATTTCAAATTGTAATAATTGTATTTATTAATCACCATTGTAGAATTGATTTGATAAATCGATAAACTATAAATTCGATAATTATAACTATCGCCGTAATTGTATATTGAATTACAAATTCAAACTTTAGTATTAAATTGACCGGCGCCAGAAATTTATTTGAACGTATTTGAAAATAATGCGGCGACAGGAATTTTAGCTGAATTTCTATTTAACTTGTAATAGTTGAATTTATTATTTACTGATATAAAAATTGAATCGATTAATTTGACATTTGCGATTGTCACCATCGTATGTAAAATTTCTTGGATTTACCAGTAATAACTTATCGTTATTCGGTTATAATTATTCGATAAATATAATTGGTGGCCAAAGCGTTGAAAGCTTATCGAATTTTATAGATTAGAATATCGGTCGCCCACACAAAACAGCGATCGAAAATATATTCGAATTTCTATTTGTAAAAAAAAAAAAAGAAAAAAAATATATTTATTATTTACTGTTGAAAAATCAACTTGAAAATTTGATAATTAGAATTATCGCCGTCGTATTTTGTAATATTTCTCAAATTTTTATAAAAGGGAAAATTTAGGTATTAAGGCGATTATTCTGTTGTGTAGTTACCAATGGATATAATTTGATAAGTTTCCTAGGTATGAAATTATGAAAAATAATAATAGTAAACGACTTGGGCCATATATGGTATTGTATAGCAAAAGTGGTATAAATAAGTGAATATTATTCTAAATAGAATTATTGATGTACCCATTTTCCGTTTATGAGTCGTTTATCATTTATCAATAATTACACATTTCTTTTTTTAATAAATAGGTGTAATTACACATATTTGAGTGAGATATTTAAAAATAAGCCATGTATTAAGTAATGAGTAACGAAATTATAATTGTCGCCATTGCCTTGTAAAAATTCTTAGATTTATTTTAAATAAAGTATTGGTCATTCGGTTTTAGTGTTGATTCTCCAAGAGGAGAAACCGTGTGACGTCCCTGGGAAACCGAGTCGTTGCAACCTAAGAGAGAGGTGAATTGGGTAGTTAAAAAAATTAAACAATTAATTCTTTTAAATACAAATAACTAATTTATCTAAATAGATTATTATCTTGTTACGCAGTAAAAATGTGTTTACTTCTAAATGTACACCCAAACACAATATGAGAAAATAAGTAATGCAACACACACAAATATATCTTGGTTTGATAAGCTACTCTTACCTACATCTAGTCCCTCGAGCTCCACAGATATTTGTAATCTATTAAACCCCTGATTGATTTCTTAGGTAGGAACGAAACCCTTACAATCTTGATTCTTTTCACAGGCTCAAAATCAACATTTACAATTATCCTTTTCCCAAACTCAGGAAGAACCTATCTTTTATCAGGCTCAAGACTAACCTCATTCTATTACAAAAAGAATCAAAACCTAATCATTTTAACAGGCTAAAGGTCAAACCTATCACTCCCTTATACTTTTACACTTATATTTTTCTCAGATTTAGGAAGAACTTTTACAGTATTCAATTCTATTATAGAGAGAATTAAAACCTAATTCTCTTCAAGAAAAAAGAATAACCTAACCTTTTTGCAGGACAAAAATCAAACCCTAACTGTTTTCACAGGAAAAAGATCAAAACTTAGCTACCCTAACTCAACACTATTCCAAACGTGTCTAATCCACTCAAACTCACAAACACAAAAAATATAAGTTTCTTTCCACAAGGAGCTTCTACTACCTCAATACAAATATGCTCGATTAATGTCTTGAATAATTACTACGTGATAGATACAATATGAGGCAAATAAAATCTGATTAATAAATAATATGGGTAGCACAATTTAATGACATAATCAGATAATCAAATAAAATCGTTTAAAAAAGATTTTCAGGCTTTTAAGTTTAAAACAATTTTCTAAACAATCTTATACTAAGCAATCAATAAAAAACACAACTTCAAATTAAATAGCAAAGTTTGAAAATATCTCACTAGGAAACACCGAAGATAATAATAGAACAACAATAGAACACAAGTCGGTAACATCAAACTACAAGCGCTTTAGATCAAGAACTTAGAACAAATCTCTCACATAAATCTCAATGTAAATGTCACTCTTAGAACTGATTGTTCTTGATGTGTTGATCACTAATCCCGTAGGTTTATGTTAATAGACAAATATCAAGCCCTTCACCGGCTAGTTTCTCAAAGATATACCTCTAAAAGACACTGTTAGGCCCCATATATGATAACCTTTCAATTCAGAAGAATTTCACTAAAACATATCTTTTGATACTCTCAAATAAGTCCATAAAACTATGCTTAATTTAAAACCATAAAAATAGAAAGTATTAATTCATTTAAATTAAGAGAATCTTCAAGTATATGGACAAAATCAATAGGGATTACATAATAGGTTGTTAATATTTTAATTAAGTTCAAATCCTTCAAATCTCTCCATTGGAATCCTAAAAAATGGATAGTTTTTTTTACCAAGAGACCAAATCTCTTGAAATCTCAACTGACTTAGTTGGTTGACCGACTTCCACAGGTCGGTTGATAGTTTAAAAAAACCTATCTATTTCCAAGCCAAATTTGATAGTTTTCAAGTGTTTTTGTGATATTTTATTGCATTTATGTTCGTTTTGATGTAAATCAGGTGTAGGGACGTAAACGGTTGATAATCAAGTAAATCAATAGGAAATTGGTGGAAAAACGATCAAGAGGATCAAAAGAAAGCGCAACAGCTTTATCGCTACAGCGGTGAAAGAACAGAAAGATCAGAAACATTCTGATTGTTCACCGCTACAGTAGTGAAAGGGCAGAACGCCCACTGGTTTCCCACCGCTGCAGCGGTCAAGTTTACAACTGTAGTGGTCAATAGCCAGTTGGAGAAGATATTATTTTAGATATTTTGATCCTTGTCTTATACCCCATATGCTACCAATTGTTTTAAATGTCCAAAACTTGTTCCTTGGCATATTTTGAGAGCTTGAAGAGGAGATTTCATTTGTGAAGAAGAGGAAACATTTCCGGATATGTTTTTGGTGAAAGTAGAACACTCCAATCTCAAATTTGCCCTTCTTATCTTTACAAGTTTGATTGAATATACATTTCTTTAACGGTTGTTTGTCTAAATCTGATTGTGTTTACCGTTTTATTACATCCTTGATATGCTTGTTATGGTATTAGGGTTGATTTTAAGAATACAAGGTTTGACACTTGGGAGAGGTAACCCCGAATTCGAACTAGGGTTAAACACATCGCGATGATCTAATAACTCGGGAGAGCGTTAGAAAGTGTGCAATCCTTGAGGTTGGTCAAAACTCATGTACTCATTTAGACGTTAGATAGGGATATCAGCGTCGATACGAGGTACATATTCGCTCACTTTATACACGGGAGAGGTAGTGAGTGAGTTTACGATATTTAGATTGTCGGATTGGATAAACACCGTTATTGTAAACTAAACAAATTCAAACATGTATTAGAGACCGAAATTAATCCCTAAGTAATCCATTTTATTAGAATTAATCCAAAGTTGTTTAGGTTTAAATTAGTTTTTTTTTCGATTAGCAAACTCAAAACAATTCTTGAACCGTCTAGATAATATAAAACTATGTTAATTGTAGTATTCAATTAATCCAAACACCTATCCCAGAGGACGACACTCGATCATAAGATCCATTATATTAAAACTTGACCTCGTGCACTTGCGAGTTAAATCAAGGTGTGAAAAAGTCGCATTCATGTTTTTGGTGTCGTTGCTGGGGATACGATGTAGTGATTTGGTTGATATTATTACCAAGTAGTTGAATATTAATCTTTACAATGCTTTTGTTTTATTTTGTTTTCATTTGTTATTGAATTTGTTTTCATTTGTTGTGATAAAGTAGTGTATGCGACATAATTGGAGTCTAGAATTCTTGACTCTTGATCCTGAGATCGAGCGTAAATTGAGAAGATTAAGGAGAGAGAGAAGAATTCAAAATCAAGCCATGGCCGACGTAGGAGATGATCATATGCCACATATGCCTCAACAACCACCGTTTTAACAAGCATTACCGCAGTAGCCGCTGGAGCCAGAAGTTCAACAACGGGTCCTCAGGGATTATTATCGACCCGTTGTGTTTGACAATTACTCTAGGATTCTGAGGTAGCCAATCCAGGATAATAATTTCGAGTTGAAACCCGCCTTGATCAATATGGTCCAACAAAACCAGTATGGAGGGAATCTCCACGAAGATCCCAATATCTACCTGTCTACATTTTTTAAAATTTGTGATACAGTGAAAATCAACGGAGTTGCAGAGGATGTGATACGGTTGAGGTTGTTTTCGTTTTCACTTCGTGATAGAGCACGGGGTTGGTTCTAATTGGTTCAACCGGGGAGCATCAAAACTTGGGAGGACCTAGCACAAAGGTTCCTTACCAAGCTTTTCCCACATTCGAAGACGTCGCAGCTGAGAGGTGAAATTGCATAATTTTGCCAATGGGATTTTGAGCCCTTATTCAAAGCGTGGGAAAGATTCAAGGATTTATTGTGCAAGTACCCCCAACATGGGTACCAGGATTGGTTTCAAACCCAACTCTTTTACAATGGGTTGGATGGCCAGACAAGAACTATAGTGGATGTCGCCTCAGGAAGATCGTTGTTATCAAAGACTCCAAATAAAGCAAATGCGCTGCTGGAAGAAATGGCGGCTAACAATTACCAATGGCTAAATGGGAGGAATATGGGACGAAAGTTAGCCTCAATTCATGAGGCCGATCCTCTTGCTACCTTATCGGCCCAAGTTTCAAAGCTCACGAAACAATTGGTCGCCTTCTCTACCAAAGATGCTTCATTGAGTCGTGAAGCGAAAAATGTTGCAAGTAGTTTGCAATCGGGAGTGGATAGCAAGTTTGAAGAGTATCATTTTGTTAACAACCGGGCTTATACCTTTAGGCCCGCCAACAATATTCCGACTCACTATTATCCCAAAATTCGTAATCATGAGAATGTTTCGTATGCGAATAATCATAACACATTGCGACTACCTCCCGGATATGGATCTCAAGCTCAAGGATATCAACCTATGCAACAAAACCGACCAATGCAACAACTTCCGATGTAAATCCAACACAATTGGAAGACATGATTGGTTCATTCATGAAGGAAACTCAAACCATTATGCGTGAAACGCATAACCGGCTCAACAAACATGAGAATAGGCCTGACACTATTGAGACCACGTTTACCAACACGAATGCAACTGTGAAGTCGTTGGAAACTCAAATCGGTCAACTTGCTAGTGCTATCAAAGAGAAAACCAAGAGGAAGTTTCCAAGTAACACGGAGACTAACCTGAGGGAGTGCAAGGCAATAACCTTAAGAAGTGGAAAGGAAGTTGAAGCAAGTAAGCCAACGGAGGAAGAGTCGGGAGTGAAACTTGATGTTGAAAATGATGAGCTGAGAGGGAATGTTGAAGAGGAAGTTGATGAGAAAAGATGAAAAAGTTGAGGAGAAAAAGCAAGCTATTTCTATTGAAGAAAAGAAGGAAGACCAAAGGTGATTCCGGGAAGAATTACATTTTCGGACAATCCACCGATTCTCACCATGCCTTTACCATATCCGCAAAGGTTCCAGAAGAAGAAGTTGGATTCTCAATTTGCAAAATTTCTTGACATATTCAAGAAAATTCATATCAACATACCATTTGCGGATGCCTTGGAACAAATGCCTAACTACGGGAAGTTCTTGAAGGACATTATGACAATGAAGAAGAAGTTGGAGGACTATGAGATGTCCAAGATAATAGAGGAGTGTAGTGCGATACTTCAAAGAAAATTGCCTCAAAAGTTGAAGGATCCCGGGAGTTTCACAATTCCGTGTACTATTGAAAAATCTCACTTTGATAAAACGCTATGTGATCTAGGAGCAAGCATCAACCTAATGTCATCATCCATTTACCGGAAGTTGGGGCTTGGTATTGGGAAGCCAACTACAATTTCTCTCCAAATGGAAGATCTCTTGTTGACCTATCCAAAGTGCATTATTGAAGATGTATTAGTGAAGGTGGACAAGTTCATATTTCCAGTGGACTTTGTCGTATTGGAAATGGAGGAGGATCGGGAGATTCCAATCATCCTTGGGAGGCCTTTTCTTGCCACGGGAAAGGCGTTGATCGGCGTACATAATGGGAATTTGACGTTGAGGGTGGATGAAGATGAAGTGAAATTTAATATTTTCAAGACTATAAATTTTTCGGATGAATGCCCAACATGAAATCAAGTGGAAGTTTTTGACTCGTGCATTAGGGAATTCTTTCATGAGAATTTGGATCGGGATCCATTGGAGCATGTTATCACAAATTCCCTATCTATGGGGGATTTTGGTGAAAAAGGCTCAACCACGAAAGACGATGTTGTGGACTACGTTCTATCTTTGGATGCTATACCTAAAGACGTAGTGGATTCGATTCAAGTGGAGACCATTGAAGACGAAGTTAGTAATCCCAAACCCTCAAATCCACCTCACGCTAGGTTAATTCTCAAGCAATTATTGGATCACCTTCGATATACTATCTTGGGGGAGAACTTAACCAATCCGGTCAGCATCTCTTCATCCTTGACTCAAGAGGAAGAAAGCAAGCTGCTACATATCTTGAAACAGCATAGATCCGCCTTCGCGTGGTCTATTTCCAAAATCAAAGGAATTAGCCCTACAATTTGTATGCACAAGATCTTCATAGAGGAATCATTTAAGCCTTTCATTGAGCACCAACAAAGGCTAAATCCGGCGATGAAGGAAGTGGTTCGAGCTGAGGTGTTGAAGCTCTTGAATACCGGGATTATATATGCTATTTCGGATAGTGAATGGGTGAGTCCGGTGTAAGTGGTGCCCAAGAAAGGAGGAATGACGTTGGTGAAAAATGAGAGAAATTATCTTATTCCTACATGAACCATCACTGGATGGAGAATGTGTATCAATTACAGAAGATTAAACAAAGCTACTCGAAATGATCATTTTCCTCTACCGTTCATTGATAAAATGCTAGATCGTCTTGCTGGTTATGATCATTATTGCTTTCTTGACAGCTATTCAGGATACAATCAAATAGCTATTGCACCGGAAGACCAGGAGAAGACAACCTTCACATGTCCGTATGAAACATTATCTACCGTCGTATGCCGTTTGGTCTTTGCAATGATCCGGCCACATTCCAATGGTGTACGATGGCTATCTTTTCAGATATGGTGGAATACATAATGGAAGTATTCATGGATGACTTCTCGGTTTTTGGACCGTCCTTTGACCATTGCTTGTATAATTTATCGTTTGTTCTCAACCGTTGTGAAGAGAAACACTTAGTTCTCATATGGGAAAAATGTCATTTTATAGTCAAGGAAGGGATAGTCTTAGGCCATCGAGTCTCTTCTAAGGGGCTTGAGGTAGACCGAGCCAAGATTGAGATGATCGAGAAACTTTCACCTCTAATCAATGTGAAGGGAGTCTAAAGCTTCTTGGGCCATGCCGACTTCTACCAGCATTTCATATGGGATTTTTCTAAAATGGTAAATTTGTTGTGTCACTTACTGGAAAAATAAGCCCCATTCATTTTTTATGAAGCTTGTGTCGAAGCTTTCAATGCTATGAATGAGAAGTTGATCACGGCTCCTATAATAGTCGCTCCGGATTGGAACGAGCCATTTGAAATAATGTGCGATGCTAGCGACTATGCGGTTGGAGTAGTTTTAGGCCAACGCAAGGAAAAGATCTTTCGATCCATTTACTATGCTAGCAAGACATTGAATGACGCTCAATAGAATTACACCACAATTGAGAAAGAGATGTTGGCGGTGGTCTTTGCATGTGATAAGTTTCGGTCGTACATAATAGGATCCAAAGTGATCCTCTATATCGATCATGCCGCCATCCGATACTTATTCGCCAAGAAGGACGCCAAGCCGCATCTAATCTGGTGTATTCGTTTGCTACAAATATTTGATGTGGAAATAAGAGATAAGAAGGGAAGTGAAAATATGGTTCCTGACCATTTATCCCGGCTTGTACAAAAGGACGTTGGTGATGAGTCTTGTATCACGGAGGTGTTCCCAGATGAGCAATTGTTCAAAGCTGACACTAAACTTCCCTAGTTTGTGGATATCATCAACTTTCTAGCATGCAAAGTGTTGCCATCGGATCTTTCAATTATCCAGAGGAAGAAATTCCTATTCGATTCGAGGCATTATATGTGGGACGAACCGATATTGTTCAAGAAGTGTGCTGACCAAGTGATCCGGAGATGTGTTCCGGAAGAAGAAATGGCTAGTATTCTATACCATTACCATTCATCACCATGTGGCGGGCACTTTAGAGCGACGCGGATGGCCGCTATGGTGCTTTAGTCAGGTTTTTACTGGCCAACATTATTTCGTGATTCTTATACATTTGTGAAAACCTGCGATCGATACCAAAGGATTGGTAACATCTCAAGAAGGGATGAATTGCCGTTGACTTTCATTCTTGAATTGGAACTGTTTGATGTGTGGGGGATTGACTTCATGGGGCCGTTTCCACCATCCTTCAGTCAAAAGTACATTTTACTAGCTGTGGATTACATGTCCAAATGGGTTAAAGCTATGGAAACGCCAACAAATGATGCCAAAGTGGTTCTGAAGTTGCTTTAGAAGAACATGGTTCGGGACACCTCAGGCCATTATCAGTGATGAAGGGACCCACTTTTGCAATAAAATGTTCAATACTTTGCTTACAAAGTATGGGGTCTGGCATAAAGTGGCGCTTCCATACCATCCACAGACCAATGGCCAAGTCGAAGTGTCAAATCGTGAGATTAAGCAAATTCTGGAAAAGACGGTTCATTCTAATCGCAGAGATTGGGCGGTGAAGTTGGATGATGTGTTATTGGCATACTGCACGGCCTTCAAAACACCAATCGTCATGTCACCGTATCAGTTGGTGTTTGGAAATGCGTGTTATTTGCCAGTATGGGGTCGGGCATAAAGTGGCGCTTCCATACCATCCACAGACCAATGGCCAAGCCGAAGTGTCAAATCGTGAGATTAAGCAAATTCTGGAAAAGACGGTTCATTCTAATTGTAGAGATTGGGCGGTGAAGTTGGATGATGTGTTATTGGCATACTGCACGGCCTTCAAAACACCGATCGTCATGTCACCGTATCAGTTGGTGTTTGGAATGCGTGTTATTTGCCAGTAGAGTTAGAACACCATGCCTACTAGGCGATCAAGAAGTTAAACTTTGATCTAAATGCTTCGGGTGAATAACGTCTCCTCCAACTCAATAAGATGGAAGAATTCCAAAATGAAGCGTATGAGAATGCCAAGCTCTACAAAGACAAAATGAAGAAGTGACATGATAAGCAAATAGTCAAGAGGGAGTTCAACCCGGGCCAACAAGTTCTGTTATTAAATTCTCGGCTGAGGCTCTTTCCCGAAAAATTAAAGTCCCGATGGTCCAGACTGTTCTGGATCAAGCATGTATTTCCATTCGACTCAGTTGAATTGGAAGGTGATGACAGACGCATTTTTCGAGTCAATGGGAAGAGGATCAAGCACTATTTTGGAAACAAAGAACGAGTTATAGAGAGTATCTCCCTCGTTGACGACTAGGGTGGAGTTTGTTAAGTCCAGTTAGGGATGGTAAATCAAGCACACTTTTTGATATAAAACTGAGAGGATGATGTAGAAGGGAGTCGCCGCTAAATGTCCAAGAGGAAAGGGATTCAGTTCACAATTTGACGGTCCCGCTTCTAACTATGATTCGGGCCAATTTGTTTCCGAACGGGCCAAACAACATTTTCATCGGTTTGAGCATAAGCGGAGTTGCATTCGGCAACATGGATTTGTTGACTTAGTGTAGTGTATGAATATTAGTGTATAGAATGAGTATAGATATGTTTATGTATGTAGTAGTAATTGTGTGTTGAGTTGTTTAGTTCTTCTGGGCCATTACCCGATGATGAAAACTATCCCCTAGTTGTATATCGAGGTTAGGGGTCCCATTTATCTATGTTTTGTGTGCTTGACATGTCGATTAGGTAAAAGTCATTTTTATCCTAAATTGCACGATCACATAGACTCATTGTATAGCTGTTTGAACGATTTGACGCCGATTATTCAGTAGCAAGTTCATGACACTTTTAAGGAATCTAGAACTTGATTAGGGAAAACTTGAGGCAAAATCCTAGGTGAGGTAATCTATTTTATTAGAATTAATTCAAAGTTGTTTAGGTTTAAAATAGTTTTTTTTCGATTAGCAAACTCAAAACAATTCTTGAACCGTCTAGATAATATAAAACTATGTCAATCGTATTATTCAATTAATCCAAACACCTATCCCGGAGGATGACACTTGATCATAAGATCCATTATATTAAAACTTGACCTCGTGCACTTACGAGTTAAATCAAGGTGTGAAAAAGTCGCGTTCATCGGTTAACCGACCTATCTTGAACTAAAATCTATCCATTGTATTCAGGACAGTCGGTTGACCAACTGCCTCTAATCTGTTAACCGATTGGTCCGAAATAATCCAATTCTTCTTCAATTACCTACTGACTCAAACGATCGACCAACCATTTCCATTCCATTGATCGATTAGATCAGTGTGCTCACTTCTTTTGCCAATTAAGCTACTATTTCATATTGGTGACTGACTAATTCAATTCGGTTAATCAACTGGATCAGTAACACCTCATTTCGACTAAAAAACTCACTATTTGATTTGGTTGACCGATTGTTTTTCTCGGTTAACCAAATTGACCCGAAAATACAATTTTTTATACTTTAAAACATGTTTTCAAAATAGGTCAATTATCAATTTCATTTCACATGAGGAACATATACAATACCTCATTTTAAGATCATGAACTTATCACTTCTTACCATGACACATATATAAATTAACTCATATAAAGTGTCGTGTGTGATCCTAATTCGGGTTGCATTAAGAGTATATTAGTAGAAAGTCGTTTTCACCTATTTTTCTTCAAGGTCTTCAAAACTCTTCACATTCTCACTGCGTCTTGCACCCGTTATATTTTCTTCAACGATTCCTCTTCGATGATTCCTCTTCTTAAACACGTTACATGGAACTATAAATCTGAAACCATTCAGTAAAACATTTGTCCCATAAAAATATCAACACTTAATTGTTCATCAAATTATTAGATTCAATAATATATATATTGGTGCTAGTCCACTAGCCTACCAGGCTGTGAACTTGACATTTAGCATAAAGTAAATCAGTTTATTAACAATTTATATGGTTAGGTTCATAGTTAAAAGAGTTAGGCTTAAAATGTTCTTGAGAGAATCATAGAGACTATGCACAACTCATGGTGTGATAAACGTTTCGTTTCAATCCTCATATGTTCTCGGATGATTTGGTTTCTCACATGTTCTTAACATGTTGTTGACATGATCTTGAACAAGTGTTTCAGAAAAATAGTTCTATTTATTAATTGTGTTGAGGACATCATGAAGAAAATGTTAAGGGTGCAAAGATCGACAAAGTGAAGAAATGAAAAGTGTTGAAGATATTAAAAAAATTAGGTGAAAACAACTTAATACTCTAATACTCTTAATGCAACCCAAATTAGGATCACGCACGACACTATTAAATGATTTATCGTTTGTGTGTTGAAATGATAGAGTTTAGGATCCAAATTATTGATTTATTATGTACTCCTTATGTGAAATTGAAAATGATAATTGAACTAATTAAAAATAAGGATTGAAGTATAAAAAGTTAAAGTTTAAAGTCAATTCAGTCAACCAAGAAAAACAATCAATTAACTGAATCAAGCAGTGGGTTTTGGAGCAGAAATGGTGTAGGAAATGACCATCCAAAATCAATCGGTCTACTGATCAGAAGAGATCGGTCAACCGTTTGAAACAGTGAGATTTTCAGAGCAAAATATGAAGTTCCTGAAGCAATCGGTTGACCAACCAAAGGCGATCGGTCAACCGGTCAGCTTAAGGGTTTAAAAGTGAAAGTCTCTTAACCAATCGGCCAACCGACTGTGTTGGAGCTTGGCAGGGAAAACTCCTTGAACCAATAGGTCAACTGACTGAAGGTGGATCGGTCAACCGACTGGCCATTTTGATTGGCCTGGTTTCTACGCTGTATCAATCGGTCAACTGACTGTTTCGGTTGAGATTTTGGAGGAACTTGGTATTTTGGTAAAAAACTAGCCATTTTAATAATTCTAAGGGAGAATTTTCAGGGATCTGATCTCATTGAGTACTGGGTAAATTCTCCACTGTAGCCTCGAAACTCTCGACTCCATTTGTCATTGGCAAATGCTCGATTAAGTCTTTTTGTAGACTTTGATCTCGAATTTATTAACTCCAGCCCAAGTAGTCTTTAGACCCTTAGCTCTAAGATCATTTAGCCCACAATCTTTAGAGTTATCGTTGAATTTTTTCATTCTAGAAATATCTTTGGAGTTGGTGGCACTAGATTTTTCATCAGAGTATTCCACATCATTGAAATCTCCGGCAACCAACCAAGGCCTACTGTCTTTCAAAGTTAAAATTTTGAGATCATTCCATAAATTGTTTCTAAGATTGGGTTAGGGCTACCGTCATAGTAGAAAGAGCCCATTCTTAAAAATTATTTTTATGGACTAGGGAATGGATTTCATGTTCCAGAATATGGAAACTACTAATCGTAATTTTATTCGGGTTCCATAACATCCACATGCCACCAGCCTTGCCCCTAGAGTCACTTTTAGCCGAAGAAAGGTAACCCAGGCTAGTGAAAAAGTTCCCCATGGATTTAAAAAGTACTTTAGTTTCTAAGAGTGCCACTAGATCAGGGTGATAGTGACTAGATCAGGGTGATAGACACTTACCAGATTCTTAAACGCATTTCTGAATTGGTTTTTACCTGCCCCTAGGCAATTCTAGGCCAAAGGTTTCATTGATCAGCAACTAGGTTGACTTGGAAACTTCTTCGATTCCTTCAGGCCAAGAATCAACCTACACGTCCTCAATCTCTCCTCTCAATATAGGGGTCCAACAAATATTTCCATGAATGGGTTTTGGGATTGACCCTTTTATAATTATCCGAAACACTATCCTCAATTTCTCTAGTACCCAAAATGACTCCATTAGGACTGGGAGATCTTCCTCTTGTTCCAAGAATAAAGAAAATGGATTCCTTGTTAGGATATTATGATCCAAATCGACTGTATGACGCACCCCGGATTTTGATAGCCGAAGAAATAAAGAAAAATGATTCCTTGTTAGGATATTATGATCTAGATCGACTGTATGACGCACCCCGAATTTTGATAGCCGAAGAAATAGAGAATCAGGAAGAGGATGAAAACAAGTTTCATCCCTTTCTTTCTAAGTCGTCCAAATCCGTTCATTTTTTAAGATGATTTTTCAGGGGCTTCTCTAGGAGCCAATTTTGAGAAACTTCTTAGGCAAGGATTTTATGTTAAAAATGGAGTCACCACCTATAATGGGGTTAAATAGTGTGCTAGGTCATCGGGATTTTGGAAATTCAAAAATAGCTCGTGTTTTGACTTCTATTGGTCTATGTAATTGAGATATTCTTGAAGTTTGGGAGTCAGTTATTCTCAAGGAAGGTGTTAAACGCGCCAAGACACCCGTTCGAAGATGGTACCTTAGTTTAAATAGATATTCATTGTAAACAATATCCAAGCAGTTTTCTTTTATTGCTTAAACAAATATAACTCTTTAGAAGTTTTTTTTCCTTTTTATGTTGTTTTGAATGATATAATGTAAAGCAGGTAAATACCATAGCTAGTACTAGTCAGCGACACACAATAACTGTTTATATGTATAGACAGTAATGTAAATATGCAAGCTAAGCTAAATGAAATGCAAACTAAGACTAAGTTGTTTGGATATGCGACCGAACTTGCGGGTTACCTACGTATCTCGAATGAGAATCAGGTCCTCACGTAGTTCGTTATGGTTAGGGTAGCAAACTATTTTGTATTGTTTATGGTGATTGAACCCAGATCATGGGCTACCTACGTAATTTGGGTGGTCCAAAGCTGAAGTTGAACGTAGTTCATTCTTGTCTTGTTAAAGCAAATAGTTTTTTTCGTTAAAGGTGTAACAAAACCTGCATGGGTTGCCTACGTATTTTGGGCGGTTACCAAAGATCAGGTCAGACTTAGTTCAGTGTTGTTATATGTAAAAAGTTAGGTTGGTTTTAGTTAAAAGTCGAGTTGTTTTTTAGTTAAAGATTGGTTTGTTTTAATTAATTTTAGTTTATTATTAGTTAGTTTTGGTTGTGAACAATCTGCATCACAACCTTAGTTAGCTATTATTAACAATTTTTAAAGTTATGAACAACCTGAATCACAACGTTAATTAGGTTTATTATTAATTTTTTTTAAGTGTTCTTCATGTTCTTGATGTTGTTGAGATAGTTTGAAATGATTTTGTATGATTTAAACATAGTTTGGTTATTACAATGATAATTAAGTGTTTGTTTGGTTGTTTAGCAAAAATTAAGTGTTTGTTTAGTTGTTCAAGGGTTTTATATGTTATGTACATGAAATTAAAGTGTGTAGATTAGATGATTATGCCATATACAAGTTACATACACAAGATTAAACAAAAATCGTAGGGTTGTTTTAAGAAACATACCTACTTAAGGGAGGTAGTCTTCCCTAAATGATTACAACCTTTTTCTTTTTGATCTTCTTGGTCGGTGGTTGATCGGTGGTCGTTGATCCCTCGAGTTCTTATCCAAGAACTCAATAACACCCTACTCAGGGGATGTGTTCGTCCCTAAGTAGTGAGTCTCCTTTCTTCCCTGATTTTCTTTGCTCGGTGTTGATCGGGTTCATCAATCCTTCGAGTTTTGAGCTAAGAACTTAAGAACAACCTACTTAGGGGATGTGGTCATCCCTAAGTATCTAGTCTCTTTTCCTCCTTAATGATCTTTTCTCGGTATTGATTGGTGGTCGTCGATCCATCGAGTTCTTGCTCAAGAACTCCAAGAACACCTTTTAGGACCAGATTTTAGCCGAATAACGGTGGGTTATTTGAGAAATATGATTGAGAAGCCTAGCACCTGAGAGATTTGCTCAAGTTTATAGAGAGAAGATAGGCATTCAAGACTTGAAAAAAATGAGAACTAAGCACCCCTATTTATAGGCTGGGGGCCTGCGCATTGGGCAATACGTAGGCTAATCTAGCATATTCCTTGGGGGGTGTTTTTCCTAGGGAACTAGTTGTCTTGCTTTGTTCTTATTTTGTTTCGAACGAATTTGGGATGAAAGGTGGGATTCTCAAAGATTTGGTAATCATTACTAATGATTGGTAATCATTACCAATCATTAGCCTCCCTGCAATCAAATTCCTTACACATGGGTGCATTTATGACTTGATGTGATGCTTTTGGTTTGGTTTAGTGGCTAAATCTCGATTAGTTTCACTATTTCGGTTTAGTCATCATAAATGCTTCCAAGATGCATTGCATCTAGTCCTGAGGTGTCACTTTGCATTTAATTCTAGGTGATGAGTCATTGCTTGGAGGTCACACATTCGGTTCATTTTGGATGGAATCGGGTTAACTAACCTTGTAACGGACGATTAGTTTTCAAGTCCTTAGTTAACCCTAAGATATTTTGGTGAAAATATCTTCATCCATTGAACCTAGTCATTCCATGTAATCCCAATAATTTATTGCTTGATGGGATTTGCATTTAATGCATGGGTTACGTGGCAAACCAATTTGATTTAGTTTCGATAACGAGTAGTCACGATTCAAGGTTTCCTGTTACACCTAAGATATTTTGCTCACAATATCTAGGTGACTTGAATTTAGTCTACCAATGTCATCCGAAGCATTTAATGCTTGATGGGATGGGCATTCAATGCTCATTGAATGCTTAGCTTAGGTGGCAAACTGAACCGGTTTAGTTTCAATAACGGTTGATTGTACCCTAAGTGTCTTGGTTCCCTTCCTTTGCCATTTGGTAGGAAACTTCTAGGAAGGTTCATTGGTTATTACAAGGCCTCATTTGTGGGCCTTTAATGTTTGCTAGGCCCTTGATGCATTGGGCTTAGGGTGGATTGTCAAGACTACGTAGATTGGTGTAAATCCAAATCAAGCCCATTTCTTAAATCACCGTGGTGATTTTGGGATTTTTCATGACCTTTAAAACCGATTAATAAGGTGCCTTGGATTGTTTGTTGGTAGTATTTGTTGTAGTATAGATAAAAGAAACAATTGTTTTTGTTGTTAAATCAACAAGATTCAGTGGTTGTAAATGTTTCAAAGTCGGGGTAGGTAACTAAGTTAATTGTTTGAAATGTATTATAAGTTAAGGGTAGTGGCTAATATTTATCTATACTAAAGATGATTTAATGAAAATAAAACTTTAGTAAAGTCATTTTAGACCTCCTTAAATCATGGGAATTTCGAGGTTGACCTGAAACTTTTACTTAGCTGTATTTTATCAAATTCAACAGTTTTGTGTTTTTGTCATGTTTTTGGCTTTTTTGTATAGTATATAGTGTGATCTCAAGTATAAATTCATTCTCTTTAGACCTAAGTTTAAAGTTTATTTGAACTTATACTTGATCCGACACTGATTGGGTGGGACAAAATGCGGTGTCTACAGCTGCCCCTCTTTGTCAGGCTAGTTTACTCATAATGACAAAGAAGAAGACACTGACATTTTGTTCTGCAGGCATGAAATATAAAGATATGTATTTAAATCTATCCTAAAGGATGTAGACATAACTGATCCTTAAGGATTCGACGAGAATAGCTATTGATCACTTCTACCATTGTATACTTCATAGGTTGACTAACAATCAACCTTGGAAGATCACTACTGGAAAGGAGGTGACATATTTGATTCCTATCGATCTGCACACCTAGATAATGGAGATGCACTTGATCCTATAGGGTATGGTAAAGACGATACTCTGTAGGAGCCCTCTTGATGACTATGCTATTGTTGTATTATACTGTTGATTACTATTATAGTTTTGGTTGCCATGGTTGTATTGGTTGCTATTATAGTATTTGGTTGCTAACATAGTATTGGTTTCTATTACAGTATTAGTTGCTGTCTGTATTGGCTGTTATTGTAATATTTTGTAATATTGGTGGTTGTTATAGTATCGGTGGTTGTTATAGTATTGATTGTCAGTATAGTATTGGTTATCGTTATAGAAATGGTTGCAAATATAGTATTAGTTGCTAATATAGTAATGTTCCTTAGTGGATGGTTTTTAAGAGACTCTTTATACTAATCTCATGACGAACAACTTCGTGTAGAGGATCGCTTTAGTGGACTATATCGATCTCATAACGAACAACTTCATGTAAAGGATCGCTTTAATGGATAGTTTTTGAGAGACTCACTATATCTATCTCTTAACGAACAGCTCCGTGTAGAGGATCGCTTTAGTGGATGGTTTTTTAGAGACTCACTATATCGATCTCATGACGAACAACTCCATGTAGATGATTGCTTTAGTGGATGGTTTTTAAGAGACTCACTATATCGATCTCATAATGAACAAATTCATGTAGAGGATCACTTTAGTGGATGGTTTTTGAGAGACTCACTATATTGATCTCATGACGAACAACTCCATGCAGAGGATCACTTTAGTGGACTAGTGGATGGTTTTCTTGGAATATTAATATCACGAATCAGACTACCTTCATGCAGACATTGAATAATGTGCCCTAGCCTATGGTTGGGGACCGAATGAGGGGGAGAAAGTATAAAATGTGCCCTAGCATTTGGCAGGGGTGAGTCAGGGACCAAAATAGGTATAAAATGTGCTCCAATCTATGGCTAAGGCAATTTTATGGATGTTACTCACCGGGAGTTAGTCAGTATCATTCATTGGGAGTTTATGGAGGTTACTATCTTGGAGTTTATGGAGCTCAGTCACTGGGAATTTATAGAGATTACTTTCTGGGAGTCTATGGAGGCTCGGGGACTCTAGGAAGGTAACTCTCTGGGAGTTTGTGGAGGTTACTCTTTGGGAGTTTTATGGAAGTTACTCTTTGGGAGCTAATCAAGGTTACTTTCTGGGAGTTTATGGAGGCCACTCACTGGGAGTTCACTATTTTTATGGCAATTCCACTTGTCAAGGCATCCATGTCTACAATGCGGGACACAAACGAACCCGGATTCCCATTGGAAAACCATGAACATGGTAAAATATGCCCCAATCTCTGACTGGGGTAGCGAATGGATTAGTCCCATGAAGAATCAAAACTGACATTTCCTAATGTTTGAAAAGATCTTAGCCAGTGTAAAACATGCCTCAGCATATGGGCAGGGGTTTTTACTGTTTGATGACTTGACCTTAATAGGTTTCCCACGTACCTTAGCGTGTTTCCAAGGATCAGGTCAAGAGTAGTTCTTTCTTAGGCATCGCTTGTTGTTTAACAAAAGGAGTGAAAAGTCTTCTCAGGAAAGTCAAGGGACTTCTTCGAAGGCGCGCCCTGATATAGGGCTGAGAGAATGTCGTGAAGTTGACACTTTAATTATTTCGGCTGGACCCGATTGGAATTCCTACGTACCTTGGTAAGTTACAAAGGATTTGGTGGTAACATAGTCCAGAATAAGATAATTCTAGGAATCATACATGTCGCAGGCAAAGATAGCTACGTTTATTGGTAGTACTTTTATTCTAATCTAATGGATAGAGTCTCTTGTTCAAGCATTAGCTATGTAAGATCGATCGTTGTCCTGATTGGTAGTCTGTTTGAGTCTTTGGATAACATTGTTTTGTTTTGGACTATTGGAGGCTTGGCATTTAGAGTACTTTGAACGATGCTAGGACTTACTCAACTCTAGGAGGATCCTGTTAGATCCTGACAAGGTCAATTTTTTTAAGGACACTTTACTACAACCCAACACTTCGCAAGAATAGGTAAGGTTTATTATCAAGACACAACTTATGTGATGTCCACTCTTTGTTTATCTTCTGAGTTGGTGGAAACAGTTATTAGAGGTGGGCAATTTCATGGTGACTAGTGAGGAAATCAACCAAGTTTGATGTTCAAGGATTGCCTGTTAGCCTACTAAAGCTTCCAAATAAGAAGTATGGGTGCAAGTGTTATATTGATGATGACTTATGAAAGAAATAAATATGCAAGATGCCACAGGTTCTTGTGAAGCATGATGCCTAATTTTTCTCATGTGTATAAAGGTTATGCATGCCTAAGTGAAACATAATGCATAATGTTTGTTTAGTATTTTGATACTGACTTATGTATTGTATGATTTTATGAAGCACAAATCTTTTACCAATAATGTTTTTCTAGGGAATGCATCGTCTATCTAGAGATGTCAATTTTAATGGAATGGTTTTTAGTTTTTTCTTTGCTCTAGGTACCTTTTGCTATTGGCCATCTCCCCTAGTTATTTTCATGTTATCATTGATACGGAAAGTTGACTGGTGCTTATGAAAGGCTTTCGGCTCCTTTGCTCCTTCTTGCATTTCACAGTTGAACTTCTGATCAATATTTCTCATCAAACATTTCATGGGTTTCAATTTCAAGATAGAAACCTTTGGATATGAATGGCAGAAAGTTATTTCATGTTGATCAGTTAAGCTCGGGATATCCCAGAATGGGAACATTTGGCTTGGAATAGAGATCATTGTTAACCTAGCTCGGGCTTTGAATGAGTTTTGGGAGAGGGTTCAAATGGATGGATTATTTTAATAAGGCTTCTTCTCTCCCATTCCCTTACTTTCCCTAGTTAATTTCTAATGTATTAAGCATTATACCCTTATGCGCTATGTATATTTTCCTCATTTTTTATTTTTTTTTGTTTTTTTCACATTTATGCAAGATTATTTTGACTAGACTATACTCAGATAATCGTATTCAGACATTCAATCGTCTCAGTAATTGTCACGATTTTTGCATCGAATTAATCTAAATTATGATAAAGATAAGTTCAATAGAAATTTAAACCAAATATCTGTAGTTATTAGATTAAAGAGGTTGTCTAGTTCAATTCCATCATGTTCTGATATTGATCTTTTCTAAGATTGTTATCGAGATTACCTAGGCCCTATATGTTACCCGAGGTTTCTCCAACGGCTTCAATTTATTTCTTATGTCTGGAACTGAAGGCAACCGGAATGGGCCTTCCCGAGATGACTCAAAGGGTGGAGGAAAAGAAGTAATGGAAAAACAATTGTTAATTAATGACGACTAACAAATGTTATTTTATCTTGGTAGTGTTGAGAGAATCATTTTTATTTTGTTTCTCTTTTATTTTTTTTTTCTTTTTCTTTTTTTCACTCTAGAAACTAGGGACTCAAACTTCATATATAATCCATGTAGCGAGCTTTAGGTAGTCATCCCAGTCTAGTTGACCCAAGTCACTAAGTGTTGAGACACTCCTACAACTTAATACTCGGATTATAAAGATAATGTGATTCATCTGATTGCCATCATTTGACCACTCAGTGTTTAAAAACTTTCTGAAACCAGTCTTTATTTTATTTTTATTGTCTCTTCACACTTACTTTCTTGATTTTTACATTATGGAGAATGAAGATAGTTTGAGTAAATCTCGAGGTCTTTATTGATTTCGCCCCTATCCCAGATACTTATTCAGTAAAGTCTTATTGTCTTCTTCCCATTGATCATTTTCTTCTTTGGACTTAAGATTCTTCTAGTTACCCGTCTTACTTCTTTTGAGAACTTTGGGTAAGTCTATGTTTCTCAAATTTCTGAAGACATTCTTTGATCGAATATTCCATTTTTTTATTTTTTTTGGGGAACAAGACCTTGGATATTAATAGGTATGTTGGCTACAATTCTCCTTGGTTTTCTTTACAACTCCTAAGTTGGAACATATGTATTGATTCCACATTCGGGCTCTTAGGTTTTCTTTCTAACTTTCTCAGATTATTTTGTCAATAGCTCCCCATCGTTTTGTTGAAACAAAAAATTTCTTTTAACATTTTCCTTTGGATGATGGTCTAATTTAGTATTAAAACCATATTATCATAATTTTTATTGTTCGTGGTATGTGAATTACGACAAGAAAATTAATTTATGAACGTTGGAGTATGAAGACCAGAGTCGACTTTAGATAAAATAAGCATGCATTTAGTGATATGTGGATTTAGTACATAGGCGTACAACATAATACCTAATTTATTAGAAGGTATTAAGTTAAGGCAGAGATAGATATGGTTTTCTTTTCTATTTTCTCAGAATAGTAAGGTTGGGTTCATCCGACTCAGCATTTTTTATAGAGAGACAACGCTTCCTTGCATCGTAGAAGTCTTTGACTATCTTGGATAGAGGGGGAAACAGGTCCATTTTTATTTTTATTTTTTAACTTGCGATTGAATCTTGGATTTTTTTTTTTTTTTAACTTGCGATTGAATCTTGGATGGATTTTAGCAAAAGTTACCTAAAGCAAATTTCTAGAATTATTATGTGATTAAAAACCTAGATTTTTGCTAATGATCTTTAAGGATGCAAATTTTTTCTATCCTTATGCATGATTTTATTATTGCCTATGTATTAATAAGTTTATATGAGTGGATGATTATGTTCGTGCTATATGTATGCAATCCTAGGGAGAGGTAGTACTAGTAGGAAACTTTGAGGCATTGGCCGCGATATTTTAATGCTTTGATTTTACTCGCAAGTCCACGAGGTCAAGTTTTAATAAAGTGGACTCGAAAATCGAGTGTCGTCCATTGGCATTTGTCATTAGAATTAGTTAAGTACTACAATTGACATAACTTAATATTATCTAGACGTTTCAAGATTTGAAATGTGTTTGCTAATTGAAAACTAATCAAACCTAAAAACTTGGAATTACTTCTATGAAAATGGATTACCTAGGGATTAATTTCGTTCACTAATACATGTTTGATTTAGTCTAGTTTATATTAATGGTATTCAACCTATCCAATAATCTAGATATTGTAAACTCACTCACTACCTCTCCCGAGTGTAAAGTAAGTGAACATGCAATCGTGTCAACACCGATATCCCTATCTAACGTCTAAACAAGTACATGAGTCTTGGCCCAACCTCACAGATTGTACACGTTCTAATAATCTCCAAAAACATTAGAACGTCGTGTTGTGTTTAACCCTAGTCCGAATCCGGGGCTACCTCTCCCGAGTGTTAAACCCCGTATTCTCAAACCAACCACAATACCATACAAAGCATACTATGGATGTACTAAAACGGTAAACACAATCGGATATAGATGAACAACCGTTAACGAAACACAGATTCACTCAAACATACATGTTCATGAACTAATCAATCCCTAGATAATAACTACTAAGCCACATATGATCTTAACCGAAAATTCATTAACACATGAGAATAACATCATCATTTAATCAACAAAGTTTAGAAACAAAGATAGAAACAAAGAAGGAATGACAAATCTGTAAAGTAGATGGTTCCATTTCCTTAAAAATCGCTCCAAGATCGTTTTCTCGTCTCCAAATATGCTCCCCTTTCTTAGGTTTGATCTAGGGATTCTAGGAACACTTAAAAACTTTCTTAACAAGGTTGGAAATGGGTGGATACAAATAGGGGTCGAAAATATCCTAAATTTATCAAGAAAACGCGTTGCCACCTTTTGCGTCATCGCTACAACGATAAGGACATCGCTGCAGCCTCATATCGTTGTAGCGATGAGGCTGCAAGTTCTCCTTTTGATATTTTTTTCAACGTTTCTCTACCGACGTCCTACCGATTAGCTCGATTTCAACCGTTTTCGTCCCTAATACCTAATTTATATAAAAACGAATAAAAATGAATTAAAACACTACAAGAACACTCAAAAACTACCAAATTCTGTTTGAAAATATATAGGTAAATTCAACCTATCAAATACCTCCAAACTTGAAATTTTGCCAGTCCTCAAGCAAAACACCCTTACACTAAAATAAACTATCACAACTAATTAATGAACTTAAATACTAAAAATGAAAAAAACACAAATGAACTAAAAGTAACAACGTGTGAGTTTTGAATTCAAAGTAATCAACCAAATTTTTTCCCACAACGGCTGATAGGTGTAATTTATCTATTTATTCACAAGCCGATTTTGGTAGTTTTCAAGTATTTTATAACGTTTTAATACGTTTTTATTTATTTTGTTATAAATCAGGTGTTTAGGGTGAAAATGGACTAAAACAATCCATAAACGAGCAAGTCGGTGGAAGAACGGTGGAGAAAAATAGCAAAACGAACAATATTCAGAACCTGCATCTACCGCTGCAGCGGTGAAAATACAGAGATTTGCTGAATTTTGTAGCAGTGAAACCATCGCTGCAGCGGTCACCCTCCAGAAGCCTATCGACCTCTCCATCGCTGCATCGGTCAGGTGCCCGACAGTTTAAATATTTTAGATATTTTGTTGATATTTTGGATCCTATAAATATTGTATCTTCTCTCCCAAACACAAAGTTGACGTTTTTGGGAGTGTCTTGAGAGCTCCAAGGCCATTTAACCAAGAGAAGATCATTAGGGCCAAGAGAATGAAGCATTCTCGGAGCGTTTTTAGCGTCGATTCTTTGGATAACGGTTAGTCTCCTCGTTTCTCTCTTTATTTCTTAGTTTGGTTGATTGTTTTGTATATGTTTAGCTTATTTATTGTTGTATATTTGGTTATGGCCATGTATAGCTAAACATACATTGTCTAGGGAGCGATTCGTGTATGAAAGCATTGTTTGTATAAAATCAATATTTTGTTAATGGATGTTCTTGTCTATTCGATTGTGTTTACCGTTCTTCCACGTTTATATGCTTATTATGATATATTGAGAATACGGGATTTGACACTCGGGAGAGGTAACCCCGGATTCGGACAAGGGTTTAAACATAACGCGACGATCTAATGACCCAAGAGAGCGTTAGAAAGTGTGCAATCCGTGACATTGGGGCGAGACTCATGTGACCAAGTGTCGTATAGATGCTCGAGGGAGACTTCGGCATTGACGCGAAGTCACATATTCATTCACTTTACACTCAAGAGAAGTAGTGAATGAGATTTCGATACTGAGATTGTCGGATAGGATGAACGTCGTTAATGTAAACTAGATTGAAACAAATACATTTTAGTAGACAAAGTTAATCCCTAGGCAATATTTTCCCATAAACATCATATTAGTGTATTAGTATAATTAGTTTAGTTTATAATTATTATAAAAACCTATTTTTTATCACCTAATTAAAGTTAGGTAATGACAATTATGGTACTGAACGATAATCTAATCCAATCCATGTGGATACGACAACCCCTACTCTTCCCAATCTATACTAAAACTTGACTCGTACACTTGCGGTGAAAGTAAAGACGTAATTTACGCATTACCAACGGCCCCCAATCATATCGAGTTTAAGAATAAAATGCACCATGTGATGTTCTAGAATTTCAACATTCAATATCATTAAACGACATTCTAGATCATTTCCAAGTGTGTGTGCGAAAACTCAAAGATACAACCATCCAAAGATCGGATTGGATTATCCACCAACAAAGTTCATAACTTAACACCGATAAGGTACAGGAGTTCCATATGCCAGATTGGGTTCCACTTTCCACTAATGTAGGCTTAGAAATTCAAAAAGATCAAAAAGACTTGGTTCGATTTTTAAAAACTGGCCAAGGGTATATCGGAAATATAAAACAGGTAAACGTCATTAACTCAACGATACCCAAGGCACAACGTTTAGCACTGAATCAAACTCGTACCCACAAAGATCAATCCGAAACAATCCTGAACTAACATTTTAAAATGTTGTACTCACTTGTCAAAACGAACAAAAATAAACTATATTTACATTTTTTTTAGACTAACCATACCACCAAACTTATTTGATTTGTACAATTTCACGGGTGTGGAAATACGATAGAAAAATGACAAGTGAGTACTCGAATACCGAACAAATCAAAAGTTCACCCAAAACCCAACTACTCACTTCAAGTAGCATAAACAAATGCTAACTTGATTTTGACTCAATTTGTGCCTTAGGTTTAGCGACAATGGTTTGGAAAAATATTTATTAGCTAGGGTATTTGTTATGTGTTCAGAATTGAAACGGTTAACAGGCTTTGACAGGGTAACAAAGGATAAAACATATTGCATGGAAGGCTTCAACGGCTCAAGCAATCAAAATGAATGCCTAAATCATATCTCTTGAACTACCTCGCCTAGGATTTCGCCTCAAATTTCCCCCAATCAGGTTCTAGAATCCCTAAAATTATCATGAACTTGGCTACTGGATAATCGACGTGAAATCAATTGGATAGCTAGTATATTGAGTCGATGTGCTCGTGCAAATTAGGATCCACATTGACTTTTACCAAATCGAAATGTCAAGCACACAAAACACACGTAAATGGGCATTACCATTGACCTCAAGAAACAACTAGGGGATAATTTCATCATCGGGTAATGGCCCAGAAGAACTACAAAACTCAGCACACAAAAACTACTACTATAAACATAAACACACTTATAGTAACTAAACAAACACGTATACAATTCACTAAACAACCACAACACAACAATTAACAACTAAACATGCATGAAATTTAGCTACAATTTAACTTGAACTACAAAACGTTTAACAACTATTTAAAGTTAACTACATAACCAACATTAACTACTTAACCAACAAAAAGTCTTCAAACTAGAAAAAACATACAATACATAAAGTATTCAAAACAAAACATAAACAACCCAAAACATAACATAAACATTCCGCATACAAAACAACATAGACATCCCCCTAAACTTAGACTGGTCAGTGTCTACAGTGACCCAACAATGATCCCAACAATAGGCATGTAGCATGATGACGAAGACGGTTGTGAACATTAAAGTCTTACCTCTTACTGACCGTCATGGGGAATGCCCTCCCCACCGCTGTCGTGGTAGGATGGATTGTGTGGTGATTGTTGAAGATGTGCCGAGAACGGGGGCATCGTGGGGTAGTCGCTCATATCATAGCCTACTGCCATTCCGGACTACTGCAGAGCCTGATGCATCATCTGGTTATACTGCTCTTGGTACATTCGAAATGCAACATTTTCATTTTGAATCGCGACGGCTTCTAGTCATAAAGCCTGTAGTTGCTCCCCTTGATACACCATTTGTTGGTGAAGGCTTTCCATTATGATTTTCTCTCGGACGAGAACCCCGAAACTTTGGGCTACGGACGACCCTGCTTCTTCTTCCTCTTGGTCCTCAACCTCGTTGCTCCAAATTCGTTTCATAGCCGAGAAATCCAATGGTCTTTTTGGGGTGGCACAAGCTATCGTCAAAGATTACCACACCCGCCTTCCAAAAAAGCTCTGTAAGAAGATAGGGGAAGGGAAGACCGATTTTTGTGTTCTGGATGGCATATTGGATGGCAGAATTGACGAGAAAATCGACGTTCAATGATTTACCAGTCTCAATACCATAAAGAGTCAAGGCTTTGTTTTTTGTAACATCAGTCAAATGAGTTGTCGGGTGCAGTTTGGCGCATATGAAATGGAACCAAATTTTCATAAATTTGTTCAGGTACTTGGATGGGAAAATAACTAGATCTGGCCCCGTATGTAACCAATGCACATTGCCGGAACAAATCATCTAGATTATCGTTTCTAGATCTTCCTTCTCCATATCTTCATCCGAATCTTTTTCTAGTTCCTTAGGAACCAACCCCAGGAGCTCGTTTATGGTTTCAGCATCAAACTTTACGACACGAGTCCGGACCCTGGTCCGGTGGTTCTCGGCTTCTACGACATTGGTGAAGAATTCACAAACCAAAGCAATATCGCCTGGGCCCGGTTGTCTACACAAGCACTGCCAACCTCTTTCTCGTATCACATTTGCAATTTCATCCAGAAGCTCATTTATTTCGATAAAATCGCGCTCATGAATGCAATTACGTTTGTTCTCAAACCAATTGAAATATTGCTCTGCTCGTTTCGAAATGAATCGGCTTGAGTCATAATTCGAGAGGGGATCGCGGGATTGCGAACCAGATCCCTCGCCCATTTGATGTTTCACAACGGCTTTCTTCGGCATAGTTTCTTTTCAATTCAATACGCAACAATCAGCCACCAAATCACAATGGGGATCTTCACAAATCAATAAATTGAAATAATACTTCAAGAACACCAACAATCCCCAAATGCAACACAAAATCCCAAGATTTCAACACAAAATGATTAAACTTCTCAACAAATCTTGTATCTAACAAACAAACCACCACTAAACAAAGTGTTCTTCATCAAAAACCAACCCAAAATCTCAATAGCATGAAAATTGCAATAGGGTATCAAGGGTTCCACATCAACATTCCAATTTCTCAACCAAACCTCAAATCAACAAGAAAATCACAACAATATTGTAGCACACAAGTGTAATGGCGTTTCAAAATAACTTACTTGATGAATTTTTGAGTGCCCAATGGTTGGAAATTGAAGAACTCTCCTCTTTGAACTCCAACCCTAGAACCAACGAATTTAGGGTTTTGAATGCAATTTTGTGGTTGATTTGTAGTGGGGATCTTTGTTTTTGAGTATAAGATGATGGATTTTGAGGTTTAAATTGGTTTGGGAGAAAAATTGAAAGAGTTTTCAGGAGTTAGGGTTTGAGAAATTTGGTAATAAGAAACGGCACCCCTATTTATCGAAATAGGGGTACCATCGCTACAGCAATGAAAGAGCAGTGAGCGTTCTGACTTATCGTCGCTGCAGCGACGGAATCAACAGATTATTTTCTGCTTTATGGTCGCTACAGCGATGGAAGGCCTACAGACCTTCTTCTAATTTTTCTGTATTTGTTTCAAATGGTCGGCCACCGCTTTGTTTCCATTCTGTTATTTCTTCAAATTCAAAATCATATAACACCCCTGAATATCCAAGCTCCTCCATTCACTCACAAACTCACATCGTGACCACTTCAACCTCCAAAAAGTTACTATAGCAAAAATTGGCGAAAACCAATCCCGTGGGTTGTATATTGGTGGGGGCACATTTGTGCACGCCTACTTACGCTCGCAAATATACGAGGTCTAAAGTTTTAATATAGTGGATCTTGAAGATCGGATATCATTCCCACAGAGAAAAGTGTGAATACTTGAATTGAATACCGCAATTGACGTAGTCTCGTGTTATCCTGACGACGGAAGACGTGAATTGAAATTAAACTAAGTTATACTAAAATTAGTGGGTTAATTCTAACTAGGTTGATTAATTAGGGATTGATTTCGTTCACTTAATACACGTTTGATTTCTTTCGGTTAACAATAACGGAGTTTAGATATCCGACAATCTCGGTTCGTAAACTCCTCCGCCACCTCTTTCGAGTGTAAGACGGGGGAATACGCAACTTCATGTCGCCGAAGGGGTCCCCCTCAATATCTTAACGACTCTAGACCGCATGAGTCTTGACCCAACATCATCGATTGCACACTAACTAACGCCCTCCGGGGTCGTTAGGTCGTAACGATGTATTTACCCTAGTCCGAATCCAGGGTTACCTCTCCCGAGTGTCAAACCCTAGATTCTCAAATCCAACCCTAATACCATTACAAGCATATTAAGATCGTCATCAAATGATAAACACAATCGAACTTAAAACAACAACCGTTAAAGAAACGTATATTAAACCAAATGAGTATTTACACAACTACACCTTTCCCTAATTAATCTCGAAATTACATTAACATGTTCTTAGCCAATACAACATTAAATCAAGAAGAGATCATAATCATCAACCATAAACATTAAATACAAAGATGGAAACAAGGGAAGAAAATCCAAATCTCAAAATGGAGTAGTCCACTTTCGCCAAAGAACAATCCTCCGGAGCTTCCTCTTCTCCGTTGATGAACTTCCTCTTCTAGTTATTCAAGGATTGGCCAAGAACACCTTCTAAAACTAATCTAATCTACTTTCTAAATTACCTAAACCTAACTAAGGTGGAAGGATAGCTCTCAAGATGTCAACCAGAGCCTCCTCTCACGTCTAAGGCTTTTTGAGGTTTGGTGGAGAAAAGGGTTAAATAGGTAAGGTTTGGAAATATCTTCAAAATATCTGAAAATAGATATTTTTGTGCAGATTGTCACCGCCTAAGCGGTGTTTCACCGCTTAGGTGGTGGACTTAAGTCGGTTAAGTTTCTGTCGGATCTTCGCCTAGGCGGTGGTTTCTCCGCCTAGGCGGTAGCTGCTGGCATATCATTCTAATCTTTTCTCGCCTAGGCGGTGGTTTTCTCGCCTAGGCGATGGTTCAGCCCTTTAGCACTCCAACATTCTGCCTCTTTTCTGCCTAGGCGGTGGTCTTCATTCACCGAAATCCTGTTTTGCACATTTTGCTCACCGTTTCTCCACCGTTTTCACTTGTTTCTCGCCTTTTGATGTCCTTTCCCTGTTCTACACTAAAACAAACTAAAACACAATTAAATATAACTAAAATGCTTGAAAACTAACAAATCCAATTTAGAAATAAATAGGTTTTTCACACCTATCAATACCCCCAAACTTAGAATTTTGCTAGTTCTCGAGCAAAACACTAACGCTAAACTAAACAAACTAACGAACTAACCACCTAAAAATGAAAAATTAAACTAACACGAAAGAAGTATATGCATGTATATATAAAGTTCAATCGAAATGACCAATTTATTCCTCCCTCAACATCCCTAAATCGGATCAAGTTCGGGAAGTAACCCACACCAAGTGGTGTTCTAGAATTTCAACGATCAATATCAATAAAAACCATTCTAGATCCATTTGAAGTGTGTGTGTGAGAACTCAAATGCATAACTAGTCAAATACCGGATTCGATTATTCAATCGTTAAGCTCATAATTTAAACCGTTGAAGGATTCAGGAAAACCATACGCTTGATTGGAGTCTACTATCCACTAATGTAGGCTCGAATATACACAGAGATCACTAGGGCTTGGTTTGGCTTTGGAGAACGACCACAGGTATCACTGGAATAAAAATAGCAAATTAGTTTAATCGGTCGATACCCGAGGTAAAATCACTTGTCGCTATCCTCTCTCATGACCCCACATTTAAAGTACAACTCTGAATAAGAAACGAAAATCCTGGTATTCACTTGTCGAAAGATAAGAAAATGAAAAACTATATATATATATATATATAACATATTCCTAATTTAACTCGAATTATTACAGTTTTAGGAGAGTGCAAAAAGAAGTTAGAGAAACACACCCCCAAACTTATTCGAATTTATAAAATTTTAGGAATATATAAAAAGCAATTGATAGAAACACACCCCCAAACTTATTTTAGGAGCGTGCAAAAAGAAATACAAAAGTGACAACTGAATACACTAATACCGAATCAATAAAAATTTATCAGAAACCCGACCGTTCACTTGATTTCACTCAATTTTGAAAATTAGGCTTAGCGACATTGGGTTAGGAAAAATTTAATGAAAGGTGTATTTGAATGTTTTCAGAATTTGATTACGTTATCGGCTTCGATAGGGGAAATAAGGAATGAAAATTTTTAGGTTAGCTACAACGGTTCAAGCGAAAAATTGATGGCCTAAATCACGTCTCCGGAATTACCTCACCTAGGATTCCGCCTCAAGTTTTTCCCAAATCAAGTTCTAGTTTCCTCATTTTCTATCATGAGCTGAATATCGAATAATCAACGTCTAATCATTCAGATAATTATACATTGAGTTCAAATGTCGTGCAATTTTTGGATCGAGATAATTTTTACCCAATCGACATGTTAAGCACACAAAACACACAAGGAAGGTATTACCCTCGACCTCAATATGCAATTTGGGGATAATTCTCATCATCGGGTCTTGGCCCAAATGAACTCACATCAAAACATACAAACACAACTTTATACATACACAATACTAAACTATTTCTAATACTAACATACATAAATTAATCTAACACTAAACATGCAAAAACAAAAATTAAACTAACTAAACTAAAAATTTAAAAACTAAAACATTCAAAATAAAATACATACTCAAAATAATGGTTCATCCTTTTCTACAAAAAAAAATCAAAATGGATGAACATCCACTAAACTAATCATCCATTCCATACCAATACAGGCTTGAACATGGCATTTTTCCAAAAGCAGCGAACCCAATAAACATATAGCATTCATGCATACAAAATGGGTTGAACACATACCTAGGGAATAAGACTTATTCCCTACTGTTCACCTGACAAAAAATTCCTCTCTACCACTACCACGCCGAAATGGAAATTGTGGCGGTTGCAAAAAGTGTGGCGACAATGCCGAAGCGGTCACACATGAACTTGTGGATTTGATTTGGCACACCCACTAATCACAACGTTTCAACAAAATATGAATAATATAGCATGAAATTTTGTTTCACACAATTTAACAATCCATAGAAACTAAGTTATCACCAAAAATCAAACCAAAATCCCAAAGTGATAAAGAAAATCTCGAAAATGGGGTTGAAAATTAATTTGTGGTAGATGATTTGGGGTGGAAAACACAAATTTTGGTAATGGAATGATGATTTTTGAGTATTGGAACGGTTTGGAAGTGAGGTTTTAGAGAGAAGGTGGAGGTTTTTGGGGGAAGATGCCTTGCGATTTGCAATTTTGAACAAACGGGGGCTGTTTAACTGCAGAAGGTCTACTGCTTAGGTGGTGGATTCACCGCTTGAGCGGTGGAACTCTTTTCTTTAAAATCAAACCTTCTGACTAAATTCCGCCTAGGCGGTGGTTTTTCCGCCTAAGCGAAATTACACCAGTGTGAAAACATTTTGTTCTGCTGTTAATTCGCCTAGGCGGTGGTTTTTTCGCCTAGGCGGTGGAGCGTATTTTGAAAATTTGATGCATCCTGTATTTTTACTGCCTAAGCGGTGGTTAACCGCTCGGGCGGTGGGCTGTTTTTTCCAAAAAATACCCACTCTGTATTTTTACTGCCTAAGCAGTGGTTTACCGCTTGGGCGATGGGCCTGCAGCTCCCACTTTTATGTTTTTCTCAAATTTTCAAAATACGGCTCCACCCCATACGTTTTCACTTCTCTTGTTCAACGTGTTTAAACTTAAAATACTTCCCCAAACTTCCATACTCCTAAATTCACTTCTGAACATGTTCCGAAGCCATGCCGGCTTCCAAAAAGAATAAATAATCAAATAAATAGTAACAAAAATCGGTTAATTTGATACCCTAAGTTTCATTTCAAAAAAATAGCGCTTGAGTTACCATCCCCAGCTGGACTATTGTGTCACTAAGTATTTTTCACCAAAATTCCCCATAAACAAGGAATTTGGGCTCAAATGCTCAGTCGGATCAAGATCATGGCTTGAAGTCGGCTTCTCCTCTCAATCCTTATCATTTGCAATAAGCTCAATCTCGGGATTGAGAATTAAGAATTCCAATCTTCTTCATCTTTTCTCGCTCTACTTGATCTCATGAACATAATGAAACAAAAATTTAAATTAAAAACAAAAAAAAAATAAAAAAATGTCAGGATTAACACTTGACTACTTAGTCGCAATATCAACTTAGAATTCACACTAATCCCATGTTAACAACGCCAAAAACTTGGTGTGTTGACGGAACTAGGATACGATACATTTGTTTTTCCTATTTAAAACTTAAGTTCTAAGTTGTTACCGCGTTTCTTTTGCAATATTCAAATAAAATTCATACTAATCCCCGGCAATGGCGCCAAAACCTTGGTAGGGGCACATTTGTGCACGCCTACTTACGCTCGCAAGTATACGAGATCTAAAGTTTTAATATAGTGGATCTTGAAGATCGGATATCGTTCCCACATTAAAAAGTGTGAATAATTGAATTGAATACTGTAATTGACGTAGTCTCGTGTTATCCTGATGACGGAAGACATGAATTGAAATTAAACTAAGCTAAACTACAATTAGTGGGTTAATTCTAACTAGGTTGATTAAGTAGGGATTGATTTCGTTCACTTAATACACGTTTGATTTCGTTCGGTTAACAATAACGGAGTTTAGGTATCCGACAATCTCGGTTCGTAAACTCCTCCGCCACCTCTCCCGAGTGTAAGACGGGGGAATACGCAACTTTGTGTCGACGAAGAGGTCCCCCTCAATGTCTTAATGACTCTAGGCCGCGTAAGTCTTGACCCAACGTCATCGATTACACACTAACTAACGCCCTCCCGGGTCGTTAGGTCGTAACGATATGTTTACCCTAGTCCGAATCTAGGGTTACCTCTCCCGAGTATCAACCCTAGATTCTCAAATCCAACCCTAATACCATTACAAGCATATTAAGATCATCATCAAATGATAAACACAACCGGACTTAAAACAACAACCGTTAAAGAAACGTATATTAAACCAAACGAGTGTTTACACAACTACACCTTTCCCTAACTAATCTCTAAATTACACTAACATGTTCTTAGCCAATACAACATTAAATCAAGAAGAGATCATCATCATCAACAATAAACATTAAATACAAAGATGGAAACAAGGGAAGAAAAGCCAAATCTCAAAGTGGAGTAGTCCACTTTCGCCAAAGAACAATCCTCCCGAGCTTCCTCTTCTCCGTTGATGAACTTCCTCTCCTAGCTCTTCAAGGATTGGCCAAGAACACCTTCTAAAACTAATATAATCTACTTTATAAATTACCTAAACCTAACTAAGGTGGAAGAATAGCTCTTAAGATGTCAACCGGAGCCTCCTCTCACGTCTAAGGCTTTTTGAGGTTTGGTGGAGAAAAGGGTTAAATAGGTATGGTTTGGAAATATCTTCAAAATATCTGAAAACAGATATTTCTGTGCAGAGTGTCACCGCTTAGGCGGTGGACATATGTCGGTTAAGTTTCTGTCGGATCTTCGCCTAGGCGGTGGTTTCTCCATCTAGGCGGTAGCTACTGGCATATCATTCTGATCTTTTCTCGCCTAAGCGGTGGTTCAGCCCTTTAGCACTCCAACATTCTGCCTCTTTTCCGCCTAGGCGGTGGTCTTCATTCACCGAAACCCTGTTTTGCATATTTTGCTCACTGTTTCTCCATCGTTTTCACTTGTTTCTCGCCTTTTGACGTCCTTTCCCTGTTCTACACTAAAACAAACTAAAACACAATTAAATATAACTAAAACGCTTGAAAACTAACAAATCCGGTTTAGAAATAGATAGGTTTTTCACACCTATCATATATCAAAAAAGGTGCTTGATTTAACATCCCTTGCTAAACTTAGCAATGATCCACATCAGTCGTTAATAAGGGAGATACTCTCCACAACTTGTTCTTCATTCCCAAAATAGTGCTTGATTCTCTCCCCATTGACCCGAAAAATCCGTAAGTTGTCACCTTCCAATTTAACTGAGCCGAATGGAAATATTTGCTTGATCCGGAATGGTCCGGACCATCTGGACTTCAATTTCCTGGGAAAGAGTCGCAACCGATAATTGAAAAGTAAGGCTTGTTGTCCCGGGCTGAGCTTCTTCCTGACGATGTGCTTATTGTGTCATCTCTTGGTTTTGTCTTTGTACAACTTGGCGTTCTCATATGCCTTGTTCTGGAATTCCTCCATCTCATTGTATTGAAAAAGATGTTGCCCCGAAACATTGAGATCAAAATTTAGTTTCTTTATCGCCCAGTAGGCACGGTACTCCAATTCTGTTGGCAAATGGCATACTTTCCCAAATGCCAACCAATACGGTGACATTCCAATCAGTGTTTTAAAAGCCATGCGGTATGCCCATAGTGCATCGTCTAAATTCACCGCCCAATCCTTACTGTTAGAGTGAACCGTCTTCTCCAAGATCTATTTTATTTCTCGATTGGACACTTCGGCTTGGCCGTTCGTTTGGGGATGGTAGGGAAGCGCCCCCTTGTGCCGGATTTCATACTTTATCAGTAGAGTATTGAACATTTTTTTTTGCAGAAGTGGGTTCCTTCATCACTAATGTTGGCACGAGGAGTTCTGGACCTTGTCATTAAGTTCTTCTAAAGGAATTTCATAACCACTCTAGCATAGTTGGTTGGCGTGGCCATAGCCTCAACCCATTTTAACACATAATCCACCGCTAGCAAGATATACTCCTGACCAAAGGACGGCGGAAACAACCCCATGAAATCAATTCCCCAAACGTCAAAGAGCTCCAACTCGAGAATGGACGTTAAGGGAAACTCATGCCGTCTCGAGATGTTGTCAACCCTTTGGCATCTATCACAGGTTTTTACAAACGTATATGAATCACGAAAAAGCGCCGACCAGTAAAAACCTGATTGAAGCACCTTAGCAGTCGTCCGTGTTGCTCCAAAATGCCCCTCACATGGCGACGAGTGGTAATGATATAGAATGTTTGCCCTTATCTCTTCTAGAACACAACGCCGGATGACTTGGTCGGCGCATTTCTTGAACAACATCGGGTCATCCCACTTATAATGTTTCACATCGAATAGGAATTTCTTCATTTGGGCACTTAACAGGTCCAACGGCAACACTTTGCATGCGAGATAATTGATTATATCTGCGAACCACAGAAGTTTGGCTTCAACATTGAACAATTACTCATCCGAGAAAACTTCTGTGATACATGAATAATCACTAACATCTTCTAGCACGAGCCGGGAGAGATGATCCGCTACCACATTCTCACTCCCCCTTTTTTTTCTAATCTCGGCATTAAATTCATGAAGCAAGAGAATCCACCGGATTAGACATAGCTTGGCGTCCTTCTTTGCAAATAAGTACCGGATGGCGACATAGTCCGTATATATGATCACCTTGGACCCTATAATGTACATGCAAAGACCATCGCCAACATCTACTTCTCTGTGGTGGTGTAATTCTCTTGAACATCATTGAGCGTTTTGCTTGCATATTATATGGATAAAAAAAAAAAAAAATCTCCTTGCGTTGGCCTAAAATAGCTCCAGCCGCATAGTTGCTCGCATTACACATGATTTCAAAAGGCTCATTCCAATCTGAAGCAACTATAATTGGAGTCGAGATCAATTTCTCCTTCATGGCATTAAACGCTCCCACACAAGCATCATAAAAAATGAAATGGGCATCCTTTTCAATCAAATGGCATAACAACTTCACCGTTTTAGAATTTTTTTTGATGAAACGCCAGTAGAAGCTGGTATGGCCTAAGAAACTTCTTACTCCCGTCACATTAATCAGTGGTGGAAGTTTCTTGATTGTCTCAATCTTTGCTCTATCCACCTCAAACCCCTTGGAAGATACCCGATGGCCTAAGACGATTCTCTCCTTGACCATGAAATGACACTTCTCCCAATTGAGAACTAAATGTTTCTCTTCACATCAGTTGAGAACAAATGATAAGTTGTAGAGGCAATGGTCAAAGGATGAACCAAAGACCGAGAATTCATCCATAAATACTTCCATTATATCTTCCACTATGTCCAAAGACATAGTCATCATACACCATTGGAATGTTGCCGGAGCGTTGCACAGACCAAACGGCATACGACGGTAAGCAAAAGCGTCGTATGGGCATATGAAAGTTGTCTTTTCTTGGTCTTCCGTTGAAATGGTTATTTGATTGTAGCCTGAATAGCCGTTAAGAAAACAATAGTGGTCATAACCGGAGAGACGATCCAACATTTGACCAATGAATGGGAGAGAAAAATGATCATTCCGTATGGCCTTGTTCAACTTTCTATAACAAATGCACACTCTCCATCCAGTGATGGTTCATGTAGGAATTAGATCATTCCTCTCATTCTTCACCATAGTCATGCCTCATTTCTTGGGAATCACTTACATCAGACTTACCCATTCACTGTCCGATATAGCATATATGATTCCAGCATTCAATAACTTCAACACCTCAACTCGGACCACCTCCTTCATCACCGAATTTAGCCTTCTTTGATGCTCAATGGAAGACTTAAATGAGTCCTCCATCAAGATTTTATGCATGCAAATAGTCGGGCTTATTCCCTTGATGTCGAAAATAGACCACGTGAATGCGAATTTATGTCGTTTTAGGATACTTAGCAGCTTGTTCTCTTCTTCTTGAGTCAAAGATGATGAGATGATGACCAGATTAGTTGTGTTCTCCCCTAAGAATGTATATTGAAGGTGATCCGGCAATTGCTTGAGAATCAACCAACCGTGAAGTGGATTTGAGGCATCGGGTGAACTAACTTCATCATCAAGGGTCTCCACTTGAACCAAATCCACTACGTCTTTAGGTATGACTTCCAAAGATAGGACGTAGTCCATAACACCTTCATTTGTGGTTGAGCTTTTTTCACCAAAATCCCCCATAGATAGGGAATTTGTGAGAGTATGCTCCAATGGATCCCGATTCAAGTTTTCATAAAAGAATTCCCTAACGCACGAGTCCACCACTTCCACTCAATTGCATGTTGGGCACTCATCCAGAAACTTCATTGTATTGAAAATGTTGAATTTCAATTCATCATCATTTACCCTCAACGTCAAGTTCCCATTGTGAACATCAATCAACGCATTTTCGGTGGTGAGAAAAGGTCTCCCAAGTATAATGGGGATCTCCCGCTCCTCCTCCATCTCCAACACGACAAAATCCATCGAAAATATGAATTTGTCCACCTTTACTAGCACGTCTTCAATTATACCTTTTGGATAGGTCAATGAACAATCCACCATTTGCAGAGAAATCGTAGTTGGCTTCGCATCTCCAAGCCCCAACTTCTGGTAAACGGATGACGGCATATGATTTATACTTCCTCCTCGATCACAAAGCGCCTTCTCAAAGTGAGATTTCCCTATAGTGCAGGGAATAGTGAAACTTCAGGGATCTTTCAACTTTTGAGGCAACTTCCGTTGAAGGATCGCACTACATTCCTCCGTTAACTTGACGGCCTCATATTTCTCCAATTTCTTCTTCTTGGTCATGATATCCTTAAAAAACTTTCCGTAATTGGGCATTTGTTCCAATACATCGACAAACGGTATGTTGATATGGATTTTCTTGAAAATTTCAAGAAATTTAGCAAATTGGAAATCCAATTTCTTCTTTCGAAACCATTGTGGATATAGAAAAGGTGGAGAGATTATCGATGGATTGTCCAGAAATAAGATTGAACCCGAATTCACCCGTGGGGCTTCCTTCTTCTCCTCAACCGGAATGGTTTCTTTCTTAACATCTATCTTCTCCTTTAGTGATTTTGGTATTGTTGCTTCGACTTCCTTTCTACTCCTCAAGGTGATAGCTTTACAATCCCTTGGGTTAGTCTCCGTATCACTTAACTTCTCCGAGGTTTGCCCTTTTATGGCACTCGTGAGCTAACCAATTTGTGTTTCCAACGACTTCACAGTTGAATTTGTATTGGTGCACATTGTCTCAATATTGTCAAGCCTCGTCTCATGCTTGTTGAGCCTATTATGCATTTCTCGCATAATGTTATGTATTTCCTTCATGAATGAGCCGAGCAAATCATCCAACCCGTTGTAGAAGAGTTGGGTTTGAAACCAATCTTGGTACCCGTGTTGGGGACACTTTCTCAATAAGTCCTTGAACTGTTCCCACGCCTCGAAGAGTAGCTCATAATCCCGTTGGCGAAATTGTGCAATCTCGCCTCTCAACTGTGATGTCTTCGACGGTGGAAAGAACTTAGTAAGGAACCATTGACCTAGTTCCTCCCAAGTTGAAATGCTCCCCGGTTGGACTGACTGAAACCAACCCCTGGCTCTGTCTCGAAGGGAAAATGGGAATAATCTTAACCAGATTACATTCTCTGCAATGCCATTTATCTTCACCATGTCACAAATCTCCAAGAATGTAGCTAGATGTATATTTTGATTTTCATGAAGGTTCCCGCCATATTAGTTATGTTGAACCATGTTGATTAGGGCAGGTTTAAACTTGAAGTTGCTTGCTTGAATCGACTGCCTCCGTATCCCTGAATAGTTGTCAAACATGACAGGTCGATAGTAGTCCCTAAGGACCCACTACTGTTCAACTTTCGGTTCTGGTAGTTGTTCTGGTAGCGCTTAAGGCACTGGCGGTTGTCGTGGCACACGATCATTACTACCGTCAGCCATTTCTTGAGTTCGATTTCTCCTCTCTCTCTTTAATCTTCACAATGTACGTTCAATCTCCAGATCAAGAGCAAGGAATTCCAAACTTCGGCTATGTCGCATATATTGTCAGTCACCACAACAAACGAAAACAATTAAACAAAAACAAATAAAACAAATGAGCGTCTAAATTAATATTGAGCTGCTTGGAAGTAATATCAACTTAATCACTAACTTAAATCCCCAGCAACAGCGCCAAAAACTTGATTGTGATATTTTAACGCTTTGATTTTACTCACAAGTGCACGAGGTAAAGTTTTAATAAAGTGGATCCGAAGATCGAGTGTCGTCCACAGGAATTTGTCGTTAGAATTAGTTAAGTATTACAATTGAAATCAGTTAATATTATCTAGATGTTTCAAGATTTGAAATGTGTTTGCTAATTGAAAACTAATTAAACCGAAAAACTTGGAAATACTTCTATGAAAATGGATTACCTAGGGATTAATTTCATTCACTAATACATGTTTGGTTTAGTCTAGTTTACATTAATGATATTCAACCTATCCGACAATCTAGATATTGTAAACTCACTCACTACCTCTCTCGAGTATAAAGTGGGTGAATATGCAATCGTGTCAACACCGATATCCCTATCTAGCGTCTAAACGAGTACATGAGTCTTAACCCAACCTCACGGATTTCACACGTTCTAATAATCTCTGAAAACATTAGAACATCGTGTTGTGTTTAACCCTAGTCCGAATCCAATGTTACCTCTCCCGAGTGTCAAATCTCGTATTCTCAAACCAACCACAATACCATACAAAGCATACTATGGATGTAATAAAACGGTAAACACAATCGGATATAGATGAACAACCGTTAACAAAACACAGATTCACTCAAACATGTATGTTCATGAACTAATCAATCCCTAGATAATAACTACTTAGCCACACATGATCTTAACCGAATATTCATTAACACGTGAGAATAACATCATCATTTAATCAACAAAGTTTAGAAACAAAGATAGAAACAAAGAAGGAATGGCAAATTTGTAAAGTAAATGGTTCTACTTCTACAAATATCGCTCCATATCGTTTCCTCTTCTCCAAATGTTCTCTCCTCTCTTAGGTCTGATCTAAGGCTTCTAAGAACTCTTAAAAACTTTCTTGAAAAAGTTGAAGTGGGTGGATACAAATAGAGGTCGAAAATATCCTAAAAATATCAAGAAAACGCGTTGCCAACTATTGCTTGATCGCTGCAGCGATAAGGACATCGCTGCAACGATGGGGAGTCAGTAGGCCTTCTGCCCTGTCATTGCTGCAGCGATGAGGAGTCAATAGGTCTACTGACTGATAAGGACATCGCTGCAGCGATGAAGGACAGCAATCAAGGGCCAGTGGCCATATGATGTTGGCGCTGTAACAATGAATCTATCACTGCAAAAATGTGGCTGCAGGTTCTCTTTTTTATCTTTCTTTCAACATTTCTCCACCAACGTCCTATCGATTAGCTCGATTTCAACTGTTTTCGTCCCTAACACCAGATTTACATAAAAACGAATAAAAATGAATTAAAACACTACAAGAACACTAAAAAACTATCAAATTCGGCTTGAAAATATATAGGTAAATTCAACCTATCAGGAATGTTTTGGACAAACCTCAGCTTGGACTTGGTTTCGTAAGACCAGGATAACTTGCAATTTTCAGTTTGTTTTATCCTCAAATTTAGAAGTTATAGTCATTTTAGGTCTATGAAATGATTTAACATTTATCCTTAAGATATGGATCATTCATCCTAGGACTCTAAGGCAAAATCTTCATTACCCCTAGGACTTGATGGCATAATTGCTCGTTTCTTCCTCAAAATATGGATCATTGCTCCTATGGCTTGATGGCTGAATTGTTTTCTCTTTTCTTCAAGAGATGGATCATTGTATGTCGAGGAATTCATCGCTCGTGTATTAACTTCTCGCAAGTATATGAGGTCAAGTTTTAATATAGTGATCGTGAGATTGGATAGTGTTCCACTGGGAACACGTGTAATTTGGTTGAATATTGTGATTGAAATAATCTCATATTATCCCAATTTTTCAAGAATTGCTTATATTCTATTTAATCTACTAAGATAAATGATAACTATTAGGTTAGTTCTAATTACATTAATTACTTAGGTATTGATTTCTTGCACATAACACATATTTGACTTCATTTAATTAGCTATAACGGTGTTTATCTATTCCGACAATCTCTGTATCTACAACTCCTCCACTACCTCTCCCGAGTGTAAGACGGGGGATTACATGACTTCGTGTTAATGAATAAGTCCAACTCAACGCCTTAACGATCCTAGGTCGTGTGAGTCTTGAGCCAACGTCATGGATTACACACGTTCTAACACTCTCTCGGGTCGTTAGAACGTCACGTTGCGTTTACCGTAGTCCAAAATCGGGATTACCTCTCCCAAGTGTCAAATCCCGTATTCTCGATTTATCAATACAAGCATAATATCAAGAATAATGGTAAACACAATCGGATTTAGACAAACATTCATTAAAGTAACATTAATTCATTCAAACTAGCATTTACATGATTTCAACAACACCTAAGTAATATTTAACTAATACTACATGATCTTAGTCATATACCATACAAAACAAGAGTGATTCAATATCATTAGATATGAAAAAATAATTACAAAGATAAAAACAAGAGAAGAACGATCAAATCTGAGAGTGAAACGGTCCACTGTCGCTTTTAATCGTTCCGCAAATGATTCCTCTTTGCCCAAATGATGAACCCCCTCCTTGATCTCTCAAAAATAGCTTAAGAACACTATATTAGGGTTAGGGATGTTGAACAACCTATTTCAGACATGTGGAAGAGGTATTTATAGGCCTAAGGTTTCAAAAATATCTAAAAAGATATTTTCCTCTGTGCAGAGCTGACTGCCACGGCAGTGGGGAAGTCGGTTAGCTCATCGTTGCGGCAATGGGATTCTCACTGTGGCGGTGAGGCTTTTTACAAACTCTCCGTATTTTCTTCGCTGTGGCGGTGGAGCCTTTGAGTAGAATCACAACTCTCTGTACTTTTATCGCTGCGGCAGTGGGACTTTAAGCAGAATCACAATTCTCTGTACTTTCACCGCCGCGGCGATGGCTCCTACTGCTGCGGCGGTGACTTGCTGTCTTGAAACCCTATATTTTTTCATCATTTCTTCGCCATTCTCCCACCGTTTTGCTCGTTTTATAACTCGTTAACGTCCCTACACCTGAATTACATAAACACTAACAAAAACACAATAAAAGATTAATAAAACACTCGAAAACTTGCAAATTCGATTTAGAAATAGATAGATATTTTACACCTATCAAATACCCCCAAACTTGAAATTTTGCTAGTCCTCGAGCAAAACATCCTAACACTAAATTAAACTAACTACTCTAATTAGCTAATTTCTAAACAAAAAATAACTAAGCATTACAAATAGGAAGTAAACACATGTGAGATTCAAGTTCAATTGTAGAAACCATGTGGTCTTCCCTCAACAGCCCGTAATCAGATCAAGTTAAGGAATAACACACACCATGTGGTGTTCTAGAATTTCAACACTCGATATCAGTTAAAACCAATCTAGATCCATTTGAAATGTGTGTGTGTGTGTGTGTGAACTTAGATGTATAACGAATCAAACACCGGATTGGATTATTCAATAAATAAGTTCATGACTTAAACTTTAAAAGATTTGGGAAAACCATAAGCTTGACTGGGCTCAACTATCCACCAATGTAGGTTCGTACATTCACATAAATCAATAGGTCTTGGTTTGGCTTTGAAGAACGACCAAGGGTATCGTGGGCATAAAAAATAGAAAATCGTTATAATCTAACGATACCCGAGGCACAAACGTTTGTCGCTAAATCTCTCTCGTAACCTTATATGTTTAAAACACAACCCTGAACGAGAATTTAATAAACTTGTATTTACTTGTCACAACAACCGAAATTAAGAACTATATTCAAATAGTTTTGTTTTGTTTGTTTGTTTGTTTGTTTTTTTGTTTTTTTGTTTTTTTTAAAGTACACACACACACACCTAAACTTATTCAAATTTGTACAATTTTAGGGGTGTGCAAATAGAGCTAAAAGACTGACAAGTGAATACGCTAATACTCAAACAATAACCTTTCGTCTGAAACCCCAATCGCTCACTTCAAGTAGCATAAACTAATGCTACTTAATTTCACTCACTTTTGACTTTTATCCTTAGCGACAACGGTTTTGAAAGATTTAATTTGCTAAAGTATAGAAACGAGTTCAGAATTGAAAAGTTTATGGGCTTCGACAGGGGAACGAGGGAATAATTTTTCAGGTTAGATTCAAAAGGTTCAAGCGATAAAAGTGAAGGCCTATATCTTGCCTTCGGACTTACCTCACCTATAATTTCGCCTCAAGCCTCCTCCAATCAAGTTCTAGATTCCTCATTTCGGTCATGAACTTATTACTAAATAATTGTCGTCAAATCGTTCAACTAATTACACAATGAATCCATGCGCTTGTGCGATTTAGGATCAAAATAATTTTCACCTAATCGACATGCTAAGCACACAAAACGCACATGAATGGCATCACCCCCGATCTCAATATACAATTAGGGGATAATTTTCATCATCGAGACATGGCTCAGACGAACCCAACAACTCGACATGCACTTAGAACTTCATTCATTAACATCACTACTCTAAATCTAAAAACTAGCATACATACCCTAACTAAACATTATACATACATAAACAAAAATTTAAAATGTAACTTAACTAGACATTAATATCAACATTATAAATTAGAACGTCTACAAAACGTCTACATAAACATCCATATATAATATACATCAAAAAACATTGGTCAAATTTTTGTTCATCATTTTCTACAAAATAAAAAATAAAAAATGGATGAACACTATGGATAAAGATCATAACATAAACACCATAACACTCCCCCAAACTTAAATAAGACAGTGTCCCTACCGTCTGAGCAGCGAACCCAATTGCAACATATAGTATGTAGTGAAAAATATCGGGTCAGAACACATACCTAGGAGATGAGATATAGAAGTCTCACCTCCTACTGTCCTTCTTGGGGAACCATCATCGCCACTACTGCCGCGTGTGAAGGGGAATTGTGGTGGCTGCGAAAGGTCAGGCGACTCTGTGGCATCTACGGAAATGAACTCATGTCATAGCCAGAACGTTCGCACATGAACCGGTGCACATGGTGATGATACTGCATGCATTGCTCCATGTAAGCCCTGAGCGCTGTAATCTGGAGGTCAGTATTGTACTATGCTTGGCATAGAACCTGGTTATCAATTTGAACATTCCAGTTGTCTTGAGAAATACGTTCTAAATCATTCGGGGCTTGCCTAGGCACTTCGGGAGCCAGGGCCTTCCTCAGAAGGCCCTGCCGCATCTGCCCAATATGTTTCTCATACTTCCCTTCTTCCTTCGCCCTGCCCTAACGCTCTCTCTTTTCACATTCTGTTTATCGATGATTGATCAATTTGAGAGATAGGGGCCAACAGATTATCCACATTGATTTCAACACCGGCTTGGCAAAAAAGTTCAGTCAAGAACAAGATAAAAAGAAAACTGACTTTTGTCGTTTGGACGACATGGAGAATCGACGAATAAATCAAATCGCCTATATTTATCGGCTCCCCAGACTGGATTGCATAGAGTACCATAGCCCTCTCCTTGGAAACATCTGAATGGTGAGCGGTTGGAATTAGATTCCCGCAAATAAAATAGTGCCACACCTTCGAAATTGGATCAAGATATTTGGCGGGGAAAGTTACTGGCTCCGACCCTATAGTAGTCCATTGGACATTTTTGATAGTTAAGGCCCGGAGGATTCTTTCCATACTCGGCCGATAACCGCCTACGGCCCCGTCAGATGGTGCCGGTGGGACTATTTCCAATAGCGCATTAAACCAAGCAGTACTGAAATCAATCGGGTGACCTCGGACTCTGGTTTGGGTGTCCTTCCCTTCAGAAATATTGGTATAGAATCAATCGGGTGACCTCGGACTGTGGTCATGACACTGGTAGTGTTCTTTAGCAGCCTTTGATACAAACTTAGTAGAATCTAAATCCGGAAAAGGCTCTGATGCTTCTCCTCTTCTTAGCCTTATGGGCACAACCTTTTTCGGCATGTTCCCTAGCAATCACAATCACAATCACATAATAGAACAAGGCAATCAAAACCAAATAATGCAAATCAATTTAAAGAATCCAAACCATCAAGAATACCACCTATTCAAAATCCGCATAGACCGACCGCAATGTTTTTACACAAAAATCCGACAATGTAGCTAACAATTCATCTCCACACAACACAAACTCCATATCTAAGGATAATATTTTTTAAGAATCGAGCAAAAACCCAAAAATATTTTTAAAAAAAAAATCCGCAAAAAAGAGGCCTAGGGTTTGGGGTTTACTCAAAATTCAACCATTTTTGTAATGCAGATGCAAATCATCCTATAATTTCATCATATACATGAAATATAAGTTGAAGAACACTTACTTGATAAATGAAATAAGATCAAACAGCTTGAAAATCGTCGAAGTCGCTCCCTACGGTCGAAAACCCTAAAAATCCGAAAATGGGGTTGGATGCTCGGATTTGGTAGATGATTTGTGGTTTAAATTTGAAATATAGAATGAGGAAGGTGGAATTTTTGGGTTTTGGAAAGGTTTGGTGGGAGAAATCTAGAGAGATTTTGGATTTTTGGAAGTTGGCATTCGGAAAAATGAAGTCGTGGCTGCTTTTAAGCGAACAGACGGCTTCATCGCCGAGGTGGTGAGGACTCACCGCTGCGGCGGTGACTCGTTTTGCTGAAAAATGGCCTATCCTGCATTTTCACCGCTGCGGCAATGAGCTTTTCGCTGCGGCGGTGAGCTTTTGCTGATTCTTTTCATTTTTTCTCAACACATTCTTCACCACTTGTTTCCACTTCATTATTTCAACGATTTTTGAATTCAAAACACAACCCTAAATATCCATACTCCTAGATTCACCACCAAACATGTTCCGAGACCATTCCGGCCTCCAAAATAAAATAATCAATACAAAAGTTGGGTTGTTTCATACCCTCGAAGACATATCAAAAAGATTTGCTTGATTTAACGTCCCTAGCTAGACGTTATGAATTCCAGCCTAGCCTTCAACGAGGGAGATGTTCTCCATAACTCGCTCTTCATCTTTGAAGTAGTGCTTGATCCGTTCCCCGTTGACTCAGAAAGTTTGTCCATCTTCGCCCTCCAACTTGATAGAACCGAATGGATAAATATGCTTGATCCAGAACGGTCTAGACCACCGGACTTCAACTTTCTGGGAAAGAGTCTCAGCCTTAAATTAAACAACAGAACTTGCTGGCCTGGACTAAACTCCCTCTTGACTATCATTTTATCATGCCACCTCTTCGTTTTATCCTTATACAGCTTGGCATTCTCATAAGCCTCGTGTCGAAATTCCTCCATTTCATTCAATTGGAGAAGACGTTGTGCACCAGAAGCCTTGAAGTCAAAGTTGAGTTTATTTATCGCCTAGAATGCACGATGTTCCAATTCAACAGGCAAATGACACGCTTTCCCAAACACCAATCGATACGGCAACATACCGATCAGTGTCTTAAAAGTCGTGCGGTACCCCCATAAAGCATCATCAAGCTTCACCACCTAATCCTTGTGATTTGTATGAACCGTTTTCTCCAGAATTAGCTTGATTTCTTGGTTAGAAACTTCAGCTTGGCCATTTGTCTGTGGGTGGTATAGTAGCGCCACCTTATGCCTAAACCCATACTTTACCAACAAAACATTAAGCATTTTGTTACAGAAGTGGGTTCCCTTATCACTGATTAAGGCTCGAGGTGTCCCGAACTGTGTCATGACATTTTGTTGAAGGAAATTTAAGACCACTTTGGCATCATTGGTAGGTGTTGCCACGGCCTCGATCCATTTGGACACATAATCCACCGCTAATAAAATATACTTATTGCCAAACGACGACGGAAATGGCCCCATGAAATCAATGCCCCATACATCAAACAACTCAAGCTAAAAAATGGACATCAATGGCAATTTATGCCTTCTCGATATGTTACTCACCCTTTGGCATCTATCACAAGTTTTTACAAACGTGTATGAATCTTTAAACAAAGAAGGCCAGTAAAAACTTGATTGAAGCACTTTTGCTGCTGTTCGAGTCGCACCAAAATGGCCGCCACAAGGTGATGAATCGCAATGATATAGAATACTAGTCATCTCATCTTCCGGAACACATCTCCGAATCACCTGATCAGCACATTTCTTGAAGAGCAACGGCTCATCCCACAAGTAATATTTCAAATCGAAAAGGAATTTCTTCATTTGGGCTCTTGTCATATCGGGTGGTAACACATTACAAGCAAGAAAGTTCACAATGTCCGCAAACCACGAAAGTGCATTTTCAACTGAGAATAAATGTTCGTCAGGGAACACCTCCGTGATGCTAGACTCCTCACCAACGTCTTCTTAAATCAACCTTGACAAATGGTCGGCGACAACATTCTCACTCACATTTTTATCTCGGATCTCGGTATCGAACTCTTTTAATAAAAGAATCCACCTTATCAATCTCGACTTGGCATCTTTCTTTGCGAACAAGTACCGAATAGCTGTGTGATTCGTGTAGACAATCACTTTTGATCCAATGATATACGACCGGAACTTATCACAAGCAAAAATGACAGCTAGCATTTCTTTCTCCGTTGTGGTGTAATTCTCTTAGGCATCATTCAATGTCTTACTCGCATAATAGATGGATCGGAAGATCTTCTCCTTCTGTTGGCCTAACACCGCGCTAATGGCCTAGTCACTCGCGTCGCACATAATCTCAAATGGCACCTCCCAGTCCGGAGCGACCATTATAGGAGCCGTGATCAACTTTTCCTTTATCGCCTTAAAAGCTTCCATGCAAGCTTTATTGAATTCAAACGGAGTATCCTTCCCAAGTAGGTGACATAACGGCTTCACCGTATTCGAGAAGTCCTTGATAAAGCACCGGTAAAAGCCGACATGCCCCAAGAAACTTCGAACTTCTTTCACATTAATCGATGGCAGAAGCTTCTCAATTGTTTCAATCTTTGCTCGATCCACCTCAAGCCCCTTGGAAGAGACTTGATGACCTAACACGATCCCCTCTTTAACCATAAAGTGATATTTCTCCCAATTGAGAACTAAATTCTTCTCCTCACATCAGTCAAGAATAAGCGCCAAATTGTATAGACAGTGATCGAAAGACGACCCAAAGACTGAAAAGTCATCCATGAAGATTTACATTTTCTCTTCCACCATATCCGAAAATATTGCCATCATATACCATTGAAAAGTTGTCGGTGCATTGCAAAGGTCGAACGGTATACGTCTATAAGCAAACGTCCTATACGGGTATGTGAAAGTAGTCTTTTCTTGGTCATCTGGTGCAATGGCTATTTGATTGTATCCTGAATAGCCGTCAAGAAAGCAAAAGTAATCATATCCACCTAATCGATCGAGCATTTGGTCAATGAAAGGAAGAGAAAAATGATCTTTCCTCGTCGCCTTATTCAATCTTCTATAATCAATGCACACACGCCATCCCGTGATGGTCCGTGTAGGAATAAGATCGTCCTTATCATTATTCACCACAGTCATACCTCCTTTCTTGGGTACCACTTGCACCGGGCTAACCCATTCGTTATCGGATATAGCATATATAATTCCCGCATTCAAGAGCTTCAACACCTCTACTCTCACCACTTCTTTCATTGCTGGATTTAGCCACCTTTGATGCTCAATAGAGGGTTTAAACGAATCCTCCATCAAAATCTTATGCATATAAATAGAAGGGCTAATTCCTTTGATATCCGAGATAGACCAAGCGAAAGCGGATCGATGCCACTTCAAAATTCTCAGCAACTTACTCTCCTCTTCTTCCGTCAAAGATGATGAAATTATAACCGAATTGGTTGAATTCTCTCCCAAAAAGATATACTGAAGATGCTCCGGTAATTATTTGGGTATTAATCCACCATGAGACGGATTTGATTCCTCAGGAGAGTTTACAACTTCTTCAATCACCGCCACATGAATAGGATCATCTACGTCTTTAGATTGAGCATCCAAAGTCAGCAAGTAGTCCACAACTTCAAGTTCCGTGGTAGAGCCTTCCTCACCAAGATCTCCCATAAACAAGGAATTTGTGAGAGTATGCTCTAGTGAATCCGTCTCCATATTTGCAAAAAATAATTCTCTCACGCAAGAGTCCACAACATCAACTCGATTGCATTTGAGAAGTTCATCCGGAAAGTTAATTGTTTTAAAAATGTTGAACTTTATCTCTTCATCATTCACCCTTAATATCAGATTTCCATTATGCACACCGATTAAGGTCTTTCCCGTTGCAAGGAAAGGTCTTCCTAGGATGATTAGGATTTCCCTATCTTCTTCCATTTCTAGCACAACGAAATCCACTAGAAAGATGAATTTGCCGACCTTCACCAGTACATCCTCAATGATGCCTTTAGGATAGGTTAAGGAACGATCCACCATTTGGAGGGAAATCGTTGTCGGCTTTGTACTCCCAAGTCCCAATTTCTGATAAACGGAAGAAGGCATCAAATTAATACTAACCCCAAGATCACAAAGAGCCTTATCAAAATGAGATTTCTCGATAGTACATGGAATTCTGAAACTACCCGGATCCTTCAATTTGGTAGGCAACTTCCATTGTAGTATTGCATTACATTCCTCCGTTAGTTTTACCATTTCGTACTCTTCCAACTTTCTCTTCTTAGTCATGATATCTTTCAAAAACTTGTCATAGTTGGGCATTTGCTCCAATGCATCCGTAAAAGGAATGTTGATGTGAAGTTTCTTGAAAATTTCAAGAAATTTTTCAAATTGTGAATCCAACTTCCTCTTTTGGAATTTTTGAGAATATAGCAACAACGTAGCTAGAATTGGTGGATTTTCAGAAAATGTTACTCGTCCCGGCATCATCCTCTCATCTCTTCTTCTCTCCTCGACTTTCTCTTGTTTATTCTCCTCATTAATGTCTCCCTTTTTGTCTTCATTCGGCTTCTTATTTCTTTCTTCGATTTTCTCTTCAACTTCCTCCTCCACATTTGTTCTTGGTTCATCATGTTGAATCTTATGACTTACCCCCGACTCGTTTTCCATTGGCTTGCTCACATCCACTTCTCTTTCGCTCCTCAATTGAATTGCCTTGCATTCTCTAGGGTTGGTTTCCGTGTTGCTTGGAAACTTCCCTTTTTGTTGCTCTTGGATGGATCTAGCAAGCTGCGCGATTTGAGTTTCTAAAGATTTCACCGTGGCATTGGTGTTTGTACAAGTTGTATCAATCGAGTCAAGCCGTGTTTCATGCTTGTTCAGCCGGTTATGCGTCTCACTCATAATAGTCTGAGTCTCCTTCATAAACGAACCCAATACTTCATCCAAATTTGATTTTGGATTATGCATCGGGGGTTGTTGCAATTGACGGTTGGGTTGCATCGAATATCCCTGATTTTGGTTTCCATATCCCGGAGGTGGCCGCAAAGAATTATGATTATTCGCATAAGAAAAATTCTCATGGTTGCGAAGTCTAGGATTGTAATGAGTTGGAATGTTGGTAGCGGGCCTGAAAGTATAGGCTTGATTGTTCAGCAAGTGGCATTCCTCAAATTCATTATCAAATCCGGTTTGAGAACAACTTGCAACATTCTCTTCTCCATGACTTGATAAAGCACCTTTAGTAGATAAGGTGACCAATTGTTCCAAGAGCTTGGACCCTTGGGCCGAAAAAGTTGCGATATGGTCAGATTCTTGAATAGAAGAGACCCTTCTTCTTGTGTTCCTCTCATTCGGCCATTGATAATTATTGGCCGCCATTTCTTCCAACAATGCATTAGCTTCAATCGGAGTTTTAGACAACAACGATCCTCCCAAGGCAGCATCAACGATTGTTCTGGTTTGGCCGTCCAACCCGTTGTAAAAGAGTTAGGTTTGAAACCAATCCTGATACCCGTGTTGAGGGCACCTTCGCAATAAATCTTTGAATCGCTCCTACGCTTCAAACAACAGCTCAAAATCTCTTTGGCGAAACTGCACAATCTCGCTGCGGAGTTGAGAAGTCTTGGAAGGCGGGAAGAATTTAGTTAGAAACCTTTGAGCTAGGTCCTCCCAAGTGCTTATGCTTCCCAGTTGGATAGATTGGAACCAACCCCGTGCTTTGTCACGCAATGAGAATGGAAATAACCGCAAACGGATAACATCCTCAGCAACTCCATTTATCTTCACAGTATCACATATCTCCAGAAAAGTGGCTAAATAGACATTGGGATCCTCGTGAAGATTCCTGCCATATTGGTTTTGTTGAACCATGTTGATTAGGGTGGGCTTCAACTCGAAATTGTTCGCCTAAATTGGTTGCCTCCGGATGCCGGAGAAGTTCTCCAACATCAATGGTTGGTAGTAATCCCGAAGGACTCTTTGTGGGTGCTCTGGTTCCGGAGGCTGGAATGTCTGCGCCACCAGCGGTTGCTAGATATGTTCTTCTCCACCAGCTATAGTAGTAGATTGATCTTCTTTCTTTTGACGTATTCTTTTACTACGCCGCATGCACTGCTCAGTCACAACAAATAAATCAAATAAATGAATGAATTGAATGAAATTTAAGGCAAAACAATTATCGTGATTAACATTCAACCACTTGGTCACAATATCAACCAAATTAAAAACACCATTCTCCAGCAACGGCACCAAAAACTTGTACGTTGAGGAATTCATCGCTCGCGTATTGACTACTCGCAAGTATACGAGGTCAAGTTTTAATATAGTGATCGTGAGATCGGATATCGTTCCACTGGGAACACGTGTAATTTGGTTGACTATTGTGATTGACATAGTCTCATATTATCCCAATTTTTCAAGAATTGTTTGTATTCTATTTAATTTACTAAGATAAATGACAACTATTGGGTTAGTTCTAATTACATTAATTACTTAGGTATTGATTTCTTTCACATAACACATATTTGATTTCATTTAATTAGCTATAATAGTGTTTATTTATTCCGACAATCTCTGTATCTACAACTCCTCCGCTACCTCTCCCGAGTGTAAGACGGGGGATTACACGATTTCGTGTCAATGAAGAAGTCCCACTCAACACCTTAACGACCCTAGATCGCTTGAGTCTTGAGCCAACGTCATAGATTACACACGTTCTAACGCCCTCCTGGGTCATTAGAACGTCACGTTGCGTTTACCCTAGTCCGAAACCGGGGTTACCTCTTCCGAGTGTCAAATCTCATATTCTCGGTTTATCAATACAAGTATAATATCAAGAATAATGGTAAACACAATCAGATTTAGACAAACATTCATTAAAGTAACATTAATTCATTCAAACTAGCATTTACATGATTTCAACAACACCTAAGTAATATTTAACTAATACTACATGATCTTAACCATATACCATACAAAACAAGACTGATTCAATATCATTAGATATGGAAAAGTAATTACAAATATAAAAACAAGATAAGAACGATCAATCTGAGAGTGAAATGGTCCATTGTCGCTTTTAATCGCTCCGCAAATGATTCCTCTTTGCCCAAATGATGAACCTCCTCCTTGATCTCTCAAAGATAGCTTAAGAACACTATATTAGGGTTAGGGATGTTGAACAACCTGTTTCAGACGTGTGGAAAAGGTATTTATAGGCCTAAGGTTTCAAAAATATCTAAAAATATATTTTCCTTTGTGCAGAGCTGACCGCCACAGCAGTGGGGAAGTCGGTTAGCTCATCGCTGCGGCAGTGGGATTCTCACTACGGCAGTGAGGCTTTTTACAAACTCTCTGTATTTTCTTCACCACGGAGGTGAGCCTTTCGCTGCGGCGGTAGAGCCTTTGAGCAGAATCACAACTCTCTGTACTTTCACCGCCGTGGTGATGCGGCGGTGGGACTTTGAGCAGAATCACAACTCTCTGTACTTTCACCACCGCGACGATGGCTCCTACCGCTGCGGCAGTGATTTGCTGTCTTGAAACCTTATATTTTTTTCATCGTTTCTTCGTCGTTCTCCCATCGTTTTGCTCGTTTTATAGCTTGTTAACGTCCCTACACCTGAATTACATAAACACTAACAAAAATACAATAAAATATTAATAAAACACTCGAAAACTGGCAAATTTGGTTTAGAAATAGATAGGTATTTTACACCTATCAATCATCGCTCCTAGGACTTAATGACAGAATTATCCTTTTTCTCTTTCTCAAAAGATAGATCGTTACTCCTAGGATTTGATGAAAGGTCTAAAGCACATTTGAATTCATGATGTCTTTCTGAGGGTGAGTCTATTTTGATAGTGTCACTGGTGAACCTTAGTTGGCTTCTTAGCCGAACAGGTTTTGACTTGCTTATGGCATTTTGAACTTAAACCAAAAATATCTTCCCTTTGGTTCATAATTCCTATTGTATAAGCTTTATGAGAAAGGACACTACACTTAGGACATGTCATGTAAATCCAAGGAAAATGTGATCTGAGGTATGCTTATTATTGGATCACATAGTCTTAATTTGACTGGGTGGAGACACTTTCTTGCATCTTGGTAAGCTTGATGTGGATTTGGACGATCGGAATAGATTCATTCATGTTGTCTTAGCGGACAAACTTTAGACGGCTTTGTTTAGCAAAGGATTTTTTCTTTCTTTTTATGTGCATTATCACGGATGAAAGGGGCATTAATAATTTGATGTTTGTAATAAGAGCTTCCCGTATTAAGTGAAATATGGATTCTCGTTCTTCTCTGGTAGCTTGTCCCTTATTACAATTTTTTTTAAAGTTTTTGACGTTTGAGCAAGCAAGCGATGCGTGAGATCGAACGAGAATTCTTACGTTTATCTATTATGCCTCTTATTAGTCCTATAAATTTCATTCTATCTATCTACCATAACAATTGAATAAATAACTGTACACAAGATAAAAATAAAATTTCTCTCCAAGATAGTATCATAAGTAAAAGTTTGGTTCCCAGATCTTTAAACCTCTGACGTCCTCCCCGAGTGAACATTCATCTTTGGTTGGTAATCCGAGCGAAGCGAGTTTCAAAGTCGGATCCCAGGGGATAAACCGCCTGGCCTTGCTTCTACTGACTTGTCTTTCTAATCCTATAGGGTTTTGGAGCTTAGATCGGCAAGATCAAATCGCACGACTTCAGCCCCTATTGCCATCTTCTCTATCCCTAAGAGGTTTGTGGCTTTAGGTTTTTTTCTCATGATTTGCAATGCAAAGTAGTGCTCATGCATTGGAGAGAATATACAGGAAGTAAATGCAGAAATTTTAAGATAGTAATGTAAATGCAGATATTTAAAAATAGTAAATCAAATGACATTAAATGAATGCATGCAAGTATATAAACATATTGAAAGAAATTTTTTTTAGGGAACTATTTATGTTGGAAAAAGCGAAAACATATTTCTTAGTGTTTACTTAATTGTTAACATAGATTTAGACTCCAACCAGGCTTCACCCTCAAAAGTACCCAGTAGAGTCGTCAGTTGACGCACCCCGAATTTTGGAAGCAGAGGAAGAAGAGAGCGGGAAGAAGAGGAAAACAAAGTTTTATTTCCTCCTTCTGGAAATGCTCAAAAATCCCTTCATTTTAGAAAACTTATTTCAGGGGCCTTTCTAGGCTCCGGTTTTGAAACGTTCTTTGGGATGGGATTATCTTAGAAAAGGAGTCACCATCTAGCATGGGGTTAAAAGGTGTGCTAGGTCACCGAATCTTAGAAAATTATTTTTTGTTTAAAATGGACCAAGTTTTGACAGGAAAATAGTGGTATTTTACTTGAGATTTCTTTAAGTTCGGGGGGTCAATTATGTTCAGGGAAGGTGTTAGGCGCCTCGAGACACCTGTCCGAAAACGGTACCCCAGTCTAAATAGATGTTCACATTTAAACAAAATCCAAGCAATTTCCTTTGGTTTGTTTAACACAATAATTCTTTTTTTTGATGTTCTTTTTCTTTGTTATAAATTTTTATATAAGGAAAGTAAGTAAAAGTCTATATCTAACAACAACAACTGATACATTAAATGAAAATATTTTTTGTATTTTTTGAAGACCGATCCTTATAAAGGTTGCCTACGTATCCCGATTTTCACAGGGAATCAGGTTGAGACGTAGTTCATTCAATCAAGATGAACTGATTTTATTAAGACAGCTGACCGAAACCGTACGTGGGTTGCCTACGTAACTCGGATAACTAAGAATAAAGTCAGCACGTAGTTCATCACGAGATGACTTTTTGTTTAGAGTTTTTTGGGATTCAGTTTTATATGTTCTTGAGAAAATCATAGATGCTATGCACAACTTATGGTGTGATAGATGTTCTTGATGGTCTTGATATCATTTTTTATGTTTTTGACATATTTGGATAATTTTGACATGTTTTCGATGTTTTTGACTTATGTTTTGATATATACACAATATATATAGACTATGTATCTAAGAATTAACCAAATACGCTATATACAAGTAATATAACGATATTTAAACAAGATCGAAGGGCATTTAAGAAGACTTACCTAACTTAGAGGAGCAGACTTTCCCTAAGTGATTTTTCTTCTTCTCTTTCTTAGATCTTCTCGGTTGTTTTTAATCGTTCTTCGACAACTTCTTGATATTTTCCTCCAAGATCCTCAAGAACATCTTTAGAATGCTATCTTAACAAAATTTTGGGGTGTTTTTGAAGTAGAATGCTTGAGAATTCCCTAGACCTGAGAGAGAAATTCGAGACCAAAGAGAGAAGTTATTGGTTCAAGCCCTTTTCCAAATGAAAGCAGGCCCCCTATTTGTAATCAAGGGGAGCCTGCGCATTGGCTAATGCACAGACTATCCCAGGTTTTTCCTTAGGGACTGTTTGGTCTATGGGTCACCCTTTGATGTCTTGTAGTTTGATGATTTTAGTCGAATTTGGAAGATTCTGTAAGATATCTTAAGATTTTGTAATAATTACCAAATCTCAAAATATCTTAGGAAATGATTGACAATCATTACTCATGATTGGTAATGATTGGTCATCATTAGAAATCATTTCTCATTATTGGCTTGCACATGCGGCATTTAATGCTTCATGGGACACTTTTTGGTTTGGTTGCTAAGTACTAGTTACTTGAACTAGTTTTCTTAACTTGCATTAAATGCTTTAGAAATTCAAAGAATGTAGTCTTTTGTTGTCATTTTGCATTTAATGCTTGATCATGACACTTGATTTGATGGGCATTTAATGTCATTTGATGGAATGGGATCGGTTTGATTAGTCTTGCAATCGTGTAGTTGCTTTTCAAGTAATTTACTTTCCTTGAGATACTTTGCTCAAAATATCTAGGTGCCTTGAATGTAACCTCCCAAGGTCATCCCAATAATTTAATGCTTGATGGGGAGATTGATTTTATGGTTCATTTAATGAATGATTTGATGGGATTTCAATTTGGTTGCTTTTGAACTAAGTTTTTTAAGGATTAGTTACATTGGGGTAACTAGACTTGTTCATGGAAGTTCTTTGATTTGATCAAGGTTTTAGGCTTGATTTCTTGATGATATTTTTTTTAAACACAAAAATTAAAGAAGTATTTTTTGTGTCAAAAAGACGAAACCTGTGATAGTATATGTTTGAGGGGTCAAAATGGAAAATAAGAGTAATTTGTGAAATTTTCTTAAATTAAAGGGTAATAACTAATTTTTATTCATATTAAAGGTGATTTCGTAAAAATCAATATTTAATAATATTATTTTAGTCCCCCTTAACTTTAGGAATTTCGAGGTTGACTCAAAACTTTTACTTATACCGAATCCAATCAAATCGACAATTTTATACTTGTATTTTTTAGGAATTTTGTAGTATCCAATGTAATCTAAGGCAAGAATTCATTCCCTTTAAATATCATATTAAAGTTTATCCGAAGTTGCACTTTAGACCCAATACTTTGAAAACTTAAATAGGCGGGTCAAAATGTGGTGTTTACAGTTATCCCTCTTTGTCATGCGAGTTTACTCGTTGTGACAAATATAGGCGACACACACCATCTTGTGCTGCCACTGAAAAAAAAAATTGACCTAGGAACGGACCCGTCTTGTTACAATCTTCAAAATTTGAGCGAAGGTGCGACAGAACCATTGTTGGTCGCCTACGTACGTCGGTATAATGTTGAGGACTACGTCAAGCATAGTTCGAAGTGTGCCATTTTCAAGGTAGGTTTGTTTCCCCGTGATGAACAGTGTTCATTTAGAGGGATGACTCATGACGAACAAAAGTTTGTTGAGAGGAATTTTGAGGGATTAATCATATCGATCTCATGACGAATAATTATCATGTAGAGGATTACTTTAGTGGATGGTTTTTTAGGGACTCGCTCTATCGATCTCATGACAAACTACTTCGTGTAGAGGATCGCTTTAGTGGATGGTTTTTGAGAGACTCACTACATTGATCTAATGACGAACAACCTCATGTAGATGATCACTTTAGTCAATGGCTTTTGAGAGACTCGCTATATTGATCTCATGGCGAATAACTCCGTGTAGAGGAACGCTTTCGTAGATGGTTTTTGAGAGACTCGCTATATCGATTTCATGACGAACAACTTCATATAGAGGATCGCTTTAGTGGACTATATCGATCTCATAATGAACAACTTCATGTAGAGGATCGCTTTAGTGTATGGTTTTTGAGAGACTCACTATATCGATCTCTTGATGAACAACTCCGTGTAGAGGACCGCTTTAGTGGATGGTTTTTGAGAGACTCACTATATCGATCTCATGACGAATAACTCCATGTAGAGGATTGCTTTAGTGGATGGTTTTTGAGAGACACGATATACCGATCTCATGACAAACAACTTCGTGTAGAGGATCGCTTTAGTGGATGGTTTTTGAGAGACTCACTATATCAATCTCATGAAGAACAACTCCATGTAAAGGATCACTTTAGTGGACTAGTGGATGCTTTTCTTGGAATATTAATATCACGAATTAGAGTACCTTCTTACAAACATTGCATAATTTGCACTAGTCTATAGTCGGGGACTGAATAAGGGGAAGGAAGTATAAAACGTGCCCCAGCCTTTGGCTGGGGTGAGTCAAGGACAAAAATAGGTATAAAATGTGCCCCGGCCCGTGGTCAGGCCTACTTTATAGATGTTACCCACTGGGAGTTAGTCAATATCATTCATTAGGAATTTATGAAAGTTAATCTCGGGGAGTCTATAGAGATTACTCTCTGGGACTATATGGAGGTCATTCTCTGGGAGTCTATGGAGGTGACTCTCTGGGAGTTTATGGAGGTCACTCTCTAGGAGTCTGTGGAGGTTACTCTCTTGGATTTTATGGAGGTCACTCTTTGGGAGTCTGTGGAGGTTATTCTCTGGGAGTTTTATAGTGGTTACTCTCCAGGAGTTTATGGAGGCCACTCACTGTGAGTTCACCATTTTTATGGCAATTCCTCTTATCAAGGCATCCCTATTTACAATGCAGGGCAGAAACGAACTCGGATTCCTATAGAAAAATCATGAACATAGTGAAACATGCCCCAGTCTCTAATTGAGGCAGTAAATGGATAAGTCCCACGAAGAATTAAATCTAACATTTCCTAACTATTGCAAAGATCATAGCCAGTGTAAAACATGCCCCAGCCTATGGGCTAGGGTTTCTACAGTTTGATGATCTAACCTTAATAGGTCTTCTCAAGAAAGTTGAGGGACTTCTTCGGAGACACGCCCTAATATAGGGCTGAGAGAATGTCGTGAAGTTGACACTTTTTTTTTTTATTTTGACCGGACCCACTTGGAATTCTTATGTACCTTAGTGAGTTACCAAGAATCAAGTCATAACGTAGTCCTAAATGGGATAATTCTAGGAATCACACCTGTTGCAGCCGAATATAGCTATATTTATTGGCAGAACTCTTACTCTAATCGAATGGATAGAGTCTCCTATTTAAGACTTAGCTAGGTAAGATCAATCATTGTCCTCATTGGTAGTCTATTCAAGTCTTTGGATAACGTTGTTCTGTTTTGGACTATTGAAGGCTTGGCACTTAGAGTACTTTAAACAATGCTAAGACTTACTCAACTCTAGGAAGATCCTATTAGATCCCGACAAGGTTGTTTTTCTTTAGGACACTTTACTACACCCCGATGCTTCACATGAATGGGTAAAGTCTATTATCAAGACACACCTTATGTGAGGTCGACTCTTTGTCTATCTTTGAGTTGGTAGGAACCATTATTAGAGTCGAGCAATGGCATGGTGACTGGTGAGGTAGTTGACCAAGTTACATGTCTGAGGATTACCTGTTAGCCTACTACAGCTTTCAAATATGGTGTATGGGTGTAAGTGTTATACTAATGATGACCTATGGAAGCAAAGTAATATGCAAGATGCCATAGGTTCTTGTGAAGTATGATGCCTAATTTTCCTCATGTGTATGAAGGTTATGCATGACTAAGTGAAACGTGATGCATAGTGTTTTTGTAGTATTTCGATACTGACATATGTATTGTATGATTTTATGGAGCCAAAATCTTTTACCTAGAATATTTTTCTAGGGAATACATCATCTATCTAGAGATGTCAATTTTTATGGAATGATTTTCTGTTCTTTCTTTGCACTAGATACATTTTGCTATTAGCCATCTCCCCTGGTTGTTTCCATATTGTCTCTGATACGAAACGTTGACTGGTGCTTCTGAGAGGCTTTCAGCTCCTTTGCTCCTTCTTGCGTTTTACATCTGAACTTCTGATCGGGATTTCTTGTTAAATATTTCATGGGTTTCAATTACAAGATGGAAAGGTTTGGATATGAATGGCAGAAAGTTATTTCATGTTGATCAGTTGAGCTTGGGATATCCAAGAATGGGAACATCTAGTTCAAAATAGAGATTAATGTTAATCTGGCTCAAGCTTTGAATGACTTTTGGATGAGTATTGAGAGAGGGTTTGAATAAATGGCTTATTTTAACAAGACTTCTTCTCTTCCTTTCCCTTACTTTCCCGAGTTCATTTCTAATGTCTTAAGCATTATACCCATATGCGCCATGTATATTTCCCTTTTTCACGTTTGTGCAAGATTACTTTGATTAGAGTATACTCAGATAATCAGACAATCATCTCAGTGATTGTCACGATTTTTGCATCGAATTAATCTAAATAATGATAAAGATAAGCTTAATAGTAATTTAGACCAAATATCCATAGTTATTAGTTTAAAGAGGTTGTCTAGTTCAATTCCATCAAGTTCTGATATTGATCTTTTCTAATATTGTTATCGAGATTACCTAGGCCTTATATATTACCTGAGGTTTCTTCAACGACTTCAATTTATTTCTTCTGTCTTGAACTGAAGGCAATCGAAATGGGCCTTCCCGAGATGACTCAAATGAGGGAGGAAAATAAGTGAGGGAGAAACAAATGTTAGTTAATGATGACTAACAAATGTTGTTTTATCCTAGTAGTGTTGAGAAAATCATTTTTATTCAGTTTCTTTTTTCTTCTTCTTCTTTTTCTTTCACTCGGAAACTAGGGACTCATACTTCCTATATAATCCATGTAGCGAGCTTTGGGTTGTGATCCCAATCTAGTTGGCCCAAGTCACTAGGTGTTGAGACAGCCTATGACTTAATACTCGAATTATAAAAACAGTTGATTCATCCGATTGCCTTCATTTGATCATTTAGTATTTAAAACTTTATGAGACCAGTCTTTATTTTATTTTTTATTTTCTCTTAACACGTACTTTCAAGATTTATACATTTTGGAGAATTAAGATAGTTTGAGTAAATCTCGAGGTCTTTATTGATTTTGCCCCTATCCCAGATTCTTATTCAATAAAGTCTCATTATCTTCTTCCCATTGATCATTTTCTTCTTTGGACGAAAGATTCTTCCAGTTGTCTGTCTTATGTCTTTTAAGAACTTTGGGTAAGTCTAGGTTTTGCAAATTTCTAAAGATGTTTTTTGATCTAATCTTCCAAAAAAAAAAAATGGGGAATGCGACCTTGGATATTGATAGGTATGTTGGCTACAACTCTCCTTGGTTTTCTTTGTAACTCTCGAGTTGAAACATATGTATTGATTCCACATCAGGGCTCTAATGTTTTCTTGCTAACTTTCTCATATTTTTTTGTCGATATCTCGCTATCATTTAGTCATAACAAGACATTTCTTTTAATATTTTCTTTAGATGATGGTTTAATTTATTATTGGAACCATATTATCATAACTTTGATTGTTCGCAGTATGTGAATTAGGACAAGCAAATTAATTTATGAAGATTGGAGTATGAGGACCTGAGTCAACTTTAGATAAGATAAGCATGCATTTAGTGATATATGGATTTAATACATAGGCATACAAGATAATACATAATTTATTAGAAGGTACTAAAGAAAAAACAAAGATAATTTATTAGAAGGTACTAAATAAAAAACAGAGATAGATATGGGCTTCTTGTCTATTTTCTCGGAATAGTAAGGCTGAGTTCATCCGACTCAAGGTTCGGCATAGAGTGACAACGCTTCCTTGCATCGTAGTAGTCTTTGACTGTCTTTGATAGAGGGAGGGAAGGATCAGGTCCACCATTTTTTTTTATTATTATTTTTAACTTGCGTGCGGATCTTGGATGGATTTTAGCAAAAGTTACTTAAAGCAAATTTCTAGGATTATTATGTGATTAAAAACCTAGATTTTTTGCTAATGAACTTTAAGGATGCAAATTTTTTCTATACTTATGCATGATTGTATTCTTGTCTACGTATGAATAAGTCTATATGAATGAATGATTATGTTCATACTATATGTATGCAATCCTAGGGAGAGGTAGCACTAGTAGGAAACTTTGAGGCATGTTTTGGACAAACCTCAGCTTGGACTTGGTTTTGTAGGACCAGGGTAACTTGCAATTTTCGGCTTGTTTTATCCTCAAATTTAGAAGTTATAATCATTTTAGGACTATGGCATGATTGAACTTTTATCCTCAAGATATGGATTATTCCTCCTAAGACTCTAAGGCAAAATCGTCATTTTCTTCGTCATGACATAGATCATTACCCCTAGGACTTGGAAGCATAATTGTCATTTTCTTCCTCAATGTATGGATCATTACTCCTAGGGCTTAATGATTGAATTGTTTTTTTTTTTTTTCTTCAAAAGATAGATCATCGCTTCTATGACTTAATGACAGAATTATCATTTTTCCTTCCTCAAAAGATGGATCGTTACTCCTAGGACTCGATGAAGGGTCTAAAGCACCTTTGAACTCATGATGTCTTTCTGAGGGTGAGTCTATTTTAGCAGTCTCACTGGTGAACCTTAGTTGGCTTCTTAGCCTAACAGGTTTTGACTTGCTTATGACGTTTTGAACCTAAACCAAATATGTCCTCCCTATGGTTCATAATTCCTACTGTATAGACTTTGTGAGAAAGGATATTACACTTAGGACATGTCATGTAAATCCTAAGAAAATGTGACCCGGGGTATACTTATTATTGGATCACTTAGTCTTGATTTGACTGGGTGGCAACGCCTTCTTGCTTCTTGGTAAGCTTGACATGGCTTTGCATGATCAAAATAGATTTCTTCTTATTATCTCAGCAGACGAACTTTGGACGGCTTTGTTTAGCAAAGGCTATTTTTTTTCTTCCTATATGCATTATCACGGATAAAAGGGGCATTAATAATTTGATGTTTGTATTAAGAGCTTCACGTAATAAGTGAAATAAGGATTCTCATTCTTCTCTTACAGCTTGCTCCCTTTTTCAATTTTTTGAAAACATTTTTGATGTTTGAGCAAGCTAGCAATGCGTGAGATAGAACGAGAATTATTATGTTTATCTATTATACCCTTTATTAGTCCTAGAAATTTTATTCTACCTATTTAACATAACAATTGTATGAATAATTGTACACAAGATAAAAATAAAATTTCTCACCAAGATAGTGTCCTTAGTAAAATAGGACTTTGAGTATCATTATATCATAGGCTCATTATATGTGATTCATGGCTTTTTTACTAACGCATCCTAAAAAAGTTCGGCTCCTAGATCTTTAAACCTCTGACGTCCTCCATAAGGAAACATCCATTGTTGGTTGGTGATCCGAGCGAGATGAGTTTAGAAGTCGGATCCCAGGGGATAAACCATCTGGCCTTGCTTCTTCTGACTCATCTTTCTAATCCTACAGGATTTCGAAGTTTAGATCGGTGGGATCAAATCGCACAACTTCAACCCCTACTACCGCCGTATAAGAGGTTTGCGGCTTTGGATTTTTTTCTCATGATATGCAATGCAAAGTGGTGCTCATGCATTGGAGAGAGTATACGAAAAATAAATTCACAAATTTAAAGGTAGTAATGTAAATACAAATATTTAAAAATAGTAAATTAAATGACAATAAATAAATGCATCAAGTAGATAAACACATTCAAAGAATTTTTTTTTTAGGGAACTATTTATGTCGGGAAAACGAATACATATTTCTTGGTGTTTGCATAATCGTGAACATGGATTTAGACTTCAACCAGGCTTAACCATCAAAAGTCTATAGTGGAGTCGTCAGCTCATGCACCCCAGATTTTGGAAGCAGAGGAAGAAGAGAGCGAAAAAAAGAGGAAAACAAAGTTTCATTTCCTCCTTCTGGAAATCCTCAAAAATCCGTTCATTTTAGAAAACTTATTTCAAGGGTTTTTCTAGGCGCTGGTTTTGAAACGTTCTTTGCGCCAGGATTTTGTTAGAAAATGAGTCGCCACCTAGCATGGGGTTAAAAGGTGTACTAGGTCACCGGGATTTTAGAAAATTATTTTTTGTTTGAAATGGCCCAAGTTTTGAATGGAAAATAGTGGACTTTTACCAGAGATTTCTTTAAGTTCGGGAGTCGGTTATGCTCGGCAAAGGTGTTAGGCACCCTAAGACACTCATCCAAAGACTGTACCTCAGTCTAAATAAATGTTCACATTTAAATAAAATCTAAGCAATTTCCTTTGGTTTTGTTTGACACAATAATTCTTTTTTCATTTTATTTTTTTTATAAATTTTTATTTAAGGAAAGCAAGTAAAATCTATATCTAACAGCAGCAACAGATAAAACACATTAAATGAAAATATTTTTTGTATTTTTTGATGACCGAAACATGTAAAGGTTGTCTACGTATCCCGATTTTCACAGGGAATCAGGTTAAGACGTAATTCATCCATTCAAGAATAACTGATTTTATTTAAACAAGTGACTGAACCTTTACGTGGGTTGCCTACATATCTCAGATAACTCAAAATCTATTCAACACATAGTTCATCACAAGATGACTTTTTGTTTTGACTTCTTTAGAGTTTAGTTTCATATGTTCTTGAGAGAATCACAGATGTTATGCACAACTTATGATGTGATGGATGTTCCTGTTATGTTCTTGATGTTCTTAATGTTCTCGACATCGTTTTTTATGTTTTCTTACATGTTTTCGATGTTTTTGACTTGTTTCTTGATATATACACTATATACATGGACTATCATCTAAGAATTAAACAAATACACTATATACAAGTAATCTTGTGGTTGGATGTTTTTGGACGAATTTGGAAGATTCTGTAAGATATCTTAAGATTTTGAAATGATTACCAAATTTCAAAATATCTTAGCTAATTATTGGCAATCATTACTTATGATTGGTAATGATTAGTCATCATTACAAATCGTTGCTCATTATTGGCTTGCACATGGGATGGGGTATTTAATGTTTCATGGGACACTTTTCGATTTGGTTTGTTTGCTAAGTACTTGTTACTTACACTAGTTTGGTTAGCTTGCATTAAATGTTTTAAAAGTTCAAAGAATGTAATCTTTTCTTGTCATTTTGCATTTAATGCTTGATCATGACAGTTGATTTGATGGCTATTTAATGCCCTTTGACGGAATGTGGTCCAATTAGTCTTGTAACTATGTAATTACTTTTTCAAGTAATTTGCTTTCCTTGAGATATTTTGCTCAAAATATCTAGGTGCCTTGAATGTTGCCTCCTAAGGTCATCCTAAGCATTTAATACATGATGGGAGGTTGATTTGATGGCTCATTTAACGCATGACTTAATGGAATATCAGTTCGGTTGGTTTTGAACCGAGTTTTAAGGACTAGTTACATTGGGGTAACTAGACTTGGTAATGGAAGTTCTTTGATTTGATCAAGGTTTTAGGCTTGTTTTCTTGATGATATTTGTTTTAAACAAAAATTTAAAGTATTTTTAGTGTAAAAAAGACGAAACATGTGATAGTAAATGTTTCAAGGGTCAAAACTAGAAACAAGAGTAATTGGTAAAATTTCCTTAAATTAAATGGTAGTAACTAATTTTTATTCATATTAAAGGTAATTTCATAAAAATCAACATTTAACAATGTCAAGTCCCCCTTAACTTTAGGAATTTCAAGATTGATCCGAAACTTTTACTTATACCGAATTCAATCAAATCAATAATTTTATGCTTTCTTGTGTTTTTTCGGATTTTCATACTATCCAACATAATCCAAGGCAAGAATTCGTTCCCTTTAAACATCAAATTAAAATTTATCCAAACTTGCACTTTAGACCCTATATTTTGAAAACTTAAATAGGTGGGTTAAAATATGGTGTCTACATCATCATCCGAGCTCAGCCCTCGAGCTGCCTCTGGGCGGTTTTCGTCAAAGGATGGACCTTTTATCCTTGCCCGAGCTGGGCATCCATTCTCAAGCCCCGAGCTCAGCTCTAAAGCTAGCTCTGCTCAGTCATCACCAAGGGGAAGACCTCTGAGCTTCATCAAAGCTCGAGCTCTAGAGCCGCTTCCACCCATATATATATATATATATATATATATATATATATATATATATATATATATATATATGTTCAAAAAATTACAAACACAGTGAAAAACGCCGAGCAGAACAAAGATTTTCGATCAGAGCTCTACCCACTACTTTGGAGATTTATCGTACAGGTGACAAGTGTTGTAAAATTGTGAAAGTCTGAGTTTTGTGTCGACCTAGGACCACCGACCTCTGGACTGGCATCAACACCAAACACAACCACCCAACCCCAATACCTCGTACCTCGCTACTAAGGAGTGGGGGGCAACTGATGATGGCAAAATTTGGTCACCCCTAAATTACCCACTGAAGGCCTACACATGGATCAGCATTTTGACCAAGTTTAACTACATAGCTAACGAGAGGACGACCGACCATAGGGTGGCCGACCAGGAGACGGCCAAGCTTAGACCTCAAGATCCGATTGCCAATCAGAGACGTCCGACCAAGGGATGGCCGAGCTCAGACCTCAAAACCCGGCTGAGCTCAGACCTCAAGATCCGATCGCGGACCAGAAATCACCAATCAGGGCATGTCGACCAAAGGTCGCCGACTAGAGTTCGTCGGACAAACCTCCTCAAAGACAAATGGGCTCTCCTAATGGGCCCAAAAACCCAAGCCCGTCACTGTGCTACCGGGACATTTCAATGCCTAAAGGTAATGCTCAATCTCTAATTTGAAGCTTATCAACCGTTCTCTCCCAAACGCTTACTCTCATGCTGGAGGAATTTCACCAGGGCTAAGCCCCAAGGAGTCCTTGTACAGGTACATGCTCAGAGCTCTAGCTCGAAATTTCTGGACGGACAGATTGAGAATAGCCCTGGACCTCAAAGCAACGGAAGATCATCGTTTCCTGAACTCTGTACCCCAGTCACCATCACACACCATCTCCAGCTGAGCAAAGAAAATCCATGTGTTCTCTGACCAAACCAACAGAAGGTGTTAACCTATTTTTGACACCAACAGATATCAAAATTATGAAATGTAAATTAAAATAATATACTTTTTATAAATTTATTCCGTTATAAACATTCATAAAAATAATTTTTTATTAGAGTTTATTTTTTATGGGACATGAATGATGTTTAACCATCTTTTATAGAGAGTGGCATCAATTGAAAATTAGATGACATACAGTGACAATGGTTTAAGGAAAAGTAATGACTATTTAATGAATGTTCTTTGAAATCTAAAAACTGATATCTGATAGAATTTTTTATAAAATTTACTATTTTGGCAGGCTAAATAATAAAAATGCCTTTATTACCAGTAGAAAAAAATTAAGTGCAAGATTTTATAGCAATATAGACAAAATCAAATAGCATCAAACTACAAGGAGATAAAAGATAATTTTACCTAGCAAATATAAACTTGGTTCCCCTCGCCATTGTGTTTGGCAAAATGCAGATACAAACTTCAAGATTGAAAAATCGCATTCCCAAATGAGAATATGAACAAGATAACACTTTGAGAACACAGATAGAATGCTACATATATATGCCCATGTAATTCCTTCAATACAATGGCGTATTGCTATTATTTTTTCAAAATTAATTTTCTATATTTTATGATCTTTGCAGGTTTCAAAATTCATAAAATCATGGAATTACTTAACCAAATTCATGCTAAAATCCCAGAGTTTTCGGGCTAATTCAACATCTCTTGCCTGTGCTCTCGCTTTCGCCAAGTTGCTGTCCGAAAAATACTCACCACTTATCCCCTTCACTTGGGGATGCAATGCCACATAGCAAGTTGTTGCCGCTCCCTACAAAACAAACATTTGGAAAAATAGCCAAAAGTACATTAAAATATATATATATATATATATACAAATCTATACCAATAACATATTTTACATTTGAGATATTATTGTCCAATAGATTATTGAAGACATTTCTGACTGTTTATTTGGATTTTACTGATAAAATAATAACAAAAACTCAACAAAATATCCTTCGTTGATTAATGAATTTGAACTTGAACAAACTATAGGACATTCAAGATCTATGTATTCAATTAAAATTAATGTTTTAGACAGAGTATATACTAGTATTCTATAAATAGAACATATTTTACATTTGACATATTTTTTACTATTCAATGGTTGGACACATTTCAACCGTTAATTTAAATTTTGTTGAAAAATTAAATAACGAAATCTCAACAAAATATGTTTTCATGATTAATATATTGAACTAAATATATGATGTTTAAAATTATTGTATTGAACTAAATTTTTTATATTAAATTAAGACATTTTACGTTTGAGATATTTTTTACCATTGGATAGTTGGGGACATTTTTAACCATTGATTTAGACTTTGTTGATAAACTAAATAACAAACGCTCAACAAAATATCTTTTCATGATTAGTGTATTTGAACTAACTATAAGATATTCAAGATCAATGTATTGAATTAAACTACTGCCTTTAGGCATGAGGTATATACTAGTTTATATAATAAATTAGGATGATTTTTTCTTTTTTTTTTAATGTCTTAATGTTAAGGGTTGAGGTCGAATTGAACAAAACTAATGGATGAGATTGGATTATAAAGGTTAATCTCACCCCCTCACTTCTAAGACAGTTGAATTAAATTATATTTTATACCTTTTAAGTTTTATATTTGTATTTAATTGGCCAATCTTTTTTATTTACCATCTTTCTATACCTATAAATTAGAAAATCATTCAGCGCCTTTAGGCACGGAATCCCTACTGTATTATAAATTGGCACAATTTTTGAAAATTTCTTTATTTTAAGGGTTAAGAATCTCAAGATCGATTTAGAATGAATGAATGATTAAGATTGATTCCTTAAAATTTTGGTGGGTAAAATTTCCAACTAAAATTCCCCTTAATCTCCAGGATCCACACACCCCTTCTCTTTCTACCTCTCGCTCTTAATCCTCATTTCGCTCTCTTAAACTCCCCTCAATCTCCACAATCCACTCCTTGCTTAGAAAAAAAAAACCCAACTTATTGGTTCACCTATTGCAGCTACAGTTTGGTCGAGCGGACGGGAAGCTTAGCCATGGACATGTTTGGAGAAGGCATCGGCTAGTATTACTATAAATATTATGGGAGAAGGCATTTAGTGTCGCATGCCGCATCAAATTCTTGCAAAAAATCTACACTACATGAAAATGTAGCGCATGAGTGGTACTCACTTTTGGTTTATCCAATAACTACCATGTTTTTGGCTTTTTATTCTATTTAAATTATTTTTAAAAATCATACAAAAATTAAGATAATTAATATTTTATTTAAAAACAAATGTTGCACGCACATTGTGTGTCATGGATATTAGTGCATACAATCAGTTCAGCCTAATAAGATATAATACTTTGTCCTCCAAAGACTACGAGCATCCAAGATCAACTAGATTCTATCACGAACAGAGGTACCATGTACCCAGAGTGGACGCATGATTCCCCTTAGGTTTGAAAAAATTCACTAGGACCCCACACAATTAGGTAGGTGACTCCCATCATGTTTGATAAACAAGACTATTCCCCTTGGCAAGTCAATATAAAGTTTTGATTTTTGCTATATAATTTTTTTATTTTTTTTGCTTTAAGGGCACATCTTAAATTTAGAATTAAATTTAAGATTTAATTCTAAAAGTGTTCCCCGGAGAGTCCAACCTTGGTTGACAAGAAAAAGAGGCGTCTTCCTTTGCCAACCGGATTAACACCTCTTGGTGTTTCTTAACGTTAAAGCCATATGCCCATGCGTCTATGGAAGCAAGTTTCTTAGTGAAATTACTTAAAGATTGAAAGCGGAGCAAAAACAGAGAAATAACATTTCTACCTAACTCACCTGCTGAGTATTTTTCATCAAATATTTACCAAAATTACCAACAACCCCTGCATAAATAAAAGAACCACAAATTAGGTATAGAAGTTTAACAAAAAAATGCACCAAAAACATTTATATAAATGGAAGGCGTCTCTGTTAGTTGTTTTAGAGTGAGTGATGTATTTAGGGAACGAATTTGATGACAAAAGGTGCTTTATAATTTTTTTAAAAGAAACATTCTTCAGGAGATTTATAGATACCTCATCACAAATGCACCCTTATTCATATACAAGTTTGATGACGAGGGAAAAAAAAAGAATATTTAAAGATTTGTCCCCCACAAAAAAAAATGGTAATAGTTATTTTTTATTCCCACATTTTTCAGTTATTTTTATGTTTTCTAAATGTGGAATATTTTTCAATCCTCAGTTTAGTTAACATATTGTGTTGATTTTTTTACCCATTTTCTCAGTAATCATGTATTTTGAGTAATTCTCTCCTCTACTTCGACATTCTTTTTCCAAACTTCTTCAGAGAAATAGTTGCAATCATCGATTCTAGGTTTGACCGCTAACTTAAAACCGAGTTCCTACATGGTGATTATGTCTACATAATGAACGTTAACTTAAAACTGTGTTAATTAGTGAATGTTAATTTAACGTCTTAGTCATTATTAACAAGCTTCCATTACGTCAATATTGCGATACATATCTATATAGTAAATGTTAACTACATGAAAACCTGATGACCGTTAACTTAATATTGTCTCATCTTTCTTAGGTACTTTAATTACATCATTATTAATATTAGAACCATAAGTCGAATGTTAACTACATGATTTTCCTAGTATATGCAAATTCTATGTGCATTCCCTTAATTAAGTGCTTTCATTAGATCATCAATATGATTTTGCCAAAGAAGTTAACGTTAACTATATGCTTTTCTTGTGTGTAATTAGTGAACACTAATTTAATGGTCGCATTTATCCTTATTTCCATACGAGCAATTATGAAAGTTCACTCTCGGCATTTTTTTTCAGAAAGTAGTAGACAAGGATATCAAATTGAAGAGTAAGAGGAATCAATTGATATGTTGTAATTTGTTTAGATCAAATGGATAGTGAACATTAACTACATGCATTTTTGTTCATCATTTTTTTGTTTGGCTAATATAGGTTACAACTTCTAAAATTTTGAAATGGCTTATATTTTTCTGTAGAAGATGGCACTTTTCATAAATATCATGTAATATTAGGGGAGACATTCTAAGGACTTATTTCATGAAATATGCGTGAGGACTAAAAATTAATTGTCATTATTGGAGTATCTTCTTCATTTTTATTTTTATTTTTTTGTCTCTCTAAAAACAAGGATACTTCCGGGGACTATACAATTGCCCCACCCAAAAAAAAGAAAAAGGACGGTGAAAAATGTCCATAGCATTTTAAGAGAGAGAGAGAGAGGGGTCATACCATTGAAAATGCCGAAATGGCGGAAAAGATTGGTGGCAACTACTCCGGGATGAAGAGAATTTGCAGTAATGTCAACCCCATGTTCCTATGCAAGAGGAAATAAAAAAAATAGGGAAAATTATTACACTATCCATGAAATAGATTACTTATAAAAAAAATTATCTCCGTTTTTTCTATTTATTTTTAATTCTTCGGTTAGTATCGACAAGATTGAATCTATCAAGTTGACATCAACTAGATATTGAATTTGTATTTAATATTACACTTAAAATTAACTAAAATATTGATAAGAACTAAAAAATGAATCAATAAGGAGTAAAGAATAAGTGAATCTAAATGCAAGACACAAAAATAAAAAATAAAAACTACAAATAGAAGACTATATAATAAGAACCCAAAATTACCAAGAATAAGAGCCTGATAGCACGGGATATAGAACGCGTAAATTAAACAGAATATTTATATGGAAGGAGGATAAAAAAAAATGATAATGACGAGAAAAGATAGGTATTACAAGGAGATATTTTGCAGCATGGAGTACAAAGAAGAGGTATGCAAAACAATGATTCTGAAATCCATAACCAATAATTATTGTTAGGCAAAATATACCTTAAAACGTCTAGTGAGCTCATTTGCATGCAAAATGTTGGCAAGCTTTGATTGGCCATATGCCGCCCAGCTGTTGTACCTGCAACTCAACCACAAGGATATCAACTCTTATACCACTTGGATTCTCTTCCTCTTACAAAAAAAAAAAATTAGGATCTTATCATGCCATCCTCTATATTTGGAGTATTTATTTGATTTATGGTCATATATTTTGAGTCTTTATTTTTTGAGTTCTTTTGTTCAGTCCGACAAAAAAATGTTTCTAACAGACATATTGACAACAAAAAAACTTTTTATTTTGTCTTTCTTTTTTTTCCACAACTACCCCCATAAAGTGTCTTGAATTTTACAACTTTACCGTTAAATAGAAATTGATTGAACTTCCATATTTAAAAATAATAATAATAACAACAATAATAACAACATATTCATGTTCTCTTAAAAACCTTTGCAAAATGATACACAATTCTATATTTTTTAGATCTTCCATTGTTTAGAATGAATTAATTTCAACTTACATTTTTAGTTCACCGCAAGGTTTTAAATCGCGGTATCGGGTTATGTAACAGTAACGGTCGCAGTATAACGGTATAGGGAGTATCGGCCTGTCCGTAACGGGAATCGGCCGTAACGGTCGTGAATTTTTTAAAATCACTAGAACATCCCCAAAAACTCAATAAGAATAATTGTTTCACTCATTTAACCTTTAATAAACACATTATAATAGATCTTATGACATTTTAAGGTTATATACAACATAATAAAGACATAAAAAATACGAAAAATCATCGTACTTAACAATCTTGAAAGAATAAGATAATGCACACAATACTTAATAAAAATATATTACACAAATATAATAAAAGAGTAAATTGTACTTGTACATCATATTACAAAAACAATACACTCGTATAAAATTATCAATACGAAAACGAATTGCGCGCAGGCTCTTCATAGTCGGCATCGGCATGATCACCACTCTGATTTTGTTGTGCAGCACCATAACCACCAAAGTAGTTAAAGGTGCAATGATCATAAATGGTGTTGCTAGGGCCACTACCACCGGTACCGCTAGATTCTGCTCTTTCTTCGCAGTGACCGAAAGTAGAACTCGAACTCTCTTGATGTGGAGGAGGGACACCGTATTGGTAAGAAGGTGGTGGTGGATATGAGTATCCAGTAGTAGGAGGTTGTGGGCGTCCTAAAGGACCCATACCCACATAATGTGGCGCCGAAACATATTCCGAAGAGGGATAATAAGGGTAAGGATATGGTTGTGGTTGAGGCCACTGATGATAATTATCCCCTTGATATCCATATCCGTATCCTCCAACTCCAAGCATACCAAAACGGTTTTCCATGTCATCATATTCTTCGGAATTTGAGGATTGTGGGTTTGGTCTTCTTCTTGATGATCCAATTGCACTAGAAACAGAATGCCTTCGTGGCTCACTAATATCCCCACGTTCGACATTGTCTGCAAATCCAGCCATTCCTAACTCTCCATGATACGGCGATTGTCTAGTGTCTCCTCCACCTCCACATCCACCATCATCACCACTAGACTCTCCACTAGGTGGGCTCAAACCACGACCACTATCAGTATCACTTCCATCTCCAGATGGACTATCACTTTGCCAACGTCGAGGTGCTTGACTACTGGAAGTAGCGACCTCATCATCGCTTACGTCTAACCATCTGGAGTTGTCCTGATCATCTAACAATGGTTCTTCTCTCTCTTGAAGCCATGGAGATAGTGGATCATCTTCTTCAAAGATATAATCCAAGTTTATAGGGTTGAAGTTGTCTTCAATTTCACTTTGGCTTAATCTCGTAGCATGTCTAATTTTCAACCTCATATTATAAACCACGTAAACAAGTTTATTCAGTTTTTGATACTTTAGACGATTTCTCGTCTTTGTATGTATCAAGCTGAATGTGCTCCAATTACGCTCGCAATTAGAAGACGATGTTGTTTGGCTTAACACTTTAACTGCAATCTCTTGAAGTTCAGGGGCAGATGCACCAAAGTGGATCCACCATTCAGCTGTAGAAACAATATGAATTAAAACGATACGAAAATTGAGATTCTTATATTAATAGTTAATTGTTCATTGTATTACCTGGATTTGTGCGTGTTACTGCTTTTTGAGCCAATACTGTCCCGAAAGAATGTTCTTTATCACGAAACATCATAATCTATATTTAGAACGTAACAAATCAAAAACCCACAAATAAAACATATAAAACTTATAACTTGTTAGTCGCTAGTTGTTACTTAAAAAAAAAAAAAAAAAAGAACTAACTTGATTAATAACTTGAATTTGTTTATCAATATTCGGCTCTAATCTTTGAATCACTTTTTGAACTCCCTCCATTACCTCTCTATGGTCAGAAAGTTTACCACCATATTGAAATTGAGGATTTAAAAAATAACCTACATGAATTCAAAACAAAAAACACATTTTATTAAAGGAAGTTTAATTCTAACAAGTAACAAGAGTTTTTAAAATTGAATTTACAATTAGTCAATTACTTACCAGCCGCATGCAAATCATGGTGTAATTGGAATTGCCATCTTTTGTCGATTATTTTCCAATATTTTTTGTAGTAACGACAATTTTTTTCAATGGCCATCTTCGCTTTGTCCATAGCTTCATAGACAAATCCCATTGTAGGCTTCTCATCTCCATCAACAAGCCTAAGCACCCTCACCAATGGTTCTTGAACTTTTAAAATTTCTGAAGCTTTTATCCAAAAACCATTGTCGTTCACAATTTTTCTAACTTTTTTTCCACAGTCCTCCTTCGCCCATCTTTTGCTTTTCCACTCATCACAATTAAACATATTTTGTAAGGCATTCTTATACCTTACAATGCTTTCCAGCATAATGAAATTAGTGGCAAAACGTGTGATCCCGGGGCGTAATAACTCTTTTCCTTCAGTAAATCTCTTCATAAAATCAATAACCCAACTAGAGTTATAAATGAAGCGTGATATTCTTCTTGCATCATCCAAGACTTTCAGCACATTTGTTTTCTCTCCAATATCTTTCAATATCAAATCAAGGCAATGTGCAGCACAACTTGTCCAATATAAATTTGGTCTTTTTAACATAAGTTTTTTCCCCGCCGCTTTTATTGCAGGCTCATTATCAGTGACGATTTGGACAATATATTTTTCATCAATTTCATCTACCACCTTGTCCATAAGCCCGAAGTAATAATCGGCAGTTCTGCTAACAACATCGGTGGCATCCACTGATTTATGAAAAACAGTCCCCCGATTACTATAAATCAAAAAATTGATAATGTGCTTCCAGGTAGGTCCGCTCCATCCATCACACATGATCGTAACGCCCCTCTCCTCCCAACTTGGTTTATGAGATTCGATCCACTTTCTCAATTCTTCATATTCTCTAGGTAAGAAAACTTCAGTCACCTCGTAAGGAGTAGGGACTTTCACTCCTTTTCCAACCTCCCTTGCAACATCCAACATTGGCTCAAGCCATGACGAATTAACAACGTTTGTTGGCAAACGTGTGTATAACACAAATTGACTAACTGCGACCCCTAATTTTTTCCTCAACCCTTTTATTACCCTTGTTGAGATCTTTTGTTGTTTGGGGACTTTGCTACGGTGTAGATCAACATCAATCTCGACCAACCGTGCTTCAGGTAAAGACGAATCAATCCAAGTTTTTTTCGAACTCGATTCACGGACAGTAGAAAATCGTCAAAACATATTAGCAATGCAAGTAGTAGTGCTTCCCCGTCTGGTGCTTTCACCAACCCCGCTATTACTCCCGGTCTCATATCGGTTGCCTGCATCCCTCCTATATCTCTCCCTATCTTCTTCTTCTCTATGCAACCTCATACTTTCTTTTCGTGCATAAGCCATATCCGGATCATCCGAGTTATCATCATCACTCAAATCATAAGGATTATCTTGATCACGTTGAGAAGCTCGAATTTGTTCAATCACTTCTTCTCTTTGTTTTCTTTTATCCATTTTTTTCTCCAAGTTACCTTCAAGATGTTTCATCATAAGCGTTCTAACATCGGCACTAACACTTTGGCATGGAGCTACTTGACCATTTTTGGCCGCCAAGTGTTGCTTCAATCTAGTTATTCCACCATCTATCTCTCTACCACAAAATTTACATTTTAATTTGTGTCTAGAACCACTAATAGGAATCTCGAATTTCCATCCAATATCATCACTAGGAGGATGTGATCCTTCTTCACCCGACATTATTAAATTTTAATTTTCTGCAATTTACATACACAAATTTAATTCATACTATTTACTAAAATTATAATTGAAGCTAATTAACACTACATTAACCATTATATATATATATATATATATATATATATATATATATATATATATAATGTGATAAATAATAATGACAAAAAAAAATTTGCTACAAAAATATAAGTTAAAAAATTTTAGGACTAAATTGTAATTGTAAAAAAACTAATTAACAATTTTAGAACTAAATTGTAATTGTAAACAAGTTAATTAACAATTTTAGGACTAAATTGTAAACAAAAAATATTTTTAAACCCCTTAATTATTTCTAAATTATAATTTATAAATAATTTTAATGACTAAAATACTAAATTGATTTCAGCCAAAGAGCCTAAATCAAACACGCCCAAATCCTGAAATCCCTAACACCCGAATGGAGAGAGAGAGAGAGAGAGAGAGAGAGAGAGACAAACGGAGCGGAGGCAAGACCGGAGCGGAGGCGAGACGGCGACGGCGACGAGCTGCAACGCGAAGGAGAGGAGACGTCGCCGGCGACCCGAGAGCTACGTTCGGCGGCGTTGAGCTGTTTCTGTTAGGGATTGGCGAACCGCGACGAAATCCTCAACGTTTGACGAGCTCTTTGGATGGATACGGTCTAATCGGTAAGTGTTTGGTTATCTTCTACTAGTTTTTTCTCCTCTTTCCTCAATTATATGAAGAATCTTTGAACGTGGAAGAAATCTGAAAAGTGTGCGCGAAATCAGCGAGTCGGTCGGTCGGTCGGTAAAGAATCTTGTTCTTTACAGACTGTAACGGCCGTTACGGTCTCCGTAACGGCCGTAACGGCCGTTAACGGCCCGTATCGGCCCGTATCGGTGCGATTCAGCCCTAGATGCCGGAATCGGCCATGTATCGGTATCGGCCTACCCATTTTCCGGTACGAATCGGCCGTTACGGTACGTAATGGCCGATATTTAAAACGCTGGTTGACCGCCACTATCAAGAGCACCTTATACCTCAATTGAACTTACGGTTTTAGTTAAACATGACCATCTAGTGTTGAGTTCAACCTATTTGAACTCTATTATCTATATTATTTAATTGCAATCAATTAGTTGAATTCTATTGGAGTTCAACTTTTTGTTTGAACTGAATTTCAGAAAGGTAAAAAAAGATTTTACGATACGAAAACAGAAGTGAGATACTAATGAGAGAGAGAAGCGAGGGAAAGAAAAGAGAGAATAAAAAAATCAGACAAATACAAGACCAAAGTGCAAAAGTGTCACTTTTTTAGTGTTCAACTTTTTTAGTTGAACTATGTTCGTGCAGTTGAGCTTTGAGAGAGTAGAAAGACAGAAGAAAAGGAAGGAAAAAAAAAATCAAACAAATACAAGAGTTAAGGGCAAAATAACCATAACGGTGGACCGCCTTAATGAATGAGTTAATTAATTGAATAAAGGAAGCTACTAATAGATCAAAGGTAACAAATCGAGATGATGAAGAATTTGGGAACGGAAATTGTAAGGAAATGCAATGAAATTCACTAACTCAGTGAATGAGAATTACAAAGAAAACAGAAAAAAACAGAGAAATAATCCAGAGTTTCGAGAGTCTGGCCTCTCCCTTTTACTCTTCACAATTTCGATGCTCTCCCCCTCTCTCCCCTTTGCAATTTATACTTGAAGCACCAACTCAAGCTCAAACTCAACAAATAACAAACTCAACTAACCAACAAATAACAAACTCAACAGTTCCAGCTCTTCTAACTAACTCACTGCTTCAACAACCAAACAGAAACTGGAAGCTGCCATGCAACTAATCCCTCCCCATCTTGCTTTGCCTTTGCCGCACATAAGTGCACTTAATCAATGGTCTATCAATACCTCTCACTTGAAATCTCACTTTGTCCTCAAGGTGAAAAGTGGGAAATTACGCGTTCAAAAACTCGACCTCTTCCCACGATGTCTCAAAATCCAGAAGACGCTTCCATTTAATCAATACCTCCAACTTCCCGTGTGCATTGTAGCGTATTCCTTCCACTGATTCCGATTCCACCTGCCACTCCATCTCCTCCGTAAGAACCTCAAGGATGGATTGCACCCTGGTAGTAACGCCCACCGCTTTCTTCAACACCGAAATATGGAACACTGGGTGAATGGAGGTAGTGGAAGGCAAGTCCAACTTGTATGCCACTGCTCCAACTCGAGACAACACCTGATAAGGACCGAAAAACTTAGGAGATAACTTCTCATTTGCTTTCCTTGCCAATGTCTTGTGACGATAAGGCCGCAGCTTAACATAGACCCAATCTCCAACCCAAACTAGACTTTGCGTCGCTTCTTATCTGCATAGTCCTTCATGCGCTTCTGAAAACGGTTCAAGTGATATTTGAGTTCCTCTAATATGTTATCTCTTGCTTGTAGTTGAGCATCCACCTCGGACATAGGAGTGGAACCCATTTCAAAATGAAACAACGGTGGTGGATCACGGCTATAGAGAACTCGAAATGGAGTAATGCGCGTGGATGAGTGGAATGAAGCATTGTACCAATGCTCCGCCCAAGGTAACCATTTAACCCACTACTTGGGTTTTTCTCCCGCAAAACACCTTAAATAGGTCTCAATTCCCCGGTTGACCACTTCGGTTTGTCTATCTGTTTGCGAGTGATAAGCAGTGTTGTGCTTCAACGATGTGCCCTGTAAACGGAATAGCTCCGTCCAAAATTTGCTCAGAAACACCTTATCTCGATCCGAAACAATGGAGCGTGGTACCCCATGTAAGCGGATAACCTCCCTCACGAACACTGCAGCAACATATTGAGCATTGAAAGGGTGTTTTAGTGGAATAAAGTGGGTGTATTTCGAAAGACAGTCAACCACCACAAATAAACAATTGAACCCATCGGATTTAGGTAGACCTTCCACAAAATCCATGGATAAATCTTCAAAATCTTGTTCCGGAATTGGTAGTGGTTGCAGTAGCACTGCTGGGCTTAGAGCCACATGTTTATTTCGTTGACAAATTGAGCATTCAACCACATAACTCAGCACTTGTTTTCTCATACCCCTACAATAAACATCTCTGGATAACCGCTGAAATGTCTTTAAGACCCCAGAATGTCCTCCCACTTTGCCCCCATGATACTTTGCTAGCAATTTCGAATGAGATTGGATTTTGACGGAATCACCATCCGTCCTTTGTACAGTAAAATGCCGTGTGGTATGTTGTAGTCAGGAAACGAGTCTGATCCTTGTAATAGCTGTTGTTTGATGGGTCCATAAATGAGGTCGGAATCAACCTCGTTTTGCAGCTCTTCGTCGTGTGCACAACATGAAACGATGAGGACAGCCAACTCGCAACCTTCTTCTCTCCTTGATAACGCGTCAACCGCTTTGTTCTCATTCCCAGGTCGGTGTTTGATGTCAAAGTTGTAGCCCCACAACTTCAAAATCCATTTCTGGTGCTCGTCAGATACCAACCGTTGATCAAGCAAAAATCGCAAACTCCTCTAGTCAGTACGCACAATGAATTTGCGTCCAAGGTCACCACTTTTGGACTGCTAAAACAATAGCCATCAGATCGCGCTCGTACGGGGACCGTTGGTTAAGGATTTGACTAGAGAATGCGATTGGCCGCTGGTTTTGCATTAACACCGCACCGATGCCAAAACCAGGAGCATTTGTTTCCACCACAAACGGTTGATGAAAATTAGGAAGGGCTAATACGGGGACCGTTGTCATTGCCACCTTCAAAGCCTCAAATGCCCTTTGCGCTTCATCATTCCACCCACAAAACGATCCTTCTTGAGTTGATTGGTGAGTGGTGCCGGTACGTGCCCATAACTTTTTACAAATTTCCAATAGTACCCCGTTAAACCCAAGAATCCTCGCAGGGCTTTCAGGTTAGTCAAAGTTAGCCATTCCACCGTTGCTTGTATCTTCCTAGGGTCAGCTGCCACCCCTTTAGTCGATACAATGTGACCCAAATACTCCAGCTCATTCTGTCCCAACACGCATTTTTTGAGGTTAACCACCAATGAATGGATCTTCATAGTCTCCCAAACCGTCCTTAAATGTTTCAGATGATCCTCCATAGATTTACTATATACCAAAATAATATCATCAAAGAATACCAATACAAACTTCCGAAGGTATTGCTTAAATACCTCATTCATCAGAGCTTGAAAGGTCGACGATGCGTTCATCAACCCAAATGGCTTCACCAGGAACTCGTAGTGGCCTTCATGAGTCCTGAAGGCTGTCTTAGGTACATCAGGAGGGCACACTCTAATTTGGTGATATCCCGACTTGAGATCCAGTTTAGAAAAGAACCTTGCACCATGTAGTTCATCTAAGAGCTCATCAATCACCGGTATTGGAAATTTGTCTGGAACAGTCACTCGATTCAAAACTCTATAGTCAACACAAAACCTCCAGCTACCATCTTTCTTTTTTACCAAGATAACGGGGCTCGAAAATGGATTGTGGCTCAGTTGTATGATACCAGCTGCCAGCATGTCACTTACCAAGCGCTCGATCTCGTCTTTTTACACTTGTGGATACCATTTTGGCCTCACGCTCACTGGTTCAACCGGTCAACCCCTTCCTTCAAAGTGATACAATGGTCCAGTTCCCGTTGAGGGGGTAATCCCCTTGGCTCCTTCACCACTTCAGGATATTCTTGTAGCAACTTCCTGACAGCTTGGGACACCTCCATAGCTACTTCTTCTTTTCCGTTTCATGACACAAGGGTCCCCAATTCAAGCAAATACCCGTGTCCTTCATGCTGCACAGTACGCATCATTGCTTTGAGCGATATCTGCTTTTTGCAAAGCCCCAGTTCTCCCTTCAGCGTTATCGTGGTTTGACCCAAGGTAAATTTCATGGTTAAGGCTTTCCAATTAACTGGCATCGCTCCCAATTTTGTTAGCCATTGCATGCCCAAAATCACGTCTTTTTTCCCTAACTCCAATGGTAGAAAATCCTCCACCACCTCTACTTCAGGAAGAGATAATAACACTCCTTTGCAAATTCCATCGGCACACACTATGCCTCCTGTTCCCATTATTACTTTGTATGCCGCGATCGCCGTTATTGGTAGATTCAGTCGTTGTACTACATCTTTAGAGATGAAATTGTGCGATGCGTTGCAATCTATCAACACCGACACCATTTGTGTTCCAATCTCCCCTGGCAATTTCATAGTGCGGGGATAGGTAAACCCCATTACAGAGTTCATAGAGAGTTCAATTGCGCCTTCCACAAGCTCAGGCATCTCTTCTACTAAATCCTCCTCTTCCACTTCCTCAATCGCTCTAGCATCAGCCACAATCAGAACTTGGAGCTGCCGATTTTTACATATATGGCCAGGAGAATACTTCTCCTCACACCGAAAGCATAATCCTCGCACTCGTCGACTCAAAAGCTCAAAGTCTGAAAATTGCTTGTAGGTCGACGAAGTGCATGTCGCCGTCGTTTCCTCCGGTGGTGTTTGTCTCTGGTCTGGTCTAGCATGACCAGTCTTCGTCGTCAACGATGGTCTGAATGAATTTGTAGGTCGATACGTCGTCGTTGCTTGATTCGTCGTATGCCTAGGATTCGAGTAAGTTGAACCCGACCCGGAACCCGCTGCCCTGCTCCACGATCCAGACTGATCCGTGTAGATTGGAGTACCTTGTTCTTATCTTCGATCATACAAGCAGCCTCCATCATTTCTAACAAATTGCTAGGTCTAAGTAATCTCACCTCTGCTCTGATCGTTGATTTCAACCCGTTGAGGTAAGTGCTCTGCAAAACTTCCTCCGAGAGGCCCTTCAATGGTGCTGCCAAAACCTCGAAACACTTCTGGTAATCCTCGACAGAAGATTATTGGCGGATAGCTAAAAACTTTTCGTAAAGAGATCCCTCCATACTCGATCGAAACCGATGCAGAAAAGCTAGCTTGAATGCATTCCAGGTATGAAATCTAACCCGTTTGGTAACCATTTCTATTCCAGAAATTCCCATTCCATTCCCAGATTTTTGGGAATTCTGTTTGGGAATAGCGTTTGGTAATTTTTGTTTCTATTTCCATTTCATTCCCATTTGAGAATTGTGCCCACTTTTTTCTTAAGAAATGAGAAACAAAAAAAAAGTTGTTTCTCATTATTCCCATTTCATTCCCAAAACACATGGTCACTGTTCACCCGCCGGCCGACCACCGTCTGCCGCTGCCGACCATCTCCGGCGACCGTCGCCGATCACCGTCCGGCCGGAAATTTTTCGGCCACTGTCACCCGGCCGTCGCCGGCGACGGCCCCATTGCCTTCCAGCCGGCTTCGCCGGCGGGCGCCATTGCCTTCCGGCGTCGCCGACGCCCGGTCGTAGCCGGCGCCACCGCCCCCCGGTCGTAGCTGGCGCCACCGCCACCGCCGTCCGGTAGTGAACGGCGCCGGAGCCACCGCCACCCCGCCGTCAGGCCAAAACAGAAAGAAAAAAAAAAAAGATTTTAGGATAAAATCGTTACCAAATACAATTCCCTTCCCAAAACAAAAAAAAAATTATCATTACCAAACGCGATTCTACTCCCGAGAAGAAAACAAAATTCTCATCCCATCCCATTGCTGGAATGGAAACAGAAACGGTTACCAAACGCCACCTAAGCTTATCTTCTATATATTGATATCATGCAAAGGCTTTCCCTTCCATGCTCAAAGTCACTGCTTCTAACTTCTCTCTATCGTTCATCTTATTCATTGTAAAATACCTTTCTGCTCGAAAAATCCACCCATCAGGATCCACACCCATGAAAATTGGCAATTCCAATCTCCGAAATGCTCAATTCCCAAATGTCTCAGTAGTAATTCCACCTCCCATAGTCTGTGACTCCATCACCTGAGACTCTTTTTGCTTCTCCTCCATTCATGAAGTAGAACACGAATCTTCCCTCCGCGCCATTAGATCCAACTTCTCCATCATAAGAGCCATTGTTTTCTCTAAGTTTCCGATCTTCTGAACTTCAATACGTATAGAGTCGATATCCTTACAGACAAGGTCCATTCTCTCCTCCAATACCTCAACCTTCTTTTGCGCCATTTTACCCCAGAATAGTCACTGCTCTGATTACCAATTTGATAGATCAAAGATAACAAATCGAGATAATGATGAATTTGGGAACCGAAATTGTAAGGAAATGCAATGAAATTCACTAACTCAGTTAATGAGAATTACAAAGAAAACAAAAAAAACAGAAACAGAGAAATAATCCAGAGTTTCGAGAGCCTGGCCTCTCCCTTTTGTTCTTCACAATTTCGATGCTCTCCCCCTCCCTCCCCTTCTCTATTTATACTTGAAGCACCAACTCAAGCTCAAACTCAACAAACAACAAACTCAACTAACCAACAAATAACAAATTCAACAGTTCCAGCTCTTCTAACTAACTCACTGCTTCAACAACCAAACAGAAACTGGAAGCTTCCATGCAACTAATCCCTCCCCAGCTTGCTTTGCCTTTGCCGCACATAAGTGCACTTAATCAATGGTCTATCAGCTACCAGATTGGTCGTCATGATCTAAATAGGAGATACTAAATAATAAATAATGCATTAATGAAACTATTAATATTTCAACACTTTTCCTCGACCTGGGACAAAAGTGTTTAAGTCCCAGCTTTCGAAAAATAAGAACGGAAGAATGGTTATTGCCGGAAACAATGGTAGAGAAAGGACGAAGGTAAGTATTGGATGACTAACGGCAACAATTGGAACGTAGCGCGTCCAACGGCGACAACTAAAACTCCGACTGACCAACGGTGATAACTAGAACACCGGACAACCATCATGAAAGATATCTCCACAGAGAAGGGCCAACGTGAGGTGAAGGCGAAGACAAGTGTTGCCGCGAGACAAAGGTGCAACAACAACGATGGTTGGAAGGTGGTTCAGCACCATAGGAAGGCGATGTCCGAAAGGTGGTGAGGCGTGGGGGCATGTTTTCCTCTTCCCCCATGCCTCCTATTATTTTTCTCTTTTTAGACTCTGATACCAAAAAACAGTTTTTTGGAAAGGAATAGAATATTTTGTTATTATGTAATGATTCTATAAAATAAGGCTCTACATTCCCTATTATATAGCCATAATGGTAGGATAAATTAGGAATAATGTCACTCTAATAAATGGACTAATTAATGAAATAAAAGAAGCTACTAAATTGGTAAACATAACCTAAATAGAAAATACTAAATAATAAATTATGCATTAATGGAAATAATAAATATTCCAACACTAGTCATAGGACTAATTACATACGATTTAAAAATCAAAAGATAAAATAAAATGTTGTAAAGTCATCAGGACAAAATAAGTTAAAATCTTTTTTTTTTTTTTTTTTAAGACAACAATAATCTTCACCTTATATTTAGTACTTAGCAAACTTAACGATAATATCAAATACAAATTTAACATCTAGACGATATCAACTAAAGGAAATCAACTTAGTTAATATAACCAAATGATTAAAAACTTATTCAAACAATTAAAAGATAAAGAGAAACAAAATAAAGATAAAAAAAAATACTAAGTGAATTATTTAAAAGATAATAGAATAAATTTTCCTATAAAATAATGATAAATATTATGCAATTTTTTTGGAAACACGAATAGAATATTAGAAACACTTTTAAATATCGGTTCGCGAACAACTCGAGCTCCGGCCCAAAAAACCTCGTTTGGTGTTCTTTATTTATTAAACAAGCCAAACTCGAGTTCAATTTTGTGTTCGTATAATATTCTAGCCGAGCTAAACTTGTTTGCCAGAAGCTTGAATATCTTTGGGAACATAAGCATATGATGTATAAAATTATAATACTTGAGCATGGCTCAAGCTTAATTGTGTTTTCGAACCAAAATCAAGTTAGAGATCTGATAGACCACTGAGTTGGATAGCATAGAAGTTTCTATTTTCTTTTGGTTATTGAGTTGTTTGAGTCGGTTAGAGTCTAGTTAAGTTGTTAGAGTATGTTTTGAGTTGTTGAGTTTGTTGGGAGTGTTCAAGTTTTCAGTATAGATAGCAGTAGAAGGTAGGAGAGAAAGGATCGAAAATTTGGAAATTGAATGGACGAGACTAGGCTCTCGAAATCCTAGCATTCATTTACTGTTTTCCTGTATTTCCATTCTTCATTTACTGTTTCAGCAATTACTCTTCATTGTTTAGTGAATTCAATTACTGTTTCAGCAATTATTTCTCTCAATTTCCCTATATTCCTCATTCTACCAGTTAAAACTTGAGTGTGTTCTATCAAATTGGTATTAGAGTAGTAACAATTCTGGGGAAAATGGCACAAAAGAAGGTTGAGGCATTGGAGGAGATAATGGATATTGAAGCTCAGAAAATTGTTGGATTGGAGAAGACAATTAATGCTATGCGTACTGAAGTTCAGAAAATCGGTGGTTTAGAGAAATCAATGGCTATTATGATGGAGAATTTAGATTTGATGCTACGTAAGGATGACTCGTGTTCTTCATCACGAATGGAGGAGAAACAGAAACAATCACAGATGATGGAGTCACAGACTATGGGAGGAGGAGTTACGACGGAAATGTTTGGGAATAGGTCGTTTCAGAGATTGGAACTACCGATTTTCACAGGAATGGATCCCGATAGGTGGGTTTTTAGGGCAGAAAGGTATTTCAAATTAAATTAGATGAACGATGGTGAGAGATTAAAAGCGGTGGCCTTGAGCATGGAAGGGAAAGCCCTAGCATGGTACCAATATGTGGAAGATAAGCTTAGATTTCATACCTAGAACGATTTCAAGTTGGCTTTCCTGCATCGATTTCGATCAAGTATGGAAGGGTCTCTGTGCGAAAAGTTTCTGGCCATACGTCAAGTAACCACTGTTGAGGACTATCAAGAGCGCTTCGAAGTTTTGGCGTCACCATTGAAGGGGCTATCGAATCAAATCTTGGAGAGCACATACCTCAATGGTTTGAAGGCTTCGATCAGAGCTGAGGTGCGATTGCTCAAACCCAACAATTTTATGGAAATGATAGAGGCTGCACGTTTGATCGAAGATAAGAACAAGGTAACAGTGTTACAATCCACGCGGGTCAGGTCAGAATCCAATGGATCATGGAGCAAATCATCGGGTTCTGGGTCGGGTACAACCTATTCAAGCCCTACGTATTCGACGAATTTCCCTACGACGATTAATAGACCTGCGAACACCTACCCATCTCCATCGCCGGCGATGACCATTCACACGACGACGCAAGCGTTGAACGGAGTCGCACCACCTACATCGATGACGACCACTAGCACAGAACCAGCACAGACGACGAATGGGTCGGAGGAATTTCTGGTTGCACAAAAACAGAACGACAACCGTGTTTACACCGACACCGAATTTTTTCATCACCGCAAAAAGGGTTTGTGCTTCAAATGTGATGAGAAATTCTCTCCTGGCCACGTGTGTAAGAATCAACATCCTAATTTACTACTATTAGATGATTCTTGTTTGATTGAAGAAGTAGGAGGTGAAGAAATAAAACAAGAACGTGGGTCATTAACAATGCAACATGAAGTTGACATTCAACCTAAAACTAAGGACCAAGTCTCGAAAGAATTCAAAAGTCATTTGAATATTTCTCCGAAACGAATGGAGGATCATGCGGATAAGAAGAGACACAAAATCGAGTACGCTAAAGGGGATTGGGGTTGAACATTCAATTAACATATGATCACCTTGAGGACAAGGTGAGAGTCTGAGGGGGCGGTATTGATAGACCACTGAGTTGGATAGCATAGAAGTTTCTATTTTCTTTTGGTCGTTGAGTTGTTTGAGTTGGTTAGAGTCTAGTTAAGTTGTTAGAGTCTGTTTTGAGTTGTTGAGTTTGATGGGAGTGTTCAAGTTTTCAGTATAGATAGCAGTAGAAAGTAGAAGGTAGGAGAGAAGGGATCGAAAATTTGGAAATTGAATGGGAGAGACTAGGCTCTCGAAATCCTAGCATTCATTTACTGTTTTCATGTATTTCCATTCTTCATTTACTGTTTCAGCAATTACTCTTCATTGTTTAGTGAATTCAATTACTGTTTCAACAATTATTTCTCCAAATTTCCTTATATTCCTCATTCTACCAGTTAATGCTTGAGTGTGTTCTATCAAGATCAAACACGGCTAAAAAATTTAAAATATAAACTAACAGAGCTTAAACACTTAAACAACTATTACTCGACTCAGCTCAACTCATTTGTAGCAATTTAGAAGTATAAATCATTCATTTTCATATCTAGGGGTTCCTACGAGTGCATTTTGGTAAGTTATTTGAAGAATAAATTTGATTCGTAAAAGGGATTTGTAAATTTTCTTAAGATAATTTCTTGAGAAAATTTACTACTTCCTTTTCAATCAAATTCCTGGTTTAAATATCTCACCCGAACAAACTCTAATACTCCTTAACATAGGGTTCATCTTGACTACGTAAAAGTCAAGATCTAATTCAATTGCTAACGACTTCCAGTCAAACTTACCCCTCTTTGTCATTGATTTTATCAAAACGAATTCCTTCGGGATATGCATATCGATGAGCCTCTGAAGAGACGTTTACAATCCTTCCCTCTCTTTTGCTTTGACGAGCCGTTTTCTTCATGGTCTCCAATAGCATATTTGTCAAAAGAAAGTGACCTATAAGGGGGAAAAGATCTTAGGAATCATCATCACGATACAAATAGCATTTATCTGTATTTATATATATTAGTTCTTCTCAAATTATGACAAAGAAACCCAAGCCTTGTAACCTAGTGATTATCTAATGTACCCAAGTGGTAGTGCACATTTAAATTTTCTGAATTTCTTGTGTATCAAAAAAATGAGAGAGAGAGAGAGAGAGACCTATGTGGTTTGTCGCAAACTGTAGTTCTATGCTGTCTTTGGACAGCGTGAAAGGGGTTGCCATTACTCCTGCATTGTTACTGATAACAAAAAAGGAAAAAAAAAAAATAGATTTTCTTTTTGTAGTAAAGGGGGCAATCGTTTGTGTTTCTGTTCCAGATTTCTGTTTCTATTCCCAGAAATCTTGGAATAAAATAGAGATTGGAAACAATTCTATTCCATTCCCAATTTTTTTGTTCTAAAAATATGAAAACAGAAACAGGTTTTTTTTGTTCCCATATTTTTGTTTCTGTTCCCAGTTTTTGGGGAACAGAAATACTAAAACATGGGGGCATCAGGCACATTAGAGCCTGATATTTGTTCTCTTCTTACATTAAAAGATTCAATGGCCGGCCGGATGAAGTATAATTGGATGCAAATTTCCATACGGATGCCATTGAACTAAGATCCAACTCCATGGCTTCAACTTTAGCAGAGGGAATATTCTTGACTATTGCCTCCTTAACCTCTTTGCCAGCAGCCATATTCCTCACACCCATGATAACATGCACTCCACGCAAAGCAAGAACACGTGCAGTTTCCGTTCCAATGCCACTCGATGCTCCTATAATCTCAACAAAAATTTTAAAATAAATAAATAAAAATGCTGTAAAGAACATATGATAATGCTTTCAATCTGTAAAAACTAGTCCAAGTTTCATGTTTAGTGTTAGAATCACAAATTTTGAAGATAAGAAAAGTGATCATATTCCGGAAACAACCAACAAAATATTTAAAAACTAAGGCACCGTTTAGTAAAGTTTAAGTACTTTTTATAATAAAAAAATAATAAATGAACATACAAGGAGAGATGATATAAAGTGATATCCCTAATCCAAGAGAATTTCGTAGAGGGTTTTCCATAATTTTTTTCGAATATATATATAAATAAAAAATAAATAAAAAGGAAAAAATATCATATTATCTTCTAAATAAGTCACCTATAATTTCTATCCTCGTGTTTCTTCTCCTTATGATTAAGCCCTTCAAATAAGATTTTAGATTTTGAATTTGCATTTGATATCATAGTTAAAGTTTAGCAAAATGTTAGTAAGCACTAAAGGATAAGTTACTCCCAAAAACAGGAAAATAATAATAAAAATAAAAAATAAAAATAGGGCACTATATATTAAGAACCCAAAATAAGAGATTATAGTTGGTTTTTCAAAAAATAAATACTTTGACTAGATTTTTTGGAAGTACTTTTTAAAAGATTAAACAAACACTATTTATTTTTAAGTAAGCATTCACGACCCCGTTTTGAGGACATAGTAACCTTAGGTGGCATCTGTTTAGTGTTTCTAGTCTCACAAAATTTTGAAAACAGTTATGCTATTTTCCCCCAAAACAATTGTTCTAAAAATATAAGAACAGAGTAGAAACAGTGTTTTTGTCTCCAAACCTTTTTTTCTTTCCCAGTTTTTGGGAACATAAACAGTAAACAAATATGGACTTGGAGCATCTCCAATAATAACCTCTATATTTTTGTTGAAATAGAGAATAATGATTCTCTACATTTGGAGAACCAAATATGCTCTCTCTAAAATAGATACTGATTTAGGTAATATCTTGGGGCTTAATTTTAAGTCAATGCCTTCACAATACTTAGATTGAGTAATACTTAGACTATGTCACGTGTTAAAAAATTACTGTTATAGAATCCCGCAACCACAAAGTAATGGTTTTATGGAATAGCATCTTTCACCAAACTTCCCTAAAATTAAGGGGGAATACACCAAAAAAAAAAAAAATCGATTATACATTATTATTCTTAAAAGTTTAGATATAGTAAAAATCAAATTCGGAATCGTTGAATTAAAGAAAGAAGATACTTGCGACGAATCAATGAGTTTATACAGTAAGATTTCGAACGGACCTGTAACAATGGCGGTAAGGCCGGAGCCATCGATTCCATGCGTGACTTCCTCGGCGGTGCTGGAGGACGAGAAACCCGACGGACCTTTTCCTCTAAACCACCACATTTTTGCCGCTCGGAAAAACTCTCTGTCGTCGTCGGATCGGAATAGGATATCTGGTGGTACCGGCACTCCCGGTCTTTGCGGTGCCGATTTGACGGTTTACAAATCAAGTACGAACCGAGAAAATCTTAGTGGAGACCATGTTTCCAACTCACCCGTTTGATGGGCGCCAGATTCTCAGAACACCATTAAATGAAATAATACACTTTTGACCCTCTAAGTGTTGTATCTCCACTTTGATATGGTCCTCATGCTAGTTTTTATTCGGCCTCCTGGATACATCTATAGAAGAAAGACTAAATTTGAAAATGACGGAGAGTTCACACTCTTTTTCTTGATTTCTCTTTAATTTTTCTTTTTTTTAATATTTTATTTAACTAAATTTTAAATATTATTAAATTTCAGTGAATTTAATTGTTATTTATTATTATAATGGATTCAATGAATTTTATAACTTTTGTATATATATACTAGTTTTAGACCCACATATTTTGCGGTTCTACTAAAAAAATGATATATTTATTTGAATGTTAGATATACATACAATTGATCTTTTAATTTTATAATTCATATATTTTGCGAAAATATAGAAAAAAGATAAAAATAGAATTACAACAACAAAAAAAAAAAAAAAAAAATAATGTCAATCTTTAAAACTTTTAATGTCATCACCTATATTTAATTTTAGAAAAAAGTAAATAAGTTTCTAAAGGGATTTTTCAAAAAAAATTATTTATTTATTTTTTTCATATAATAGTTTTAAATTAATATAATAGGTCTTTTTTTAATATTATTTAATAGTTTCTATTATTTGGTTAAAAATTAATGGAATACTTTTTTGAGCAAATGCAATTTAATAAATTTTATATGTAATTAATAAATGAAGAGATAAAAATTTATTAAATGGTTAGACAGAGAGAAGGCGAGGAAGAGATAAGTCACATATAATTAATTATAATAAAAACAACCATGAACTATATGGGTAAGTTTCAGTGATACTCCTTGTCATTTGAAAAACTTACAACGATATCCTGTGTCATTTGAAAAATATCTCCGACACCCTTTTCGTTTGATGTTAAATATAAAATTACTTATTTATCCTTATTACTTTACTATTAAAAATTTAGTTAAAACTATCTAATAAAATAATTACTTTATAACCATCTTAAAAGAATTAATTGTTTGTTGTTTTTATTTTGTTTGTTCTTTATTATATTTCTGTTTTATCTGTTGCTACTTTTTCTTAAATGTTTTTTCTTATTTTCTTACATAAAATATGCATAAAAAGACAAAAAAATATTAAAAATGAGAATTATTGTGTTGATAGAAATCGAAGAAAATTAATTAGACTAGTTTGAGTTTAAAGATTTATTTAAACTTAGGTACCTTCTTTGGACGACCCGTCTTCGTGTGCCTAACACCTTCCCCGAGCATAACCGACTTTCAAACTTTAAAGAAATCTTTGGTTACGATCAATTCTTTTTCAAGTCAAAACTTGGGCCATTTCAAAATAAAAATTATTTTTTCTAAATACAGGTGACCTAGCACACCATTTAACTCAATACTAGGTTTCGACTCTATTTTTTCAAACAAATCTAGGCCCAAAGAACGTTTTCAAAATCGGAGCCTAGAAAAGCTCCTACAACTATGTTTTCTAAAATGAACGGATTTTGAGAGGGAGGAAACCAAATCGCATCTTCCTCTTCTTTTGCTTTCTTCTTTCTTCCAAAATCTGGGGGGCGTATGGCCCCTCTGTTACAATTATTGATAATTTTTACGAAAAAATAAAAACAAAAACATTTTTAAATCCTAAATTCCATATATATATGGCCCTTCAACTCAATTTTTTTAATCAACCCCTCTAATTTGTAACAGTTATTTTAAGTGGCCCTTCTGTTAGAATTAATGTTTATTTTGACTGAAAAAATTATACTTGACCCCTAAAGTTTTACTGAAAAAATTAATTTAGGGCAAATGTCGAAAAACAAACCAGAGCTGTTCCCATATTATTGTTTTTGTTGAAAGTTTTCTTAAGAATGGAAACAAACAGAAACACATAGGTTGTGTTTGTTTAGTGTTCCTTTTTTTTTTTCTTTCCATATACGTTCCTAAATTTTTGTTTCTGGTCCATGTTGGTGGGACTAACAGTTTGTTTTGTTATTCTGAACCTAAATTTCTTTTTCTATTCTTCTAGGAAGTGGGAACAACAAAATTTTGCTTTTGTTTAGTTTATTTTCAATGTTTTTCGAGGAAAAAGGGACAATTCTTCAACAACCCCTTCTTTTATGTTAAATATGAAATTATTTATTTGTCTCTTTTACTATACTATTAAAAATTAATTAAAACTATCTAATAAATGAATTGCACTTATAGCCCTCTTAACGATATGATATCTTGGTCGAGTATGATTTTTGTTTTTAAATTTGTTTATATAATACATTTTCAATTCTATTTTTATTACTTTTAGGATCAAATGATGATTGTTATATTTTTTTAGTATTTAAAGAGTACGTGGTGCGAAATTTTTGAATCTTAAAATTATTTTGAGAATTAAACAATATTGACTTATGTAATATATATTCTAAATTTTTTATTAATTTTGGGATCAAATTATACTTTTTTTTTACAATTTTTTAGTATTTAAAGAGCACTTGGTGCTAATTTTTTGAAATTTAAAATTATTCTAAGAATTAATTTTTTATTTATGGAATTTAGTTATACATTTTTTAATTGTTTGTTGAAGTATTCATACGAGACTTTATTAGTAATAGCTTCACTCAGATTCATAAACAATAGACTTATGAATTTTCTAATTGTTATTTTTAACTCTTTGTTATGTTTGTCCATCTTAAGATCTTTTGTAAATGGAATTGCTTGTATGAAAAAAAATATATTATATTTTTTACATTATTTCTATCAACACTTATATGAGAAACAAATAATATTAAAAATTAAAAAAGAAAAAAAAAATTAAAATAAAAAATTCAGTAAGTGATTCATTTATAATTTTTCGTTATATATTATGAAAAATTATCTTTTATAAATGAAAAATGTCATTGCATCAAATGTGTACATATCTATATCTAATATCTATCTAATAGTAAAACCTAATAGTGGAAGACATTGTATTAGAATGAAGGAGAGCTAAGTATTGCCCATCACTTCACTCCTATTCTTCTAATGAGATGGATGGCTAAGATCATTGCTAATTCCTCCATTAATGGTCACAATTTCTAAATTAATGGTTCACTTATTTCTCAATTACTATCTTTGATGGCCCTTTACTTTCCTATCTCTTCACCTATTCTTAATTGTCATAATTTTTAGGAAAAAGTACAATTTAGACCCTCTAACTATTGACACATTTCTAAGTGGTCCCTCTAAATTTAAACGTTTCATTTCAAACTCTCTACGTATCATAACATTTCTAAATGGTCCTTCCGTTAGAAAATCAATTAAAACTAACGGAATTTAGAGGCAAAATGGTCTTTTCATGTTTTTAAAATTTTTTAATTATTTTTAATATTTTTTTTAATCTCTCTCTCCTTCTCACCACCTCCCTCTCCCTTTCCCCGCTACCTCCATCTCCCTCTTCTTCCCTTTTCCCTCTCTCCCTCCTACCCACCCCCTGCAACAGTGGGTGATTTTTCACCCCCTGTAACATGGGGTATATTCTACCCCCGCAACAGGGGTTGAACTCACCCCCTATTACGGGGAGAGGGAATGAGGGAGAGGGAGGTGGCGGGAGAGAGAGATGAAGGGGAGGAAAAGAGAGATTAAAAACAAATTAATTAAAAATGATTAAAAATTTTTAAAAATATGAATTGACCATTTTGCCCCTGAGATTCTGTTAGTTTTAACAAATCTCTAATGGAAGGACCATTTAAAAATGTTATGATACGTAGAGGATTTGAAATGAAATGTTTAAACTTACAGGGACCACTTAGAAATGTGTCAATAATTAGAGGGTCTAAATTGCACTTTTTTTTAATTTTTATATTAATGGTTCACTTATTTCATAATTGTTATATTTGATGCCCATTCACTTCCTCATACAATTAGTGTTTCATCGGTTTTGAAGGAGGGAGAGGGAGGTGGCGGGAGAGAGATAGGAATGGGAGGAAGAGAGAGATTAAAAAAAATTTAATTAAAAATGATTAAAAAAAAATTGAAGATGTGAAAAGACCATTTTACCCCTGAGATTCTGTTAGTTTTAACAGAATCTCTAACGGAGAGACCATTTAGAAACGTTATGATACGTAGACGATTTGAAATGAAACGTTTAAACGTAGAGGGACCACTTAGAAATGTGTCAATAATTAGAGGGTTTAAATTGTACTTTTTCTTAATTTTTATATTAATGCTTCACTTATTTCATAATTGTTATCTTTGATGCCCATTCACTTCCTCATACAATTAGTGTTTCATCGGTTTTGAACAATTGTTTTAAAATGAAATATACCTTCGTGGCATTGATATATCGATCAAATTTGTAGTCAATTGCTCCTTCACATTCTTTTTTGTTATTTTTGAAGGAGAGTTATTTGTTTAATCATTACTACACAATTAAGCCAGGTTAGATTTTCATCATGTTTTGTTGCACATTATAAAATTAATTTAGTTTTTTCCAAGCTACTGAATTGTTTTTAAATGATATTTGAAGCAAAATAAATTATTCTTGAATTTGATACATTAATTTAGTCTGTGTGTTTTCAATCAACAAATGATTCATATGTGTTCGAAGAAATACTTGAATGAAAAATATTAATTTATTTATTTTTTTCAATTCTTGAATGTTGTGTTTCTAATTTCCCAATGTTTGGATCCATTAATTTTGTATATGTGTTTCTTATAACCAAGGCTCCATACGTGTTTGATGAAATACTTGAACGAAAAATATTAGATTGAATAGATTGTTTTCGCTTTTCCTATGCTTGAATGTTGTTTTCCCTATCTCTTCACTCCTATTCTTCTAATGAGATGGATGGAAAAATCATTGCTAATTCCTCCATTAATGGTCACATTTTCTAAATTAATGGTTCACTTATTTCTCAATTACTATCTTTGATGGCCCTTCACTTGCCTATATCTTCACCTATTCCTAATGGTCATAATTTTATATTAATAGTTCACTTATTTCCAAATTACTATCTTTGATGCCCTTTCACTTCCTCATGCAATTAGTATTTCATTGTGTTGATCCTAAGATTTTGATGAACAATTAAGTGTTGATGTTTTGGTGGAACTAATGTTTTAATTGAGTGTTTCAGTTATTTAAGTTCTAGTGATGAAGATGCAAATTAATTGGATGCCAAATGATGATATCGAAGATGATGAAGAATTAAGAGTTTAAAGAAATTAGATAAAACAACTCAGGTGAATTTTAACTCTTAATGTCCCAATTAAGAACACACACATCGTACAAAATGTATTTTATTATTTATGTGTGTTTTGATTAAATAAAATTATTTGCTCCTATGTAATTTGAAAAGAAATATTTTTGATTGACTAAAATAAAATATAAGAATATTAGTGGAGCTTATTTAGAAGAGAAAATGGTTAAAGAGGCGAAAACGTAAAAGAAAATAAGTTAAAAACGTGTTCAAAAGAGAGATCCAGAAGACATCAGTCGACTGATGAGTCGGCCGAACCATGCTGCTAAAAGATCGTGTATCTCTAAATCGACCGACAGGTCGACTGGCCAAGAGGAGCTGAACTCTCTGAATCTATAAATCGACCGATAGGTCAACCGGTGAAGGAAAGACGAACTCTCTGCATCAACAAGTCGACCGACAGGTCGACCGATGAACGCCTTGGGCTATAACCTGAATCTACCAGTCGACTGGTCGGTCGACCAGACTCGCTGTTTCAGGATTCTGATTTATTCGAGATTATATCCAAAAGTAGCCGTTCTTGGTTGGAATTTGAGAGATATTTCGGGGATATTTTCTATATTTAAGATATGGTTCACATATTAATTAAATCCTATTAATATGGTTTATTGAATATTAATATTTCTCAATTTGGTACTTAAAATTGATTTTATTCTTATTTATGGACATTGAGAAATATTTGGGGTGGTTTAATTGAGAGATTTGAAAGCTGTTTTTAAGTGAATTGAACCTAAATGAAGTCATTATGATATAAGGGGTCTATATGTATTATTAATTATCATGACACATGTAAATTAGCTGTTAGAAGGCTGATTTCATACTCTTATATATTGATCTGCGAATTTCTTATATAAAAAATTAATCATTATTAAGAGAGAGAAAATGTTAAGATCATTCTTGAGCTTTTATAAGAGTCATCATACTGAAATATTATGAGCTTTTCTGATAGACGATCTTGAGGATCAATTGCTATTAATCTTTGCTGATATCAGATTTGAAGTTACATTGTTCTAATCATTCTTTCTGTAAATTCCGAGTGAGATCTTTTTAATTATATTCTTTCATTGCATTATTTGATTATTGTTTGGAAATTAATCTTAGAAATTGTTTCTTCGTGGCATTAATATACTGATCAAATTTGTAGTCAATTGCTCCTTCACATTCTTTTTTGTTATTTTTGAAGGAGAGTTTTTTGTCTAATCATTACTATACAATTGAGTCAGGTTAGATTTTCATCATGTTTTGTTACATATTGTAAAATTAATTTAGTTTTTTCTAAGTTACTGAATTGGTTTTTAATAATATTGAAGCAAAAATATTTATTCTTGAATTTGATATATTAATTTTGTCTGTGTGTTTCCAATAAACAAATGCTTCGTATGTGTTCGATGAAATACTTGAATGAAAAATATTAATTTAAATGTTTTTTTTTTCAATTCTTGAATGTTGTGTTTCTAATTTCTCAACGCTTGAATCCATTAATTTTGTATATGTGTTTCTTATAACCAAAGCTCCGCACGTGTTCGATGAAATACTTGAACGAAAAATATTAGATTGAATAGATTGTTCAATTTTTCTATACTTGAATGTTGTTTTTCCCATCTCTTCACTCCTATTCTTCCAATGAGATAGATGGCAAGATCATTGCTAATTCCTCCATTAATGGTCACATTTTCTAAATTAACAGTTTACTTATTTCTCAATTACTATCTTTAATGACCCTTCACTTGCCTATCTCTTCGCCTATTCTTAATAGTCATAATTTTTATATTAATGATTCACTTATTTCCTAATTGCTATCTTTGATGCCCTTTCACATTCTCAGGCAATTAGTATTTCATCGGTTTTGAACAATTACTTTAAAATGAAACATCAATTACTTTAAAATGAAACATACTTTCGTGGCATTGATATACCGATCAAATTTATAGTCAACTGCTCCTTCACATTCTTTTTTGTTATTTTTGAAAGAGGTTTTTTTGTTTAATCATTACTACACAATTGAGTCAGGTTAGATTTTCATCATGTTTTGTTACATATTGTAAAATTAGTTTAGTTTTTTCTAAGCTATTGAATTGGTTTTTATTAATAATTGAAGCAAAATGATTTATTTTTAAATTTGATATATTAATTTAATTTGTGTGTTTTCAATCAACAAATGCTTCGTATGGGTTCGATGAAATCTTGAATGAAAAATATTAATTTAAATGTATTTTTTTTTCAATTCTTGAAGGTTGTGTTTCTAATTTCCCAATGCTTAAATCCATTACTTTAGTATATGTGTTTCTTATAACCAAGGCTCCGTACGTGTTCGATGAAATACTTGAATGAAAAATATTAGATCGAGTAGATTGTTTTCAATTTTCATATGCTTGAATGTTGTTTTTCCCATCTCTTCACTCCTATTGTTCTAATGAGATGGATGGCTAGATCATTGCTAATTCCTCTACTAATGGTCACATTTTCTAAATTAATTGTTCACTTATTTCTCAATTAGTATCTTTGATGGCCCTTCACTTTCCTATCTCTTCATCTATTCTTAATTCGCATATTTTTTATATTAATGGTTCACTTATTTTCTAAATGCTATCTTTGATGCTCTTTCACATCCTCAGGCAATTAGTATTTCATCGGTTTTGAACAATTGCTTTAAAATGAAACATACTTTCGTGGTATTGACAACTGATCAAATTTGTAGTCAATTACTCCTTCACATTCTTTTTTGTTATTTTTGAAGGAGGGTTCTTTGTTTAATCATTACTACACAATTGAGCCAGGTTAGATTTTTATCATGTTTTGTTGCATATTGTAAAATTCATTTAGTTTTTTTCTAAGCTACTGAATTGGTTTTTAATAATAATTGAAGCAAAATAATTTATTCTTGAATTTGATATATTAATTTAATCTGTGTGTTTCCAATCAGCAAATGCTTTGTATGCATTCGATGAAATACTTGAATGAAAGATATTAATTTAAATGTTTTTTTTTTTCAATTCTTAATTGTTGTGTTTCTAATTTCTCAATGCTTGAATCCATTAATTTAATATATGTGTTTCTTATAACTAAGGCTCCGTACGTGTTCGATGAAATACTTGAACGAAAAATATTAGATCGAATAGATTGTTTTCGATTTTTCTATGCTTGAATGTTGTTTTTTCCATCTATTCACTCTTATTGTTCTAATGAGATGGATGGCAAGATCATTGCTAATTCCTCCATTAACAGTAAGATTTTCTAAATTAATGGATAATTTATTTCTTAATTACTATCTTTGATGGCTCTTCACTTGCCTATCTCTTCACCTATTCTTAATAGTCATAATTTTTATATTAATGATTCACTTATTTTGTAAGTGCTATCTTTGATGCCCTTTCACATCCTCAGACAATTAGTATTTCATCAATTTTGAACAATTGCTTTAAAATGAAACATACTTACGTGGCATTGACATACCGATCAAATTTGTAGTAACTGCTCCTTGACATTATTTTTTGTTATTTTTGAAGGAGAGTTCTTTGTTTAAAATCCCTTTTAAATGATAAATAAATAAATAAAACAATAAATGTTTCACTTACTAGATTTTTTATTTTTTTAAACAAAATATTTATTTTTTATCTTTTATATTTTTTGTTACTCATACTTACTAGACTTTCTATTTAAAAAAAAAAAAATTATCATTTTGTTTCTTTATATTGTTTGTTTCTCATATAAGTGTTAATAGAAGTAATGATTTTTTTTAATCGTTTTATGAAAATAATTTCATATACAAAATGAGATAAAAAGTACAAATATAATAAAGAGTAAAAACATAACAATTGAAAAATCCACAAGCTCATTGTTTTTTAATTTGAGTGAAAATATTACTAAATAAATTCTAATCTGAAAACTTCATCAAACGATTGGAAAAAAAAATTATAACTAAATAAAATAGTTTATATATAAATTGTAAGTAAATTTCATAAATAAAAAAAAAATAGTTCTTGGAATAATGTTAAATTTCAAAAAATCAGTAGCAATTTTCTTTATATACTTAAAAAATTGTGACAAACCATCATTTGATCCCAAAAGTAATTAAAAAATAGAATTGAAAATTATTACATAAACCAATAATATTTGTTGATCCTAAAATTTTGATAAACAATTAAAGGTTGAAGTTTTTTATGGAACTAAAGATTTTATTGAGTGTTTTAGTTTCGTAGTTCCAGTGATGAAAATGATCATGAAGATATTGTGACAATACTAAAGATGATGACAAAGATGATGGAAGATTAAGAGTTTGAAGAAATTTAAGAATCTAGGGAAAACAACTCAAGTCAAATTCTAACTCTTAATATCCCAATTAGGATCACACACGACACAAAATTATTTTTATAAATATAGGTGTTTTTTATAGGATCCTAATTAGTTAAATTATTTGCTCCTATGTGTAATTGAAAAAGAAATGTTGATAATTAATTAAAATTAAATTTAAAAATTTAGTGGAGTTAACTGAGAAAAGAAATTTGTTAAAGGGGCGAAAACATTGAAGAAAATGGATTAAAAATGAATTTTGAAAAGGTTCTCAACATTAACTAGTTGACAGGTAAGTCGACCGGAGTATAGAAGGTGAAGTTGCTGAATCTCTCGGTCAACAGGTAAGTCGACCTGAGCTTAAATGGTGAACTCTCTGAATCTCTAGGTCGACTGATATGTTGACTCATGAAACTCTCTGAATCGTCCGGTTGACAGTTGAAGTATGAGCAGTCGACCGATGGACGAAGAATTTTTAGCTTGGCTACATCCTGAATCGATCAGTCGACAGGTGACCTTTGGTCAGTCGACTTATAAGACTGTTTCAGGATTTTGTGGAATTCCGAGATATCTTAGGAATCTGAAGTGTTTTTAGTTATTTAAATGATATCTAAGGTCCTGTTTGGTAACTGTTTCCATTCCAGAAATTCCCATCTCATTCCCAGATTTTTGGGAATTCTGTTTGGGAATAACGTTTGGTAATTTTTGTTTCCATTTCCATTTAATTCCCATTTGAGAATTGTGCCCACTTTTTTCTTAAGAAATGAGAAACAAAAAAAAGTTGTTTCTCATTATTCCCATTTCATTCCCAAAACACACGGTCACTGTTTATTCGCTGGCCGATCACCGTCCGCCACCGGCGGCCATCTCCGGCGTCCATCGCCGGTCACCGTCCGGTCGAAAAATTTCCAGGCCACTTCCAGTCGTCACCCACTGTAACCACCCGCCACCTCTGTCCGACCGTCGTCGGCGCCGGCGACACCTCCGTTCGGACGTCGTCGGCGCTGTAGCCACCGCCATCCGTGGGCGAGGGCGCCGGTACGATGACACCACTGCCGTCTGGCCAAAAAAAAAAAAAAATATTTTAGGATAAAATCGTTACCAAACACAATTCTTTTCCTAAAAAAAAAAAAAATTATCGTTACAAAACGCGATTCTACTCCCAAGAAGAAAACAAAATTTCCATCCCATCCCATCCTACTGTTGGAATGGAAACAGAAACGGTTACCAAACGCCACGTAAGTGTTCCTATAGATATGGTTCTAATATTTTTTATGTTTATTAATTTGGTACGTATAATTCTTTCAATCCTATTCAATTATGTTTGAAGAAAAAATTTGAGGGACTTCATTGAAAGTTTTAAAAGATATTTTTGAGTGAATTATATCAGAAATGAATCATTATGATATAGAGGGTCTATTGGTGCAATTAAACGTCATAATTTATGGAAACTAGCCGTTGGAGGGTTTGTTTTATTCCCTTTTAAATAGACTTGTATTTTTTCACATTTGAGTTGGACACATCTAGAGAATTATTTTGAGCTATTCAGCTTTTGAGCTTTCTAAGAGTTATCATGCTGAGTGTATTGTGAGATCTTTCTTGAGATTTGTTCTTGAGAAATATTTGTTATGGATTATTACTACTACCGATCTAAAGTGTCATTATTATTCTAATTATCACTCTTTCGGTGGATTCCTGGTGAGATTATTCCAAGTTATTTGTTTATTTGTTATAATTATTATTTACTTGGAATTTGATATTTGAAATTGTTTTTTGATTTTTTATTGAAAAATATTTTTTGAAACAATTTCTTGAAGAAATCTGATTACGTGCTACCCAATTTTTTGTTTAAAATCAGATTTTGAATATCTCACTTTTCTATCACTTGTTTTGGAATATTAATTGAGTTTTAATTTATTTGGGGTGGTAGAAGTTCCGAGTGAGAAAAATCGCTTATCAATTTGTAATTGGTGAGTTGAGTAATGGATTGAATACTATTGGGAGTATTTAATCAAAGGGTAGTTGATTTTAGTATCTTCTTGTAAAGAGATTGAGGTAGTAATTCTTCCTTGATTGAATTGATTTGTGAGCAATTTTGTAACGGTTTAATCCTTATCGGGTAAAAGGGTATTTGGAGTGTTTGTGAGGTTTTGATTCTTTAACCTAAGGTACAAAAAGAATTAGGCTATTCTTGAACCTGTAAAAAGTAGAGGTTATTCCTGAGCCTGAGAAAAAGAATTTGTAAAAGTTGATTCTAAGCTTGTGAAAAGAATCATTGTGAGAATTTGATTCCTACCTTTTAAAAGAATCTTGAGTTTAGTGGGTGCGACACTCCGTAGAGCTCAGGGGACTGGATTAACCAAGTGTAACTTGGTGAACCAATATAAATTTATGGTGTGCTGCTATTTTTTATTATTTATTTTTGTTATTTGGTGTGCACCTAGTTGATATTATATTTCCTTTATTATATAAAGACAATAATTAATTTATGATTAAAATTAATGATTTGGATTTTTGAAGTATTTTCTCTGATAATGTTTTATCTACCCAATTCACCCCCCTCTTGGGAAGTTCACTAGGCCAATAATATTTAATTCTCAAAATAATTTTAAATTTAAAAAATTCAGCATTAAGTACCTTTTAAATACTAAAACAATATGTAGCAATCAACAATTGATCCAAAAAGTAATAAAAGAAAAATTAGAATTGAAAATGTATTACATAAACAAAATTTAAATAAAAAAATCAAATTTGTCCAATAAAAACAACAAACAAAAAGATTTTAACTATGAAAAAGTATATAAAAACATTCATAACTTAGGAAAAGATCTCAAAAATCTTCTTTGGGGAAACATCTTTAAAACATTTAGTTAAGAAATAAAACTTTAAATTTTTGCTAGTTTGGAAAAATAAGGGTTTGGAATAGGAGAGTAAAAGGGTTTGGAAGATGACATCAAAGACAATTTTTATAAAATTTATTGGAAATGAAATATATATATATATATATATATATATATATATATATATATATATATATATATATATATATATATATATATATTAAAACAATTGAGAAAGGATGAATTTAAAAAGGGGTTTTTAAGAACACACAATCCTTTCTTTCTTTTTTAAAAGAACTTGTTCTAAAAAAATTTAAAACAATCATTTTTTGAAAAAAGTAGAAAACTTTAAAAAAAAAAAAAAAACAATTTTTTTTCAAGGAAACCTTTAAAATCATTTTTTGAAAAGAAGAAACTTCATTTTCAAGAATAGTTTAAAATTAAAAAAAAAAATAGAAAAAATAAGGACAAAACATATTTTATGAAAAGCAAAGTAAATAGTGTTTTTGTAAAACTATTGTTAAAGACAGCTTTTAGAAAAAGATATGTTGGCCCAGTGAGCTACTTAAGAGGGAGGGTGAATTGGGTAGTATTAAAAAATTATCAGAATAATAATAATATTTCAAAAATTCAAACAATTAATTTTATCTTAAAATTAATTATTATCTTTATAGTAGCGGATATATATTATCAACTAGATGCACACCAAACAACACTATAAGTAAAATAAATAAGGCAGCACACCATGATATATCCTGGTTCACCAAACTACTCTTGGCTAATCTAGTCCTTTGAGCCCCACGAAAATTTGCACCCACTAATCACTAAAATTCCTTTAAACAGGTAGGAAGCAAATCTTTACATAATGATTCTTTTCATAAGCTTAGAATCAACATTTATGGCATGTTTGGTTGGATGGAATGGAATGAGGGTGGAATGGAATGGAAGAAGTAATGGAATAAGAAAAGGAATTGAATGGAATTGTGAATGGAATCACTATTTCATTCTCTTGTTTGGTTGGTATGGAATGAAAGAAAGAATGGAATAGTGAAATATAGTAAAATTTCTATTTTGCCCTTATAAAATTATTATTCCATTCTCTTCTTGGTTGGTTATTATAAAATTTTATTATATTTCACTATTCTATTCCTTTCCTCATTTTATTATATTTTACTATTCAACTCAATTTTAATATTTCGTTCTCTAATTTCTACTTTTGTTCTCAATTTTCAGTTTCTATTCTTTAATTTTTGTTTTTATTCTCAATTTTCAGTTTCCTTTTTCAATTTTTCGTTATCTATTTTTCTATTTTTTGTTCTCAATTTTCAGTTTATGTTCTCAATTTTTTATTTTTGTTCTCAATTTTCTGTTTTTATTCTCAATTTTCGGTTTCCGTTCTTAATTTTCTATTATCTAATTTTATGTTTTTGTTCTCAATTTTCTGTTTCTATTATCTAATTTTATATTTTTGTTCTCAATTTTCAGTTTTCGTTTTCAATTTTTCATTTTCTAATTTTATATTTTTGTTCTCAATTTTCAGTTTATGTTCTCAATTTTCAGTTTATGTTCTCAATTTTCTGTTTCTGTTCTCAATTTTCTGTTATCTAATTTTATGTTTTTGTTCTCAATTTTTAGTTTTTGTTCTCAATTTCCTGTTCTCTAATTTTCTATTTATGTTCTCAATTTTCGGTTTATGTTCTCAATTTTCTGTTTCTATTATCAATTTTCAGTTTTTGTTCTCAATTTTCTAATTCTGTTCTCAATTTTCTATTTCTATTATCAACTTTCTGTTCTCTAATTTCAATTTATGTTCTCTAATTTCTGTTTTTGTTTTCAATTTTCAATGGTTTAATTACAAAGGCTATCATGTAATTTAAGATATTGATTCCATTGGGTTGGAATCCCATTCCACCCCATCTCAAATGGAATCCCATTCCATCCAATTTCATTCCAATGGAATCACAAGTGATTCCATTGGAGAACCAAATAACGGAATAGGAATCGAGGGCGGAATGCGATTCAATTTCTCCCTCGATTCCATCTAACCAAACATGCCGTTTCAAATTTTTTTCACAAGCTAAGGAATAACCTCTTCTTTTTCTCAGGCTCAAGAATAACCTCTATTTTTTATAGGTTTAAGAATAACCTAATTCTTTTTATACCTTAGGCTAAAAAATTAAAACCTCATAGAAGCACTCCAACTATCCTTTTTCCAGGTAAGGATAGAATCTTAACAAAACACTCACAATTAATTCTATAAAGGAAGAATTAACACCTCAATCTCTTTACCGGAAGAGATTGAAACCAAGCTACCTCTAATTAGATACTCCTAATAATACTTAATCCGCACACAACTTACCAATTACAAGAAATTGATAAGTTATTCCCACTCGGAGATTCTACCACCTCAAATCAATTTAAACTCAATTAATGTCCCGATAATTACTAGTGATAGAATTAAGTGAGGAAATAAAAATTTGATTATAAAAATAATGTGAGTGACACAAAATTGAGCACGTAATCAGATTATCTCACAAATCGTTTTTAAAAGAATTTTTATGCTTTTAAAGTTAAAAAACGATTTCTCATACAATCAATTAACCAAGCAAGCAAAGATAGCAATAGACTCAATTAAGAATATGCTTGGAACGCTTTTACCAAGAAAATATAAAAATCTGATTATGATAAATATGAATAGCACACAAAAAAAAAATGTAATCAGATTTTTACCAAAAATAGTTTTAAAATATTTTTATGCGATTTAAAGTTAAGAAAACGATTTTATCAAGATCTTATCAACCAAGCAAATATAGAAAAATAAATATGCAGTAAAGATTAATAGTTTAGAAAGATCTCACCCAGATAACACCGAAGAATTATAGATTGGAACGCTAGACAGCTCAACTCGGTGATGCTTACACGATCAGTGCTTTAACTCAAAAACTCCTCAATAATTAATCTCGCAATTTGATCTCCCAAAATAATATCAGATTGATTACTCTTATAAAAACTTATGAACTGAATAGTTCTTGATATGATGTATATGTTATGTGAAATCCGTAAGTTTATATATAGGGAATTGAAACAAGCCCTCCAACGGCTAATTTTTAAATGATAAGTATCTAATAAGCACCTATAGACCCCATATATCATTATCTTTCATTTTAGGTATATTTGACTTAATTATAGCTTTCAAAACATTCGAATTAGTTCCTCAAATATTTCTCAAACCCAAATCAATAGGATAGAAAGAATTATATGAACTAATTTGAGAAATAACGGATGACAAAATATCAATGATATATCTTTAATACTATCATATCCCTAAAATTTCTCTCATATCTCAACCATAAACGGCTAGTAATGACTACTATTTGATCAGAATCCTCAAAATTCTCTAAACCTGAAACACACTCATCAGTCGACCGACCAACGCCCATAAGTTGACCGCTCAATTCAGGATACTAGCCAAGCCAAAATTCCATCGCCCAATGGTTGACCGCCCATCTATCACCTGTTGACTGGACGATACAAAGAGTTTCATAAGTCGACCTATCTGTCGACCTAAAGATTCAGGGACTTCATATTCTATGCATCGGTCGACTTACCTGTCAACTTATCAATGTTGAAATCTTCTCCTTAATTCGTTTTGAATTTATTCTCATCGACGTTTTCGCCCCTTTAACTGATTTATTTTCTCGGTTAACTTCACTAAATACTTAAATTCAATTAGAATTAATTATCAATATTTCTCTTTCAATTACACATAGGAGCATATAATTTCACTTATTAGGATCCTATCAAAACACACATAAATTTAAAAAAACATTGTGTCATGTGTGATCCTAATCGGGATACATTAAGAGTAAAAATTAATCTGAGTTGTTTTCCTCTAAATTCTTCAAAATCTTCGGTCTCTTAGGTGGCGTTTGGTTAGTGTTCCCACCTTTTTCAACCCAACTGGGATGGGTTGGGTTGAGAATTTTATTTCCTTTTGAGAACAAAATTACGTTTAGTAACGACAATTTTTATTTTGTGCTGATAACAGAATCGTGTTTGGTAACGATTTTATCCTAAAGCTATTTTTATTTTTTTTTTATATTTTTTTTTTGTTTTGGCGACAGCGGCGGAGGTGGGCGGCGGCAGCGGAAGGTCACCGGAGGTGGCCGGTGATGGCGGACGGTCGCCGGACGGCGGCGAGTGGTGGTGGTCGGCCGGCGAATGAAAACGGAAGTTGAGAACTTTGGGTTGAGTTTTTTGGACAAAAAAATAATAATTTTTTTTGTTTCTGGTTTCTTTTGAATTTTGAGAATCAATTCTTATTTTTTGGGTTGGGTTGAGTTGAGTTTTATGTTTACCAAACGCATTCCCAAAAATCAAACCCAAAATTTTTGGGTTGGGTTAGGTTGGAATAGAATGGAAATACTAACCAAACGGGCCCTTAATGTCCATTGTCTTTGTCAGTCTCTTTAGTATCCATAACTCTTTTTACTTAATTCTTCATGATAAATCATCAATGGAACTTTAATACTGAAACAATCAATAAAATCATTAGTTCCACAAAAAATATCAATATTTAATTGTTCATCAAAATCTTAGGATCAACAAGACATAATACATTTTTACAAAAATATTTAAAAGAAAAAAAAGTGTTTAAAGACATGAAAAATAGTTTTTAGAAAAAATAAGTTTACAAAAAAATACTAAAAACTATTTTTTTAAACATTGTGTTTAGAAACATTCCTTTTAAAGGCATTTAAGTTTAAACAAATACATTTTAAAGATTTTTAAATTTAGAAAAAGAAATTTAAAGATATTTAAGTTTAGAAAAAATATATTTTAAAGGCATTCCCCTTTCAAATAAAAAAGAAACTTAAAGATCATTTCTTTAAAATTGAAGTTTATTTTTTAAAAGTAAAACACAAAGTCTTTTTCATTAAAAAATAAAAATAAAAATTTCTATGTAAAACTCATTTTTCCTTTCTAGATTTTTTGTTTTTTGTTTGTTTAAGAAAAATACGAACAAAACATGATACTAATGGTAATGATATGCACATTTTATTATTGTCAAGAACACTACAACCAAACTCACTTGCTTAGTGATATGTGTGATTTACCTATATATTTCCAAATCACTTTTGTTAGTTTTAGAGTATTTTTTATAGCGTTTTTATTATATTTTAATTAGTTTTTAATTTTTTTGTATAAATCAGGTGTATGGGGTGAAAAGGTAGGAAAATGGAGCGTAAACGATTAGATCGAACCAAAAACGGTCGAAGAACGGGAAAAAACAAGCTCGAGGGCATTATTCTGAAAGAAGCCCACCGCCGCGGTGTCCAGACCTTCGCCACGGCAGTGAAAATGTAGAGAGGGTCATTTCTTGTTGAACGTCCACCGCCACGGCAGTGAAAATGCAAGATGGTCACCAAGTCCACCTCTGTTTTCGCCACCTAGGCAATCAGCCAACTGACCTACTCACCGCGGCGGCGGCGGCAGTGAATCCCACCACCGCGACGGTGACTTCTGCACAGTTTAGATATTTTTTAGGATATTTTACCTATTTAATCCGTTCTCCTCTCTCATTTTCAGTCTCTCTTGCATGCTACCACCCTTAGAACATATCTAGGGGTGGATTAAGGGGTTTTAGAGGGAGATCTCATATCCCGAAGGAGAAGAAGACTGCAAAGCGATCATTGAAAGTTCTTAGCGACAAATCTTCGGACTAGGCTAAGTTCTTCGATTTCTTCCTTTATTTATTTAACTTAGGAATTTGTGAGCATGTTTAGCTCATGTTTTATTGTAAATATGGTTATGGCCATTAGTTAAACATGGATTGTTTAGGGATTAACAATATATTTATAAATATGTGGTTCGTATGATATCGGTGTTTCGTTTATGTATATTCTTCAAAGTTTGATTGTATTTGTCGTATTGTTTGTTTATTATGTTTAGATAGATATATCGAGAATTTGGAGTTTGACACTCAGAAGAGATAACCCCGGATTCGGACTAGGGTAAACAACGCAACGATCCAATAACCCGAGAGAGAGTTGGATTGTGGACAATCGATGACATTGGGACAAGACTCACGTGACCTAGGGTCGTTAAGATGTTGAGGGGGACTTTTTCATTTACACGAAGTCGCGTATTCCCCCATCTTACACTCGGGAGAGGTGGCGGGAGAGTTTATGAATTGAGATTGTCGATAGGGTAAACATAACGCGACGATCCAATAACTCGGGAGGGAGTTGGATTGTGTGCAATCAATGACGTTGGGGAGAGACTCACGTGACCTAGGGTCATTAAGATGTTGAGGGGGACTTCTTCGTTGACACGAAGTCATGTATTCCCTTGTCTTACACTCGAGAGAGGTGGCAGAGGAGTTTACGAACTGAGATTGTCAAATAGGTTGAACACCGTAAACGTAAGTTAAACGAGATCGAACACGTATTTATAAACAAGTTAATTCCTAGACAATTATTTCCCCTAAAATATCTCATTATATTATTATAGATAATTTAGTTAATTAGTTTAATTTAATATAAATTTTATACATTCTTTTTAGCCTAGATAAAGTTAGGTCATGACAATTACGGTACTCGATAATAATGACAACCAATCCCTGTGGATCAATACCTGATCTTAAAAGATCACATTATACTAAAATTTTGACCTCGTACACTTGCGAGTAATCAATACGCGAGCGTGTAACAAACGCTCGTCGTACACTTAGGCATGATTAATGTTATTGTTTGCAAAAGAAAAGAAAAGAAAAAATAAAAATAAATAAATATATATATATATATATAAGTGTGAGTCCTACTTTTAACTAAAAGAAAAAAATGTCACTGAAGAATGCACACACTTATCCCATGAGAGATAGAGGGTTTCACTTTATTCTGCCTGTTGGCCTAGTGGGTTACCCAAGAGGGGGGTGAATTTAGTAGATATAAAAGTTTAAACAAATTTATTATCTTTCAACACTTAATAACTCAAATAATCAATTTATTTTAAATCAATTATTATCTTTGCAACGCAATGGATAAGTGTTCAAATCTAGGTGCATTCCCAAACAACAAGAAATAAAGTAAAGAAAATCAACAAAGCATAACACAACAATATATCTTAGTTCACCAAGCTAATCCTGGCTAATTTAGTCTTCCGAGCCCCATGGAGATTCGCACCCACTAAACCATTAGATTCCTTTAACAAGTAGGAACCAAACCTTTACACAATGATTCTTTTATAGGCTCAAAATCAACCTTTACAATTTTCTTTTCACAGGCTAAGGAAAAACCTCTATCTTTTTACCAGACTAAAGATTAACCTAATTCTTTTATACCTTAAACTAAGAATCAAAACTCACCCAAAAATACTCCAAGTATCATTTTCTCTAGTAAGGATAGAACCATTACATTTCACTCAATTTTAATTCTAATTAGGAAGAATCAAACCTATTTCTTTTCACGGGAAAAGAGTAACATTTTTTATATAATAGGTAAAGATTAAAACTCAATATCTTTACTAGAAGATATTGAAACCCAAGTTACCCTTAATTAAATACTCTCAACAATATCTAATCCGCACAAACTCACCAATTACAAAAATCAATAAGTTTCTTCCCACTTAGAGCTTCTACCACCTCAAATCAATTAAACTCAATTAATGTCCCGAATTTACTAGTGATAGAATTTACGTTAGGAATTCAAAATCTGATTATAAAAGAAGCGGGTAGCACAAAAATAAGCACGTAATCAGATTATCATAAAAATCGTTTTAAAAATAACTTTTATGCTCGTTAAGTTTGAAAACGATTTTACTACAATCTTATCACCCAAGCAAATATGATAATATAAAATCACAATTAAGAATAAAATCTTGGAACAATCTCACCAGGAATAACACTAAAAGATTGAATATGAATCGCAAGACAGTTTTGATCAGTGACACTAAAACACTTAGCGCTTTAGTTCAAGAATTTCTCAAACAATTGAACTCACAATTGATCTCTCGATATAATATAATACCCTGAAAATTTGTATTTTTGAAAATATTATTTTATATAAGTTTAATATTTTTGAGTTGTTTGTATAAATAATATTTAATAATTTTTGTGGGTTAAATATTAATTTTGAATTGATTTTTAAAAGTTTTGGGACTATTGTGTTATTTAAAATATATTTTTAAGAGTTTTGAGATATAATTAATATTTTCTTTATTTTAAAGGAGATATTAGTGTAAACAAAATAAATAAATAAATGGCTCACATGGTTTCCTTCCTAAGGAAGGAAACCAAGTGAACTACATATATATGTGTATAAGCCCATAAGTTAACACGTGTTATGTTTAAAATAATAATAATAATAATAATAATCAAACTCATTTAAGAAGTTATGGTTAGTAAGATGTATGGGCATATATATGCTAAGCAAAGAGACATTATGATATATACGTGTATATATGTATATATATTTTAAAGGAAGTTACAGTGTATATATATATATATATATATATATATATATATATATATATATATATATATATATAATTTTAAAAATTTCTTTGAGCGAGAATATTATTACGGTCCAGATTTTGGTTCAGATTTCGACTTCGAATTTCAGTTAGAATTTATAGCTCGTTTAATATATGTATTTAATTTCTCTATTATGAGAATTATAATTGTTAATTTCTATGAAATAATTATGATTTTGTAAAAATTACGTGTGATACATGCCTATGTGTTTAATTGTTATATTAATTAAATACACATATTAGAGATGTTGAAATTCTATTGAGCGTTAGCTTACAATCCCACAGTTTTGATTGCAGGATCGGTGAGAATGAAATTGCGCTAGGAATTTCAGTTGGATATCTATTTAATTTATAATAGTTATATTTATTATTTAGTATTATAAGATTGATTTGATAATTCGATAATTATAAAACCTGTTTATATGTATGTATAACTGGAGAATTTATACATTTGCATTATAAAATTAGAGAATTATACATTCGGCTTAATTCGGATTTCAGGCGAAGTTGAATTATTTAGTTGCAAATTAATGAATATAAACTTTATTTGTAAATTAAATAATATGTTGAATATGGAATTAATACAAAGTTTATATTAATTTCATACACAGGATCGGTAAAAACTGAAAAGTGCAACCTTGTTTTTATTTAGTTTTCATCCATTTGATGCCTTGTACTCTTGAAGTTTGATAGTAATCTTGCTTTGGTCCATTTGGTTTCAATTTGAACATACTAACATCTTAGTACTAAAATTGACTCAATAAATTGAATATAATTATCGTCGTCGCATTGTAAAATTTCTCAAATTTTTATGAAAGGAAATATTGGATATTTGATTTTAGTATAAATTCTCCAAGGTGAGAAACCATATGGCAGCCCTGAAAAACTGGGTTATTACAGAGAAATTTTGGTAATTGGTTATCTGTATTAGGTATTACCGACCAAAGTGCACCTTGTTCATATGTTGTTGGATATAATATGGGCCACCACAAATACGGATGTGGCGAAGTGTGAGATGGATTTTTTGTTTATGAATTGGGGTTGACTTTCAGTTATGGAACCTTACATAGAAAACAATTATTTTAGAATTGAGTGTAACTAACATGACCGTTTCGTGCGATTCTGAATTATTACTATTTAGTTATATAGTTTTTAGACTATATTTTTGTTATATTATTAATAATTTAATTTTTTCATTATATATTTATTTTTTATAATATTTTTTTTTTCTTTTTATCAATAATTAATGGGTTGCCTTCCATTCAGCGTTAAGTTTTATGTCTTCTGCCGAACGTAAAGAAAGTGTCATGTATAAATTGAATCACCACTTAAGTGAAATGCGTCAATGACACCTCCTTCATTTGTGACTTCGACTATCGGTTTTAGTTGTTGGCCATTAACTTTTATTCGCCAGCCATCATTAGGATCTTTAATCTCTACTGCTCCGTTAAGATATATTTCGGTAACCACGAATGGTCCATCCCATTTTGAGTGAAATTTCCCAGGGAATAATCTCAATTTTGAGTTAAAGAGCCATACTCACTGGTTAGGCTCAATGGACTTCTTTCGAATATTTTTGTCGTGGAAAACTTTAGTCCTAGCCTTATAGACTCTAGATCTCTCATATGACTCATTTCTCAATTCTTCTAATTCTGTTAGTTGTAGTTTTTTTAGTCCACCGGCTTCTTTCAAGTCGAAGGTAAGGGCCATAATTGCCCACATCGCTCAATATTCTAATTCAACTAGGAGATGACAGGCTTTACCGTATACTAATCAGTATGGGGACATTCCAATTGGGGTCTTATATGTAGTACAATAGGCTTATAGTGCGTCATTTAATCTTAATGACCAATCATTTTTATCGGGCCTAACCGTCTTTTCTAATATATTGACCTCCCTATTTGATACCTCAGCTTGCCTATTCATTTGGGGATGATAAGGGGTGGCCATTTTGTGAGTAACATAATATTTCCGCATAAGCGCTTCGAATAGATGGTAACACAAATGACTCTCCTCATCATTTATTATAGCTCGTGCAACCCCAAAACGACAAAATATTTTTTTGAGGAATTGCAGCACAACCTTATGGTCATTTGTTTTTGCTGCCACTATTTCCACCCACTTGGAAACATAGTTGACAACTAAGAAAATGCATAAATTACCATAATATTGTGGAAAGGGTCCCATGAAATCAATTCCCCAAACATCGAACAATTCTACAACCAAAATAGGTTGAAGGGGCATCATGTCACTTCGAGACATAGCTCCTAACGTTTGGCATCAGAGACATGCATGATAGTAGTTGTGTGCATCTTTAAAGAGCGTTGGCCAATAAAAACCCGCATTGTAATATTTTTGTTGTGGTTTTCTTTCCTTCGAAGTAGCCCCCACAAGCTTGAGTATTACAGAAATTCAATATACTTTCCACTTTACTTTTCAGTACGCACCGTCTAATGATTTGGTTTGAGCAATATTTAAAGAGATGAGGATCTTCCCAATAAAAAGATGTCACTTGTGAAAAGAAACGATCTTTATCTTGTTTGACCAGTAAGATGGCGTTTTTTTCGGTAGCTAGATAATTAATAATGTTAGCATACCACGATATATACATGTGTGATATGGGTAATAGTTGTTCGTCTAAAAAATTATCTCGAATAGTGATAGGTTGGAAAAAAATCTATCTGTTTCCAAGCCAAATTTAGTAGTTTTCGAGTGTTTTTGTAATGTTTTAGAGCGTTTATATTCATTTTTATGTAAATCAGGTGTAGGGATGTAAATGGTTGAAAATCGAGCAAATTGGTAGGAAGACAGTGGAGAAACGTTGAAAAAGATCAAAGAAAAAAAACTGCAGCCTCACCGCTGCAGCAATGAGTCCCATTATTGCAGAGCCGGCGTCAAGGGCTATTGACCCTTGACTGCTACAATGATGGCCTTCATCGCTGCAGTGGTGAAAGGTCAGTAGACCTTCTGCCCAACTACCGTTGCAGTGATGACCTTCATCGCTGTAGCGATGAAAAGATAGAAGGCCCACTGTATTACCATTGCTGCAGCGATGCTTCCAATCGTTGCACCGATCAATCAACTAGCTGGCTTAGATCTTTTGAGATATTTTTAGGATATTTTTGGCCAAGTTTATGTACACCCTTTCCTACCTTGTATCAAAGACGATTTTTATACTTAGAAAAAGCAAGAGTTCAGACCAATGAAGATGCGAGCTCATTTGAGAAAAAAGAAACGATCTCGAAACATTTTTTGCGAAAATGGAACACTCCACTCTTTAGATTTGCTATTCTCTCTTTGTTTCTAGACTTTGTATCTTTAATGATGAAGTTATTCTCTTGTTTTAATGTTTATTTGGTTGTGATCATGGTTAGATAAATAGATATTATCTAGGGATTAATTAGTTTATGTATATGCATATTTGAGTGAATATATGTTTCATTAACGATTGTTTATCTTTATCTGATTGTGTTTACCATTTTATTATATCAATGGTATGCTTGTTATGGTATTGTGGTTGGTTTGAGAATACGGGATTTGACAGTCGGGAAAGGTAACCCCAGATTTGGACTAGGGTTAAACACAACACAACAGTCTAATATTTTGGGAGATTAGTAGAACGTGTGCAATCCGTGAGGTTGGGTCAAGACTCATGCACTCGTTTAGATACTAGATAGGGATATCAGTGTTGATAAGAGGTGCATATTTGCTCACTTTACACTCAGGAGAGGTAGTGAGTGAATTTACAATACCTAAACTAAACATGTAAACTAAACACTCGGATAGGATGAACACCGTTAATGTAAACTAAACAAAATCAACCATGTATTAGTTAATGAAATTAATCCCTAGGTAATCCATTTTCATAGATTTAATCCCTAGTTGTTAGGTTTAATTAGTTTTCGATTAGCAAACTCAAATAAATTCTTGAAACGCTCCACAAATTCCAATGGACGACACTCGATCTTAAGATTCACTATATTAAAACTTGACCTCGTTCGCTTGCGAGTAAAATCAAGCGTAAAAATATTGCGAAAAAATAGGTTTTTCATCTCTAGGTCCCTCTATAACTATCCTCGATAGGTGGTCAGCAACAACGTTCTCTACTCTCTTTTTATCTTGGATTTCGTAATTGAATTCTTGGAGTAAGAGTACCCACCTTATTAGTCGAGGTTTTGTTTCCTTCTTGGATAAGAGATACCGCAAAGTGGCGTGATCCAAGAATATCACAACTTTAGATTCTAGGCAGTGGGATCTAACTTTATACAAAGCATATACTACAGCGAGAAATTCTTTCTTCGTTGTTGTATAATTCAATTGAGCACCGGAAAGGGTTTTGCTCACATAGTATATCACATTCAGGACCTTCTCTACCCGTTGTCCCAAAACTGCTCCAATCACGTGGTCGCATGCATTACACATAATCTCAAAAGGGAGAGTATAGTTGGGTGACTGAATAATTGGGGCAGTAGATAACATTTTCTTTAATTGATTGAAAGCTTCTAAGCACACTTCATTAAAGACAAATAGAGTTTCTTGTACAAGGAAATGGCACAATTGATGGGCAATTTTGCTAAAGTCCTTGATAAATCGTTAATAGAAACCTGCGTGACTTAAAAATGAGCGAATTTGCTTCACCATCTGAGGTGGTGGCAAACTTGCTATCAAATCAATCTTGGCCTTATCTACTTCTATTCCCCTAGTGGACACTATATATCCTAGAACAATTCCTTCTTGAACCGTAAAATGACTCTTATCCTAGCTTAACACGAGGTTAGTTTCTTCACATCTCTCCAAGACTCTAGATAGATTTCGAAGGCAGTCATCAAAAAAGGTTTTGAACATAGAAAAATCATCCATGACTATCTCCACAAACTATTCTATCTTATCATAAAATATTGACTTCATACACCTTTGAAAAGTTGCAAGTGCATTACACAAGCCGAAGGGCATTCGCCAATAGGTGAACATCCCAAAAAGGCATATGAATGTCGTTTTCTCCTGATCCTCTAGGTATACAACTATTTGATTATACCCCGAATATCCATCTAGAAAGAAAAAAATACATCTGACTCGCTAAACTCTCAAGGATTTGATCAATAAATGGCAACGGGAAATGATCTTTGTGTGTCATGGAATTTAGCATTCTAAAATCAATACACACGCGCGACCCTATGACCTTGCGTGTTTGAATCAACTCAACTTCAGAATTTGGTACCACAGTGATACCAGACTTTTTAGGAACAACTTGGGTTGAACTAACCCAAGAACTATCAAAGATTAGGTAAATAATACCCACATTGAACAACTTCAATTCCTCTTTTTTTCCTACCTCTCTCATATTCGGGTTCAATCGTCTTTGTGTTTCTCTTGACGATTTAGCGTTCTCTTCTAAGTGTATCCTATGCATACAAATAGAAAGATCAATACCCTTGAGATCTGCAATTAACCAACCAATCGCCTTCTTATAACAAGTTAATACATCAACCAATTTACTTTTTTGTTCCTTCGTCAAGGTAGACGAAATAATTAGTAGTAAAGTATTATCCTGATCTAAGAAGACATACTTGAGTGAATTAGGTAATTGTTTCAACTCAAGTTGTGGTGGTGATTCAATGGATCCTTTAAGAGCTAGACCTTGTGACATTGGCAGTGTCTCAAATCGAGGTGCCCATTTAAGCGTCTCCGATTGCGAGGCATATACTAATGCACTATCAACTTCCTTCATATTCTCTTCTGTAGCCAAACATTCTTCTCCATAATGAAAAAGTGTTGTCTCAACAAAATCTCGCAATGTGACAAATGGTACTGCTGTTTCAACTAACTCATCAATAATGTCAAGCATAAAGCATTCTGAGTCAGCCTCCCTGAAGGAGCTTGTGAAGCATTAAACACATTTAATTGCACTTTCATATTCCCCAATGATACATCCATGACCCCAGTTCTACAATTAATGCATGCATTGGCTCTCGCCAAAAAGAGGTCTCCCAAGGATAACTGGGATTTATCGAGATATATTCGCTACAGGCTCCATATCTAGCACAATGAAGTCAACAAGGAAGAAAAAATTGTCTACCCCAACTAGGATAGTTTCTATCACCCCTCTAGGTTTCTTCACTGATCTATCAACCAATTAAAGAGTGACTGATGTCAGTTGCAAAATTCCTAGCCCAAGTTTCTAATATACCGAAAATGGCAAACGATTAACACTCGCACCTAAATCCAAGAGTGCACGATGAATGGTATAATCACCAATCATGCATGAAATAGTAGGTGTGCCTGGATCCTTAAATTTAGGTGGTGTGTTATATTTCAGAATAGAGCTCACATGTTCGGTAAGAAATCTTTTTTTAAGCACATGATTTTTTACTTTTCTTTAATGTGTGCATAAATCTTTTAGAAACTTAGCATATACTGGTACTTTCTTAATCGCCTCTAGTAGTGGAATATTTATTTTTACTTGCTTGAATGTTTTTAGAATTTCTTCCATGTTCTTGAATTTCTTGTTTGTTAGTAAGGGTTTGTCTAAGCATTGCAGGAATGGGACAAAAGGAATATAAGATGCCTCCGGCTGAGACCTAGACTGTTCCTTACCACTTCGGGTAGGTATTGAGGTGGAAACATGATCCTCCTCAATAGTTTCTCTTACCGACTCACTCAGTGAGTCTACTTTCTCACTATCTTTCTCTTTATCCCTATTATTATCATCCTCTAATTCTTCATCTGACTTACTTCCCACCTTATTGTCTATCATCCGCCTAATCCTAAGGGTAGTTATGGTTTGAATGTGTTCATTGGCACCACCACTCTCAGTCATGTAATGTCCCTTTGGGTTATTTATCGGTTAATTCGGCAATTTTCCTTCCTTCTTTTTATTCAATGTATTAGCTAGTTGACCCAATTGAGTTTTTAGTTTTACTCTAGATTGGGATTGAGAATGGAGCATTTGTTGTTGATTATTTATTGTAGATATCAATTCATCAATCTGCGGGTCTCTAGTAGATTGAGAATATTGGTTAGATAGGTGAGATTGTGAGTATTGTTGGGATGGATTTTGAAAATTTTGCCTTGGGGGTTGATTCATAGGTGGGCCTTGATTTGATTGTTGCCACGAAAAATTAGGATGATTCCGCCCCCAGGGTTGTAGATGTTAGAATACGGATTGTTCTCATTTCTCAGTATCGATTGAGCAACATTAACTTGCTCTTGCACATATTTAGGATATTGAGAATTGAGATGAAAATAAGTTATCGGGTGAGATACAATTTGACACAACGCACAAGGTTCAAGGTTTGAGATTGAGGAAATGTGGATTGATTATTACTCATCAATTGTCCTGGGGCTTTTGAGGGATTTGCTAACAACTCATTTTGATTTATTTCATTAACCCCAGCTCTTTGGTTGGTTATTGGTGAGATTAATTTTTCTTTATCTCTTCTCCCTAATGCATCATGTTGTAGTGAATTTTCACTTAAGTTTTCAAATAATTCCCATGCCTCATCTTCAGATTTCATTAGAAATGTGTCTCCACATAAAGGATCCACCATTTAGCGGTTACTCTCATACAGTTCTTCATAGAAGCTTTGCACTAATTGCCATCTTGGGACTTGATGGTGTGGACATTGGTGCAATAATTTTTTTTATTGTTCCCAACTTTCATGGAATTGCCCACCCGAAGATTGGGTGAACGTAGTAAGAGCTCTTCTCACTTGATTTGTTTTTCCTATAGGGTAATATTTCCTAACGAATTCTTTTTGCATGCCAGCCCAAGTTCCAATAGATGTTGGGGCTAAAGAATGCATCCAATATTTAGCTTTATCTTTTAGGGACACACGGGAATAACCTTAACCTAACCGCATCGTCAGTTTAATTGGATATTCTAAAGGTTGTACAAAGTTCAAAAAATCCATCCAAATGTTTATATGGGTTTTCTGTGCTCATTCCAAAATTATTCTCATCCGCTACAGTTGGTAAGCAGATACATGAAGGGGATACGTACGTAGAAGGAGTGTAGTATTCCTTCAGGGATTTTGGTATATCTCCCATATTAGTTTCTTTAGTAATTGGTTCTAGTATAGGATTATTAAATTTAGGTCTCGATTTTCTAGGAACGTTATCTAGAATAGAGTCTAAGAGTGTATCCTTATGATTACGTGATTGTCTACTATTCATACATAGGTTTCCTTAATGTCAAATACTAAACCATTTTTTTTTTTAATTTTGAAGAGATAATATCCAATAAGCTAAAATAAATAAATAAAAAAGAATAAAATAAAATAAAGAACAAGACTTGTAAATTAGAATGTGGAATTTGGTGTCCGTAAGTAGTAATGATAATTGAATTTAACCCGATTACCAAATTCTAATCTGTAACGATAGAGTGTTCGCACACTAATAATGAAAAATAAAATGAAATAAAATATGGATTTACCCTAATGGATGAAAAATAAATAAAAATTAATAATTAACGTTGCCAATCCATCCCTGGCAACAATGCCAAAATTTGATTGCTCAAATTTAATACCCAATTTAAGCGCAAAATATATTATAGTATAGAGACTTAGGTAAGGGTGTCGAACCATAGGGATTAGATTGTAATTATTAATTCTTTTATCTTATTTTTCATATGTGAAATGAATAATTTTGGGTTTGGTTTTGAATTTGAATTTTAATAATAAGTAGTAGAAAATTAATTAATTGAGATAATATATATATATATATATTATATAAAATAGGATGGTTTTTTGGCTGACTAGGATAAACTTATGACTAGGACCAAAAATATGACTAGGACAAACAAAATTGCTGACGAGGCTAAATAAATTTGATGACTAGGACAAATATAAAGAAATTAACTCAATTTTGGACAAATGATTAACTCATTTCCTTAATTAAAAAAATTAATTTAATTAATTAACCTTTGAATTAAACTTTAATTACTTCCATAAATAAATATTGTTTTCTTTTTTCATTTTTAAACATCTTAATTAACTTTTTTCATTCCTTTTTCATTGCAGTTGAGGGATTCGCTCAAATTTTTTAATTTTTTTTTTACCCTGTTTTTTTTTTTTTTTTTTTTTTTGTGTCATTAGAATTCCTTATTCCTTTCCTAATTTCTTGAATGCACAGTGATCGCTCTCTCTTTCCATCGCCATGAGAAATTCAAAGAATTTGCATTGGCTTGCTCATGAGGACCATATTCCATATGTAATTTGATCTAAAACCTACTGTTGATGCTCGCGTCAACCTCAAAACCTTCAGGCATGCTCTCTGCCTTACGATTTTATTTTTTTAAAAATTTTCGAATTTGAGTTTTAGATCTGAACGTTTAGGGTTTCAAATATTGAAATTGGAATGGAAAAATAAAGCAGTCTCATCACCACTGCCATCAAATTAGATTTTAGATATTGAATTTGTTCATATTTGCCACATGAATTTGTTCATATTTAAACCAAGCTCCAACCTCTTAATCATTTGTTTTTCATTTTTTTATGTGATTAATTTTTTCTTTGGTTTTGGAATTTTAGGATGCAAGCAAGTTAATGATGGTTGCCATCCCTGTTGCTGATTCCGGTGGAGCTTTGGCGAAAGCTGCCGCCAAGTACTTGGGTCAGTCTACTCGATTAGTGTTTTTATTTGTTCCCAAATTTTAGTTTTTGTTCTATTCTTAAGAATTGGGTAAAAGACAAGAACATATTTTTCGTTCCCATATTTCTGTTTTTGTTCTTACCTTTTTTGGGAATAGAAACACTAAACAAATGCCGCCTTACTGTTTCTACGTCCCTTTTTTTGTTTGTGTTTTCAACAAAATAAAAATAAAAAATTGAGGCGAAAAATAAAAATCCAGGAAGAAAATTAAAAAATGTTTCAATTCTTTTCCAGAATTTGCCAATATTCAACTTTTGGGGAAAAAGTGCAAGAAAACAAATACAACACGGAGAAGAAAAAGCCATCTCCATTTTATGTACTATGGTGCAAAGATCACTTCAGTCGCTCCACCATGGTCTACCACAGCTTGCAGTATTTTCAAACGCAATGGCAATTAGAGTACTTTTATTTATTAGTGTTTCATTTCTGTTAATCTCTCATTTTTTCTTTGATTTTCCTAACAAATATATTCATAGATTTGATTTCATTTCTTAGTTTTTTGATCTATTAAGAAATTGAATTTTAATGTTTTCATAAATTCTAATAAACATGATTAAAAATGAAATAATAATTTAATTTTGAATTTTTTATTGATTGGACAAATTATATATTTTTTATCCTCCTATTTGCTATTTGTTTTTTATGTAGCCCTGCAATTTTATTTTATTTTCAATGTCATCCTTTTTTTTGTTGCCGATTTTTTATGTAACCCTTTTATCAAATAGTAGTGTTAATTTGGACGGATTTTGGCACGTGCTATATTATATGGGTAAATTTTATTTTATTTTTATTATGGGTTCTTCGAAAGTATTTTGAGGATAAAAATGGTGATGAAAGTGAAGATGATTTACTTTAGTAGTAGTAGCAGGAGGAAGAGTATGTCAATGAAGCAATTCCATGTGTTCTTTTATGGCTGTTAAGTGCTTGACCGGAGAAAAAAAGACAGAAACAAATAGGGCACTGGTGAATCTTCTCTTCCATCACTGACTCCGCATTCGTCATTGTTGGACCTCCGAGCTCCTCTGTTTCTTTCGCCATTAGAATGTTGTGTAAACATAGAAGATTATATCTATAAAAAAAATATAGGTTCAATTTCTTTTACACCCGTGCCTTCAGGCACGGGTTATATGCTAGTATATATATATATATAAAGGTTTAGGTTAGGGATATGCATAAATTCATCAAATTTATCTTGTAAATTTTATTCTTATTTCTTTCATTCGGTGTGTAATCAAGTAATATTAACTACAAGTCAATATTACCGCAAAAGATAAATCAACTACTTAATTGAGATAAATTATCTCCACAATTCAATTCCTACATTAACTAATCTAAGGTAAATCAATCGTTCAATATAATTTATCCAATTAAGTCATATCGATACCACTAAAACTAAATATAAAACTGTTGGATCTAAACCACATGTATTAGATCTAACATTAGAGATACGAATAAATTCATATTTAAATCTTTATAACAACATTTAGAATATAAACTATTCAAAAGAAATTTTTAAGACCACAATCCTTGTTTTACAACCTTACACACATAAGAATAACTTATAATTGGAATAGGAACAAAATTACATAGATAATTTTAAGAAGAAATACAACCCTAACCCGATTGAAGAACTTAGCCTCTCATGGAGTGATATTCCTCTGCATAAATCATCATTTTCTCCATTGATGAGCCTTCCAAATCAAATTTAGGAGCCCAAAAAATATAAAATTTAGGAGATGAAAAGGAGAGAGAGAGGCCACTGTTGCTTTTGGTCCCCAGAAAAAGAAAAAAAACACCTCTACTGTTTGAAGCCGACCCTCTAAATAACCAAACAAGCCTCAATGAATAATGACCCTCCTCTGGTCCAAAAAGGAAAATAAATAAAGGGCTTAAAAAATTAATTATCCAGCTATCTAAAAACCTAGGGCATTAAAAATCATTTAAAACCAAATAGAATGACAACACAAATTGAATGATATCATTTGTTTTCTTGAATCATTTTTCCTTTTTTTACCCCTTTGACCTCCAATTAATGAATGAGCTTAATTGCCCATTCATCTTTTGTAATGGTTTCGTTTATGGATACTGGGCCAAAAATAGCCTAGGTCGTTGGTCAGCTACATTGGCAGGCTCCCAATATGGGCATGCACTTGCCTGTTGGACCGGGCTAGATTCGAGGGTCGGGCCTGGTTCATTTCGCAGGTCGTGACCTTTATTTCCTCTATATTGCTTCAAAAATAGCCTTTTTACTTTGATTCTTAAAATCAACAAAAACAAATTAAACAAATCAATTATACTAATTTAATTAATTTAAAAGATTAAAAAACTTAAATTGACAGTATTAAATTGCATCAAATGTGACGCGATCAGTCCATGATCTAGGCTTGCATATATACAGGGGTGTCAGTCCATAACCTGAGACGTAGGGATAATCCATGATCTAGGCTAAAAAAAGAAAAAAAAAGTGTCAGTCCATGACTTGAGACTTAGTGCCAGATCATGATCTAGGCTAGCGCGGAAAGGCGCATAACAAGAAAAGTAAATAATCAGTAGTTAGTAGTCAGTAGTCAGTAGTTAGCAGTCCATTATCAGTAGTTAGTCGGTTTATTTTAGGTTCTTTGAGTTTGGTTTCTTATATTTCTTGACAAAAGAAAAAGATGTTATGCACATGAAAAGCTTCTTATTGTTCTTAACGCAAGACAAAGACAATATGTACAAACAACCTAAAGAAAATACAAACAAACAAAAGAGAGGTTTAAAAAAAACTTACCTAACTTAGGAAAGTGGTATTTCCCTAAGTAATGTTACCATTTTCTCATCCTCTCTTCTTCTTCTTATTTGCTAGGTTGTTCTTGTGAGGTTTCTTGAACTCTTTGTAAAAGAGTGTCAATATTGCCTTTTTTACGGATTTTTGGAAGATTTTTGGAGGTGTTTAAAAGGTGAAAAACTTAAGAATTAAGGAAACTCAAAGACTTTTTTGAGCTTAGAGAGAGTGTGTGTGCATATGATCAGTGTGCCCTTAAGAAAAATGACCACCTTTTATAGGCAAAACCTTTCCTGCGCATTCATGAATGGCAAGCTTAATAGACTGCATTTAATTGTTAAATGACCATTAAATGCTACTTAATTGATGGGGGGCTAGTAATTTAGGGGGTAATGATGATATTCTCTAGATAATGGTGATATTCTATTTATAGTTTGGAGTAAAATCTTTCCAAAAGATTCTCAATTAATACTCGACATTTATGACAACATTTTTGGAAAGCTCCCAATTGGCCCATATGCTTTCTCCTAAGTTTGGAGGGTGTGCTTTTAGTAAATTTGGTGTTTTGGGCACCAATTTGCCTAATTAAGGCTTTGTAATTAAACCTTTAAACATGAAATTAAACTATTTTTGCCTGTCAATTTGACAAAATCGATGAAAACGAAAATTCTAGGGATCAAAACGTAAAGTAATTGTAATTGATGTAATTTCTTCAAATTAAAGGTAGAAATTGAAATTAAACATATTGGAAGTGATGTTCATTTTTAATTTTGTCATTTTAGTCCCCAACTAACTTTTAGAAATCTCTAAATTGACCCAAAACTTTTGTTTATACCGAAGTTCGATTGAATTGATGTTTTTGATGATTTTTCAAGTTTTTTTTTTTTTTTTTTTTAATATTAAACCGTAATCCACGGCGAAAATTCGTCTCTCTAGACCTCAGTTTAAAATTTGACCCATTTTACACTTTAGACCTCATATTTTTCAAAATAAACGAGCAGGACAAAGTGCAGTGTATCCCACTTAAAATAACTATTAGAAATTAGAGGGACTGATTAAAAAAAATGAGTTAAAGGTCCTTATAAAAAACATTGTAAATAAAAAACTGAAACTTTAATTTGTTCAAATAAATATTTTTTCAACAATATATATATATATATATATATATATATATATATATATATATATATAGAGAGAGAGAGAGAGAGAGAGAGAGAGAGAGAGAGAGAGAGAGAGGATTTAGGGTTTAGACAGTTTTTTTTTTCAAAATTAATTTTGGTTAAAAAATTAAGAAAAATTTAATATATAGACACTAAGAGATATAGAAATCAGAAAATAGACCCCCAACTACTATAATAAATTTTTTGATCCTCAGAGATGTTTTAGAAAATAGTCTTCTATTCTTTAACCATTTTTTTTTTCATTATTTACATACAATGTTATTCTGTAAAAAAATATAAAGACGTGAACATTCATATTTTTATTTTTATATTTTTAAATATTTTAATAAATTTTAACGTTAATTATGTTGCTGTGAATGTTCATAATTTTTATGTAAATAATTATATTGTTTGTTATGTTCACACGATGATTCTTCTTATTTTACATTCTTTTGTTATGCTCACGAAAACGATAGAAAAATAACATTCACATTTTGTATTAAGTTCATTAATACTACTATTTAAAATTTAAAATAGTTGTAAATATTCAATAAAAAAGTGTAAATTTTTTTAAAATAAATCTAAAGAAAACCAAGAACAACGTATTGAAAACGTTGAAAATAAACTCTAAAATTAACAAAACTAATCGGTTTGAATATTCACCAAAACTGGAAACCAAATCAAAGACATTTATTTAAAAAAAAAAAAAAACGATGTGAACATTTCAATGAACATTCGTCATAAAAAATAACCCGGTATGAATGGTTACAAAAACACAAACATGAACAATTACAAAACATTCACAAATCAATGAGAACAACACAATCAAAATATTAATTTTGTAATAAGATCTAAAATAATTTGGAATGAACGTTCACCGAACACAATGAAGATTTATAAAAAAATATCCCGTATGAACATTCAAACTACTATTTTGATAGTTCTGAATGTTAAAGGGAAAAATATAAAAAATCAAAATCGAAACTAAATAAGGGGTTAAATATATACAATTTGCCTGCAAATGGCCGGTACTTCATCAAACACAAGACAATAGGAAACCAGTAAAGAAATTGTCAACTTGTCCCTCCGATTAGCCGATCTCGATCTCTGCAAAATCGATATTGCTTTCTAATCTCACTCTCTTCGTCTGATCCCTCGAGTAAAACTTCTTCACTCTGGGATCTTGCTCGTGAAAGCTCCGGATCCCGGCGATTATCTCCTCCAACACCCCGACAGCGATTCCGTGATTCACCACCTGAAAAAATCCCCAATCCTCCGCTGCTCGCCTGACTTCGTCGATTATTTCATCCCTCCATTTAGCAGCTTTGACTCCCGCGAGATTGATCACCGGGATTCGGATATCGGAACGGCGGTGGATTGAAAAATGTACAGTAGAATGGAGAGCGGTAGGTTTGTGGCTGTGGATGAAAATATGAACAATAGAATGGAGAATGGGTAGGGCTGGTTGATTTACTGCCCGTTTGGTTAGTGTTTCCATTCCATTCCAACCAAACTCAAAATTTTGGGTTTAATTTTTGAGAACGCGTTTAGTTAACACAAAACTCAACCCAACCTAACAAAAAAAATAAGAATTGATTCTCAAAATCTTAAAGAAATCAGAAACATAAAAAAGTTATTTTTTTTTTTTTACCCAAAAAACTCAATCCAAAGTTCTCAACTTCTGTCTTCATCCGCCGGCCGATCACCACCACCCGCCGCCGGCCACCGTCGCCGGCCACCTCTGGCCGCGATCCCAAATTCGGAGTTTTCTATCTTCTCTGATGTCTGTCTAGTCGACAGATACTCCAGCGCTATATGTCAGACGGTGGCCCTCACGTTAGTGGTTACGTGCAATTCCCGGTGATCCAAGAGCTTTGTTAGGCCAAAATCATTGACAACTGCCTCGCAGTAGTCGTCAAGTAATATGTTGGCGGCCTTCACATTGCGGTGGATGATTTTGGGGTTGCATTGCTCGTAGAAGTATAGTAATCCCCTGCCGACACGCAATGCGATTCACTTTCTGGTGCCCCAATTGCATACTAGTTTTGAAAGTTGTTTACATAAAAATTATATTTTTTTAATACTTAATTACTGAAAAATGAGTTTTTTCAACTTTTTTACGAAACAAACATAACTTGGGTTGGTAACCCCGAGTATTTAAACCCGGGGTTACCAATCCCGGGTATATGGCAAAAAAATATTCCCTACACCAGGGGTTGACAACCTCGGGTATACAGCTCCAAAAGTAATTTTTTTTTTTTTTTTTTATATATATAAACCCGGGGTTGTATGCTGGCCAAATTACTATAAACCCGAAGTTGTTAACCCCGGATTTTGACAAAATTGCTATAAAGTTCATGGATTCAGTCGGTGGCTCAGCTAAGGCCTTCTACCATAGCCATGGCTCATTTGCCTATTTTTGCTGCTTGGAGTGATATACCATAAATGGTTAATGGGTTTTCCCTGTTTCTTTTTGTTGCATGTTAAGTTTTGCATGAACAAAGAAGGGAAAAAAAAAATGAATACGGTTTTGGAGGTGGAAAAAGGAAGGTGTAGGATTAGTGGATGGAAAAATGGGAATTAATTATTGGAGACAAGGGTGGGGCCCATTTTATCTCCATGAAACAAATTAACGCAAACTTTTTAAATTTTTTTTTTAATTTTAATGAATTATGAATTTTGGGTCATGTTTACAAATTGAGAAATTGCATTTAGGGTACGTTCGATTGGATAAAAAAACATATGCCAAAAAAACAACAACTTAAACTTGTTTGGAATGAATACAAAATGGAAAGAAAAATACATAATTTTCAAGTAATTTTTTTTCCACACAAATTTGGGAGGAAAATAAACTTTATTATGTTCAGAATTTTTTGAATTTTAAAAATATTTTGAGAATTAAATAATGTTGCTAATTGTAATACATTTTTAGATTTCAATACAATGGGCTTGTAGATTTTTGGCCTTATTATCGTTTTAATTGTTTACTGAAGTATTTATATAAGATTTTATTTAATAATAGTTTCACTCAAATTAAAAAATAATGGGCTTGTAGATTTTCTAATTGTTATTTTTAAATCTTATTATTTTTATCATTTTAAAGCTCGATTTGTATATGAAATTGGTTGCATAAAAGTGAAATTATTTTTTAATTACTTCTATCAACACTTATATGATAAACAAAGAATTTAAAATTTCGGAAAAAAAAAGAGAGTATTTTTTTTAATAAAAATTCTTGTAAGTGAGTCATTATAGTTTTTTGTTATTCATTGTAAAAAATTATCTATTATTTAAATGGGAATTCTGACTATTTTAAATATATAAAAAAATTAAAATGCATTCAACCCACTATGATAGTAATAAATAACAATTAAATTCATTAAAATAACTATATTAATGGTAAATAATTTTTTAATTTTTTAAAATAAAATAAAATATTAAAAAAAAAAAAAAACGATATTAAGGAGAATTAAGAGAAATTGTTTTGTGAGCTCTTATTCATTCTAAGTGTGGTCTTCCAATTTTAGTTTCTTACAAGTTTTAGACTCGCACAATGTAAAAAAAATTATAATAAATTCATAATATTAAAGTAATAAACACATCGGTATCATTTGATTACTTTGTTAACAATATCCGAGAGTAAATGCATAAAATTTAGTAAATAATGATATTTTATAAATTTTGAAAATAAATATATTATTAGAAATTATATAAATAATAAATAAAAAAATCATATTAATATTTATCAATATAACATAAAATAATAAATAAATAACCATAAATTAAAATTAGTTTCATCAAATTTTTTGCAAGTCAAAAAATTTTAATTTAATTAATTTATATCGTATCTATTTTCCTTTTGGGTAAAATTATTATTTGAATCACAATTATTTCCCACACCTTCCTTTTCCACCTCCAAAGCCATATTCATTTTTCTTTTTTTTTCCTTTTCCACCTCCAAAACTTTACATGCAACAAAAAGAAATGGGGAAAATCCATTAGCCATTGATGGCATATTACTCCAAGCAGCAAAAATAGGCAAATGAGTCATGGCTGCGGAAGAAGGCCTCAATTGAGCCGCCGATTGAATCCATGAACCCGGGGTTTTGACAAAATTTTTAAATAAACCCAGGGTTGACAAACCTTGAATTTATAGTAATTTCGCCAGCATATCCGAAATTGACAACCCCAGGTTTATATATATATATATATATATATATATATATAAATAAATAAATAAAAGTTACTTTTGGAACCGTATACTCGGGGTTGTCAACCCCGGGTATAGGGAATATGTGTTTGCCATATACCCGGGGTTGGTAACCCCGGGTTTCAATACTCAGGGTTGCCAACACCAAGTTAAGATTGTTTCGTAAAAAATAAAAAAAAAATAAAAAATGTTAAAAAAACTCATTTTTCAGTAATTAAGTATTAAAATTATAATTTTTATGTAAACAACTCCTAATTTTGCTATTTAAGAAAGAAGAGGAATAAGAAGTATTAATTGTTTTTTAGCCCCTTGTACTTTGGTTTTATTTCATTTTTACACCAAAAAAGAAAAAAAAAATTGAAAAGATAAAAACAAAACCCCTTAAAAAATGACATGTACAGTATACATGATTGTCTTTATGTCAGTTTGGAGAGAAAATTTAACAGAATGACATTTTAAAACTACGTTGACACTTGGAGGATTTAAATTGAAATATAACAACTTATATCACGTAAAAATGTGTTAATACTTAGACGTTGCATTTGGTACGCGCGAATAGAATGTAATGTAATGGAATGGAATAATGATAGGATTAAATCTCTATGATAAGAAATGAAATTATCAATACAATTCCTATGTTTGATGATAAATGGATTAGATGAGGTATTATAATGACTATTCTCATTCTAATGTTTAATTAGTGGTAGCAATTAATCAAGAATGAAATGCATTTCTACGATAAAGTCTCCACTTGATAAACACATAATTTTTTCAAATAAATAATATTCGAACTTAAATCAAATGAAGTTCCAAATAAGAAGTGTATAGACACATAATGTTTTTACATATATATATGTACACACACACATATATAGATATTAGAGAGAGAGAGAAGAAGAAGAAAAAAAAAAAAAAAGAGGAAGGTGGTGGACAGGGGATCAAGGGGTTGGCGGGGTGTGGTCGGTGGTGTTACAATGGGGGTCGAGCGGTAGTACCGATGAGGGTGGATTAAGGGGCCGGTGGGGTGTGGACGGTGGTGTTACGACGAGGGTTGGGTGGTAGTACCGATAGGGGTTTGAGAGAGAGAGATTCTATTGCCAGCTACCAAAATCGGATTCTTTGGAGAATATGGTATACGGAGGGATGAGGGGGAGAAAAGTGTAAAAAAAAAAGGATATTTGTTAAAAATTCAAAGGGTAAAGTAGTAATTTAATTAAATTTTCAAAGGATTAAATTGTCATCTAATTAAATTTTATTCCCATTTTCATATTTGGTTGGTTTTTTGTCGTGTTTTTTGACTGATGAAAGATTAAAACATAATCTTATGTAATTATAACCAACTAATATCAAGTTTCTTGAGATCGGTTAATTTCATATTTTTGGGGATTATTATGAAATTTTTAATAATGAGAATGAAATTTAAACTCATGCATTAATAAAATCATCATTCTATTGGTACTAACTCACTAATTTTCATGATTTAATGTGAGTTCCCAAGATAATTGGTCCTCCGTTTTATTGTACGCCAAGAGTATGGTAAAAAAAAATAAAAAAAATCGCCTAAGTATTAGGGATAGTAAAAAAAAAACAAAAAAAAACAACGGATAACTAAGAGAAACCTTACTGAATGGTTCGGTTTTAAAACCAACTAAATAGTTTAGCTGTGGTTTTGATTTTGAAATTAGCAACCAAAGCGATTTTGGTTTTTGATTTTTGTTTTATGATAATGACCATAAAACCGAACCGTGAAACCAATATTTTAGATATATTTTTACGATGTATATCCTCATTTTTTATATATTTACAGTTTAACCCCTTATAATATATATGTGTGTGTTCATTTATTTTAACAATCATGATTACAATCGTTTATTTTAATTATCGTTTAATTTTAATTATGGTTAGAAACGTTTATTGTAACAATTAATTGTTTTGTTCTTTGATTTTATTTTGTGGAATTTATGTTTTATTTTTTTGTTATGTTTTTGTTTATAAATAAAAAATAACAGTATGTAATTTTGTGATTTTGGTTTTTTATAAAATTGAAAAATCTTAAATGATTTCACAGTTTCGCGATTTTGGTTTCGATTTTTTACAAATTTAAATAGTTCAATTTAAAACCATTTAAAAAAAAAACGATTTGATATATGTTTAACAGTTTTTATTTTAGTTTTATACAAAATCGGATCAAAAGCAAACCATTACATCCCCATCGAGTATTGAAGGCGTGGATGCGTCAAGTGTAATTTATAGGCGATACATCGTAAAAATGCCACGACACTCTTGATCTTCCAGCCACGTACTCTGAAACTAACATTATTCTCCTCAAAGCCCGCCGTTTGTGCACCCACTTCACCCAACCCCCCTCTCTTTGTTATCCCACAAGATCTAATCGAAAAGTTATTCTCAAGCTCCCACCAATCAATCGCTCGCTAGCTTCAAAATCCGATCAAACATGTCCGGTGAAGTCGGTCCGATAGGCGACATACGCCTTCCCAAAGAAGAACGTCACGATCCCAAACAGCGCACTAGCCGTAGACGCAGCCGCAGGGGCGGAGGCCGCGGTGGCGGATTCTTCACCTTCAGCCAGCTCAGAGCCCTCGCCGTAATCGTCATCCTCTCCGCCAGCGGCCTCGTCAGCATCCAAGACATCTCGTTCGTCATCTTCTCCTTCATCTACTTTTACTTCCTCTCCAGATTCGCGTTCCCACCCTCCCCTTCCCCTGAATCCCAGTCCCCTGTTTTCTCCGGAGACAACAACCTCCTCCGCCTCTACGTCCTCGTTGGAGCTCTGATCGGCACGTTTCTCCCGATCGGCTACATTTTTTAAGGCATCTACGAAGGCGACAAGGAGGGAATCAAAGCGGCGGCTCCTCACGTAGTCTTATTGGCCAATCAGATCTTCATAGAAGGAGTTGTTTCAATCGGCGGATTTTCGATTCCGATTAGGGTTTGTGTGCCGTTGCTTTACAACTCGATGAGGATTTTCGCGATTCTGGAGTGGTTGAGGGTGGAGATCGTGTCCGAAGGGGATGAACGAGGAGGTGGCTACGGTGGAAGTGGGCGCAGGTAGTGGGTTGGGCGGTGGCTTGCGGTGGCGAATATGGCGTTTTGGAGCTTCAATCTATTTGGTTTTTTGTTGCCTGTTTATTTTCCAAAGGCTTTGAAGAAGTATTATACTTCCACGGACAAAGTCGAAGATTGAGAAAATGGTGGTGTTGTGTGTGCTTTGATGTGGAAAGTTACAGGTCATTCTCGAAATCAAATTTCTAAAGTTAAAAGGAAATTAAGAAGACATTATTAAAGATTAATGGGAAAATTATCTATTAATCCCAAAAAAAGAAATTATTTACTATCTACTCCCATCGATTTTTCTTTGCACCGATTAGTCCCGTCAACACGTTTTTCTTGCACCAATTAGTCCCATCAACATCTTTCCTTGCACCAATTAGTCCCATTTTAAAAAATGGTGAGGATTGAGTTTACCGAAATGCCCTCCCATGAGTTTCACATTGAGAAGGAAGATCGTCAAATTGGTGTACCAACGCTGTCCGCCGCCGCCTGCCGCCGCGGGTCGCCGGTCGCCGCCGCCGTCTCCGCGGGTCGCCGGTCGCCGCCGCCGCCGCCGGTCGCCTGTCACCGCCGCCATAAATTACAGCTTTACCTCAAACTTTATCACTTTTATATGTTCTAAAAAAAAATAAAAAAATCTTAATTTTAGGATAAAATCTTTACTAAACGTAATGTAAAATAAGAGAACAATTGATGTTATATTCAACATTTACAGGTGTTCAATGTAATATCATATGTATTTTACTCTGCATACAAAAATAAGAGAATAATGGATGTTACATTCAACATCCACATGAGGGGTATTTTGGTTAGAAAAAAATAATATTAAAAAAAAAAAAAACAGTTGATGTTACATTCAACATCCACATGAGGGGCATTTTGGTCAGAAAAAAATAACATTAAAAAAAAAAAAAAACACAGTTGATGCTACATTCAACATCCACATGAAGGCTATTTTGGTTAGAAAAAAATAACATTAAAAAAAAAAAAAAAAGCAGTTGATGTTACATTCAACATCCACAGGTGTTGAATGTTACATTCAACATTCACATGAGGGACATTCAACATCCACATTAAGGGCATTTTAGTCAGCAAAAAATAACATTAAAAAAAAAAAACCACAGTTGATGTTATATTCAACATCCACAGGTGTTGAATGTTACATTCAACATCCACATGAGAGGCATTTTGGTTAGAAAAAAATAACATTAAAAAAAAAAACAAAAAAAACACAGTTGATGTTACATTCAACACTCACAGGTGTTAAATGTTACATTCAACATCCACATGAGGGACATTTTGGTCAGAAAAAAATAGCATTAAAAAAAAAACAAAAAAACAAAAAATAAACAAACAAACAATTGATGTTACATTCAACACCGAATGTTACATTCAACATCCACATGAAGGGTATTTTCGTCAGAAAAAAATAGTATAAAAAAAATAAAAAAATAAAAAAATTAAAAAAATTGATGTTACATTAACATCTATGTGAGGGATATTTTGGTCATAAAAAGACAAAAGGACTTATTGGTGCAAAAAAAAGTGATGGGAGTATTTGGTAATTTCTTTTGTATTTTAGGACTAAATGGTGCGTGCCCCAAGATTAATTTTCATTAAATCACCTTTAAGAAAATTTCACCAATTTATCTCTATTACTTATTTTTACAATGAAACATTAGTATCACCTCAATTAAGTCATAGAATTACCATGACAAATCCAAGTTAACTAAAGTAACTAAGGTCTAGGACTCGAAAGTCATTATGATTAGCATTAAATGCCGATAAAATTAAGGGTCCTACCAAGCATTTAATGACTCATTAATGAAAATTAAATGACTAAAGATATTTCTTATAAAATATCTAAGGAAAAGAACTAAGTTAGAAGTAACTAATTGTTGTCGAAACTAATCAGTCTGGTACACCACCTAAGCATACACTTAATCAAAATATTAAATGTTTATCCCATCAAAAATTTAATGCTTGGGATGACATTGATGGACCACATTCAAGGTATCAAGATATTTTGATGAAAATATCTTAGAGATAACTAGAATACTTGAAATGTAACTATTCTTTACAAGGCAAATTGAATCGATTCAATCCAAACAGAACCAATTCAAGGCCTATCACATCAAGTGTCCTTGTCAAGCATTAAATGTCAAATGACACTTCAAGACTAAATACATTGAACCTTAAAAGAATTAATGGCAACTAACCCAAAATAGTGAAAGTAACCGGTACTTAGCTTCCAAACCAAACCGGAATTGTCACACCAAGCCATAAATGATCCCATGGGCAACCAATCATATCCAAGATTGGGTAATGATGACTAATGATTTCTCATGATTTGTAATAATTGCCAATCATTGCACCTAGACATTTAATGATTTGGCAATCATTACCAAATTTTTAAAAGATCTTACAGAATCTTTGAAATTCATCTAAAACCAGTCATCACCAAGACAAGAAGATATGACCCCTAAGCCAAAAAGACCCTAAGGAACATATTGGGATGGTGTAGACACCACATTTTGTCTTGCTTAATCAGTGTCAAATCAAGTACAAATTTAAATAAACTTTAAACTTTGGTTTAAAATGAAGGAATATCTACCTTAGATCACACTATACAATATACAAAAACAACCAAAAACATGACAAAAATACAAAAATGCTGAATTTGACAAAATACAACTAAGTAAAAGTTTTGAGTCAAGCTCAAAATTCCCATGATTAAGGAGGTCTAAAATGACTTTACTAAAGTTTGATTTTCATTAAATCGTCTTTAGTGTAGATAAATCTTAGTCATTATCCTTAAATTATAGGATATTTCAAATTAATTAACTCAGTTACCCTACCCTGACCTTGAAACGTTTACCATACCTGAATTTTGTCAATTTAACATAAAAAACATTCATTTCATTTATGAATATTATATCACATACTACCAAGAAACAATCCAAGACACCTTAATCAAGGCTTGGAAAGGGCATGACAACGCCCTAAATCACAAGGTGATTTAAGGATTGCGTTTGACTTGGATTTTCACCAAATCCAAGTGGTCTTGATAAACCACCCTAGGCCCAAGAAATCAAGGGGCCTAACCATCATTTAAGACCCACAAATGAAGCCTTAAAATAACCTAGGAACCTTCCTAGAAGATACCTACGAAATGGTTAAGGAATGATACCAAGACACTTAGGGTATAACCAACCGTTATCGAAACTAAACTGAGTCAATTCGCCACCTAAGCAAAGTATTCAATGAGCATTGAATGCCTATCCCATAAAGATTTAAATGCTTGGGATTACATGTGAAGACCACATTCAAGATATCTAGATATTTTAAGCAAAATATCTTAGAACCAACCAAAAACCTTGAATCGAGACGACCTTTACCAAAACTAAACTAGATGAGTGGCCTTCAAGCAATGAATTAATTTCACATCACATCAAGCATTAAATTCTTAGGACGACATGGAATGGCTAGGTTCAAAGGATGTAGATATTTTCACCAAAATATCTTAAGGGTTAACTAAGAACTTGAAAACCCACTGTCGGTTACAAGGTAAGTTAACCCGATTCCATCTGAATCCAACCGTAGGAGTGCCCTCCAGGTTATGACTCATCACTTTGCATGAAATTAAAAGTGACACCTAAGGACTACATACAATGAACCGTGGATGTATTTATGATGACCAAACCGAAATAGTGGATCTAACTGGTACTTAGCCCAAATCGAACCGGATACATCACATCAAGTCATAAATGCACCCATGCACAAGGATTTTGATTAGTGGAGAGAAAATGATTGGTAATGATTACCAAATCTTTGAGAATCCCACTTTTCATCCTAAATTTGTCCTAAGCCAAACCAAACCAAGAGAAGGCAAACAGTCCCCTAGGCAAAACACTACCCAGGAAACACCTTGGATTGACGACCAACGATCAACCACCAACCAAGAAGATCAAGGAGGAAAATGAGGTAAACGCTTAGGGGAAGATCACATCCCCAAAGTAGGTATGTTTCTTAAAACAACCCTATGATTCTTGGTTAATATTGTGCATATTGCTTGTATATAGTAGGATCATGTATATAATGCACTTACTTTCCTGTACATAAGACATAAAACCCATAAAACAGCCAAACAAACTTTTGATTTTGTCAAGAACATCAAACAAACACCTATTTTTAACTATAACAACCAAACTAGGGTCAAATCATACAAAACCACTTCAAGCATCTCAAGAACATAAAAAAACATTCAAGAACATTCAAAAACACCAAATTATCTGACAACATGTTAAGAACATGGACGGATTCAAATAAAACTTCTATCACACCATGAGTTGTATATAGGTTATAACCCAAGAACATCGTATTTCTTTTTTTTTTTTAGCTAAACAACACACACACACACACACACATATATATATATATACACTACACCGACACACCATTGTGGCTAAGAACTCGGGATAAAGAGAGGGCCTCTATTCATTCACGGATATGTGTGATTATTCTTTAAAAACCTTCATATTTTCCTTAGAAATGAGTAGGACTGGCATAAATATATGATATTTCTTTTCACTTTTAACTAACAACTCACACAAACACTAAACTAACCAAAACAAAAGAGTTTGTTTAAGGGTCTTGATAAAATCAAAGGGTTGTTATGTATATATTAAGGGTTGTGATTCAAGTTGTTCACAGCTCTAAAAACTGTTAATAAACCAAATTAGGGTTGTGATTCAGATTGTTCACAACTCTGAGAACTGTTAATAATAGCTGATTAAGGTTGTGATTTAGGTTGTTCACAACCAAAACTAATTGATATTAAACCAAAACAAACTAAACAAACTAGTCTTTAACTAAAACTAACTTAGCCTTAAACTAAACCAACCTAGATTTTTCAAATGTAACAAGATTGAATTACGTTTGACTTGATCTTTGGTAACTATCCAAAGTACATAGGCAGCCCATGCGGGTTCAATTACACCTTTAATAATAAACCTATTTCCCTTTACGAGATAACACTAAACTACGTTCGACCTGATCTTTGGTAACCACCCAAAGTACACAAGCAACCCAAGCGGGTTCGGACACACCTCTAATAATGAATCCAATTTTTAAAGAGATAAGAATGAACTACATCTAACCTAATATTTGGTAACCACACAAAGTATGTAGGCAACCCATAAGGATTTGGTCACACCTCTAATAATAAACCATAGTCTTTACCCTGACCAAAACAAACTACGTGATGACCTAATACTCACTCGAGATACATAGGTAACCCATGTACAGGTTCAGTCACATATCCAAACAACTTAATCTTAATTTGCATTTCATTTATTATAGTTTGCATATTCAAATATCTGTCTGTATATAAACTGTTATTAGGTGTCACTGACTAGTAGTAGATGTAGTATTTACCTACTTTCCATTAAATCATGTCAAAAATACGTAAAAAGAACAAAAACTTTAAAAAGGAGAATTATTTTGTTAAAGTAAATCAAAGAAAACTGCTTGGATAGTGTTTAATAGTGAATATCTATTTAGACTGAGGTACCGTCTTCGGACGGGTGTCTTAGGGTATCTAACACCTTCCCCGAGCATAACAAACTCCCAAAATTCAAGAATATATCTCTAACATAGACCTATATAAGTCAAAACACAGGCTATTAAAAAAAAAATGAATTTCTAAAATATTGGTGACCTAACACACCATTTAACCCCATACTAGGTAACGACTCCGTTTTTAACAAAAATCCTGACCCAAGAAATTTTTCAAAACCGATGCCTAGAAAAGTCCTTGAAAAACCATTTTAAAAAATGAATGGATTTGGATGACTTAGAGAGGAATGGATGAAACTTGTTTTCATCCTCTTCCCGATTCCCTACTTCTCCCATTATCAAAATTCGGGGTGTGTCAGATGCCCTGCGCATTGGCCAATGCACAAAACCCCATCCTATAAATACAGGGGCCTGTTTTCAGAAATCAAGGAGCTTAAACCAACCATTTCTCTCTCTAGGCTCGAATTCTACTCTCGGGTCTCTAGGATTTTCAAGTTGTCTCTTCAATAGACATCTTGAAATCCTATTGAAATACCATCCTGAAAGATCTTGGAGGAAGATCTCAAGAGGTTGACGGCAAGCGATCGACAACAACCGAGAAGATCAAAAGAAAGAGAAAAAGGTAATAGTTTAGGGAAAGACCACTCCCTTAAAGTAGATATGTTTCTTGAATATAATTAAATATTATCTTAAATATGTTTATTTTTCTTGTACATAGCATGTTCATATAGTTTATATGCTTATATTTCATATTCATAAAATACACAACCTATAATCAAAAAAAAAAAAAAAAAAAAAAAAAAAAAAAAAAATCAAAAATCATGTAAAAATCATCAAACCGTGTAAAAAATGGTTCAAAAACATCAAGAACATCAAGAACTTTCGAGAACACATTAAGAACATATGAGGACCAAAAACATCCGAGAACATGTTAATAACATGTGAGGATTCTGACAAAACATTTATCTTTCCATGAGTTGAGCATAGTCTCTGTGATTCTTTCATAAACACATTAAACCAAACTCTATTAACTATCAATCTAACCATATACTATTAATGACTGACTTTACTTTACTACTAAACATCAAGATAACAATCTGGCACTAAGTCTTCAGGCTCGTGGACTGGCACCTCATATATATATGTATATATACACCATCGAGACCCTGGTAGGTAAAAAATTGGGTTAAATGGAGGACATTTATTCCTTTAGGAATATGTGTGCACCTTCTTCAGAAGCATTCCCGTCTTTCTTAGTTACGAGTAGAACTGACATATATACTATATATTTACTTTCGTTTTTAACTGACAACTCAAATATAAACACTAATCTTACCTAAACAAATGAGTTCGGTTCTGGTGTTCTTAACAAAATCAAAGAGATTACTTACTTATCATAGTATGATTCATATCTTGTCTAATAACTAAAGTCAAAACAAAAACTAATCATTTTTCATAAATGAACTATGTGCTTACTTAATTCTCAACGATCTGAGATACGTAAGCAACCCATGTACGGGTTCAGTCACCTATCCAATAAAAATCAATTCATCTTTGAATAGATAAATTATGTTTTAACCTGATTCCCCGTGTTAACGGTGATACGTAGGCAACCTTTATAAGGTTTGGTCGTAAAAAAAATACAAAATATTTTCATTTCATATACTGTTATTGGATTAGTTAATTTTTAGTACTTTCTTTACATCATAAAAATGCATCAAAAAAAAAAAAAAAAAAGATAAAAACATTAAAAATGAGAATTATTTTTTTAACCAAAACCAAAGAAAAATGGTTGGAATTTGTTTAAAAGTAAATATTTCTTTAGACTTAGGTGTACCATCTTCGGAGTAGGGGGCCAACGGGGGGTGGGCGGTGATGTTACCGATGGGGGTTAGGGTAGTGGTATCGGTGGGGGTTTGGGGGATTAGTTAGAAGATGAGAGAGAGAGAGAGATAGATAGAGAGAGAGAGAATCTAGTACCTACTACCGAAATTGGATTCTCATATAAGAAGATGATGTAAGGAGGAAGGAGGGGAAGAAAAGTGTAAAAAAAATACGGGATATTTGTTAAAAATTCAAAGGGCAAAATAATTTAATTAAATTTAAAAGGATAAACTAGTAAACTAATTAAATTTCATTCTCATTTCCATATTTGCTTTGTTTTTGGTCAGGTTTTTTGGACGATGCAGGATCAAAATCTAATCCTATGTAGATAAGATTAACTAATACCAAGTTTATTTTGGGATTAATTAATCCCATATTTTGTAGGATTACGAAATTTTTAGTAATGAGAATGGAATTTAAACTCATATATATTAAAAATAAAGATAGAATGATCATTTCCATAATCATTTTAATCCTTTGGTCAATCTAATGTACCAAACATACCGAGAATGTGTAAAATAAAATTGGTACTAATTCAATAATTTTCATGATTTAATGTGAGTTCCCGAGGTAATTGTTCATCCATTTTATTTTACGCCGAGTATGGTTCAAAAATAGTACACTGAGTATTGAAGGCATAAGTGTCAAGTGTAATTTATAGGTGGTACATCTATATAATAATACAGGACGTATATAAATCCCCTAAATAAATCACAACCGTTCTTTATCTCCTACATAAAAAGCGGTCCAGATTAATTTTCTATATTAACATAAATATAAAAAAAAATGTTTTTTCTATATATATAAATCTAAAAAATTATATATGGATATTAAATCTACTAATAATACTAAAAAAATTAAATTGACGAAAATTAAATCAAAGAAATAATATAAAAGAGAACATACTATATGAAAATTATGGACATTAAATTTACAAAATTATTGAAATAATATATAGACATTTGATGTACCCTAGATTTTGTTGAAAGCAGAGGAATTAGAGATCAGGAAGAAGAAGAAGAAACAAGTTTCATTCCTCCCTCACGAAATCCACCAAATCAATTCATTTTTTAAAATGGTTTTCAAGGACTTTTTTAGGCGTCAGTTTTGAAAACTTCTTTGGGAATCAAGTTGACATGTAGCTCCATTATTCAAGACGAACTAATTTTATTTAGATAAGTCACTGAACCCGTATATGGGTTGCCTACATATCTCATATAAATGAAAATTTGGTCAGCATGTAGTTCATTTGGTGAAGTGATATTGATTTTATTTAATTTTAGTTATTAAACAATACATTAATCTTACTATGATATATGAATAACATACTTGATTTTTGTGAAGGACACCACAACCAAACTCTTTTAGGTTAATAGCCAAAAAAAAACAAAAACCTTTTGCTTTGGTTAGATTAGTGTTAGCATTTGAGTTTCTAGTTAAAAAAGGAAAGAAAATATATAGTATATATGCTAGTTCTACTCGTAACTAAGAAAAACGGGAACGTTCCTGAAGAAGGTTCACACAAATCCCCAGCTTGCTCCTTAGGCAGTATTTGGTCTAAGGGTCACCTTTTGATGTCCAGATGTTGAATGGCTTTCAACGAATTTTAAATATTCTATAAGATTCTCAAAAGATTCAGTAGTGATTACCAAATCATTAAAGATTTGGTGCAATCATTGCCAATCATTACCAAATCTTGGAGATGATTGGTTGCAAATGGGATAATTTATGGCATGATGTGACACTTCTGGTTTGGTTTAGTGGCTAAGTACCGATTACTTTTACTATTTTGATTGTTTGTCATAAATGCTTCCAAGGTGAATTTAATCTAGTCCCCAAGTGTCACTTTGCATTTAATTCTTGATAGTGACACTTGATGTGATGGGCATTGAATTAGTTCAAATTAGATGGAATCGGCTTGGTTTGCCTTGTAACGGGTAGTCCTATTTCAAGTATTTCAGTTGTCCCTAAGATATTTTGATCAAACTATCTTAATACCTTGAATTTGGTCCATCCATATCATCCCAAGAATTTAATGCTTGATCGGATGGGCATTTAATACTCATTAAATGCCTTGCTAGGTGGTGAACCGGATCGGTTTAGTTTCAATAATGGTTAATTACTTCTTAAGTAACTTGGTTATTTCCTTAGATATTTTGTTTGAAATATATAGGAATTTTCTTAGGCTTTTAATCCACATTTTTATGAGTCATTAATTCTTGGTTGGGCCTTTGATTGGATGGGATTTGATGTTTAGTCAAGATGACTTCGGTTTTGTCGATTTTGAACTGAGTCCTAATCCTTAGTTACTTTGGTAACTTGGACTTGTCATGACAATTTTTTCACTTGATTTAGGTCTTTTGGATTTGATTTTAAAGAGATTTTTGTTTATAACAATTACTTAAAGCAACATTTTTTTTTGTGTCAAATAGATGAACCCGGTGTTAGTAAATGTTTCAAGGTCGAAGTTGGTAACAGAGGTAAATTGGTGAAATTTTCTATAATTAAAGAATAGTAAATAATTTTTATTTATATTAAAGTGATAAAATCATCCTTTAATAAAGTCATCTTAGTACTCCATCAACTTCAGGAATTTTGAGGTTGACCCAAAACGTTTACTTAACCAAATTCAATCTAATTTGACAGTTTTATGTTTTTTTTGTTTGTTTGTGTGCTTTTTTTTTTTTTTTTTGGTAGTATCTTAGTGTAATATCTAGTGTAATATATGGTAAAAATTCATTCCCTTTAAACCCTTGTTTAAAGTTTATCTAAACTTATACTTTCAGTCTGACATTGATTGGGTGAGACAAAATACGGTGTCTATAGCTGCCCCACTTTATCATGCAAGTTTACTCGTAATGACAAAGAAGGAGACAACGATATTTTGTTACGCTAGACATAAAAATTAAAGACAGGAATTTAGATTTAACTTAGAAAGGTCAATAGCATTTGACATTGCTGCATCTACCCAATCGAAGCGGTAAAGAATCTCCTAAGGGACGACGACATACCTAATCCTAAAGGATTGGTAAGGATGAAGATTGATCAATCCTACCATTATATTTTTCCTACAGGATAACAAACGATCAATCCTAGAGGACTTCTTCTGGGTTGAAGAATGATAGTATTGTTGGAATCTTAGACTGCTTGAGGCAGGAGAATAGGTTTTCTTTGACTAGGATAGTATGTACTTCATCGACCCGTGTGAGGTAGGAATGGATTTACCTTTCCAACCAGTTAAGGTTAGATAGGATGTACTTCCTACACTCGTGTGAGATAGGCCTGGATTGTCTAACTCTTCAACCGATTAAGGTAGGATAGGATGTACCTCACTGACCCGTGTGTGGTAGGCATAGATTGTCTAACTCTCCAACCAATTAAGGTAGGATAGAGTGTACTTCATTGACCTATGTGAGATAGGTATGAATTGTCTAATTCTTCAACCAATTAAGGTAGGATAGGATGTACTTTACTGACGCGCGTAGGTAGGTATAGATTGTCTAATTCTCCAACCAACTAAATTAGCATAGGATGTACTTCACCGACCCGTGTGAGGTAGGTATGTGTTGATCCTGAGATTTTGATGGACAATTAAACATTGATGTTTTTTATGGGACTAATGATTTGTTTAAATGTTTCAGTTTATTAGTTACATGTGATGAAGATTTGATATTAAAGATGATGAAAGATTAAGAGGTTGAAGAATTTGAATAACCTAGGGAAAACAACTCAGGTTTAAATTTCAACTCTTAATATCTCAATTAGGATCACACACGACACAAATTTTTTTTAAATGATTTTTATAAATATGTGTGTTTTTAATAGGATCCTAATTAGCTAAATTATTTGCTCCTATGTGTAATTGAAAAAAAAATATTTATAATTGATTAAAATTGGAGTTAAGTATTTAGTGGAGCTAATTAAGAAAAGAAAATGGTTAAAGGGGCGAAAACGTCAATGAGAATGAATTAAAAACGAGTTTAGAAAAGATATCCAGTATCCTTAAGTCGCCTGGTAAGTCAACTGGACAAAACAGGTGAACTCTATATATCTCTAAGTCAACAGGTAAGTCGACTGGTGAAGAGAAATAGAACTCTTTGAATCTCTAAGTCGACAGGTAAGTCGACCGATGAAGAGAAATGAAACTCTCAGAACCTCTAAGTCGACAGATAGGTCGACCGATAGGCACAAAATCTTTGGCTTAGCTACATTCTGAATCGAGCGGTCGACTACTGATCTTGGTTAGTCGACTGGTGTGTCAGTTTCAGGATATTGTGGAATTCCAAATTTATATCTAAAAGTAGCCATTTTTTGGTTGGGATTTATGAGAGATTTTAGGGATTTTATGATATTTAAGATATGCTATACCTATTATTTAATTCCTATTGATTGGTTCATTAAGTTTGAATATTTCTCACTTTGGTACATATAATTGTTCTATTCTATTTAATTGAGATTGAGAAATACTTTTTGGAGGGGGGACTTAATTGAGAGATTTAAAAGCTATAATTAAGAGAATTGAACCAAAATAAAGTCATAATGATATAAGGGGTCTAAGAGAGCAATTAAGTGTCATGATAAATTGGAACTAGCCGTTAGAGAGTTATTTTTAATCTCATATATAATGATTTGCGTTTTTTTTTTCATATTATAAGAGTGATTAAGAGATCAAGAGATCACATTGAGCTTTTCTAAGAGAAATCATACTGAGTTTTTGTGAGAGCTTTTCTAAGAGAAGATCTTGAGAATCATTGGTTGTTAATCATTGCTATTACCAAATCTGAAGTAACATTGCTCTATTTATTTTTTCGGTGGATTCCGGGTGAGATCTTTCCAATTACTTTCTATATTATATTACTTGATTATTTTTGGAATTTGATCTTTAGAAATTGTTTCTGATTTTTTTATTAAAGAAAATATTTTATAAATAATTTCTTGAATCTGATTACGTGCTCAATTACAAGCTACCAATTATTTTGTTAAAAATCAGATTTTGAGTATCTCACATTTCTAGCACTAGTTTTGGGATATTAATTGAGTTTTAATTTATCTAGGGTGGTAGAAGCTCCGATTGAGAAAAATCACTTGTCAATTTTTATTGGTAAGTTGAGTGACGGATTAAATACTATTGGGGGTATTTAATCAGAGGGTAGTCGGTGTCAGTCTCTTCCTGTAAAGAGATTAAGGTAGTAATTCTTCCTAGATTGAATTATTTTGTGTGAATTTTGTAACAGTTCAATCCTTAACGGGTAAAAGGATATTTGGAGTGTTGGTGAGGTTTTCATTCTTTTGCCTTTGTGTTAAAAAGAATTAGGTTATTCTTGAGCTTGTAAAAAGTAGAGGTTCTTCCTTAGCCTGTGAAAAAGATTTTGTAAAGGTTGATTTTGAGCCTGTAAAAGAATCATTGTGAGGGTTTGGTTCATACCTTTAAATGGATCTTGAGTATTAGTAGGTGCGACTCTCCGTAGGAGTCGGAGAACTGGATTAGCCAAGTATAGCTTGGTGAACCAGTATAAATTTCAGGTGTGTTGTAATCTTTATTTTATTTATTTTTATTGTTTGGTATGCACCTAGTTGATTTTATATTTCCGCTGTGATATAAAGAAAATAATTAATTTAGGATTAAAATTAATTATTTGAGTTATTAAAGTATTCTCTCTTTGATATTTTTTAATTACCCAATTCACCCCCCCTCTTGGGTATTCTACTGAGCCAACAATTGGCATCAAAACTGGTTTAGCTCAACACATTTATCTAACAAAGATCACGTGGCACACATAATAGGCACACTAGCTGAAGAGCAGTCTATGCACCGACCACCTTTGTTTGTAGGTGAAAGTTATTCGTTCTGGAAAGACAGAATAATAATCTTCCTTCAGGTTACAAATTACGATGTGTGGCTAACAATCGAGGATGGTCCATTTATTCCAATGAAAAACGGAGTTGAGAAGAAGAAAGAACAGCTAACTGCTTCCGATAAGTAGAAACTCTCTATAAACTCTTAGGCTATTAATATTTTATTTTGCTCTTTAGATGCAAATGAATATTCTAGAGTTTCAGGTTGTAAATATGCAAAGGAGATGTGGGATAAGTTACAAGTTACCCACAAAGGGACAAGTCAAGTGAAGCAATAAAAAACCAACGCTCTTATAAGAAAATTTGAGTTGTTCAGAATGGAGAAAAATGAATCGATTCATGAGATGTATACTTGCCTCAACAATATTTGAAACAACTTGAGTCAACTTGGAACGCCATACTCTATGGAGGATAGAGTATGAAAGGTCCTAAGGTACTTAACAAATATATGGGAGTCAAAGGTGACGGCAATTGAGGAAGCCAAGAATCTTGGTAAATACGAAATTGATGATCTCATACGAAACTTGATGACTCATAAATTAGCGATTAAAGGATATAAAGATGATACCAAAAATTGCAAGAGAAAATCCTTGGTGCTAAAAACTCAAAAAATTGAAGTAGATGATGACGGCGATGATGAAAGTCTTGACAGTGAGGAAGAGAAAGATGTAGCGCTTCTTACAAAGAATTTTAGAAGAATGACTCAATGCACATTCCGTGGGAGAAGAAACCTCAACATGACTAAAGTGGAATGTTACAACTGTCAAATAGTGAAGATACGTCCATGTTTGCATTAATGGCCACTGGAGGTAAGGTAACTGAATGTTCAAGTTCTTGTCCTTTAGATTTTGATGAATTATTTGATATTTATCAAGAACTTTCACAAGATTATAAAAACCAGTATTCTAAAATAAAAGCCCTTCAAAGTACAATTAACACATTAAACAAGCAAATGGTGGACTACGAATCTGAAAACAATGAATTGAAATCCAAATTGGTGGATTTGAAATCAACTGTTCTCAAATTCACCGGTGGTGAAAATAACTTGAAAATGCTTTTGGAAAGTTCACGTGGAGTTTTTGATAAAGCCGGTATTGGATTTCAGAAAAATCTTAAACAAAAACGTTTTCATAAATTATTTTCTGAAACCAAGGATCTTGTTAGATATTTTAAATGTAATGTTATGGGGCATACTATTCGTAGATGTTTTGCTAAAATATCTAACTATAGACAAGTTTGGGTTCCGAAAGGAACTAAAATTATCCCGACTAACAAGATCGGACCCACTTAGGCTGGGTACCACTTAGGAACTATTTGAGGTGCTCCTTGCATGTTATTCTAAAAACTTCAATAAGTAAAGACAAATGGTTCCTAGATAGTGGTTGTTCTGGACACATGACGAGAGATAAAGGAAAATTTACATCTTTGACACCTAAAGATGGAGGTCATGTGACTTTTGGGGACAACGCAAAGGGTAAAATTATTGGTATAGGTAATATTGGCAATGGTACTACTATTATTAAAGATGTGTTACTAGTTGATGGACTTAAACATAATTTACTTAGTATGAGTCAATTATGTGATAAGGGCTATAATGTTATATTTGATCATGATAGGTGCATTATTAAGAATAGTCATGATAGTAGTATCTTGCTAGTTGCATCACGTTTTGAGAATGTTTATACTTGCTCATTTGATGATTTTAATTCTCAAAAATTTATCTTATTTGAATGCTTTATCTAAAAATAGTTGGTTATGGCATAGAAGACTTGGGCATGCTAGTATGGAGTTAATCTCTAACTTATCTAAAAAGAATCTCATACATGGCCTACTTGATTTGAAATTTATGAAAGATCAAGTATGTGACGCATGTCAATTAGGCAAGCAGGTTAGATCATCATTTAAGAAAAAGATGCACATGTCCACGTCTAGATGTCTTGAATTATTGCATCTTGATTTGTTTTGGCCTAACTCTGTTGCTAGTTTTGGTAGTAAGTTTTATGCATTTGTTATAGTAGATGATTATTCAAGACTTACCTTGGTATTTTTTCTTGCTAAGAAATGTGAGGTTGCTTCTATTCTAGCTAAATTTTGTAAACGTGTTCAAAATGAGAAGCAATGCTCCATTATTAACATTCGTAGTGACATAGGAAAAGAGTTTAAGAATGATTATATGGTAAGTTATTGTGATGAGCATAGTTATGCTCATAACTTTTCTGCACCAAGATTACCGAAACAAAATGATATAGTGAAAAGGAAGAACAAGACACTTCAAGATATGGCCAGAACGATGCTTAATGAAAATCGCTTACCAACCTACTTTTGGGTCGAAGCAGTAAGTACAGTTTACCACGTAGTGAATCGAGTATCAATTCGTAGAGGGTTTAACAAAACCCCATATGAAATCTGGAATGGTAAAACTCCTAATATTTCTTATTTTAAAGTTTTTGGATGTAAGTGTTTTATTTTGAATGATAATAATAATCTTGGTAAATTTGATGCTAAATCTGATTATGAGATTTTCCTTGGGTATGCTACTAATAGTAAGGTTTATAGAGTTTATAATAAATGTATAATAGTAGTAGAAGAAACAATGCATGTTGTTTTTGAAGAACCTGATCCATTCTTGTCGAGAAAGGTTTTGGATGATGATGATGCAGGTATTTCAAATAATCAAAACCAAGGTGATAATATACCTAAGGAGTCTCAACAAGAGGAGGAACCTAAGGAAAATGATTCAACTTTACCAAGAGCTATAAAGACAGTACTAAGACATTCGATAAAAGAAATCATTGGTAATTTTGAAAGAGGTGTACGTACTCGTTTTTCTATTAGGGATATAATTAATCTTGCTTTCTTATCTCAAATTGAGCCTAAAAATATAGATGAGGCGTTAATTGATGAATCTTGGATTTCCACAATGCAAGATGAGTTAGTTCAATTTGAGTGGAACAAAATATGGTGTCTTATTCCGAGACCGGATTTTCATCCAATTATTAGTACTAAATGGGTTTTGAGAAATAAAAAGGATAAATATGGTATGGTAATTAGAAACAAAGCAAGATTCGAGGTATAATTGGTAGTTTGTTATATTTAACTACTAGTAGACCTGACATTATGTATAGTGTTTGTCTTTATGCTAAATTTCAGTCATGTCTTAAAGAATCGCACTTGACTGTAGGTAAGCGAATTTTTTAATACTTAAAGGGGATGACTGATCTAGGATTATGGTATCCTAGGGGGACTGCTTTTAAATTGGTAAGTTACTCCGACGTTGATTTTGCCGATTGTAAAGTTGAGCGAAAAAGCACAAGTGGATCATGTCATTTGTTAGGATATGCTTCAGTTTCTTGGTCAAGCAAGAAACAGAATTCAATAGCCTTATCCACTACTGAGGCTGAATATATGGCAGTTGGTAACTGTTGTACTCAAATTTTATATATTAAGCAACAGTTAAATGACTTTGGAATTTGTATGGAAGAGGTCCCGATCTTTTGTGATAATAAAATTGCTATTTGTCTAAGTAAGAATCTTACACAGCACTCATGAACTAAGCACATAGAAATTAAACATCACTTTATTCGTTATCACATTCAAAAAAAGAGACATTGTTATTGAGTATATTGATACCACTGACCAGTTTGCTGATGTTTTTACCAAACCACTAGCGAAAAATCAATGTGTGAAAATCATTCACGGTTTGGGTATGGCTAGGCATAATGATGTTTGCCTAGAGTAGAATTATCATGTGTTTTCCCCTCCCTAATTTTGTCTTTTGGAGATGACAAAGGGAGAGAATTATTTGATGTTTTATTGAATATCTTAGGGGGGAGTTTATTTTTATATTTGTGCTTTATTGATCATTTTTTTAATATCTTCATTCTTATGCTTAAAAGAGTTATAAAACTCGTCCTCTGTTTCAGGGGGAGCGTGGTTATATTATTGTTTTGAAGAAAACATCAAAGTTAATTGTCATCATCAAAATGGGGAGATTGTTGATCCTGAAATTTTGATGGATAATTAAACGTTGATGTTTCTTGTGGGACTAACAATTTGTTTAAGTGTTTTAGTCTATTAGTTCCATATGATGAGGATTTGATGATAAAGATGATGAAGGATTAAGAGGTTGAGGAATTTGAAGAACCTAAGGAAAATAACTCAGGTTTAAATTTCAACTCTTAATATCCCAATTAGAATCACACACGACACAAAAAAGATTTTTAAATGATTTTTATAAATATGTGTGTTTTTAATAGGATACTAATTAGCTAAATTATTTACTCCTATATGTAATTGAAAAAGAAATATTTATAATTAATTAAAATTGGAGTTAAGTATTTAGTAGAGTTAATTAAGAAAAGAAAATAGTTAAAAGGGCAAAAACGTCAATGAGAATGAATTAAAAACGAGTTTAGAAAAGATATCCGGTATCCTTAAGTCGACTGGTAAGTCGACCGAACAAAACAAGTGAACTCTCTATATCTCTAAGTCGACAGGTAAGTCGATCAATGAAGAGAAATAGAACTCTCTAAATCTCTAAGTCGATAGGTAGGTCAACCGATGAAGAAAAATGGAACTCTCTGAATCTCTAAGTTGACAGGTAAGTAGACCGGTGAAGAGAAATGGAACTTTCTGAATCTCTAAGTCGACAGATAGGTCGACCGATGGGCACAAAATCTTTGGCTTGGCTACATCCTGAATCGAGCGGTCGACTACTGATCTTGGTCGGTTAACTGGTGTGTCAGTTTCAGGATATTGTGGAATTCCAAATTTATATCTAAAAGTCGCCATTTTTTTGTTGGGATTTATGAGAGATTTTAGGGATTTTATTATATTTAAGATATGCTACACCTATTATTTAATTCCTATTGATTTGGTTCATTAAGTTTGAATATTTCTCACGTTAGTACACATAATTGTTCTATTCTATTTAATTAAGATTGAGAAATATTTGGGAGGGAGGGCTTAATTGAGAGATTTAAAAGTTATAATTAAGTGAATTGAACCAAAATGAAGTCATAATAATATAAGGGATCTAAGAGAAGAATTAAGTGTCATGATAAATTGGAACTAGCCGTTAGAGAACTATTTCTAATCTCATATATAATGACCTGTGTTTTTTTTCATATTATAAGAGTGATTAAGAGGTCACAAGATCACATTGAGCTTTTCGAAGAGAAATCATACTGAGTTTCTGTGAGAGCTTTTCTAAGAGAAGATCTTGAGAATCATTGGTTGTTAATCATTGTTTCAACTGAATCTGAAGTAACAGCGCTCTATTTATTTTTTTGGTGGATTCCAGGTGAGATCTTTCCAATTACTTTCTATATTATATTACTTGATTTTTTTTTGGAATTTGATCTTTAGAAATTGTTTCTAATTTTTTTATTAAAGAAAATATTTTATAAACAATTTCTTGAATCTGATTACGTGCTCAATTACGTGCTACCCATTTTTTTTTAATTAAAAATTAGATTTTGAGTTTCTCACATTTCTATCACTAGTTTTGGGATATTAATTGAGTTTTAATTTATCTGAGGTGGTAGAAGTTTCGAGTGAGAAAAATCACTTGTTAATTTTTATTGGTAAGTTGAGTGACGGATTAAATACTATTGGGTGTATTTAATCAGAGGGTAGTCAATTTTAGTCTCTTCCTGTAAAAAGATTGAGTTATTAATTCTTCCTGGATTGAATTATTTTTTTTGAATTTTGTAACGATTCAATCCTTACTGGGTAAAAGGATATTTGAAGTGTTGGTGAGGTTTTGATTCTTTTGCCTTTGTGTTAAAAAGAATTAGGTTATTCTTGAGCTTGTAAAAAGTAGAGGTTCTTCCTTAGCGTGTGAAAAAGATTTGTAAAGGTTGATTATGAGCCTATAAAATAATCGTTGTGAGGGTTTGATTCCTACCTTTAAAGGGATCTTGAGTATTAGTGGGTGCGACTCTCCATGGAGCTCGGAGAACTGGATTTGCCAAGAGTAGTTTACTGAACCAATATAAATTTCTAATGTGCTGCAATCTTTATTTTATTTATTTTTGATGTTTGGTGTGCACCTAGTTGATTTTATATTTTCATTGTGATATAAAGATAATAATTAATTTAGGATTAAAATTAATTATTTGAGTTATTAAAGTATTTTCTCTCCGACATTTTTTAATTACCCAATTTACCCTCCTCTTGGGTATTCCATTGGGCCAACAGTATGTAATGTTGAATTCTTCGACCAATTAAGGTAGGATAATATACACTTCACCGACCTATGTGAGGTAGGTATGGATTATCTAATTCTCCGACAAAGGTAGGCAAAGATGTACTTCACCGACCCGTGTAAGGTAGGTATGGATTTTCTACTTCTCTGACCAACTAAGGAAGGAAATGATGTACTTCACTGACCCTTGTGAGGTGAGTATGGATTGTCTACTTCTCCGACCAACTAAGGTAGGAAAGAATGTACTTCACTGACCCGTGTGAGGTTGGTATAGATTGTCTACTTCTCCAACCAGATAAGGTAAAAAAAGATATATTTCACTGACCCGTGTGAGGTTGGTGTAGATTGTCTACTTCTCCAACCAACTAAGGTAGAAAATGATATACTTTACTGACCCGTGTGAGGTAGGTATAGATTGTCTACTTCGCCGACCAACTAAGGTATGAAATGATGTAGTCACCTACCCATGTGAGGTAGGTATGGATTGTCTAATTCTTCGACTAACTAAGGTAGGATAGTAAGGGATTTCTCCAACCACATAAGGTTGGACAATAGGTACATTCTCCAACCACTTAAGGTTGGACAGTATGTCTCTTGCATCTTGGCTTTTCCTTATGTCGTTTGTTTTTTCAACTATCGATCCTAAGATATTAGTCATGGAAGTCATAGTTTGCTTATGCAGGTTTACTAGAGTTTTAGCCGTTTTTGTACTTTATTCCCTCTAATCCTGAAGAATTCTGAATTTATAGTCGAATTATCTGATTTCTCAGCCTAATTTTGGAATTTTCGTCTTTAGATAGATGGTGTAAATCTTATCTAGAAATATCGATGGACAAATCTAATATAATGATCTTATCACAAAATTTCGACAGAGAAACCAGATATAATATGCCCCAGCTCTAGTTGGGATGTTGGATCATGCCCTGGGTGTTCAAGAGAATGCAATAGAAGCCACATGGGTTTCCTATGTTCCCTGAATTGAGCGTGTGACGTTTTGTGTTTGATTGAGACTCGAGACCACGTTGGGTTGCTTTGATTTAAAGATTATGTCAAATCATTATTTTAGACAATGATTGTCCAATGACCGAGACCCACATCGGTTATCTACATACGTTGATTTCCTAGGTCAAGAATCGAGTTGAAGTATAGTTCATCCCTCATTGTGCTAATTTTCAGATTTATCGACTGTACCCATAGGGGGTTTCCTACGTACATTGGTGATATACCGACGATCAGGTCAAAACTTAGTTCGTGCACAGGTATCCTTTGTTGTTTTTCCCTCAAGAGGATTGAAATCAGCTTCTCAGGGCAGTCGAGGGATTTCTTTGGAGATGTGCCTTGATATACGGCTGATAGAATTTCGTAATGTTGACACTTCTCTGATTTTAACCGGACCCTCTTGGGTTTCCTACGTATCATGGTGAGTTACCAAGGATTAGGTTGTAATGTAGTTTTGATCTTGATTGAGGTTTTTATTAAAGATGGTAACCAAACCCGTATGTAGATTGCCTATGTATCTCAGATAACTGAGAATCAGGTAAGCACGTAGTTTTTTTTTTGATGAAGGATTTGATTAAATTTCATATGATTTCGGTATTCTATTTTAAGTCGCGAGACAAAAATAAATGTTTTTTCCATCGAAAAATCCTAAATAGGATGAAATGTACCCCAGTCTCTGACTGGGATAGTGATTGGATAAGTTTCGTTAAGGAATCTAATCTAACACTTCCTATTGTGTGATTTGGGATCATTGACAGTGTAAAATATGCCCCAGCCTACGGACTAGCGAGAAGACTGATTAAATACCAGATTGAGAAGCAAAGTCAATTAGTCTTGCTAGAATTTTTGTATAAGCATTGGCTAGGTAAAATCAATCGTTATCCAGATTGACAGTTTGTTTAAGTCTTTTGAATGACGTTGTTCAGTTTTGGTATTTTGGAGGCTTGGTACTTATAATACTTTGAATGACTCTAGGACTTGCTCAATTCTAGGAAGATCGCATTAGATCCTAGTAAGGCCAAATTTCTAATAACACTCTACTACACACTGACGCTTCTCAAGAATGAGTAAGGTCTATTATCAAGAGACACCTTATGTGTGGTCGTCCTTGTCTAAATTCTGAGTTGGTAGAAACCACTATTAGAGGCGGGCAATGGAATAATGATTGGTGAGGTAATTGACTAGGTTACATGTCTGAGGACTGCCTGCTAGCCTACTAGAGCTTCCAAATAGAGTGCATGGGTGCAAGTATTATGTCGATGATGACCTATGGTTGCAAATGATCTGCAGGATGCCACAGGGTTTGGTGAAGTACGATGCCTAATTTTCCTCATGTGTATGATGTTACGTATGCCTAAGTGAAACGTGATGCATATTGCTTGTATAGTATTTCGATACTGACTAATGTATTGTACGATTTTATGAAGCCTAAATCTTTTACCTAGAATGTTTTCCTAGGCAATGCATCATCTATCTAGAGATGCCAGTTTTTCCTTAGAATATTTGTACTAAGTACCTTTTTCTATTAGCCATCTCCCCTGGTTATTTCAATGTCATTTCTAATACAGAAAGTTGACCAGTATTACTGATAGGCTTCTTGCTCCTTTGGTCCTACATGCGTTGCAACTGAAATTATGATCGAGATTTCTCTTCAGGATTTTATGGGTTTCGGTTAGAAGATGGAAAGGTTTGGATTGGAATGATGGAAGGTTATTCCATATTGATTGGTTGAGCTCGGCATATCCCAAAATTGGAACATATGGCTCGAAATAGAGATTAATGTTAATCTGGCTTATTTTTTGGATGAATTTTGGGTGAGGGATTGAGTGAATGGATTACTTAACAAAGCATATTTTCTTTCTTTTCCTCTACTTTCCCGAGTTCATTTCTAATATCTTACGTATTATACTCGTGCATGTTATGTATATTTCCCTTTTCACTTTTATGCGATATTATTTTGACTAGAGTATACTCAGGTAATCATATTCAAACATTCAATCATCTAAGTGATTGTCGCAATTTTTTCATCGAATTAATCTAAATTATGATAAAGATACGTTTAATAGTAATTTAGACCAAATATCCGTAGTTATTAGTTTTAAGAGTTTGTCTAATTCAATTCCATCGAGTTCTGATATTGATCGTTTCTAAGATTGCTATCGAGATTACCTAGGCCCTGTATGTTACCCGAGGTTTCTTTAATGGCTTTGATTCATTTATTCTATCTTGCACTAAAGGAAAACAGAATGGGCCTTCCCGATACGACTTAAAGGAGGGAGAAAATAAGTAATGGAGAAACAAGTGTTAGTTAATGACGCCTAACAAATGTTGTTTTATCCTGATAGTGTTGAGAAAATCATTTATATATTTTTTTTCTTCTTCTTTTTTTCTTTCACTTTGGAAACTAGGGATTCATACTTCCTATATAATCCATGTAGTGAGTTTTGGGTAGTGATCCCAGTTTAGTTGGCCTAAGTCACTAGGTCTTGAGACACCCCTACAACTTAATACTCGGATTGTATAGATAACGTGATACACTCGATTGCCTTCGTGTGACCACTCGGTTTTTAAAAACTTTCTGAGACCAATCTTTATTTTATTATTATCTTTTCTCTTAACACATACTTTCAGGATTTTACATTTTATAAAATTAGAGTAATTTGAGTGAGTCTCAAGGTCTTCGTTGATTTCGCCCCTATCCCAGCTACTTTCCCCATTATCAACTATTATCTCAGTAAAGGCTCATTGTCTTATTCCAATCTTAATCATCTTCAATCTCACAAGATTAATCCTACTTTTATTTTAACTAGGTTTCCACATACTTCCAGATTAGTGATTTCTGGGTAAAATCTTAGTATATGTTAGTCTATCCTCCTTTGTTCAACTACCCGACCTTAAGAACTTTTCTCTGGTGGGGTAAGGTTCTAAGACTTTATCTATTATTGTTCACATCATAAATCTTTCGGATATTTCCTCCTTGTATTCTGGTTGAGGAGGTCTTCTATACTTCTTCAGGGTTACTCGGACACTCCCGAGTTCGAACATATGTAATGATTTCATAACAGGGCTCCTAAGTTTTCCTCCTAACTTTCTCAAATTTTATTGCTAGCATCTCACCATCGTTTAGTTGAAACAAGACATTTATTTTAACATTTTCCTTTGAATGATGGTCTAATTTAGTATTGAAATTATATTTTCATAAATTTTGATTATTCATGGTGTGTGAATTACAACAGGCAAATTAATTTATGAAATTCAGAGTATAAAGACTTCAGAGGACCTTAGAAAAAATAAGCTTGCATTTAGTGATACGTAGATCTAGTACATGGGCATACAAGATAATACCTAATTCATTATAAGAGACTTAATAAGTTAAGGGAAATGCAGAGATATATATGGTCTTCTTTTCTCATTTCTCGGAGTAGCGAGACTAGGTTCATCTGGCTCAACATTTGTTTCAGGGAGGTAATATTTTCTTGCATTGTCGAAATCTCAGAGTTGTTTTGAGTATTTCTAAGAGAATGAGGGATTGGGTCCATTTTACGATCTTGCAAGTGGCTCTCGGATGGCTTTTAGCAAAAGTTACCTAAAGCAGATTTCCTTTGTTTATTAAATTATTAAAACCCTAGATATTGATTTTAAGGATGTTGATTATCCTATCCTTATGCATGGTTGTATTCTTGACTATGTATGGATATGTTTATACGAGTGGATGATTATGTTTGTGCTTTATGTAATACGATCCTAGGAAGATGTAGCTTTAGAAGACAACTCTCAAATATGCTTTGGACAGACCTCAGCTTAGATTGGGTTTTGTAGGACAAGGTAACTCAAATTTTGGATTGTCTTCGACTTCATAGATATAGTTATCTAGGGTTATGGCACGATTGACCTTTTATGCTCAAAATATCAATATTTTGCTCTTAGGTCTTCATGATAGAATTTTGTTCCTTAAAATGTATAATCACTCCGAGAACTAAATGAGAAACTTGTCGTTTTTCTTCCTCAGAAATGGATCATTGTTCTTAGGACCTAATAAGAGAATTTTATTCCTCGAAATGGATCATTACTCCTAGAACTTAATAACAGACTTGTCTTTCTCTTCCTCAGAAATGGATCATTGTTCTTAGGACCTAATGACAGAATTATCCATTTTTCTTCCTCAAAAGATGTATCGTTACTCCTACGACTCGATGAAAGGTCTAAAACACCTTTGAATTCATGACGTTTCATTGATGGTGAATTTATTTTGACAGTCTGACTGGTGAACCTTAGTTGGCTTCTTAGCTAGATAGGTTTGACTTATTTTAAGGAGTTTCGAACCTAAACCAAATGTCTTCCTTATGTTTAATAATTCCTATTGTATATGCTTTATGAGAAAAGACACTACACTTAGGATGTGACATGTATCTCCTAGGGAAATGTGACCTGAGGTATGTTTACTATTGGTTCATACAGTCTTGATTTGACTGTGTGATGACACTTTCTTATGTCTTAATAAGCTTAGCGTGTTTTTGCACTATCGAAGTAGATTCTTTCACGTTGTCTTAGCAAACAAACTTTAGAGAGCTTTGTTTGACAACGGCTATTATTTTGTACTTATCGAGGTGGGATTTTCATGTATTATTTAAAGGTAAATGTATTTGTGATTTTATTAAAGTAAGTTTTGAGTACATTATCACGGATGAAATGGGAATTTATGATTCAATGTTTGTATATCAAGCTTATTTTATTAAGTAAAGCAAGGATTCTTATTCTGTCCTACAGCTTGCTCCCTATTCCGATTTTGAAAACGTTCTTGACATTAAGCAAGCTAGCAATGCGTGGGATTGAACAAGAATTCCTACATCGTTTATTATAGCCCTATTTGTGTTAGAAGTTTAATTCTACCTACTTAGTATAATAATTACATAAATAATCGTACACAAGATAAAAATAAAATCTCTCTCCTAGATAGTGTCCTAAGTAATACAGGATTTTGGTTATTCCTCTATCCCAAGCTCACTATGTGTAGTCTATGGCTTTTCTACTAACTCATCCTAGGACAGTTCGATTCCTAGACCTTCAAACCTCTGACGTCCTCCCCGAGGGAACATTCATCGTTGGTTAGTGGTCCGAGCAAGGCGAGTTTCGTTGCTGGATCCTGGGGGAGAAACCCACCTGGCCATGCTTCTACTAACTCCTTTTTTTATCCTAAGGGTTTCAATACTTAGGTCGGAATTATGAAATCGCACGACTTCAGCCCCTACTATCAGTCTCTCTATTCCTAAGAGGGTTACAGCTTGGGTTTTTCATCATGATATGCAATGCAAAAATGGTGCTCATGCATTGGAGAGAATATACGAAAATAAAATGTAGAAATTTAAAGATTGTAATTTAAATGCAATATTTAAAGACAACTAAGTAAATAACAGTAATGTAAAGATAGTATATAGTTGCATGCTAATATATACATATGGAATAAAATATTTATTATTATTTTTTTTAAGGAATTTTTTATGTTCGAAAAACCAAAGACATATTTCTTGGCTTTTATTTAACTGTGAACGTAGATTTAGATTCCAACTAAGCTTGACCCTCTAAAGTTCCTAGCGGAGTCGCTAGTTGATACACCCCGAATTTTGTTAAAAGCAGAGGAAATAGAGATTGGGAAGAAAATGAAACAAGTTTCATTCCTTCCTCTCGAAATCCTCCAAATCCGTTCATTTTTTAAAATAGTTTTCAATAAATTTTCCAAGCGTCGATTTTGAAAACTTCTCTGGACTAAGATTTATGTTTGAAAATGAGTCACCACCTAGTATGGGTTAAATGGTGTCTTAGGTTACCTGGATTTTATAAATTCATTTTTCGTTTTGAAATGGCCTGTATTTTAACTTGTAAAGGTCTTGTACGAGAGATTTCTTTAAGTTCGGGAGTCAGTTATGCTCAAGGAAGATTTTACGCGCTTCAAGACACTTATCCGAAGATGGTACCTCAGTCTAAATAAATATTCACTTTTAAACAAGATTCACGTAACTTTCTCTGGTTTCACTTAACAAAACAATTGTCTTTTCAATGTTTCTATCTTTTTATGCATTCTTATGATGTAATGACAGCAAGTAAACTAAAACTGAAGTAGCAACGACAACCCAATAACAGTATATAGGAATGAAAATGTTTTTGTATTTTTTAACAACCGAACCTTATAAAGGTTGCCTACATATCCTGGTCATTATTTTAAAAATCGGACCGAACCGGCCAGTTCAACTGATTAAACCGTCGATCGGCTCAGATTTTGGTCCAGTTATACCCCTAAAACCATTTACTATTAAAAACCGCACAACCGGCCAATTCGAATCGGTTCAACTGCGAACCAGGGAACTGTTCTGGTTTTCATTGAACCGACTAGGTTTTCTTCATTCCCCATTCATGTAACTATTTATCCAAAAGAAAACCTAAAAAAAAACATTATCTTCTCCTCACCGAACTTCACTAGGCGCAATCGACAGCCAGACCAACCGCCAATCAATCGCTGCCAACCATCACCATTCAGACCTTTGCCGAGATGCACTATCATCGCCAACCTCCTCTGTACCGTCATCATTAGGGTTGCAGAGACTGATAGGTGTAAAATACCTATCTAATTCTAAACCGAATTTGCCAGTTTTTGAGTAATTTATTGAAGTTTGAATACCGTTTTAGTTGTTTTTATTAGTCAGGAGCAGGGACGTAAACAATTGGCAAACCGAGCAAAATGGTGTGAAAGGGGTAGCCAAAATGATGAAAAAATGAGGTTTCAAATAACAGAGCAAATCCTCCTAGGCGAAGTTTCCACCGCCTAGGCGGACATTCATCAGAAAGTTGAATTGCTGAAGATTTGAAATCCGCCTAGGCGAAGTTTCCACCACCTAGGCAGAAATCCATCAGAAGGTTGAAAGGGCTGAAGTATTGAATCCACCTAGGCGAAGTTTCCACCGCCTAGGCGGAAATCCACCAGAACGCTGGAAGTACTGAACTGCTAGATAGAGCTGCACTGCTGTAAATTCGCCTAGGCGAAGTAGCTACCGCCTAGGCGGAATTCCGTCAGAAAGACAAGGAGCTAAGAAGTTAGTCCTCCGCCTAAGATAAGATTCTACCACTTAGGCAAAATTCTAACCGACTTAAGCACCACCTAAGCGGAGTTTCCACCGCTTAGGCGAAAATCGCAAAACAGGTCAAAATATCTGTTTAGATATTTTTGAACCCCTAAGCCTATAAATACCCCTTGGTCACGTCTGAAACCTGTTGTTGAAGAACCCTAACCCTAGAAAAGAGCTCTTAAGCTATATTTGGAAGATCAAGAAGGAGGTTCATCATTCGGATAAAGAAGGATAACTTGCAGACCGATCATTAGTGACAGTGAACCGTTTCACTTCCAGATTTGATCGTTTCTCTCTTGTTTTATTCTTTGTAATCATTTTTTCATATCTAAGAATGTTGAATCCCTCTTATTTTGTATGGTATATGGCTAAGAACTTGTAGTAGTAGTTAAATGTTACTTAGGTGTAGTCAAAATCATGTAACCGTTTAGTTGAGTAAATTTATGTTACTTTAACGAGTAGTTTGTCTAAATCCGATTGTGTTTATCGTTATTCTTGTCATTATGCTTGTATTGATAAACCGAGAATGCGGGGTTTGATACTCGGGAGAGGTAACCCCGGATTAAGACTAGGGTAAATACAACGTGACGTTCTAACGACCCGGGAGGGCATTAGAACGTATGCAACCCATGATGTTGGCTTAAAACTCATGCGACTTAGGGTCGTTTAGGCATTGAAGGGGACTTCTTCGTTGACACGAAGTCGTGTAATCCCTCGTTTACACTCGGGAGAGGTAGCGGAGGAATTTATGATACAGAGGTTGTCGGATTAGATAGAAACCATTATAACTAACTAAATGAAATCGGTTATGCATTATATGAAAGAGATTTATACCTAAGTAATTAGTGTAATTAAAACTAACTTTATAGTTGTCATTTATCTTAGTATAGTAATTAGAAAACAAACAAAATTTGATTAGTCGAGATAATATGAAACTATTGAAATCGCAATACTCACTTGAATTACTGGCCATTCCCAGTGGAATGATATCCGATCCTAAAAGATCCATTATATTAAAACTAGACCTCGTACACTTGTGAGTAGTCCAATTACCACGAGGAGGAAGCAAAGTAGTTGAATCTGAGCGCGTAACAAGTTTTTGGCGCCGTTGCCGGGGAAACGGCAATGTGTTTTTCAATTAAGTTGATATTGTGATTAAGTAGTTGAATGTTAATCACGATAATTATTTTGCTCTTAAATTTTATTCAATTCATTTATTTATTTTATTTATCAATTGAATTTGAGCAGTGCATGCGGCGAAGTAAATGTATTGCTAAGCAAAAAGAAGAAAAAGCTACAACAATGGCCGGTGGACATGAGAATATTCCGCAACCACCAGAGCCGCAAGCACTCCAGCCTCCGGAGCATGAGAGGCCACAACGAGTCCTTCAGGACTATTATCGGTCCCTTATGTTGGACAATTATTCAGGGATCCGGAGGCAGCCGATCCAAGCTAATAACTTCGAGTTGAAACCCACCTTAATCAACATGGTTCAGCAGAACCAATATGGTGGGAATCTTCACGAAGATCCCAATGTACACTTGGCTACTTTTCTGGAAATCTGTGACACCGTAAAGATCAACGGAGTCGCCGAAGATGTGATAAGGCTGAGGTTATTTCCATTCTCCTTACGAGACCGAGCAAGGGGATGGTTTCAATCGATTCAGCCGGGGAGCATTAACACTTGGGAGGGCACAAAGGTTCCTCACTAAATTCTTCCCACCCTCGAAGATGTCTCAACTCCAAGGCGAAATTGCCCAATTTCGTCAGAGAGATTTCGAGCCATTATTTGAAGCATGGGAGAGGTTTAAAGACCTATTGAGAAGGTGCCCCCAACACGGTTATCAAGATTGGTTTCAAACCCAATTATTCTATAACAGGTTGGATGGCCAGACAAGAACGATAGTTGATGCGGCCTCCGGGGGATCATTGTTGTCCAAAACCCCAACCGAAGCAAATGCGTTATTGGAGGAGATGGCGGCTAATAACTATCAATGGCCGAATGAGAGGAACACGGGAAGACGGGTCGCTTCTATCCAAGAATCGGACCATATTTCGACGTTATCGGCCTAAGTGTCCAAGCTCTCGGACCAATTAGTTGCCTTGTCTACAAAAGGTGCTTTGTCAAATCAAGGGGAGGAGATAGCGGCAAGTAGTTCTCAATCCAGATTGGATAACGAGTTTGAGGAATGTCATTTTCTGAACAACCGTGCTTACACTTTCAGGCCGGCTACCAACATTCCAACTCACTACAATCCCGGACTTCGTAATCATGAGAACTTTTCATATGCGAATAATCAGAATACTTTGCGACTACCTCCGGGGTATGGAAATCAATCTTCAGGATATCCAATGTAAGCTAATCGCCAAATAAAACAACCGCCAATCCACAATCAGAAGCCAAATTTGGATGAAGTTCTGGGATCATTTATGAAAGAGATGCAAACTATGATGCGTGAGACGCATAATTGCCTGAACAAACATGAAACATGGCTGGACTCTATTGATACCACGTGTACCAACACTAATGCCACGGTGAAGGCTCTTGAGACTCAAATCACGCAACTTGCTAGGGAAATTCAAGAACAACAAAAGGGGAAGTTTCCAAGCAACACGGAAACCAACCCTCGGGAATGCAAGGTGATTAAGTTGAAGAGCGGCAGAGATGTGGAAGTGAGGAGGCCTATGGAAGCTGAGCCGGCTGTGAGTCGTGAGTTTCTGGATGATGAACCAAGAACTAGTGTGGGGGAAGACGTTGAAGCAAAGGCCGATGAAGGAAAGGAGAAGCTAAGTGAAGACGTGAATGGGAGTAGCAACAAGGAGAAAGTTGAGGAAAGAAGAAGAGATGAAAGGGTGATACCGGGAAGAGTAACATTTTCAGAGAATCCGTCGATTCTAGTCACACCATTGCCATATCCTCAAAGGTTCCAAAAGAGGAAGTTGGATGTTCAATTCGAAAAATTTCTTGAAATCTTCAAGAAAATCCATATCAACATTCCCTTCGCAGATGCATTGGAACAAATGCCCAATTATAGCAAGTTCTTAAAGGATATCATGACAAAGAAGCGGAAGTTGGAGGATTATGAAACCGTGAAGCTAACTGAAGAGTGTAGTGCAATACTCCAGAGGAAGCTGCCTACTAAATTGAAGGATCCGGGTAGTTTCACGATTCCGTGTACTATCGAGAAATCCCACTTCGATAAGGCACTTTGTGATCTAGGGGCAAGTATCAACTTGATGCCTTCTTCTGTTTATCGGAAGTTAGGACTCGGAAGTGCAAAGCCTACGACTATATCTCTTCAAATGGCGGATCGTTCACTAACCTATCCTAAGGGGATCATTGAGGATGCGTTGGTGAAAGTGGACAAATTTATTTTCCCGGTGGATTTCGTGGTACTTGAGATGGAAGAAGACCGAGAGATCCCGATCATCCTTGGAAGACCTTTCCTTGCAACGGGAAAGGCCTTAATAGATGTGCATAATGGCAATTTGACCTTAAGAGTGAACGATGAAGAAATAAGGTTCAACATTTTTAATACTATGAACTTTCCGGATGAATCTCCCAATTGCAATCGAGTAGATTTTGTGGACTCTTGCGTGCGGGAGTTCTTTCTTGCAAACATGGATATGGATTCCTTAGAGCGCACTCTCACAAATTCCGTATCTATGGGGGATCTTGGTGAGGGAGGCTCTACCACGGACTTTGATATTGTGGAATACGTGCTAGCTCTAGATGCTCAACCGAAAGCCGTAGATTGTCCTATTCATATGGCGGAGATTGAACAAGTTGAAGACTTTCCCTAGAAATCAAATCCGCCTCATGGTGGGTTATTACTCAAGCAATTACTGGAACACCTTCGGTATATCTTTTTGGGAAAGAATTTGACCGATCCGGTTATAATCTCATCAACTCTGACGGAAGAAGAGAAGAGTAAGTTGCTAAGAATCTTGAAGAGGCACCGGTCCGCTTTTGCTTGGTCTATCTCACATATCAAGGGAATTAGTCCGTCGGTGTGTATGCATAATATTTTGATGGAGGATACGTTCAAACCCTCCATTGAACATCAACGGCGGCTAAATCCAGCTATGAAGGAAGTGGTGAGAGCGGAGGTATTGAAGTTATTAAATGTGGCGATTATATACGCCATATCCGACAGTGAGTGGGTGAGCCCGGTGCAAGTGGTGCCAAAGAAATGAGGCATGACGGTAGTAAAGAATGAGAAGGATGACCTTATCTCACTACAGACCATCACAGGGTGGCGTGTATGTATTGATTATCGAAGATTAAATAAGGCAATGAGGAAAGATCATTTTCCTCTTCCGTTCATTGATCAAATGCTAGATCGTTTAGCCGGTTATGAGTACTACTGCTTTCTTGATGGCTATTCCGGTTATAATCAAATAGCCATTGCACCGGAGGACCAAGAGAAGACGACTTTCACATGCTCGTATGGAACGTTTGCGTATCGACGTATGCCGTTTGGCCTTTACAATGCACTGGCAACTTTCCAACGGTGTATGATGGCGATATTTTCTGATATGGTGGAGGAGAAAATGGAAATCTTTATGGATGACTTCTCAGTCTTTGGATCGTCCTTTTATCACTGTCTCTACAATCTAGCGCTTGTTCTTGACCGATGTGAAGAGAAGAATTTGGTTCTAAATTGGGAGAAGTGCCACTTTATGGTTAAAGAGGGAATCGTCTTAGGTCATCGAGTCTCTGCCAAGGGGCTTGAGGTGGACCAAGCAAAGATAGAGACGATTGAGAAGCTTCCGCCACCAATAAATGTGAAAGGAGTTCAAAGTTTCTTGGGGCATGCTGGCTTTTACCAGCGCTTTATTAAGGACTTTTTGAAGACGGTGAAGCCGTTATGTCACCTTCTTGAGAAGGATACTTTATTTGAATTCAATGAAGCTTGCATGGAGGCGTTTAAGGCGATAAAGGAGAAGTTGATCACGGCTCCAATAATGGTCGCTCCGGATTGGGAAATGCCATTTGAGATAATGTGCGATGCGAGTGACTATGCCGTTGGCGCGGTGTTAGGCTAACGGAAGGAGAAGATCTTTCGCTCGATCTATTATGCAAGCAAAACATTGAATGACGCCCAGGAGAATTACACCACAACGGAGAAAGAAATGCTAGCGGTGGTCTTTGCTTATGATAAGTTCCGTTCATACATCATTGGGTCAAAAGTGATCGTCTACACAGATCACGCGGCTATCCGGTACTTGTTTGCTAAGAAAGATGCCAAGCCAAGGTTGATTATCTTACTACAAGAGTTTGATGAGGAGATAAGGGACAAAAAGGGGAGTGAGAACGTTGTGGCCGACCATTTGTCGAGATTGATCCAAGATGACATTGGTGACGAGTCTAATATCACGGAAGTGTTCCCTAACGAACAACTCTTTGCAGTAGAAAATGCACTTCCGTGGTATGCTGACATTGTTAATTATCTTGCATGTGGCGTGTTACCACCTGAGTTGACGGGAGCCCAAAGGAAGAAATTTCTTTTTGATGCTAAGTATTATCTGTGGGATGAGCCATTTCTATTCAAGAAATGTGCTGATCAGGTGATCCGGAGATGTGTTCCGGAAGAGAAAATGGCTAGTATTCTCTACCATTGCCATTCATCACCTTGTGGCGGCCATTTCGGTGCGACTCGGATGGCATCAAAAGTACTGCAATCAGGTTTTTACTGGCCCTCTTTGTTTAAAGATTCATATACGTTTGTAAAAACCTGTGATAGATGTCAAAGGGTAGGTAACATATCAAGGAGGCATGAGTTGCCACTGACGTCAATTCTTGAGCTTGAGTTGTTTGATGTGTGGGGATTGGATTTCATGGGACCATTTCCGCCCTCATTTGGGAAGGAGTATATTCTGCTAGCGGTGGATTATGTGTCCAAATGGGTCGAGGTCGTGGCAACACCTACTAATGATACCAAAGTGGTGTTAAAGTTCCTTCAACATAATGTCATGACATGGTTCGGGACACCTCGAGCCTTAATCAGTGATGAGGGGACCCACTTATGTAACAAAATGCTCAATGCCTTGTTGGCAAAGTATGGAGTGAGGCACAAGGTGGCGCTACCATACCACCCACTGACAAATGGCCAAGCGGAAGTTTCAAACCGTAAGATCAAGCTCATTCTGGAAAAGACGGTTCATACAAATTGCAAGGATTGGGCGGTGAAGCTTGATGATGCTTTATGGGCGTATCGCACCGCTTTTAAAACACCGATCGGCATGTCGCCGTATCAATTGGTTTTTGGGAAAGCTTCCCATTTGCCCGTTGAATTGGAACACTGTGCATTCTGGGCGATTAAGAAACTCAATTTTGATATAAAAACTTCTTGTGCGCAACGTCTCCTCCAATTAAATGAAATGGAGGAATTCCGACACGAGGCTTATGAGAATGCCAAGCTCTACAAAGACAAAACGAAGAGATGGCATAAAAAATGATAGTCCGGAGGGAGTTCAGTCCGGGCCAACAAGTCCTATTGTTTAATTCAAGGCTGAGGCTCTTTCCCGGAATGTTAAAGTCTCGGTGGTCTGGACTGTTCCAGATCAAGCACATCTATCCATTTGGAGCCATCGAGCTAGAAGCCAAAGACGGACGTACTTTCCGAGTCAACAGGGAGAGGATCAAGTATTACTTCAAAAATGAAGATCAAGTTGTGGAGAACATCTCCCTCGTTGAAGGATAAAGCCGGAATTCTTGAAACGTCCATGCTAGGGACGTAAAACCAAGCAACATTTTTTTGACATGACATTGAGGGTGACGAATATTCTCAACTTTTGTATGAATACCTTTTTGGAGATCGTATTGATCTCGTTATATTAAATTTTTGTGGTGAATTGATAAGGTTAGATGCTTAGGATTGATTTGCATGCTAAAACTAATTTAAGAATTGAAGAGGAAATAAGAGGTGTAGAGAAACAATGTGAAAACCTGAAGGAATTCAGCTTAGGTCCACACTGGAAAAAAATTCGCCTAAGCGGTAAACCCACCGCCTAGGCGAACATTGGACAAAAAGGCTGAGAAAACATTCTGGCATAATGTCACCTAAGCGGTAAAACCACCGCTTAGGTGATAATTGAATAGGAAAAATCTCAATTTTACACTGCCGTAAGTTCGCCCAGGCGGTAAAACCACCGCCTAGGCGGAAAAATGAAGAAAAGCTGAGTTCCTACACTGGCGTAAATTCGCTCAGGCGGAAAACCTACCGCCTAAGCGGATTTACAACCAAATCAGGGTTTCACACCGGTGTAAACTCGCCCCGGCAGTAAAACCACCGGCTAAGCGAATTTACACCAGAAAGTTTTCAAAAAGAAAAGGCGCGAATCCGCTTAAGCTGTAAAACCACTGCCTAGGCGAATTTACGCGAACTCTGTTTTTAAAACGCACAGTCCACTTCGCAAACGGCATTTCCCTCCTAAAAATTTCAAGAAACCTCTCAATTTCACCATCCCAAATTCCTTCCCCCTTTTAAAGATTCATTCTATAGTGCTAAAAACTTGGATTCTCATCAATAATCTTTCTCAAAACGTGGAATTCCTCCACCCATTCTCGAAAATTAGGGTTCGAGCGGTGAAACAGTGCGAAATCACCATTCTCCACTGATTTGATCAAATTTTTCGACAAGTAAGTGTCAATGATCTTATTCTTCACTTAATTGATGAATTATTTGCTCTATTTGCTCACTTATTTCAACAAAACAGTGGATTTGATTGGAACCCTAAACCCTTTAAACCCTAATTTGCGATTTTCATGCTAAATAGGATTTAGGAATGCTAAATAATAAACCCTATCATATTTTTGTGTTGATATACAATGTGAATCATGTAGTTTGCGCCACATTGCGACAAAAATGTGATTTGGTTATGGTTGGTAGGATATGTGTTGAGATTTGTATCATGTGGTTTTGATTGGCATATGATTCATTAAATAGGGTATGGTTGGTTCGCTGATTAGGGTTTGAATCACTTGTTCTATTGTTATTCTTGTGCTTGGTGTGGTGATTTGAATTTTTAGGGACAATGGCAAAGCGCAGGGCTGCCAAGCACTCAAGAACAGACGAACCTCCGTCCGCTTCGGATTTCAATTCCCTTAAGTTTGTTTCTAAGCAGGCGGAGGATCGGTATAAAGAACATGAGAGTAAGCGGCCAGGCATCCGTCAAAGAGTATTTGGGCCTTTGAATGATCTTCCTGAAGAAATCAGAACTGTGATCGTACAAAGACGATGGCAACAGTTCTGTGCCCCACCTCCAACGGGCGAGTTGGCCCTTGTTCGAGAATTTTATGCCAATATCGCAGGGGCCACAGGAGTTTAAACACGGGTCCAAAACATTACCATCCTAGTCAGTGCCGATCATTTTAATGAATTGCTAGGGTTGACGGGGCCTGAAACTTCACAAGATTTAGATGATGCCGCCTCACCAACCATGAGTTTGGTGATTCAGGCCTTGACAATAGGCAACGCACAGTGGACCAACACATGGCAGGGCCAAGCAATCTTCAAGTCGCGGTTTCTAAAATCGATCCCCAAGATTTAGTTTTCATTTATCTGCGCCAATCTGCTCCCGACGACCCATGTGTCTGACGTATCCAAGGAGAGAGCTTTCGTGCTCTACGACATCGATAGAGGGACCCCCATAAATGTCGGCTGGCACATTTATTCTTCCATACTTCATGCTGCCAAGTCGAAAAAGGGTGCCCTTCCTTTTCCTTCCTTCCTCACTGCACTCTTTCAACGAGCTGGAGTTCGGATCACGTCCACAAGCCCTTTTCCACCTGTGAAACCACTTGATCTAGCAATGATTAACAGGTTATGGAGAGGCGGACCAGGAGAAGGAGAGGAGGGTCAAGAAGAGGAAGAATTCGGTCCTTCGGAGCGACCAATGCCTACAACCAGCCGAGGCCAAATCGCACAAATCTTACGAAATGTCCGTAGTCTCCAGTCCGATGTGACTCAACTTCAAGATAATTTTGCTCGGATGGATAACTACATGGAATCCTACATCCGACAACAAGATCAAAACCAACGAGTAATATTCGAGCATCTTGGAATCGACATGGCGCGTTATACGCCCGTGCCACTTTCTGAGCCGGATGAGTCGCCACCGCCATCTCATCCACAATAAATGGTAGGAGGTTAGATTTCTATGTCTTCCCTCCTAGGTATGTGTCCGCCCCAGTTTTAATACATATTTTTCTATTCTGCTAAGGGTTCACTGCTTAGGCAGTAGGGACATTGCCTTGTTTAAGTTTGGGGGAAGTATGACATGCGATGCATATAGTTTTTGTTTTTTGTCTTGAAGGGGATAAGAAGGATGATAAAAAAAATTGATGTAAAGGGGAACAAAAATTCTTTTTGCTGTACAAATTTATTTATTAATGTTAAAGTTTTTGTAAATTTTGAAATTATTTTTGTTATACATGTGTAATGTTTAGCTATGCATGTGTAAGGATAATTAGAATAAGTAATATTAGTTTGTAGAATGAGAGTAGAATTGTTAATGAATTGAGTTGTACAAGCATGCTGAGTTTTTTTGAGTTCGTCCGAACCATGTCCCGATGATGAAAATTACCCCATAAATTGTGTTTTAAGGTTGGGGGTAATGCCATTCACGTGTGTTTTGTGTGCTTAGCATGTCGATAAGGTAAAAATTATTTTGATCCTAAATCGCACGATTGCATAAACTCGTTGTATAATCAATTGAACGATTGGACGCCGATTATTCAGTATTAAGTTCATGACAGAAATGACGAATCTAGAACTTGACTGGGGGAGGCTTGAGGCAAAATTATAGGTAAGGTAATTTCGGAGGCATGATATAGGCCTTCATTTTTATCGCTTGAACCGTTTGAAACTAACCTGAAAAGTTATGCCCTCATTCTCCTGTCAAAGCCAAAAAAAAATTTGTTTTCTGAACTTGTTTCTATACTTTAACCAATTAAATTTTTCAGAACCATTGTCGCTAGGAATAAAAGTAAAAAATTGAGTGAAAACAAGTAGCATTAGATTATGCTAACTTGAAGCGGGCAATTGGGGTTTCAGTATTTTTGGTTAAGTATAAGAGTATTCACTTGTCAAGCTTTTAGTTATATCTAAACACTCCTAAAATTGTACAAAATTGAATAAGTTTGGGGGTGTTCCAAAAAAAAAAAAAAAAAAAAAAAAACAGAAAAAACACAAAAACTATGTGAATATAGTGTTTAAATTCAATAGTTTTGACAAGTGAATACAAGTTTACTAAATCCTGTTTAGGGTAATATCTTCAAAGATAAGGGAGTCATGAGAGAGATTTAGCTACAAGCGTTTGTACTTCGGGTATCGTTAAAATTATAACGAGTTTCTAATCCTACGATACCCTTGGCCGTTCTCCAAAGCCTGACCAAGCCCTATTGATCTCGGTGAATATCCGAACCTACATTAGTGGATAGTTGAGCCCAGTTAAGCATATGGTTTCCCTTAATGTTTTAACAAGTTTAAGTCATGATCTTATTCATTGAAAAATCCAATCCGGCATTTGATTTGTTATATATCTGAGTTCTCACACACATACATTTCAATAGGATCTAAAATGATTTGAACTGATATTAAGTGTTGAAATTCTGGAACACCACGTGGTGTGTGTTATTCCTTAACCGGATTTGATTACGGGTTGTTGAGGGAAGAATATCATGGTTTCTTTGACTAAACTTAAATCTCACAGGCGTGTACGTCTTATTTGTTAATGATTACATATCTGTAGTTTAGGATGTAGCTAATTAGTGTAGTTAGTGTTATTTAGCATTAGGGTGTTTTGCTCGAGGACTAACAAAATTCCAAGTTTGGGGGTATTTGATAGGTGTAAAATACCTATCTAATTCTAAACCGAATTTGCCAGTTTTCGAGTAATTTATTGAAGTTTGAATACCGTTTTAGTTGTTTTTATTAGTCAAGAGCAGGGACATAAACAATTGGCAAACCGAGCAAAATGGTGCGAAAGGGGTAGCCAAAAAGATGAAAAAAAAGAGGTTTCAAATAACAGAGCAAATCTACCTAGGCAAAGTTTCCACCGCCTAGGCGGACATTCATTAGAAAGTTGAATTGCTGAAGATTTGAAATCCGCCTAGGCGAAGTTTCCACCGCCTAGGCGGAAATCCATCAGAAGGTTGAAAGGGCTGAAGTATTGAATCCGCCTAGGCGAAGTTTCCACCGCCTAGGCGGAAATCCACCAGAATGCTGGAAGTACTGAACTGTTGGATAGAGCTGTACTGCTGTAAATTCTCCTAGGCGAAGTAGCTACCGCCTAGGCGGAATTCCGTCAGAAAGACATGGAGCTAAGAAGCTAGTCCTCCGCCTAAGCAAAGATTCTACCGCTTAGGCGGAATTCTAACTGACTTAAGCACCGCCTAAGCGGAGTTTCCACCGCTTAGGCGGAAATCGCAGAACAGGTCAAAATATCTGTTTAGATATTTTTGAACCCCTAAGCCTATAAATACCTCTTGGCCACGTCTGAAACCTGTTGTTGAAGAACCCTAACCCTAGAAAAGAGCTCTTAAGATATATTTGGAAGATCAAGAAGGAGGTTCATCATTCGGATAAAAAAAAGATAACTTGCAGACCGATCATTAGTGACAGTGAACCATTTCACTTCCAGATTTGATCGTTTCTCTCTTGTTTTATTCTTTGTAACCACTTTTTCATATCTAAGAATGTTGAATCCCTCTTATTTTGTATGGTATATGGCTAAGAACTTGTAGTAGTAGTTAAATGTTACTTAGGTGTAGTCAAAATCATGTAACCGTTTAGTTGAGTAAATTTATGTTACTTTAACGAGTAGTTTGTCTAAATCCGATTGTGTTTATCGTTATTCTTGTCATTATGCTTGTATTGATAAACCAAGAATGCGGGGTTTGACACTCGGGAGAGGTAACCCCGGATTCAGACTAGGGTAAATATAACGTGACGTTCTAACGACCCGGGAGGGCATTAGAACGTATGCAACCCATGACGTTGGCTTAAAACTCACGTGACTTAGGGTCGTTTAGGCGTTGAAGGGGACTTCTTCGTTGACACGAAGTCGTGTAATCCCTCGTTTTACACTCGGGAGAGGTAGCGGAGAAATTTATGATACAGAGGTTGTCGGATTAGATAGAAACCATTATAACTAACTAAATGAAATCGGTTATGCATTATATGAAAGAGATTTATACCTACATAATTAGTGTAATTAAAACTAACTTTATAGTTGTCATTTATGTTAGTATAGTAATTAGAAAACAAACAAAATTTGATTAGTCGAGATAATATGAAACTATTGACATTGCAATACTCACTTGAATTACTAGCCATTCCCAGTGGAATGATATCCGATCCTAAAAGATCCATTATATTAAAACTAGACCTCGTACACTTGCGAGTAGTCCAATTACCGCGAGGAGGAAACAAATTAGTTGAATCCGAGCGTGTAACAGAGACAAAGAGAGAAAAATGGAGAGAGAATGGGAGAGAGAGAAAGATAAACGTATACCTGTAAAAGCGAGAGAGTGGGTAGCAGTGGAATTGGGAACTGGGAAAGAGCCCAGCTTAATTGAGAGATATATTATGTTAGGTTAGATATTATGGATATTAGGTTTGATATTGACCTTTGGATCAAAAGTGATCCAATAGCCATAAATGAGACAAATTGTTATATATATATATATATATATATATATATATATATATATATATATATATAACTGATATAATTATTACGTTAGCAATTCAATCGCGGTTCGCCTACTGGTTCAACCGTTGTCCCGTGACTCGGTGACTTTTCCGGTTCGACGTCCGGTCCAATTTTAAAAACATTGATCCTGGTAACCACAGTAAATTAGGTCGACATGTAGTTCTATTGTTCAAGATGAAGTAATTTAATTTAGATAGGTCACTGAACCTATACGTAGGTTGCCTACGTGTCTCAAATTAAAGAGAATCAGGTCAACACATAGTTCATTTGGTGAAGTGATACTGGTTTTATTTGATTTTAGTTATTAAAAAATACATGAATCATACTGTGATATGTAAATAACATCCTTGATTTTTTTCAAGAACACTAAAACTGAACTCTTTTACTTTGGTTAGATTAGTGTTACCATTTAAGTTGTTAGTTAAAAAAGGAAAAAAATATATATAGTGTATATATCAGTCCTAATCATAACTAAGAAAGACGGGAACGTTCCTGATGAAGGTTCACACATATCCTCGAAGGAACTGAGATCCTTCCTTTATCCCGAATTTTTAGCCACAAGGATCTCGAATGTGTAGTATACAAATATATATATACGGTGCCAGTCCACTAGCCTGAAGACTTAGTGTCAAGCTATGATCTTGATGTTAAGCAGTAAAGTAAAGTCAGTTATTTAACAGTATATGGTTAGATTAACAGTTAATAGAGTTAGATTTGATGTGGTCATGAGAGAATCATAGATACTATGCACAACTCATGGTATGATAGATGTTTTGTTTGGATCCTCACATGTTCTTAACATGTTCTTGGACATTCTTAATGTTCTTGACATGATTTTGGAAGATTTTGACATGGTTTGATGATTATGGTATGATTTTACTGTTTTTTACTTGATTACTTGACAGATATGATATATAAATGGAAAATAAGTTCATTAACTATGTAGACATGCTATGTACAAGCACAATTAATGAATTTATGATAAAATTAATGGATGTTTAGGAAGACATACTTAACTTAGGGGAAATAGTCTTCCCTAAGCAATTACCTTCCTCTCCTTCTTTGGATCTTATCGGTTGTTCTTGATCGTTTACTGTCAATCTCTTGAGATCTTCCTCCAAGATCCTCAAGAGCTCTTCCGAGGTGGTATTTCAGCAGAATTTTGAGGTGTTTATTGAAGGAAAGTTTTGAGAATCCATAAGACCCGAGAGTAATATTTATCCTAGAGAGAAAAGCTCTTGGTTCAAGACCCTTTCCGAATGAAAACAAACCCTCTATTTATAGGCTCGAGATGCCTGCCCATTCACCAATGCGCAGGCATCCCCAGCTTGCTCCTTAAACAGTGTTTAGTCTAGGGGTCACCTTTTGATTTCTTGATGTTGAATAACTTGGAATGAAAATTTTAAAGATTCTGTAAGATTCTCAAAAGTTTTGGTAATGATTACCAAATCATTAAAGATTTGGTGCAATCATTGGCAATCATTACCAAATCTTGGAGATGATTGGTTGCAAATGAGGCCATTTATGGTATGATGTGACACTTCCAGTTTGGTTAGGTGGCGAACCGGATCGGTTTGGTTTCGATAACGGTTAGTTACTTAAGTAATTTTGTTATTTTCTTAGATATTTTGTAGGAAATATCTGGACAGCTTCTTAGGTTTTTAAAGCTCATTTTTATGATTCATTAATGCTTGGTTGGGCCCTTGATTGGATGGGCTTTGATGTTTAGTCGAGATGACTTCGGTTTGGTCGATTTTGAACCGAGTCCTAATCCTAAGTTACTTAGGTAACTTGGACTTATCATGGAAATTTTATGAATAGATTTACGTCTCTTGGATTTGATTTTATAGAGATTAGTATTTAAAACAAACATTTAAAGCAACATTTTTGTGTCAAATAGACGAAACCGGTGTTAGTAAATGTTTTAAGGTCGAAGAAGATAACAGAGGTAAATTGGTAAAATTTCATATAATTAAGGGGTGGTAAATAATTTTTATTTATATTAAAGGTGATAAAATCATCCTTTAATAAATTCATCTTAGTCCCCCTTTAACTTTGGGAATTTCATGGTTGAACCGAAATGTTTACTTAACCAAATTTAGTCCAATTTGACAGTTTTATGTTTTTCTTTTTCTTTTTTTTTTCTTTTTCCTTCTTTTTTTTTTTTTGGTTGTTTTTTGTAGTATCTTAGTGTAATATCTAGTGTAATCTGAGATAAAATTCATTCCCTTTAAACCTTTGTTTAAAATTTATCTGAACTTATATTTTCAGTCTAACACTAACAGGATGGGACAAAATACGGTGTCTAGAACATTAAATTTAGCAATAATACTAAAATATTAATTTTATAAAAAATAAATTAAAAATAATATAAAAGAGGAAATAAAATAATCAAAAATTATAGATATTAAATTTACGAAAATTTTAGAAATAATATATGTATATTAACTTTTGCAATAATACAAAAACATTAAATTGTGAAAATTAAATTAAAGAAATAATATAGAAAAAAATATTATATAGACCTTAAGAGATATATAAATATGAAAATGGACCCCCAACTAACATAATCAAGTTTTTAATCCTCAGAGATTTTTAGAAAACAATTTTCTATTCTTTTACCATCTTTTTTTTCATTATTTACGTACAATATCATTCTGTAAAAAAATCGAGATGTGAACATTCTATTTTTAAATATTTTAGTATATTTTAACTCAAATTCTACTATTGTGAATGTTTATTGTTCTTTACAGGAACAAATTTACGTTTTTATTCTATCGGTATGAACATTCACTAAAACTACCCGAAATTAAAAACAAAATCAAAAAAATTGAAAATAAAACCTAAGATAAAAAAAACACAATCTCGATATGATCATTCACCGAAAACCAAACCAAATAAAAAAACTAAGATCAACAACAAAACAAATCGGTGTGAACATGTCATCAAACCACATGAACATTCACTCAAAACACCCAAGAATGACAAGTCAAGACATTCACCAACCACAAATGATACATCCACCCCCAAAAAAATTAAAAAATCGGTATAAACGTTCACCAAACCACAATAAACATTAACCCAAAAACCAATCGATATGAACTGAGAACAAACAAAAAATCAACAAAAAGAACACTTTCCACCAAAATCAACAAAAAACCAACAAAAATCAAATAGATCTGAAACTTGAGCGAACATCGTAAAAAACAAATCAATAACATTGAAAAGCGAACATTCACATGAATAAATAAAAACTCTATAAAAATGAACATCGACCAAACACTACAAAAATGAACATTCAGATCTAGAAAGTGAACATGAACATTCAATCTGAAAATTTCCAAATTTGAATCGAAATACAAACGAGAGAGAGATAAAGAGAGTAAGGGTGGCAATTAAGAGAAAGAGATATGAAGGTTGGAGGAACGGCGTTGGCAATCAATTTGTTAGAGGTCTTTCGTCGATTTGGAACCACCGTGCCATTTCGTCGCTCGCGCCGTGCTTATCAGATCTAGGATTTACAAGATATAAAAATCCAGATCTCAAACAAGGGATTTGTCGCAGTGCCTAGTGAGACCGTCGATTGGTAATCTTCCGGCGAAAGGGTGGAAGTAGCATAGGGTTTCCGATAATGATTTTTGCAGTTGTTTGTCATTTTGGGGATTTCTTTGGTGGCAACATCGGGGTAAAAATAAACGAGGGGAATATGAGATTTAGGAGTAAGTTGATCGAGCAAATGATAAAAATTACTTTTATGCAAAGGAAATTACAAAAGCATGATTTTTGGTTTCTTCCTTGATAAGATTTGAACTTCTACCAGCATTTTAAGAGAGAGAGCACTGCTAAGAACAAATGAAATAAAATTAGGGTTAGGTTTAGGGTTAGGGTTAGATTGTTTAAATTTGTACAGGGGTTAAATTTTCCATTTACTATTTTTTTTTAACTACCAATTGACTAAATACTAAGTGAGGAATCAAATAATAATCTTTTTATTTAAGAGGTTAATTCAGGAAAGAGAAGGCAAAATTAGAGTTAAACAATAAAAAAAAAAAAAAACACAATAATATAAGAGAGGAAATATAATATGCAAAAATTATGGACATTAAATTTACGAAAATTTTAGAAATAGTATATGCACATTAAAGTTAGTAATAATACTGAAGTGCTAATTTAAAAAAAAATAAAATTAAAGAGTTAATATAAAGAGAATATATATATATATATTATGCAAATTAAATTAAAGAAATAATTTAACAAATGAAATAAAATATATCGAAATTATGGACATTAATTTTACGAAAATTATAAAAATAATATATAGAAATTAAATTTAGTTATAATAGTGAAATATTAAATTTATAAAAATTAAATTAAATAAATAATATAAAAGAAAAAATTTAATATATAGAAGTTACAAATATTAAATTTATGGAAATTATAGAACTAATATGTGGATATTAAATTAAGTAATAATAAAGAAATATCAATTTTACCAAAATTATAGAAATAATATATAATTATTTAATTTAGTAATAATATTAAATTATTAAATTTATAGAAATTATAGAAATAATATATGGGCATTAAATTTTGTAATGTTGAATCCAAGGTTTTGATAAACAATTAAGTGGTGATGTTTTTATGGAAATAATAGTTTTACTAAGTGTTTCAGATTTAAAGTTTCATGTGTTTTTATTAAGAAGAAGAATCGCAGAAAAAAATGTAACGGGTTCAAAATGGAAATGATGCAGACGTAAAAAGTTTTGAAGACGTTAAAGAAAATTAGGTGAAAACAACCAGTTACCTATATACTCTTAATGTAACCCGAATTAGAATCACGCACAACACTTAAAATGAATAAATCTTACGTGTGCCTTAATAAGAAGTGATAAGTTTAAGATCTTACAATGTGATTTTTTATGTGCTCCATATGTAAAATGGTTTTGAAAAATGACCTAAGTGAAAATGTGTTTTAAAGCATAAAATGTTAAGTTTTCAGGTCAATTCGGTTAATAGGCAAAAGGGGTCAGTCGACTTATCAAAACATTGTGTTTTGAAAGTAGAAATTGAGACATTCTTATCCAATCAGTCAATCGAGAAAAAAAAGTCAATCAACCGATAGAAACAGTGACCAAAATGTGTAAAGGAGTGAAGTCTCTGATCAATTTGGTTAATTGACAGATTTGGTCAGTCAACTGAATGAAGCAGTAGCCGAAATGGAGAAATTAGAGAACGTTATTGATCCTATTGGTTAATCGACAGTAAGGGTTGGTCAACAAATAGGGTGAAGGCCAACAGCTAAGTTTTGCCTTTGGCACAGCGCGGCCAACCAAGGCGAAGGGCCAATAAATCGATGAAATCAGTCAATATTTTGACTGCTTTGGTTTCTTGATAAAATAATCTCATTTTTTATGATTCCCAGAGAGTTTTTTGAGGAATTTGGATTTATTTCAGATATACTAGATATATTTTGTTATCCCTATTAATTTGGTTCATTTAATTAAATATTCTTTTAATTAAACTGTTTTAATACCTCCTATTTTGTTGAATTTTGATTTGAAAATTTTTTAAGAACCAAAATGAGTTTTTTCAAGAGTATTTTTAAATGAAACAAATCTATTTTAAGCACATGGGATATATATTGGGTCTTAGTATGTTATTGAATGACATATCTTTTGAAAAACTAGCCGTTGGATGTCTAGTTTTAGGTCTATTTATAGAGGCCTGTGGGATTGAGTCTATATAGATCAAGAACTATTAGTTTTGAGATTTCTAAGAGTGAGAATATTACTGAGATTTCTACGAGAGATTAATTTCGAGTTCTTAATATAAAGCCCTTGTTTTTGCGTCACCGGTTTGTGTTCTTATTTCGAAATCATTCTAGTCTTCGATGAATTCCGGTGAAATCCTTCCAAATATTTTTATTTACTTTCTAAGATTTATAAATTTATTGATTGTTTGGTCAAGGATTATTAGAAAATCGTTTCTGAAATTAAGTCTTGGAAATCTTTTAAAATGATTGTTGTCTGATATCTGATTATGTGTTTATTGTGTGCTATCCGCCTTATTATTTAATTAAATTTAATATGCCTCACATTGTATCTATCGCATAGTATTTATTTAGTCTATTAATCAAGTAGAAGCTATTTGTAGAAAAAAAAAACTTACATTTTTTTGTATGTATAAGTTTGAGCGGATTAGACACATTTATGATGGTGTCTAGTCAGGGTAGCTAGGAGTTCAATCTTTTTCCTGTGAAAAATATTAGAGTTTGATCTTTGTTCTGCAAAAAGGTTAAGTTATTATTTTCTCTTGAAAAAAACTAGGTTTTGATTCATCCTATAATTGAATTAAAGTGTTATTGTAAATATTTGTCCTAAACTTGTGAAAATAATATAATGGTAGGTTGATTCTTAACCTGTGAAAAGAATCAGGGATTGTAAAGATTGATTCTTAACAAGTTAAAAGAATCAGGGATTATAAAAGTTGATTCTGAGCTGGTGAAAAAAAATTGAGAATTGTAAAGGTTTGGTTCCTACTTGGTAAAGGAATCAAGGAGTTTAGTGGATTACGAATCTTCGTGGAGCTCGGGAAGGAGATTGGATATAGGTAAGAGTAGTCTGCCGAATCAAGATAAATTCTTGCGTGCTACTTTGATTATTTTCCTATATTGTGTTTGAGTGTGTATTTAGAATTAAATACATTTCCTCTGCGTAACAAGATAATAATTAATCTAGGGAAATTGATTATTTGTGTTTTAAAACTTAACTGTTTAAACTTTATAACTACCTAATTCATCTCCCCTCTTAGATAGCCCTTTGGACCAAAAAGTAATAATACTAAAATATTAAATTTATATAAATTAAATTAAAAAAACTAAAAAAATATTATACGAATATTAAATTTGTTAATAACTAAAATATTAAATTTACGTAAATTAAATTAAAAGAAAAATATAATATACAAAAATTATGAATATTAAATATTAAATTTTTAAATGTATACAAATTAAATTAAAAAATATATAAAAAATGAAATATAATATATATAATCTATGGACATTAAATGTGTATAAAAATTAAATTAAATAAATAGTATAAGTATAAAAATATAATATATAAAAATTATGAATATTAGAATTTATGAAATTTATAAAAATAATATGTTGATCTCAAGATTTTGATGAACAATTAAGTATTGATGTTTTGGTGGAACTAATGGTTGATCAAGTTTTTCAGTGATTTAAAGTTCCAATAATGAAGATATCAAAGTGAATGGATGTTAAATGAAGATATCAAGATGATGAAGAGTATTAAGAGTTTGAAGACATTAGGGAAAACAACTCAGGTAAATATAAACTCTTAATATCCCATTTAGGAACACACACACGGCACAAAATGAATATTATCTTTTATGTGTGTTTTGGTTTAGTATATTTATTTACTCCTATGTAAATTAAAAAAAAAAAATTATTGCTAAAATAGAATATAAGAGTATTAGTGAAGTTCATTTGAATATAAATATGGATAAATGGGCAAAATTGTAAAAGAAAGTAAGTTAAAAACGAGAACAGAGAAGAGATTCAGGAGGGGGCAGTTGACTGAGGAGTCGACTGGAGAAAGAAGATGAACTCTCTGAATCTGCAAGTCGATAGAGCAGTCGACCGATAGAAGCTTGGCAAACTCTCTGAATTTGCGAGTCGATAGAGCGGTCGACCGGTGGAAACTTGGCAAACTCTCTGAATCTGCGAGTTGACTGAGGAGTCGACTGATAAAGTGCATAGGCTACTTCCAGTATCCTTCAGTCGATTGGGCAGTCGACTGAACGCGCAATTTCAGGATATTGATTTATCCAATTTTAAATCCAAAAATAGTCATTTTTTGGTTAAGATTTGAGAGAGATTTTGGGGATATTCTTAACATTTGAGATATGGTTCATATACTAATTAAATCCTTTCAATATGGTTCATTAATTATTAAAGTTTCTCAATTTGGTACTTAAAATAGATTCTATACTTATTTGTTTTGATTAAGAAATACTTTGGGGATTTAATTGAGAGTTTTTAAAGTTGTGATTAAGTGAAATTGAACCTAAATGAAGTCCTCCTATTATGAAGGCTCTATAAGAGTATTTTATTGTCATGACACTTGTAAACTAGTCGTTAGGAGGCTGATTACATGTGCCCTTATATAGACCTGCGAATTTTCTAAGAAAGCTAATCATTCTAATCATTCTAAGAGAAAAAACCAGTTTATATCTTTTTGAGAGAGCGTTTATAAGAGTTATCATTCAACGATACTGTGAGCTATTCTAAGAGTGATTCTGATAATCAACTGCAATCAATTTGTACTGATACTGGAATTGAAGTTACATTGTTTTCATCATTAATTATGTGGATTCCAGATGAGATATTTCCATATTGATTATTACTTGTTTATTATAGTATTTTGGAAATTGATCTTAGAAATTATTTTTGATTTTTAAAGAAAATAATCTTTCAAATAATTTCTTGAATCTGATTACGTGCTCCAATCTGCTAGCCATATATTGTTAAAATCAGATTTCTGCATCTCACATTATTTTATCACTAGTTGGGATATTAATTGAGTTTATATATATCTGGGGTGGTAAAAACTCCGAGTGAAATTTACTTATCAATTTTTGTATTGGTGAGTTGTGACAAGTTAAATATCATTGGGGATATTTAATCAAGGGTAGCTGGGTTTCAGTCTTTTCCTGTAAAGAGATTGAGGTAGTGATTCTTCCTGGATAAGAATTGCGTGTTTGTGAGTGATTCTGTAACTGTTTAATCCTTACCGGGTAAAGGATATTTGGAGTGTTTTGATGAGGTTTTGATTCTTGAGCCTAAGTGTAAAAAAGAATTAGGTTATTCTTTAACCTGTAAAAAGTAAAGGTTATTCCTTAGCCTTTGAAAAGGAAATTGTAAAGGTTGATTCTGAGCCTGTAAAAGAATCAGTGTGCGAGTTTGGTTCCTACCTTTAAAGGAATCATGGTTTTAGTGGGTGCGACCTCCGTGGAGCTTGGGGGACTGGATTAATCAAGAGTAGCTTGGTGAACCAGTATAAATCTCTAGTGTGCTGCTTTCTTAATTTGTCTATTTTGTTGTTTGTGTTTGCACCTAGTTGATTGATTAATTCCACTGTGTTATAAAGATAATAACTAATTTAGGTATAAAATTAATTATTTGATTTATTGATTTTTATTCTGATTATTTTTTAATTACCCAATTCAGCCCCCTCTTGGGTATTCTACTAGGCCAACATAATATATAGACATTATTAATATTAAAATTATAAAAATTAAATTTAAAAGATAACTAGAGTTTAACCCATGCCTAAAGGCACGGGTGTAACTCGTTGATGTCTAATTTTAATTTTGTATTATAAATTTAACACGCATAATTAACTGATTTTTTATTTATAATATAACTCTTAAATAACTATCATTCTTGACATGCATTAAAAATCGCACACCAAAGAAATCTTAATATACAATAGTAAAATCAATTTAATTGTCATTTAAGAACTGAAGTCAATAAAAAAAATTAAATAAAATTAATTACACTGATGTCACATTAATATTTTTTAAGTAAATAAATACTTAATCCGTTTTTCATAAATTCTCCTGACCACATTAATAAATATTTGAAGACATACATGGACACAAATCAGCCAACGAGGAAGCACTACAATAATCTGAATTATCAAAATAAGTATATTAGCAAAAAGAGACTACAACATAAAAATTTATTGATTAAAAAATATTAATGCTAGAGCACGTCTCCATTGAAGTAGTGTAGTTTTATTAATCATAGAAAGCTCTCGAGTTTTTTCATCCCAATCCTACAAAAATTAAAATATTGACAATAAATTCATTTTTATTATTAATAAATTTAAAATAACTTCAATCAGTTTACATACCGATGCAATGGTTGAGCTAATTATAGAAAAACTTCAAGATAAATAACATTCATTGTGGATTGAGACCCATCTTTAGATAGAAATACATTTAATCAGTCGAAACATGTACATCTATATAAGGCTACATAAAATTGTCTGTAACTAAAAATTGGTGCAGTCAAATGAATCCCAACAAATTCTACTTATTGACCTTGTGATTTGTTTATTACCATGACATAAGCCAAGTGAACAGGAGATTGTCGTATTGTCATTTGAAAAGGAAAATCCAAAGACGGAGTTAAAGATATTCTCGGAATAAATACCAAATTTTTGGATTTATTCCCTGTTAAAATTTGAGCCTCAATTATTCGGGAAGCACATCTAACGACCATCAATTGAGTCCAATCAACATCAACAAAACCAAAAATGGGCGAGAATTTGATAAATTTTAGAACCAAATTTAATATTGAAACTGATAATTCATTCATAACAAAGTAAACAACTTACATGAAAGATTATCGAGAACTTAACACAATGAATTCTGCAACAGTGGATTAAGACCTGCTGAACTTTGGATTAGAGTAGAGAGAGTGAGGGATTAACCTTCCAAAGATCTAATTCATAAGGCTTTAAGAGTTAGTAATTCATGAAGGATGAATCTACCATTTTTAAAAACTAAAGAGGGAAAAATCTTCTCTTTTACATATTAATAACAATTTGTGAATGTTGATTCAATATAAAAGCAATAGTCAAATGGTCTTTTTTTTCTTCTTTCTCCTTTTTTGCCATGTTTCTAAGAGTTTTTTTTGGAAACCGAGTTATATATACATTTTTTTTTGGGGGTTGGGGGGGGGGGGGGGGGGGGGAACCTCTGCGAAGCAAGAGAAAATTTTATAAATGAAATTAATAAATCAAGTCACAGAGAAGGGCAAGACCTAACCTCTAAATCGAAAAACAAAAGCAAAAGAAAACTAACAAAAGAAAACTCTACAAGACTAACCCATAAAAGATTTATCTTTAGACTTTCGGATCTTCGGGAAGTGAAGTTTATCTAGTCTTAAACAACCTCTAACAGAAGACGGACATTTTGATTATGAACGGAAAGTTTGATTGATACCAGCACTTTCTAACTTAACTAGCATATCCGCAGTCGTATTAGCTTCCCTGTGATAGTGCGAGATAGAAGCTTGCACCCACTCAGCCAGATCCTTGATAATCTTAATCAAAGACATTAAACGCCAAAGGATTTTAGCTCTACCAGCAACCATGTCTACTAGTAGGGCATTATCACTGACCATATCCAAAGAGGACGACTCAAACTCAACACAAAACGGAAGCGCAATCATTAAGGTTTTGGTTTCTGCCAGTAAACTGAAGCCAAAGCCAAAGAAACGAGCAAAACCGAACAGCAACTTCCCATTTGGATTACGAACAGTGCCCTTTCCGCCAATAAAGCCTTGGTTTCCTCTTGAGCTTCCATCAAATTAATTTTGAGCATGTCATAAGGAGGATTCCAATAAACCAACTGAAATGATGATTTCGATTTTTTTACCAAAGGAGCAATCATGGACAACATCTAGTGAATATTTTCAATAACCTTTTGAGCATCACACTGGATCCCGTCAAATCTAATATTGTTTACGCATTTTCTAGATTTCCAAACAAAGTACCGAGGGAAAAAGAGAATCATAAAAAAATTTAATAGGGGACGAACTTTGATGTTGCCTGATAAGTATAATTTATCTATTTATTTCCAAGCCGGTTTTGGTAGCTTTTGAATATTTTTATAATGTTTTAATATGTTTTAATATATTTTTATTTATTTTGTAATAAATCGGGTATTTGGGGTGAAAATGGACTAAAACAATCCATAAACGAGCAAGTTAGTAGAAGAACGGTGGAGAAAAAGGGCAAAAATATCAATATTTAGAACCTGCATCCACCGTTGCAGCGGTGAAAATACATAGAGTTTTTGAAAGCTCCACTGCTGTAGTGGTCAAAATGTAGAGAGCTCCACCACTACAATGGTCATCCGATAGAAGCCTACTACTCTCTATCGCTGCAGCGGTGATCCCACTGCTGTAGCGGTCAGGTGCCAAATATTTTAGGATATTTTTTTATTTTTTGTATCCTATAAATATTGTCTCTTATCCCCCAAACACATCGTGGATGTTTTCGGGAGTGTCTTGAGAGATCTAAGGACGATCAACCAAGAGAAGATCACAACGCCAAGAAGATGGAACGTTCTTAGAGCGGTTTTAGCGTCGATTCTTCGGATAATGGCTAGTCTCCTCGTTTCTCTCTTTATTTCTTAGTTTAGTTGATTGTTTTGTATATGTTTAGAATATATTTTGTTGTATATTTGTTAGGGCCATGTATAGCTAAACATATATTGTCTAGGGAGCGATTCGTGTATGAAAATGTTGTTTATATAAAATCTATGTTTCGTTAATGGTTGTTCATGTTTATCCGATTGTGTTTACCATTTTATTACAATATTAATATGCATGTTATGGTATTAGGGTTGATTTTGAGAATACGGAGTTTAAATACGACGTGACGATCTAATGACCCAGGAGGGCGTTAGAAAGTATGCAATCTATGAGGTTGGGGCAAGACTCATGTGACCAAGTGTCGTATAGATGCTCGAGAGGGATTTCGGCGTTGACGCGAAGTCACATATTCATTTACTTTACACTCGGGAGAGGTAGTGAGTGAGATTTCGATACCTAGATTGTCGGATAATGTGAATACCATTAATGTAAATTAGATTGAATTGAACGCGTTTAAATGAACGAAGTTAATCTCTAAACAATTTACTCCCCTAAACGTCAATATTAGTATAATAGATTAATTAGTTTAATTAGTTAATTAGTTTAGTATATTATTATATAAACAAAAATATAAATTTAAGTCACTTAGATAAAATTAGGTTATGACAATTACGGTACTCAACGATAACCTAGACCAATCCTTGTGGATACGACAACCTCTACTCTTCCCAATCTATACTAAAACTTTATCCGTACACTTGTGGTGAAAGTAGCGACGTAATTTACATGCTGCCATTGCCACTATCCAACTAACCTGCCAAACACTCATTCCAAGATGTCTTTCCAACAGCAGTCCAAACAGTGTTAGCAAGATCTCATTTGTGAAAAAAAACATGAATCATCGATACGACCTAAGGCTTATGACAACAATTACATCGGGAAACAATTTTCACCCTTTTTTGCTGGATTGCCTCATCAACCATAACAATGTTATGAAGAAGCCTCTACATAAAGATGGATTTTTCATCAAAAGATAATTGTGCTAGATCTTTTCAAAAAAATGATGGGCATCCTGATGATTTCTAATTACTTCCCAAGCAGATTTCACCGTAAAATCTCATGAATTGGTAGGAATCCAAATCATGACATCTTGATTAGAAACGTTAAGAGCCTGTAGGTTTTCCAAATATCTCACCAAGTCTGCCAGAATAAGAGCTTAAATCAAAGACATGTCCCATTCTCCATTAATAAGACATATATCTTTGACTTGAAGATTAGATAAACTCGAATCGACCACCACGAATTCACCAAGCGAAACTAAGATTAGCCAAGCGTCCCACCAAAAAGATACATTTCCTTTTCCAATCAAGAATTGCATATGGTCACCTTCAAGCAGAGCTCCCCATTCATGGTTTTGAAACTAGAAATTTCTATACTTCGAGGCTGGACCAATTCAGTTATACTTATTTTTCAAGAACCTAGCCCACAGAGTTGATCCTTCTCTAAATCTCTACCAAAGTTTCATCTTAAAAGCTTGGATAACATCCTGAAGATCGCGAATCCCTAGACCACCCTCATTTATAGGGAAACAAATCTTGTTCCAACTCTTCCATTGTAATTTCTTTTTTTTTTAGGAGTGGATCCCCAAAAGAACTTAGCACAAATATTTTCAACTTCTCGAATTACCGAGATTGGAAGAGATCACCAAGAACAAATAGAAAGTCATGCTCTAAAGTACATGGTTCAGCAGAATTAGCCGACTGCCACTAGAGAGCAGTTTTCCTTGCCATCCAGCAACTTTTTTTCTAATCTTCCTTAGAATGTCTTCAAATAACATGTTTTTTTCCCTTCACACAACGGGCATCCAAGGTATAAGAACGGGAGATCCCCTCTTTTAAATCCTGAATGCTGAGAATCCAATTTATGTGAGAATGAGCAATATAATCTGGAAAAAAGATTTGACTTTTGTCCACATTTATCATCTGGCCCAAACATGCCTTAAAATCTTTAAGAAATTTCATAAGGTTCTCGGCTGACTTTTTCTTTCCATTGAGGAATACCACCAGATCATCAACATATGAAAAGTGCGAGATCGGATTATCATTCGCCAATTGAGAGAATTTTTGAATATCTCCTTTGGCTAACTTCTCATTAAGACCCCTAGAGAAAACTTCCACAATGATGATGAATAAATTAGGAGATACAGGATTCCCTTGTCTCAAACCTCTTTGAGATTTAAAGAAACCACTCGCAACCCCATTAACTAAAATAGAGAAATGGTTATTAGACAACACCCAATACACCATATCAATCCAAGCTTCACAAAAACCGAATGTATGTAACACAGTAATCGGGAATCCCCACAAAACTCGGTCATATACTTTAGCCATGTCCAGTTTGACAATAATATTTCCACCTTTCACCTTTTGATTAAATCGCTTGACCATCTCCTACACTAAAAGGATGTTGTCCAAGATATTTCTACCTTTAACAAAAGCACTTTGTTCCGGAGATATAATTTTAGGTAACAGATAAGCAATTTTGTTAGTCATAATCTTGGATATCATCTTGTTGGAGAAATTGCATAAAGTGATAGGCCTGAAATTGGAGGCATCGACAGGATTTTCCTTTTTAGGAATGAGGGCAACCAATGTACTAGTGACACTAGTGGGGAAAAGTGTACCATTGAAAAAACAAGTCACCAAATTTAGCAAGGCTTCCTTGATAATCTCCTAACACGAGGTATAGAATCTCCCAAAAAAACCATCTGGACCTGGGGCACTATCTTCATCCATGCCCTTAATAGTCGGTTGCAATTCTTCTATATCAGGACATTTGACCAACTCTTTATTTTCTTAGTCGGACACCACTAGAGGAACGCAATGAAATAACTCATTAAACTCCGTATTTGAAGAGTTAGCCAGATGTAATACCCCGAAAAAAGATATTTTTGAAAAAAAAAAATTTATTTATATAAGTTTAATATTTTTGGAGACGGTTTTGTAAATTTGTGGTATAAATTATATTCAATATTTTTTGGGGATTAAATGTTAATTTTAAATGGAATTTTAAAAATTTTGCGATATAATTAATATTTTCTTTATTTTAAAGGGTGTTAAGTGTAATTTTCCATTCCCTATCTCTTAAAGAAATGTTGTAGGCCACAAAATTGAAAGAAAACAAAGACTTGACATGTGTGAACACTTTTAATTTGTAATATAATAATAATAATAATAATAATAATGAATGACATTCCATGATCATAAGATGTATATATTGGCCTAATGAGAAGGTTTTCAATTTTAGAGAAATAGATAATATTTTGAGAGAAAAAAAAATGAAAAAGAAAAAGAAACGAAGAAGAAGAAGAAAATGAGAAACAAAAAGGAAAATAAAAATTATATCGTGAATATTTCGGTTCAGATTTCGATTTCGAATTTCAGGTAGAATTTTTAACTCTTTTAGTATATATATTTAATTTTCCTATTATGTGATTTATGCTATTATTGTTGTCGAATTTAACCGTTAAATTTTATGAACTAATTATATTATGTGAAAATTATGTGGGAATTATGTCAATGTGCTTTATTTGTTGTATAAATTAAATGCATGTATTAGAGGGGTTGGAGTTCTACTGAGCGTTGACTCACAACTCCACAATTTTGATTGCAGGGCCGGCAAAAGAGAGATGGCGACGGAAATTTTAGTTGAATTTCTATTTAAAATTATAATAGTTGTATTTATTATTCACCGTTGTAAATTCGATTCGATAAATTGATACATTATAAATTCAATAATTATAATTATCGCTGCCACATTATAAATTAAAATATTCTTATTAAAACGAATTATGAATTACTTGTCGCCGTCGCATTATAAAAAGTTATAGAATGAAAATTCGGTTAATTGGGTTAGTGTTAATTTTCCAATGGGAGAAACCGCATGACGGCCCTGTGAAACTAGGTCGTTACAGGTGGTATTAGAGCAATTAACACGTCCTATTACTATAGGTTTTGTGAATTCAAAACTGTGTATTAGGAATATTGGAATTAACGTTAAAACAGTATTTATGGGAATAACAGACTGGGAAATTGAAAATTATTATTTTAAAACTGTAATTATAGTAAACCGCAAAAAATTAAATGTCATAAATATATTAGAAATTGACGTATATATTTTATTAAATTGACATTTATATTAATAACTTACAGTTTTTATGACCAGTTTAGTAATATGACATTTATAACTTATAGTTTACTAAAGTTTGCTAAACCGTAAGTAATTTTAATATTACAAATTTTTTTAACAGGCTATAATTTATATTACAATTTTATGCAGTTTATTTTAATAAACTTTAGTAAACAGGGGATTACACGACACTAACACTGAGTCTTACCTAAATACCAGTGTTTTTTTTTTTATTTTTTTTATGCACATATTAGAAATTTATTGGTAATAATTGTAGTTAATATTTTCTGTTGTAAAAAATGGACTTAATAAATTCGGTATAATTATCGTAGTCGTATTTCTTAGATTTTTATGCTCGAAAATATTGATGTCCAAAATTCACTAAAATAAAATAAAATAAAAAGATTGGAAGTATATTGCCGGTTACTCTTCAAACAAACAAAAAAAAAAAAAAAACTTTTTTTTCAACTATGAACTTTGTCCCCATCCCATTTGCCCTATAAGAATGAGATTATCCATTATCATTATTATTTGCGGGTAAGGACTCCTCATTCTCATTTTTAGAAATACATGATTATGAATATCTGATTCTCAAGCATTTGCATTAAAATAATGCTAAAAATATCTTTATACCCCATGCGACACCAATCAAAAAATAATAATAAAAAAAAAATGCTCTTTGTCTCCATTAATGGGATAATTGTGGGGCGATATAATAAGTCTACAGGAATGCAGGATGTACTATGGTGCTTATAAATATGTGTAAATATTGTGATTGGATCTATATTTGTATGCATTGATGTCTCCGTTATGTTTTTCGGTGGTTTGATACTTTACACCCATATGTTGTTACCATTATTTCACTTTGGTATCTATAGTTTCAATTTGAACATATTAATATTTTAGGTGGCATTTGATTAATACAATTTACCAATAATAAGTTAAATAAGTCTGGGTGAGTGTCGTGTTAGCCGTGGACCACATGAATTGTCGTTGATTTAAAAATATTAATTTAAAAGTGTTTATTGTCTTCTATATAAATTATCAAATTATATTTTTGTATTAAATTGTGAAAAAAAAAAGTGTTGATGGAAATGGACCATTTTACGATGATTAATGAATCAAGTAAAATTTTAAATGTGGAAAATAATTTTATTATCCTGCTATGTCATAGTTATCTTCCCGTCAAGAGGGTAAGTCTTGCAAGACGTGGATATATATTATTACCTGTCAAGAAAGTCCTGCAGGGTGGATATATTATATATATTATTATCTGTCAGACAAGTCCTGCAGGGTGGATATATTATATATATTATATATGTTGTTACTTGTCAGGCAAATCCTGCAGAGTGAATATATTATATATGTTGTTACCTATCAGGCAAGTCCTGCAGGGTGGATATGATAACTCCCGATCGTGAGGTAAAACGATCCTATGACTAGCAAAGAAGTATGCATGTTATTTTATTATATACAAATGAGTTAACCAATTGATTTAAATTCAGTAATTCTATTATGGTGATATTTTTGTTGAGATTTGAATACTGCCCAGTGTGGCTATATTTTATTGGAAAGTGGATGTTGATAAAAAAAAAATAAAAAAATACTTGATCCATAAAATAATTTTATACTATGAAGACAGTACACCGATAAAAATAACTTAGATAGATATTAGTCCACAACTAACGTTAGGTGTAGTCGGTGTGTGGGGTTAATAATGAGACTAGTGAGAGCAAGCACATAGTTGAAAATGATCATCCAGAACTGAATAAATTACATGATTTTGATAAAAATACAAAATGAAAGTGGTTTTGGTTGTAATAATAAAATAAGGGGTATTCTCAGTGAGTTAACTTCTAGACTTAATGCTCTCTCGATTGAGAATAAACCAGTTCCTAAAAGAGTTGAGTTGGTAAAAGATTCTTTAGTTTCTAATTTAAAAAAAAAAATGTAAATAATAAACCAAGGGCCGAAGACTTTCCAGAATTTACAAGTGCTGGCTCCTCATTTTCGCTAATCGAGTTATCTGATTCCTCATCATATTCAACTAATTAGTTTTGGGGTAATACTGGTCTTAGTACTAAGCTAAATAAGTGTGAAAAGGAAAATAATTTGGAAAGCAAATATGAGGGTGAGGATTTTGTTGGTAAAGTTAACAGTTACAATAATGGTCAGAACAAAAATGGTTGCTATTGATATGTATGTATAAGTTACCTGGTAAAATTGGGCTTAGGGAAGACAATGCAGGTAATGGTTGCTATTGATATGTGTTTCTTTTGTACTCCATTTATCTTCTTTAGATAAATATATTTTACGTGACTTTGAAGACGTAATTATGTGATTTGAGATGTATTTGGTTTTTATAGTTTGACACGTATTTAGGTGTTTGAAACGTATTTGTGTAATTGAGACATGATTACGTGTTGGTGACATATTTACGTATTTCTAGATAATTATATGGTTTAGAATATATTTATACATTTCGAGATGTATTTACAGGATTGACACATATTTATGTGTTTTGAGGGGTATTTATATGATTTTGACATATTTAGGTATTTTGAGACGTATTTATGTGCTTGAGAAATATTTATGTGTTTTTTACGTATTGTGAAAAAAAATTATTACTTGAAATTTGAATTGTTTGATTTTATGAAAAAGTTTACGGGACTATTGGAAGTTTAATGTGAATATTGGAGATAGTCATTTTTAGTCTCACGGGACAGTCCATTAGGAATTTGGGCTATCTACTAGCTATATTATTGATTGCGAATATGTTGGATGGAATTGGTAAATGTTGGTTATGGGATATAGCAGTAGACTTGAAAAGTCATGCCAAGTGGAAAATTATTGAAGTCGTAGACATGTTGGCATTGAGAAAGACTCTAATCCAGTGAGACTACCGTGATATTCTAAAGACATATTGTTATTTATTGTTATTTTTATTAGAGTAGCGTAGCGGAAGCGTTTAGGATCATAAGATTCTTTGGCAATTGATTATCTGTGCTAGGTGTTACCTACCAAAGTGCACATTGCCCGTATGTTGTTGAATATAATGTGGGCCACTGTGAATGGGAATGTTACGATGAGTGAAATGAATTTTGACGATTGTGAATTATGGGTGACTTTCGGTTACGGTAGCCTACATAGAGAACAATTGTTCTAGAATCGAGTGTGACTAACTTGACCATGCGGTGCAATTCTGAATTATCATTGGTTTGAACGAAATTTCGAGGACGAAATTTATTTAAGGGGGGTAGATTGTAATACCCCGAAAATTTTTACTTTTGAAAAAAAAAAATTATTTATATAAGTTTAATATTTTTGGAGACGGTTTTGTAAATTTGTGGTATAAATTATATTTGATATTTTTGGGAGATTAAATGTTAATTTTAAATGGAATTTTAAAAGTTTTGGGATATAATTAATATTTTATTTATTTTAAAGGGTGTTAAGTGTAATTTTCCATTCCTTATCTCTTACGGAAATATTGTAGGCCACAAAATTGAAAGAAAACAAAGACTTGACACGTGTAAACGCTTTTAATTTATAATATAATAATAATAATGCATGAATGAATCACATTCCATGATAGTAAGATGTATATATTGGCCTAATGAGAAGGTTTTCAGTTTTAGAGAAATAGATAATATTTTGAGCGAAAAAAAAATGAAAAAGAAAAAGAAACGAAGAATAAGAAAAGGATAAACAAAAAAGAAAATAAAATTTATATCGTGAATATTTCGGTTCGGATTTCGGTTTCAGATTTCAGGTAGAATTTCTAACTCTTTTAGTATATATATTTAATTTTCCTATTGTGTTATTTATGCTATTATTGTTATCGAATTTAACAGTTAAATTTTATGAAATAATTATAATTATGTGAAAATTATGTGGGAATTATGCCAATATACTTTATTTGTTCTATAAATTAAATACACGTATTAGAGGGGTTGGAGTTCTACTGAACATTGACTCACAACTCCACAGTTTTGATTGCAGGATTGGTGAGAGCGAGACGGCGATGAAAATTTTAGTTGAATTTCTATTTAAAATTGTAATAGTTGTATTTATTATTCACCGTTGTAAATTCGATTCGATAAATTGATACATTATAAATTCGATAATTATAATTATCGAAGCGGCATTGTAAATTAAAATATTTTTATTAAAACGAATTATGAATTACTTGTCGTTGTCGCATTATAAAAAGTTATAGAATAAAAATTCGGTTAATCGGGTTAGTGTTAATTCTCCAAGGGGAGAAACAGCATGACGGCCTTGGAAAACCGGGTCGTTACACCAGATATCCTTGGAGGTGATTGTTCAAAATATGTTGAATTTCTTCATCATGATCGATCAATTCCCCCCTATCATTTTTAATCTTTTTGATGAACATCCTCTTCCGTTTTTGATTAACACAAGCATGAAAATATTTTGTATTTCTGTCACCTTCTTTTATCCATTTAATTCCATATTTTTTCTTCCAATAGGCTTCTTCATGGGAGAGGGCCTTCGTTAATTGAGCCTCAGTTTCCTGAAGTCGAGGAACAACGTTAGGATCATTAACCGATTGTCTTTTTAAGTCGTCCACTTTTTCCTCAAGCTTCTTGATTTCATCAAAAATATTTCCAAAAGCATTGAAACTCCATTCATGGAGCACTGACTTGAGCCTTTTAAGTTTTTTATGCCACTGTTGGAAAAGATTGCCGAAGGTCAGTTGGATCCAAGATTCTTTGACGATCGAAAGGAAATTTTGGTGTTGACACCAGAAGTTCAAGAATTTGAAGGATCCTTTACGGCATTGTTGAGTGTCTCCACATCTGATCAGTTGGGGGATATGATCCGAATAAAGCTTTATTTAGGTGACGCACTTCCGAAATCTGGAAAAGATTCTGCCAATCATTATTCACCAGAGATCTGTACAATCTACTCCATTTCTTCCACGACTGATGCTTACAGTTGCACTACATAAATTTATTTTCAAAGAACGGAAACTCGATCAATCCACACATATCAATGCAGTCCAGCATATCAATGGCAGCTTGAGAATCAAAATAAGAGCACCAAAGGTGTTTTGATTTGTCCAGAGTGACATTGAAATCTCCTTCTATGAGAAGCGAAAGAGTAAAATCGTTATGAACCTCAATGATTTCATCCCACAATTCTCTTATTTCCCTTCGAGAGCATTTAGCATAAACAATAGCAACCAGGAATTCCTTAAGAATCTGTCTATGAGTAATTTTAGCCATCACAAATTGATCTTTGCTGATCAATATATCACAATGAATTGGCTCTCTCCAAAGTAATCAAATCTTACTAGCTTCATTATTGAAGCCATCATCGAAATAGACGTAAAGTCTAAGATACTGCACAGCTTGACTTTAGGGACCAAAATCCCAAAGAAAGAACATGAATACAAATGAGATAACTTTTTAATTCTTCTTCTAGTGGCTAAGTTGGCAGCCCCCCTAACATTCCAAATTAAAGAGTTAAACATTAGAGGAGGTGGATGTTCTGCCTTGATCCTTATTTACCGTTGATCTGGTTTTGATTAATGACACTGCCCTTGGTTTTCTAGGTTTCTCGTTTCTCATTTCTCATGGTAATCCATTCAAACTCTCTCGTAGGTGAGGAGACGTCTTTTTCAACAGACTTTGGGGACAAAGAGAGTTGTTCAACCATATCTTGGGTCCCCTTTTTCAAAGCAATAGCTTCCGATGTTTCCACTGAAAAATTATATTTGGCTTTACCATTTAAAGAAACCGATTTGTCAAGCGTTTGAGAACCTCTCTCATACACCACAATTTTTCTAATCTCTACATTTTCAACATCCTGATCTCGATTAACAACTGGATTATCTTCAATTTTTTCTTTCTCCCTCTGTTCTAAATCTTTACTAAGTGACCGAGTTTGTTTATCCACTGCTGATCTTCCGATTTCTTTTCTGGTACCTTTGGATCTTCCGAGACGTGCCTGCGAATTTTGCACTGTTGATCAACTTTTTTCCCTTTACCATTTACTTCTTCCATATTTTTATTTTCTTTTGACTTTGCAGCCATTTACAAAATAGGGTTCTTGATTTTGCGTTCTTGGATCTAGTGCCCCTGTCTATAGCAGTGCGAACAGTATTTCGGAAGGCCTTTGTATTTAATTGGTTGCCAAAATCCTGATGATGCTTGTCCAATCCAAATTCTGTTGGGGAGCTCTTTTTGTATATCAATTTCAACACAAATTCTCACTAAGCTAGGCCTAGAAAGTGTTGATGTTGAAGCATCCATTTTCATTGGAGATCCCACCACTTTGGCTAAAGAGAATAGGAACGATTTGTTGTAAAGATGGATTGGGAGAAATTCCAAATTGATCCAAACCAAAGCCAATGAGGATTCTATATTAGCTCGAAATTCTAGTGTCCATTTGAATGTTCGCATAGGGAATCCTTTAATATACCACGTATTCTTTATCCAGTCTCTGAAAATCTTCTTCCGAGTGAAGTTGGATAAGTAAATGTTTGGAATCAAGAAAGCCTATTTCAAAAGCAGCCTTAAAGCCAATGGAGTGGAAGGCTTTCCTGAGTTCTTTAAAGGCTAGTCGACCGTGCGAGGACTTGCCAATCAGAGCAAATTTGAAGAGAGCTGCCAACAATTCGACTTCTTCCGAAGACAAGAAAATGGCCGGCTAACCCTTAAGACGATAGCAACTTGAGTTCAATTTCATCAGATTCTTTTTTGTCAGATAATAAACTTGTAAAACATTTAGCTTCAAATGGGACAACATTCGTGAGCAAAGCCGACCGTTTTGCAGAATTCCGGACAATTCCGGAATTATTCATCTCCATACACTAAAAATTCAGCATCAATAGACTGTAAATGGAAAACCGAAAAATCAAAGCTTGCCTGAACAGGAGCGCCGAAGAAGAAAATCACAACAACAACAACAACGATCCAGTTGCAAAGTGTCGACCAGATCCAAGGCTTCTCGACAACACCAGAAGTCTTCCCCAAGCACTCGCAAGCACACCGCAACAACGTGTCAACCAGATTTGGTCACCGAAGGATGGCGAAAATACAACGTCAATGAAACCCTCACAATACCGATCCAGACCCAACTAAAGCTGGCGAGAAGACAAGGACCAGATCTGGATCAAGTCAGCTACAAGGTGAAACGGCCAAGGACAAAGAGGAGGAAGATTGTCTCAAGTCCAGATGCGGTTGTCGAAGGGATCTTCGGAGCTTAACGCTGGCTAGAGGCCGTCGCGGCTTGGAAAGACGAAATCGCCAGAGTTTCTCTCTCTAAAACCCCTATCTTTTGAAGTCTTCTGGATTAATTAAACATTAATTACTATTCTTGGATCTCAAATCAAGGAACATGAAATAAAAGCCATGAACTCCACATAAAAACACTAAAGTAGTGTTTGGTTGCCCATAATCAGGGGCTTGGAATAGGAATTAAAAATGAATGCAGTAAATTTTTAATTTTTTTTCCGTGCGCTTATTTCTCATTCAAATTCAAGGACCCCAATACGTACTTCCAAACGCCACCTAAGCTTTGCCAGAAAATTAAAAAATGAATCATCCAAACATAGATCCATTCTTTATTTCTAATGTTCTTTCTAAAGTTCCTATATACCATCTAATAAAATTTTGCTAATAGATTTGATTGAGAGTAAATTCAACACACTTGATTCTACTTTACATCTGAAAATCAATAAATCCAAGTCAAACTACACCAGTAAATTATTAAAGCTAACACTTTCTGATTAAAAAAATCCGAAGTTTCACTTGGAAATTAACTTTACACCCAATGAAGTAGAATTGGGCAAATATTCAAGCGATCAAATATCTAAGGCCCCGTTTGGTTAGTGTTCCCAACCAAATCCAACCCAACCTAAAAATTCAGGAATTGATTGTTGGGAATGCGTTTGGCAACGCACAAAACCCAACCCAACCCAAAAAATAGGAATTGATTCTCAAAATCTTAAAGAAATCAGAAACAAAAAAAAGTTGTTTCTTTTTGTGCCCAAAAAACTCAACCCAAAGTTCTCAACTTCCGACTTCACCTGCCGGCCGACCACCACCACCCGCCGCTGCCGCCGTCGGGCGAAATCGCCGGCCGCTACCGCCGCCGTCCGGCGACCGACCGCCGTCTCCGGCGACCTTCTGCTGCCGGCGGTTACCTTCGGCGACCATCGCCGGCCGCCGCCTCTGCCGTCCGGCGATCGTCCGCCGTCTCCGGCGACCTTCACTGCCGGCGGCTATCTTCGGCGACCGTCGCCGGCCACCTCCGCCGCCGCCGGCGGCCGTCCGGCCACCTTGCCGCCGCCGCCGCCGTCTGGCCGCCACCAAACAAAAAAAAAAAATTAAAAAAAAAAAAAAATTAGTTTTAGGATAAAATTGTTACCAAACACATTCTGTTCTCAGCACAAAACAAAAATTGTCGTTACCAAACGTAATTCTATTCCCAAAATTCTCAACCCAACCCAATTCAACTCAACCCAACCCATTCCAGTTGGGTTCAAAAAAGTGGGAACAATAACCAAACGCCGCCTAAGTGACCCAAGTATCTCACTTAAATCATAGGTTCCTCTTTTGCTCAAACATGAATAGAACATAGAGGGGTGATAAGAAGAAGAAAGGAAGGAGAAACTAAAATATGAGAAAAAGAGAGAGGGGAAAATAAACAAGAAACATGAAATAAGAGCCATGAACTCCACATAAAAACACTAAAGTAGTGTTTGGTTGCCCAGAATCAGGGGCTTGGAATAGGAATTAAAAATGAATGCAGTAAATTTTAAATTTTTTTTCCGTGCGCTTATTTCTCATTCAAATTCAAAGACCCCGATCTGTACTTCCAAACGCCACCTAAGCTCGTCAAATAATGCTAAAAACTGAATCATCCAAACACAGATCCATCCTTTATTTCTAATGTTCTTTCTAATGTTCCTATATACCATCTAATAAAATTTTGCTAATAGATTTGATTGAGAGTAAATTCAACACACTTGGTTCTACTTTACATATGAAAATCAATAAATCCAAGTCAAACTATACCAGTAAATTACTAAAGCTAACACTTTCTGATTAAAAAAAATCCAAAATTTCACTTGGAAATCAACTTTGCACCCAATGAAGTGGAATTGGGCAAATATTCAAGCGATCAAATATCTGAGTTACCCAAGCATCTCACTTAAATCATTGGTTCCCCTTTTGCTCAAACATGAATAGAACATAGAAGGGTGATAAGAATAAGAAAAGAAGGAGAAACTAAAATATGAGAAAGACAGACGGGGGAAAATAAACAACGTAGTAGCATTTTGCTCCAAGCTTTACACTCCACGGTCACCATGCTTTACAAATGTGAATGCAATCTCGCAAAAACAAAATGGCAGGATATAGATCTAATCAATATTTCTTAAATCATAAATGAGAACATTGTAAGCAAATGCAATCAAATTCCTCGACTGAAAACACTAATCAAAATGAATCGCAGCGGATGAATCAATCAAAAAACCCAAAATTTAGTTGAAATCCAACCATTAATTTAGAAAACCCAACTTGGAATAAAATGTAGAGAATTGAGAATCAAATGCGATGAACAAAAATTAATTTAGAAAAAATTAAATCAAAATTGAAAGAAACACAGTCAATAGATCAACAAAGAGAGAGGAAGAAAGAAAACCGGGATTCAAACCTACCGCTAGACCATTGTGCTTTGGAGGTGGGGGTCGAACCTTGATGGTGGGGAGAGAAGTGAGGGGCGGCAATGAATCGAAGCTAGGCCAACGGGGGAGTTTGATTGACGGTGGAGAAACGAGATAGTTGAGCTCCCAAATCGAATGGGGGGAAAAGAGAGAGAGAGAGAGAATCTGTTCAATAAGAGTGAAGATGAGAGGTGTTAAAAGTAATCTAAGCTTAATCGGCAGGGGCAGATGAACATGGGAGTGAACGGTGATCGTAGGAGGTTGGATTGATTGACGAGTGGGAGGGATGGTTGGAGAGGAACATGCGGTAAGTGGGAGGTTGATCGCGTTTGACTGTGTGGCTGGAGAATGAAAATGGTTAGGAGAAAAATGAAAAGGAAAAAAAACGAAAAATAAGAGGGATAAGGTTTGAATCCAAGTCGTCAAATGAATTTCCGATTCTTTTAAACCATTTGAACTACAATCACTCCTCAGCTTTATAAAGTAACAGTTATTTCAAATAAGCGCCTCCATTTGAGCCATCTATTCCATCAGATTCGTTCCAGACCGTCGAGATATTCCGTCAGCAAAAACAGTGTTGATTAATTATGTAGATACTAAATTAGGCGCGGTTGATATGCTTAGTTGTAAAAATGCCACGACACTCCTTGACCTTCCAGCCACGTGCTGTGAAACTAGCCTTATTCTCCTAGAAGCCCGCCATTTGTACACCGACTTCACCCTAAACCCGCTCTCTCTCTCTGTTATCGCACAAGATCTAATCGAAAAGTTTTTCTCAAGCTCCCACCAATCAATTGCTCGTTAGCTTCAAAAACCCCAAAAAAATTCCGATCAAACATGTCCGGTGGGGTCCGTCCGACCGGCGACATACGCCTCGCCAAAAAAGAACATCGCGATCCCAAACAACGCACTAACCGCAGCCGCGGAGGCCGCGGCGGCATATTCTTCACCTTCAGCCAGCTCAACGCCCTCGCCGTAATCGTCATCCTCTCCGCCAGCAGCCTTGTCGGCCTCCTAGACATCTCGTTCGTCATCTTCTCCTTCATCTACTTGTACTTCCTCTCCAGATTCGCGTTCCCACCCTCCCCTTCCCCTGAATCCCAGTCCCCTGTTTTCTCCGGAGACAACAAGCTATTCCGCCTCTACGTCCTCGTCGGAGCTCTGATCGGCCTGTTTCTCCCGATCGCCTACATTTTTGAAGGCATCTACGAAGGCGACAAGGAGGGAATCAAAGCGGCGGCTCCTCACGTATTCTTATTGGCCAGTCAGATCTTCATGGAAGGAGTTGTTTCAATCGGCGGATTTTCGATTCCGATTAGGGTTTGTGTGCCGGTGCTTTTCAATTCGATGAGGATTTTCGCGATTCTGGAGTGGTTGAGGGTTGAGATCGTGTCCGAAGGGGATGAACGAGGAGGAGGCTACCGTGGCAGTGGGCGGAGGTTGTGGGTTGGACGGTGGCTTGCGGTGGCGAATATGGCGTTTTGGAGCTTTAATCTATTTGGTTTTTTGTTGCCTGTTTACTTTCCAAAGGCGTTCAAGAAGTATTATACTTCCATGGACAAAGTCGAAGATTGAGAAAAATGGCGTGGTTGTGGGTGTTTGGACGTGGAAATTGTACTTACTATATCACTAGTGCTTTTTTTTTTTTTTTTTTAATGTGACCTTTTACATTAATTCCACAAGAGAGGGTTAAAATGGACTTTGTGCTTTTGGTTTTAATCTGATACAATTATTTATCTTTCAAGTTTTGAATTACAAATTCTGTTAAAAAAAAATTGGATCAAAAACGTTACATTCATATAATTTTTGTAATTTTCTATGTTATTTCACTTCAATTTATCAATTTTTGCAATTTTTTTATATTATCCCTTCAACATATCAAATTATAAAAATGTAAATATAATTATTATTTATCTGCTTTTTTGAGAAAATTATTTAATGATCTTAAAAATGTAAATATAATTATTATTTATCTGCTTTTTTGAGAAAATTATTTAATGATCTTAACAAGAGTTAAAATCTATTGAATGATCCATCGACTTTTTAATTGAACAGAATGGTCTATAATTTACAATATTGTATTATCAATTAATCCCAATTCCAAATTCGAAATTGGATTCGAATAATTTTGTCGTTCTGTAATGTCGAATATAATACGAAGTGAATTTCATGTTAGCTATAACACGAATGTGATTATTTAAATGAAAAATTGCATTTTCTTTTCTAGATTTTGAATTTTTAAAAAAAAAACAAAAAAAAAAAAAAAAAATACAAAAGAAGTAAAAAATACAAAATAAATAAAAAAAAAAACATAAAAGAACAAGAGAGTAAAAAAAAGAAATTGAAACAACAAAAAATACTATATTGTGAGGGTGTTTACATACTTAAATCGTGAAAAAAAAAATACCATGTTATTTAGCATGACGTGAAAACATGAACATGACATCATTTTGAAAATATGAATATGACACGAACGTGATTTTTTTGTTGAATGTAATACGAATGTGATGTTTTGATGAAAAATTGATGAAGATGGTATCATTTTGAAAATTTTATTCATACGATCTGAAAATGTAATTAAATCATGAAAAAAAATATCATATTGAATTCAACATGATGTGAACAAATATAAAAGTTTCAAACACGTATGTTGAATGTTACACGAATGTGAAAAATAAAATTCTTGAAATAGCATGTTAAATGTAACACGAATCTGAATTTTTGATAAAAAATAAAAAAATGAAGAACATGATATCTTATTGAACATCTTATTCAAACAAATTTGAATATATAGTTAAATCATAAAAAAATATCATACTAAATTCAACACGAATATAACATGAATATGAAATTTGAAAATTCTGAAAAATATCATATTAAATGTAATATGAATGTGAAAAATATTGAATATGATATCATTTTAAAGACCTTATTAATATGAATCTAGATATATAATTAAATCATGAAGAAAAAAAATGTAAAACAATAGTTATTTTGATTTTAATAAAATAATTTTGAATTTCTATTTTTTAGAAAATTATATATCAAATAAGTTGTTGAAGGGGCAAAATTGTCATAAAAAAACTAAAGGATTAATTTGTAACAAGTTTTTAAAAAAAGTTCATCCGGTAATTTTGTTATTTTAGAAGGAGCTCTCGATAATTTTCTCCCTCTCTTCCTTTTTCATTTGTTTTTTTTTTTTTTGTTTTAATAATTATTTAATTTTTCAAATTTTTAATATTTATCCCAAATTTTACATTCTCTCTCTTCAATCCTTTAAAGCAAAAAAAATATTATTTAGTTCTCTATCAAAATATTATTAGTATTTAATCTTTTATAAATAGTGAATAGATATATTTAACCTTCTATGTATATATAACTAAAGAAACTCTAAGGTGGCGTTTGGTTAATGTTCTCACTTTTTTCAACCCAACTGGGATGGGTTAAGTTAGGTTGGGTTGGGTTAAGAATTTTGTTTCTTTTTGAGAACAAAATTGCGTTTGGTAACGACAATTTTTATTTTGTGCTGGGAACAAAATCGTGTTTGGTAACGATTTTATCCTAAAACTATTTTTTTTTTTTTTTGGCAGTGATGGTGGCCGGACGGCCGGCGGCGGCGGCGGAGGTGGTCGGCGATGGGCGCGGGGCCGGAGGTGGCCGGCGACGGCGGACGGTGGTCGGCGGCGAGTAGTGGTGATCGGCCGGCGGATGAAGACAGAAGTTGAGAACTTTGGATTGAGTTTTTTGGGTAAAAAAAAAAAAAAACTTTTTTATGTTTCTGATTTCTTTAAGATTTTGAGAATCAATTCTTATTTTTTTTGTTAGGTTGGGTTGAGTTTTGTGTTTGCTAAACGCGTTCTCAAAAATCAAACCCAAAATTTTTGGGTTTGGATACTTATGCTGGAACTCATTATGGGGCAGAGGGTTATCGAATTCGGGAAGGCCAGGAATCAGAAAGACGCAATGCTTGATTGGATGAGAGATCTCAATTTTTTGTCGAACAAATTGTATTTTGATTTGATTTTCATAGAGAAAAATACATTCATACGTATAGGGTTTAAATTAAAATGTAACAAAGTTATTGAATCACAAAGAAATGTGACAATACTTACAACGTCTAAAATGAAATTTGCCCATTGAATTATTCTAATTGTTTTGTGAATTTCATTTCACGAGTTCTTCACGAAATTTATAGAATTTTGTCTTTTTTACTAAAAATTATGTGTTTAAAAAAATCCACAAACTCATATAAGCTGGGAATGACACTTTCGGCTATATCAAAATTGGGAGTGCCACTCCTTGCTTAATCTGTCATTTTTAAAAAATAACTGGGGCTTGCAACCCCAGTTATACTGTAATTTTTTTTTTAATTATTTTTAATTTAGCCAGAGGTTCTATCTCCAGCTTTATGAATAGTAAAGCCGGAGGTAGTACCTCTGGCTTAATCCTCCATTTTTTTTATACAACCAGAGGTACTTCCTCTGGCTTTACTGTGTCTAAATTCGGAGGTAGCACCTCTAGCTTAATCCTCCATTTTTTTATACAACCAAAGGTACTACCTCCAGCTTTACTATGTCTAAATCTAGAGGTAGCACCTCCGGCTATTTCTAATACCCTTAAGTTTTTCTATATATAAAAACTTATATATAATTTGTTTTTTATATATACAAAATTAATTAATTTTTAACATTCAACATACTAATTTTGTTAACTCTATAATATAGTTAAAGATCAATTTCAAAAATATAGTAAAGAAAATAAAATCATTTTAGTAACAAATTTTAAGCAAAAAGACATATTAAAATTAAAAGCTATAATAATTAAAAGTAATCTAAAACGAAGAAAAAAATTATTAAATATATAAAACAATACATAATTTAACATTGAACTTTTTCTAGCGAAATAACTAAATAATTTTATCAAACCATTAATAATAAATAGCTCCATTTTCGTAATCGGACAACGCTGGGTCATCTGAATGTCAAGGATCGGTAAAATAATTTGACATCTACTCATTTGTATTAAGAACGTTGCTCTTCTGAATCTTGTGACGTTGTTTCACATGAATCCATTCTTAAATTTGTTTTATCTCTCATTTCAATGTGCAACAAATTTTATCGATATTATCTGATTCATTTTTCAAAGTTTCGAGAGAGCGTAATTTTGGAATCTTGAAGTGGTACAAGTGACACCTTACCTCATATGGATTTCCCTTTTCCATAAATGTTGGTCATGTAAATATTTTGCCTCTTCACTGTCTTTGTCCATGGGGTATAGCTGTAAATCTTGTGGTAACAACGATTGACCTTATTGATCCCTAGATTTTGATGGACAATTAAGTGTTGATATTTTTTGTGGAACTAATGTGTTTGTTGAGTATTTCAGAAAAGAGTTTAATATTATCGATTATGTTGAAGACATCATGAAGAAAATGTAAAGGGTGCAAAGATGTATGCAGTAAAGAAATGAAGAATATTGAATACCTTGAAGAAATTAGGTGAAAAGAACTCAATATTCTTACACTTTTAATGCCACCTGAATTAGGACCATACATGACATTACTAAATGAATTATCTTTTGTGTGTTGAAATGATAAAATTTAGGGTCCAAATTATTGATTTAATATGTGCTTCTTATGTGAAATTAAAAATAGAATTTGAACTAATTAAAAATAAGGATTAAAGTATAAAAAGTTGAAGTTTAAAGTCAATTCAGTCAATTGAGAAAAGTAATTAGTTAATTGAATCAAGCAGTGGGGTTTGGAGCAAAGTTGGTAAAGAAAATGACTATCCAGCATCAATCGGTCAACTGATCAAAAGAGATCGGTCAACCATTTGAAATAGTGAGGTTTTCAGAGCAAATTGAGTAGTTCCTGCAGTAATCGATCAACCGACCGAAGGCGATCGGTTAACCGATGGGCTTAAGGTTCTGGCAGGTGAAATCTCTGAACCAATCAGTAAACTAATTGGGAGGCAGTCAGTCAACCGACTATGTTGGAGTTTGGCAGGGAAAACTTTCTATATCAATCGGTCAACTGACTGGCGTTATAGTTTGACCTGGTTTCTACAATGTATCAAACAGTCAACCAAACCCTAGGGATCGGTCAACTAATTATTTCGGTTATGATTTCGAGAGACTTGATCTCTTGGTAAAAAACTAGTCATTTTTTATGATTCTAAGGGAGAGATTTGGGGGATTTGAACCTATTGAAGATATGGTACATGTATTTAATTATCCCTATTGATTTGGTCCACATAATTTAATATTCTTTCTATTTAAGTAATTAAAAACTTCCTGTCTTTATGATTATTAAATGAGAAATATTTTATGGGCTTATTTGAGAGATTTAGAAAGTTATTTTAATGTGGAATACCCCAGAATTGAATGATTATGTTATATGATGTCTAAAAGTACCTTTTAAAAGCCTATCTTTTAAAAAGTAGCTGTTGAAGGGCTTGATATTGGTATATATATTTAGACTTGCGAGATTGAGATAAATGGATATCAAGATCATTAGTTCCCATGCTTTTATAGGAGTTATTATTCTGCTAAGATATATTAGAGAATTTTGTGCTAAGTTCTTGATCTAAAGCGCTGATTGATTTGGCGTCATTGACTTGTGCTATCTTACGATTCTGTTTTTATTCCTCAATGCTTTCCTGGTGTGATCGTTTCAAGTTATTGTTCTTAATTTTGATTTCATATTATTATTGCTTGTTTGGATTTAAGATCGTTAGAAAATTGTTTTCAAATTTAAGAGCCTAAAAATCTTTTTAAAACAATTTTGTGTGATTATCTGATTACGTGCTTTAATTTGTGTTGTCCAAACTTGTTTATGAATCAGATATTAATTTGCCTCACATTGTATCTATTACATAGTAAATTTTGGGACATTAATCAAGTATAATTATATTGAGGTGGTAGAAGCTACTTGTGAAAAAAAATCATATTTTTCTGTATTTGTAAGTTTGAGCAGATTGGACACGGTTAGGTCGGTGTCTAGTTAGTGTATCTAAATTTCAATCTTTTCTGGTGAAAAAAATTGAGGTTTGATATTTGTCCTAAGCATAAAAAGGTTAGGTTATTATTTTCCATTAAAAAGAACTAGATCTTGATTCTCCCTGAAATTGAATTAATTTTGAGTGAATTGTAAAGGTTCAATCCTTACTTTGAAAAATAATACTTGTGAGTGTTGTGAGGTTTTGATTATTTCTGTAATAGAATTAGGTTTGTCTTTATCCTAGTAAAAATATAAGGTTTTTCTTTAGCTTGAGAAAAAAGAAATTGTAAAAGTTGATTCTGAGACTGGGAAAAGTATTGTTGTAAGGGTTTGATTCCTACTGTTAAAGAAATTAGGGGTTTAGAGGTTGCAAATCTCCATGGAGCTCGGGGGGATCGGATTAGGCATAGCTAGCTTGCTAAATCAGAATATATCTTGGTGTGCTACATTGTTATTATTCTTTACATTTTGTTTAGGTGTCCACTCTAGTTATAAACACGTATCCGCTACGTAACGAAGATAATAATTGATTTAAAAAAAATTGATAATTTGATGATTAAGTGTTGAAAGATTTATGGTTGGTTTTTGCTCGATTGACTTAACATCCTAACTAAACCAATCACGTGGCACACACCACGAAAAATATTTTTTGTATATCCTTTTTTGAATGTGATAGATCCATATATGATAATGTTATTTATGATTCTTGTGGTATTAGTGGTAGTGATGAAAATGATGATAATGAAAATGTCCATATTGTCGTTGAAACATTACTTTCTCCCACACTTCTTTTGGCTTAAGAAAACGTGATTTTAAAAAGAAAAATTGACTCTTTTAAAAATGAAAGAAAAAGTGTTTAGAAATCTAAAGTACACCTGGATAACTATTGTAGGACAAAAGAGTTTTCGGATGTCATTTTTGAAATAAATAATTTGCTCTCTAAAGTGGATTTTCTTTAAAATGAAAATAAAGTTTTAAAAAATAATTTTGATGTGATTTCCAGGCACAGGTCAAATCCTGAATTAAATATCGATTTACTTAAGAAATTGTTTGAAAAATCAAAATTCGACTGCAAGTCTAGTTCAAGAGTTATTGAAAATGTTTCTTCATCTTTTAAAGCAATCTGCAAGAGTGGATATGTTTCATTGTCTCATCCTTCATCACAAGTCAATGATTGTAATTTTGCTATTGTTAGAAATGATTTATGCTTTACTTCTTGTGCTATCTATGATAATCAATCGAAGTTGAGATGTTATTATTACAATAGGGTTAGGCATTTTAAAGTATCATGTTCGTATAGGAACCCTAACTTTATATCTAACAAGAATGGATTCAAAATGAAATGTATACCAAAAAGTGCTATGCAAATATCTTGTGCAGAGTTACATAATATCGGGACTGGACTGGAAGGAACAAATAAAGAGGTTATACTAAAGCCAGGTGAGAAGTTACCAAGAATCGACAAGTGACACGTACAAAGAGAAAAGATGTACCAAAGCTAAGATGCAAAGTTACAAAGAAGACACAAGTGACACGCGCAAACAAAAAAGATTTATCAAAATTAAAATGAGATATCACTAGGAAGCGACAAGTGAAACATGCAAATTGAAATATCATTGAATCAAATGGCAACAATCAAAAGCTTAGAGGATACGGACATGCCAAGAGAAATTGTGCATCCAAATAATCATTGGTACAAATGAGGTAAAAAACAAAGTTGTCTTGAAAGATATAAGTGGTAATCCTAACCCTTCGCAGTTTAAATTTATTAAATTTGTTAAAGATGGAGGTGTCCAACTTGCCAAATATGTAAGTTGGTAATGATTTCTAAGATTTATACTAAATGATGTGCTTATTTGTTATCTTAGAAACATTGCAATGTGATTTAGAGAATCACGTTTACTTAAAGTATAGTAACATGTTTGCTTCAAAATTGCTTATATTACTCATATCATGCATCTATTGATACTTTTTAAATAGATAATGTGATTATAAGAAATATGTTACTTGAAATGACTTAATCTTAATCAATTGGTTTATTAGATCAAAATTGCTTGGAATTGGTTAGTAATCATGCATGATTTTGAGAATAATTGATAAATATATGTTCACTTGATCTCTACTAATGATTTTCTTTCAAGTATGTTTCATAGAGTTTCAGGTTATAAGATAATTCAAGGAGAAACAAATATTCATACCGAAATTCAAAGTTTAGTAAAAAATAAGAACGAGGTCGATTCAAGGAGATAACTGATTAAAGTTGAATTTTAATTCAACTCAGTGGTAAAACAATCTTATTCTTGCATGATTATGTAAGAAATTTATGTGATGTTAAATTATTACCTAATTTATAGAAATTGACTCACATCTCTATAAATATCATGTTTTAATTATATGCCTACGTGGAATTCTATCGTTAACTAATACTGGATTATTGATGAAATATTTATTCCTAAGAAATATTTGATAAAATCAGTAGTAATCATGATCTTACTTGTCGGCATATCGTATAAATTTAATCTTACATGGTTGGTATCACTTTATGAGATCGCGTTAATCTATTTTTGATACCATATATACAATCGTTTGAATATACATGACATATCAATCTATGTTTGGTATTTTGAGTAGATACTTTTACACATGGATATATTTATAGGCATTAAGTGTTTGGCATACAACTAGTATCTCCTGTTTTGTAAATGATTATTATTCTAAAAGAGAGTTGAAGTTTTATGAGATAAATATGCACTTATCCATGTTTATCATGCACTACATTTATGCTAACAATTTCATAAATTATCATTGATATATGCTTCATGTCCTAGTGTGTTAAAGATGACAAGTTTTTTGATTATATCAAGAGAAAATATTAATTGGTATCATGAGTAAAACATGTTGACTTAATTGAAATTATATGATTTCATGCTACATCGTTGAAATATTTTGATGATGTTTTAAAATTGCCTCAAGTTTGTTCTCCTAAGCATGAATTAGCTTGTTTACAATTATATAGGGGCAAATTTTTTTATAAATGGGGCAATAATGTGTTGCTTAAATTGAAAAAGGGGATATTAAAAATTTAGATACCTGTGATTAGCTTGTTAATATTTTCACTAAACCTCTAGCGAAAGATCAAAGTTTATGAAAATTATTCGAGATTTAGGTATGGCTAGGCATAACGATGTATGCCTAGAGAGATGTTTTTGGTTCTCTGTCCGCATGTTTTGAGATGACAAAGGGGGAGAAGTTGATGTTTAAGGAGACATTAGTTAAATTGAGTTTTATGTTGAATATCATAATCGTTAAATTGGGTTTTGGGCTTCTACTGAATATTTTTTTGAATTGTTTGATTATGTCTTCATGTTTATGCTTAAACGAGTTTAAATACCTATTCTAGATTTAGGGGGAGCGTGGTTACATTTTTTTTAAAAAAGGTTAATTTTCATCATAAAAAATGGGAAGATTATTGATCCTCAAGTTTTGATGGACAATTAAGTGTTGATATTTTTTTGTGGAACTAATATGTTTGTTGAGTATTTTGGAAAAGAGTTCCATATTATCGATTTTGTTGAAGATATCATGAAAAAAATATAAAGGGTGCAAAGATGTATGCAGTGAAGAAATGAAAAGTGTTAAAGACCTTGAAGAAATTATGTAAAAATAACTCAATACTATTACACTCTGAAAGCAACCCGAATTAGGATCACACACGACACTATTAAATGAATTATCTTTTTTGTGTTGAAATGATAGAATTTAGGATCCTAATTATTGATTTAATATGTGCTCCTCATATGAAATTGAAAATATAATTTATCCTAATTAAAAGTAAGGATTAAAGTATAAAAAGTTGAAGTTTAGAGTCAATTCAGTCAACCGAGAAAAATAATCGATTAACTGAATCAAGTTGTAGGTTTTAGAGCAGAAGTGGTGAAGGAAATGACCATCCAGCATCAATCGGTCAACTGGTCAGAAAAGATCGATCAACCATTTGAAACAATGAGGTTTTTGGAGCATAATGAGTAAATCCTGCAGCAATTAGTCAATTGACCAAAGACGATCGGTCAACCGATGGCCTCAAGGTTCTGGTAAGTGAAATTTTTGAACCAATTGGTCAATCGATTGGGAGGAATTAGTCAACTGACTGTGCTGGAGTTTGGCAGGAAAAACTCTCTACATCAATCGGTCAACCTACCAAAGGAGGATCGATCAACCGACTGGCATTTTAGTTTAGCCTGGTTTTTACGCTGTATCAATTAGTCAACCGAATCCTAGGGTTCAGACAACCAACTGTTTCGGTTATGATTTCGAGGGACTTGATCTCTCTATCAAAAACTAGCCATTTTTATGATCCCAAAGGAGAAATTTAGAGAATTTGAACCTATTAATGATATGGTACATGTATTTAATTATCCCTATTGATTTGGTCCACATAATTTAAGATTCTCTCAATTTTAGTAATTATAAATTTCCTATCTTTATGATTGTTAAATGAAAAATATTTTATTAGCTTATTTGAGATATTTAGAAAGTTATTTTAATGTGAAATACTATAGAATTGAATGATTATGTTATATGAGGTCTAACAGTGTCTTTTAAAGACATATCTTTTGAAAAGTAGACCTTGGAGGGCTTGATATTGGTCTATATATTTAGACTTGTGGGATTGAGATAAATGAATATCAAGAACATCAATTCCTACACTTTTATAAAAGTTATTATTCTGCTGAGATGTTTGAGAGAGATTTTGTGCTAAGTTATTGATCTAAAGCGCTGATTGATTTGGCATCATTGATTTGTGCTATCTTATGATTCTATTTTCATTTTTTAGTGTTTTCCTGGTTAGATCTTTCTAATTTATTGTTCTTAATTTTGATTTCATATTATTATTGCTTACTTGGATTTAAGATCGTTAGAGAATTATTTTCAAATTTAAGAGCCTAAAAATCTTTTTAAAACGATTTTGTTTGATTATTTGATTATGTGCTTTAATTTGTGCTACCTACACTTGTTTATGAATCAAATATTAATTTGCCTCACATTGTAACTATCATGTAGTAAATTTCGGGACATTAATAAAAAATAACTATATCGAGGTGGTAGAAGCTCCTTGTGGAAAGAAACTTATATTTTTCTGTATTTGTGAGTTTGAGTGGATTAGACACAGTTGGGTCGGTGTCTAGTCAGCTAGGTTTCAATATTTTTCAGTGAAAAAGATTGCACTTTGATCTTTATCCCAATTATAAAAAAGATTAGGTTATTCTTTTTCCTTGAAAAGTACTATGTCTTTATTCTCCTTGAAATTGAATTAATTTTGAGTTAATTGTAAATGTTCAATCGTTACCTAGGAAAATGATACTTGTGAGTGTTGTGAGGTTTTGATTCTTCCTGTAATAAAATTAGGTTAGTCTTTAGCCTGGTAAAAAGATAAGGTTCTTCTTTAACTTGAGAAAATGAAAATTGTAAATGTTGATTTTGAGCCTGGGAAAAGAATCGTTGTAAGGGTTTGGTTCCTACTGTTAAAGGAATCCGGAGTTTAGAGGTTGGGAATCTATGTGGAACTCAGGGGACTGGATTAGGTAAGGCTAGCTTGCTGAACCAGATATATCTTGGTATGCTGCATTGTTATTATTCTTTACATTTTGTTTGGGTGTGCACCTAGTTATAAACAATTATCCGTTGCGTAACGAAGATAATATCTGATTTAGGAATAATTAATTATTTGATAATTAAGTGTTGAAAGACTTATTTGTTTAAATTTTTATAACTACCCAATTCACCCCTTGTTGGGTAGCTCACTGGGCCAATAAACCCAATGAATAGTGGGTTTGAAATGATCATTATAAACTAAGAAAGTTCTTTTTTTGAGTGACAGGATTCATCCATGCGCTAGATACATTAAGTTGTTGTTGAACACTTTATTCTGAGGTAACAACATCCCACAAACCACACAATGCACTAGGGTTATATTGCTTTTCTCGGACGTCATACCATACTAGTGGGTGTCGCAGTTCGTCATCGCTCCAAAACACGACTTGTGCTCGAGGCATCTGATCTATACCATGTATCTATATGATTTTGGTACTTAGGATGGTCTCTTGTCTTGAACCCTTCCTAGTGCAATGGATCAAAACGTTGGCGTACGAAGCATTCACGAAGTCTTTTTCGCAATACGTATTCAAACCGTTGACGCAAATATCAAGCACTTTAGATAAAGAACTTTGAAAATTCTTGACGAAATCTCAACTGTATTTTCACTCTTAAAAAGCTCAAAACTGATTGTTATTGATCTATGTTAACTCAATCCCTGAAATCTCTATTAATAGACCCACAACTAGACCTCCAACGGCTAGTTTCAAAAGATATGACATTAAATAGCATTCCAAGATCCCATATAACCCATATACTCAAAATAAGTTTGTTTTATTTAAAAATATTTTTGCAAAAACTCATTTTGATCCTTAAAACTTTTTCAATTTGAAATCCATCAAAATAGGAAGTATTAAAGCACCTTAATTAAAAGAATATTCAATTAAATTGACTAAATTAATAAGAATCACAAAATATGTTGAGTATATCTGAAATAGACCCAAATCCCTCAAAATTATATCTTGGAATCATAAGAAACGAGAAGATTTGACCATGAAATCAAAACTATCAATTTGTTAACTGAATCTGTCAGTTGACCGGCTCTATGCTTCGGTTGACCGGCTCCATGCTTCAGTCGACTGCTCTATGCCAAAGGCTAAAAATAGCCGTTGTCCTAAAACCTGTCAGTTGACTGACCCCTGTGGTTGGTCTACTGGTAGGATTAATAGTCTATCCCAAATTTTTTAATTTGGCTACTATTTCATTTAGTTGACCGACCCAACCTGTCGGTTGCGGAATTGATAAGGGGCTTCACTCCTTTACTCATTTTGGACACTGTTTCAATTGGTTGACCAACTCCTTTTCTCGGTTGACTGATTGGATTAGAATGTCTCCATTTCAATGCCCAAAATACACTGTTTTGATAAGTCGATTGACCCCTTTTGTCAGTTGACCAAATTGACCCGAGAACTTAATATTTTATGCTTTATAACACATTTTTCACCTAGGTCATTTATCAAAGCCATTTCACATGTGGACCACATAAAAATCTCATTTTAAGATCTTAAATTTATCACTTCTTATTAAGACACACATAAGATTAATTCATTTTAAGTGTCGTGCTTGACCCTGATTCGAGTTGCATTAAGAGTATATAGGTAAAAAGTTATTTTCAACTAGTTTTCTTCAACATCTTCAAAACTCTTTACCTTTGCATCATTTCCATCTTGCATCCTTTGCATTTTCTTCAATGATTCTTCTTCTTAATAAAAAACATAGAACTTTAAATTCATCAAAACATTGGATTCAATATATATGTATAATGTTAATCCAAGGTCTTAACTTAGTGTCAGTCCAATGTCTTGACTTAGATTATATGTATAGTGCTAGTTAATGGATTGTAACTTAGTTCCAGTCCATGGTCTTGACTAAAAAAAAAGAAAAAAAAAATACAGGATTTTAACGCGAAGAAAGGCACAGAGCGGTACAGTAAAGCACGAAAAGAACAGAACGAAAAAGTAATTGATAGTCAAAGTAAATGCAAGAAAGTAAATTTGCTTTTTACATTCTTGGAGACTAGCTTGTATTTTTTTTCTTCTAGGTTTTGACCGCTTTTGTTTTGTTTTCTTTTTGTTTGTCTTTTGTTTGACAAAAAAAATATAAAATGCTAAGGAGTTTTGAGAACTTACCTTGTTTCTATGGAAGGTAGTCCTTCTTTTCGTTTCTTTTCTTTTTCTTTTTCATTTTTTTTTTGTAGAGATTCTTAGACTTCTAAACTATTTTTTCTAATATTTGAGAGAGTTCTTCTGGAGCGAGAAAATCCTCTTGGCTTGTAGAGAGAGAACATGCATGTAAGAATATGTGCCAATGAAAATGAAAGGAGGGTACCCTATTTATGAGGGAAGCCTGCTTAACCTACCTTCTTAGGTAATGATTATTGCCTTTTTAGCCCACTATTTAAGGTAATGAAGAGTTGACTTTATGATTTGACCTCTACAAGTCAAGTCATTAAGAGAAATGGATTGGGGGACTCCCTAGGGTGCTTGAGGGAACTCCAATTTTGTAATCCAAAGCTCTGTCTTATACCTGAGAGGTGCACATTAAGTGATTTTTGTGATTAAGGCATTTTTTTTAATTATTTGTGATTTTTTTATCTGTCTTGAAATTGAAATGATAAAAGTAAAATTAAACTATCCAAATTAATATTGGAAAGTTCAATTTTGGAAAATAAAATATTTTTGGTCGTCAATTTGATAAAATGTGTAAAACAAAATACAATTTTTGGGCTGAAATAAAAAGTAGTTAGAATTGGTAAATTAAGGGGTAGGAAATGAAATTAACTATATCCAAAGTGATATTATACAAAAATGCACTTTCAATTTAATCAATTTAGTGCCCAATTAACTCTTAAAAATTTTAATTTTAGCCCAAAACTATATTTCTTTGCTGAATCTAATCAAATTGCCCATTTTTTGTAATTTTTTTTTTTTTGGAAATATTAAATTAAAATCAAATATATGAATTCAATGTGTGAATTCGTCCATCTAAACATAGTTTAAAGTTTGTCCAAATTTTCACTTTAGACTTGACACTTTTATAAAATGTGAAAACGAGAGGGGCAAAATGCAGTATATACAACATCAATGAAGAAATATTATGCATTACTTTCATCATCCGACATTTCATTATATGATTGATATTTTGGACCATTTAAAATCATCATGTAACTACGCACTTCGCTGATCGAACCTTTTTGGAAGTGCTTACGAATTTTATTTTGTCTACATCTATCCATGATAATCTCTGTTTGACACGATAATTGTATTCCTCCCATATCCCTACAACTCACCATGGAGTGTAAGACATTGTTGGATCTAAGGAGTAAGAGAATTCATCTTCTAAATGCTAGTGACGTCCCATTGAACGATACAAATTTGTGACTGTACACATTTTTTGTAAAATTTTTGATAAAAATTCGAATATGATGTGTTATGTTTTTTGAGTAATGTAATGGACACAAATGCTTATATATATATACACACACACATACATACATAATACGTACATATATATACGTATATATATATGTGTGTGTGTGTGGGCAAATTACAATTTAAACCCTCTAACTATTGACACGTTTCTATATAGTACAATAAATTTATTGTATTTCAATTTAAACTCTCTAAGTATGAAAGTAGTTTTAAAAAATCATTCTCTTAAAATTTTCTTCTAAACTGACTAAAAACCATTTATTTAAGGGTATAAGGGTTTTTAACATTTTTTTTTTTAATTTTATTTTTTCTTCCATTTTTTTTTAATTCTTTCTTCATCTTCACATCTATCCTCTCTCTCTCTCCCTATCTCTCATCGTCCGATGAAATTGTGAGCTACACTATTTCTAAGACTCAAAATACGGAATATCTAACGTGCCTCCTCACTTTCTGGAAACTTAGTGTTTCAAGAGCTCCGGTAGCTTATCGGATCCACCGACTTTATTCGGCTCAGCTTTGCATTTCGATTTTGGATGGGTTTCTTCTTTGGCTTCTCAATCGATTATTTAGCGGTTTCTTTGCCCTATTGGTGGCTCGAACCGCCTCTACATCGCATGGAGTCTATAATTTTTTGGCAGAAGAACGTGGCAGGAAATGGCGACCATATCTTGAAATTGTCTCCATCTTGATTGTCCAATACCACGGATCTGACGTTGTTACGGTGACACTTCGCCATTGCAAGACAATCTCCAACAAGATCAATCTTCTATCATTCTATATTTCACGACAAAAACAAACAAACCCAAGTATTTCACAGAGAAATAGAACACCCCCTCTGTGTTTAGTTTTGAAAAATAAAATACGAAGTTCCAGAGAAAAAGTGAGAGATTATAGGAAAGCGGGTATCATTTGATGGGATAAAACAAATTACAAGAAAAACTGAACGAATAAAAATGCACAGCAAAAATTAATTTTATCTCTTTTTTGTGTGAACCTAGTAGAAATTAAATTAGAGTGACACTTGGATCAACACACCACAATCACAATCACACGAGTTACTACTAGAGGTATATGGTAGCGGAATTTTACGTCGCTACTTTTACCACAAGTGTACAGGCTAAGTTTTAATATAGTGGGAAGAGTAAAGGTCATCGTATATATAGGGATTGGATTAAATTGTCGTTAAGTACCGCGATTGTCGTAACTAAACTTTATCTAGGCGATAAAATTTAGGATTTTTATAATAATAAACTAAACTAAAATACTAACTAATTAAATTACAATACTAATATGACGTTAATGGGAATATATTATTTAGGAATTGACTTCGTTCACTTAAACATGTTCATTTTAGTCTAGTTTACATTAATGGTATTCAAACAATCCGACAATCTAGGTATCGAAAACTCACTTACTAACTATCCCGAGTGTAAAGTGAATGAATATGCGACTTTGCGTCAACACCGATATCCCTATCTAGCATCTAATCGATCACATGAGTCTTGTCCCAACCTCATGGATTGCACACTTTCTAATAATCTCCTGAAACATTAGAACGTCATATTATGCTTAAACCCTAGTCCGAATCCGGGGTTGCCTCTACCGAGTGTCAAACCCCGTATTCTCAAACCAACTAATATATCATAACAAACATATAATGGAAGTAATAAAATGGTAAACACAATTGGATAAAGATAAACAACTGTTAACAAAGCATCAATTTATTCAAACCACGTTTTCATAAACAAGTCACTCCCTAGACAATAGATGTTTATCTACACATGGCCATAACCCAATATTCAACAATACAAGAGATAAACATTATCAAAGCAACCAACCAATGCTAAAAATAAAAGAGAGAAACCAAGGAGAATAGCCAAATTTGAAGAACGAGTGATTCCACGTGCACTAAGTCCGTTCCAATATCGTTTTCTCCTCTTCAAATGGATGATCCTCTTGGTTGGTATGGTCTTGGAGCTCTCACGACACTCCCAAAAATGTGCCTTAGGTGTTGGGGAGAAGAGGGGATATCATAGGGATCCAAAATATTACAAAAAATATCCCAAAATATCTTATCCAGGTGGAGCCGGACTGCTGTAGCGGTGGGAAGTCAGTAGGTGTACTGACCTTTCACCGCTACAGCAGTGAAGACCACTGCTACAGTGGTGCTTTTTTGGCCGTAACGTTCGTGTCCGAACTCCAATTTAGGTGATTTGAATACCTATTGAAAGCTACGACATATATATACAACTTCCATGTTTTGAGATTTTCCAAAATCGGATTGCATTATTATCAAAAATGACCTTGAAGTTACTGCACTTGAACTGAATTTGCATCTTTTCACCCAATTATTCAAAAACCTATAAAACAATACAAACACACATTAAACTAACAATAATGCTTGAAAACACACAAATATTTGAATCTAAACGAACTTGATTTGTCGGTAAATAAACCACTCATCAAATACCCCCAAACTCAAACGTTTGCTTGTCTTCAAGCAAAAACACACAATAAAATAAACTACTATAATTAATTAACAAACTTAAATACTAAAAACAAAACAACACAAATGAACTAAAAATAACGACATGTGAATTTTAAATTCAACTTATCGGCCAAAACGTTTTCCCTCAATGGCCCCCAATCATATCGAGTTTAGGAATAAAACGCACCATGTGGTATTCTAGAATTTCAACATTCAATTATGGTAAACGCCATTCTAGATCTTGTTCAAGTGTGTGTGTGTGAAAACTCAATAATACAACCATCCAAAGATTGGATTTGATTATTCACTAATAAAGCTTATGACATAGATCATATAGGATTAGGATATCTATATGCTAGATTGGGTTCCACCCTCTACTAATATAGGCTTAGCAATTCAAAAAGATCAAAAGGACTTGGTTCGGTTTTTGTCAAATGGCCAAAGGTATATCGGGAATAAGTAAACATTATTAACTCAATGTTACCTAAGGCACATGCTTGACACTCAATCACTCTTGAGCACTCAAAAATCAATTCGAAACAACCCTAAACTATCATTTAAAAACTTCGTACTCACTTATCAAAAGAAACTAAAATATAACTATATTTACATATGGTGTTCTTTTTTTTTTTAAACATACTACACCCCCAAACTTATTTGATTTGTACAATTTCATGGATGTTGGAATATGATAGAAAAATGACAAGTGAGTATTCGAATATCGAACCAATCAAAAGTTCACCCAAAACCCAACTGCTCATGTCACACCCCACCCCGGAAACCTGTCACCATGAGGTCGGCGTGACATCGACACGACATCACCTGAGCAACAAACCAAACTAGAAAGCAACAATATGCATTCATAAATATACAACCACAAAAAAATAAACAAGCCATAAGCATCTTCTCTAACTGGGGACATACCCGTTCCTGAATTTTAATAACCACAAAAGATAAAAAGACAATGAACTTCTCCTAGGTTCGCCTCAGGAAGCACCTCCCAAAATACTCCCTCGCTATACCATCGCTGGACTCTACCTAGCGCTAGTAGGGGACCGACTCCTAGCTGTTTCACCTGCGAGTGTACTGCCTTCTTAATAAAAAAAATATTTGTTTAATAATAATACATTCTAAATAATACAACATTTAAATATGGATCAAGCATAAGTATATAGATATCACATAGCTTGTAAAAGTCTTCATAATATAGGCAGTGAAAATAAAGCAATATATATAAGTTCCATTTCAAAACCATCCAGTATAAATATCATACCAATCACCATAATAAATAATAAATCACCCAGTATAAGTAAAACACCACATCTCAAACACCGCTCCACCACAATACACACTGGCTAGCCATAGTGATCGTTTTAACCTCACGATCGGGAGTTGCAACAATACCAAAATATCCACACCTCTTTTGGAGAGAAATATAATCCACACCCCTTACGGGGAGAAATATAATCCACACTCCTTACGGGGAGAAATATAATCCACACCCCTTTTGGGGAGAAATATAAACCACCCATATCTAACAAAAAATATTTTTAATCCTTCTTTTAGAAACCAACACAATTCCCCAGAAATTCATTTTACCAACTTATCCCAAAAACATGCTTGATCCATATCATTTATGAAATCGTACAGTGTAAGCAAACACAAATGTCACCATATATATATACAGAAAATAATTTGGCAAGAAGACAGTACACTCACCTCGTTTCTTGAGCTACAAAAACAACACTGTCCAAAGCCTACCGAGGTGTTGGCGTCTGCGACCTAGTAATGATAGGTCTTAAATTAATATTTTATGTAAAATCACCTAGTTATGTAATGCAGGCCCTAAGTTCCGTATTTTTTCATTCCCCATATTTTATCTATGAAAATTGTTATTATTCTGATAATTTCATTCCGTTAATTATTGCATAAAAATCTTGTAATATGAACGATCCCAAATTTATTATTCTGGTTACAATAATTTTTATGCTAGAATTGAATTTAACAAAACTAAAATAAATCTAATGAAAAACGATATCCATTCCAAATCGTTCACGGGCCGCGAGATGAATTTGAATTTTTTGTTGAGTTTAGTTGTGCAATTTCCCCTTCTTTCCTTTTTCTTTTTCCTTTTTTTTTTCTTTGGTTCTTGGTTCTTTTCCAAACCCGACAGCCAGCCCCCTCTCTCTTTCTCTACTGTTGCCGACCGCTGGTGGCCTCCCACTCCTTGCCGATTCTCACTGTCGGCCTTGCACCACCCACAACACCAATCAAACACCACCACCAACCACCTCACAAGCTAACCCGCACACCCACCAGATCACTGCTCACACACCCACACACGCTGCGATACATACATCCTCATGCACACAACTACACATGCATGCCCAATGCCGATGACACGCCACAGGACCAACGACCCCTGTCGACAGTGACATATACACACAGCGGCACACCGTAGCCGCACCCAACTCGCACCACCGCCACCGCCACTTCTATTAATCGAACTCTCTCTCTCTTTCTCTCTCTCTTCGTCTCTGTTTTGTTGGGTTCTCGTCGACACAACACACACACACACTAAATGGACAATCAGAACACACACACAAACCCATATGCTGTCGAGAAAAGAAACAGAGCACAACCCACACCGCCGAAAATTTACCGACCAACCTCACAACACTCATGCATGCACACACCCACCAAAATAATTAGTGAAAATACACATGAATACTCACCAGCTCAACGATCGTCGATGATTGGATAGCGATCAGCAACTCTCGCTCATCGGCGATGCTAAGAGAGCACACTGCCACGCCGTTGACGAACCACCCCACCTACCGAACCACCATTTTTTTCTCTTGGAACTATCGAAGATATCCTCATGATCACGTAGAACCATAACAGCCACGACCACGCTATCGGAGGAACGCCGATTCAAGAAAAAATCGACGACCCCCACTATGGTCCTCTCTCTCTCTCTCTCTAGAATTTCTCTGAGTTTTTCCAGATTTGATCACTTCTACTGCATGAGAGGGTATTTATTGCATGAATTTAATGGTTAAATTTAATCCCCTCATGCCACGTCGCCTGATCTCGCTCTCCCTACTGGTTGGTGATCTCCCGTTACTCACACACACAACGTTCATACATACATACATATATATATATATATATATATATATGTATGTATGTATGTATGTATGTATGTATGTATGTATGTTTAAAAAAAAGAAGTTAAATTGCACTTTCCTCCCCCAATTTCCTTTAAGATCTTAATTTCAATGAATTTCAACTTTTAAAAGTTTCAAAAATTATAATTTCACCCTTAATATTTTACTTTTTGATTTTTAATTGTCACTTTAAATCTTGATTTTAAATTTTTATGTTTCTAAATTTCCAATTTGACCCCCAACTTTTGATTTGAATTTTTAATCAATAAAATTTTACTCTAAAATTTTCCAATGCTCTAAAATGCAACTATTTATGACGTACATTCTATGATTTAGGTTTTACAACTCTTCCCTCCTAAAAGAAATTTCGTCCCAAAATTTCACCTAAGTCGAACAAATGCGGTATTTGTTCTTCATTTCTTCATCTCGCTCCCATGTCGCCTTTTCTACTGCATGACTGCGCCACAATACTTTGACTAAATGAATCATTTTCGTTCGCAACACCTGGTCTTTACGGCTTAGGATTTGGACTGGCTCCTCAACGTAGGTCAAATCTGTTTCCAACTCGATCGGTTGTGAAGTCAACACATGAGAAGGGTCTGACACATATTTCTGTAGCATCGATACATGGAAAACGTCATGTAGTCGAGATAACTCTGGCGGTAACGCAAGTCTATACGCTGTCGTGCCAACTCGCTCTAGAATTTCATATGGTCCGATGTATCTTGGACTCAACTTTCCTTTCTTTCTGAACCTCATTATGCCTTTCCACGGAGAAATACGCAAGAACACATGATCTCCCACCTCGAACTCCAACTCTCGTTGGCACTTATCTGCATAACTCTTCTGTCGACTCTGAGAAATTTTTAATTTTTCTCGAATCACCTCTACTTTGTCTGCTGTCAGCTGGGTTATGTCTGACATCAACAATTTGCATTCGCCCACCTCAATCCAACAAACTAGGGTTCTGCATCTCCTACCATACAACACTTCATACGGAGCCATTTCGATTGCCGAGTGGTAGCTATTATTGTAGGCGAATTCCATCAACGACAAATGATTATCCCAGCTACTAGGAAATTCCAGAACACATCCCCTCAACATATCCTCCAATGTCTGAATCGTACGCTCTGATTAACCGTCTGTCTAAGGACGGAAAGCAGTGCTAAATTTCAGCTTGGTACCCAAAGTAGTCGGGAGACTCGGCCAGAACCTCGAAGTAAATCTCGAATCTCTATCTGACACTATAGAAACCGGTGCACCATGCAACCTAACAATCTCATCGATATACAATTGGGCATACTTTTCAAGAAAAAATGTCGTCTTTACAGCCAGAAAATGAGCGGACTTGGTAAGCCTATCAACGATCACCCAGATGGAATTATACCAATTTTGAGTACGGGGTAATCCCAAAACGAAATCCATCATGATATGCTCCCACTTCCACTCTAGAATAGGTAGAGGTTACAACAACCCACCTGGACGTTGATGCTCAATCTTTAATTGCTGACAAACTAGGCACCTGGCAATAAATTCTGTGATTTCCCGTTTCATTCTGATCCACCAATAATGCTCACGCAAATCTCGATACATTTTGGTACTCCCCGGATGCATCGCGTACGCTAAGCTATGCGCCTCTTCCAAGATATCCTTTTTCAAATTGACGTTATTAGGCACACACAACCTATTTCCATACATCAAAGTTTCGTCACTATCCTTGATCTGATGATCAGTTCTGTGACCATTTTTCACTTCATCCCGAATCTTCTCCAATAGAATGTCTGACTTTTGAGCTTCAATAATGCGGTCAATCAACGTCGGTCTCAAAGTCAAGGTTGCAAGCAATGCTGCCATCTGACCAACCGCTAACTAAACTCGCAATGATCTCAACTCTGCATACAAGTTAGCATGTACGACTCGAATGTGTGCAACCGAACCTGTCGATTTCCGACTCAAAGCATCCGCTACAACATTAGCCTTTCCTGGATGATGGTGGATGGTGCAATCATAGTCCATGATCAACTCCATCCAATGCCTCTGCCTCAGATTTAATTCCTTCTGAGTAAACAAGTACTTCAAACTCTGATGGTCGGTGTATATTTCACATGTCTCGCTATACAGGTAATGCCTCCAAATCTTCAGGGCAAACACAATTGCTGCCAACTCCAAATCGTGCGTCGGGTAATTACGCTCATGGTTCTTCAATTTTCGGGATGCATATGCGATTACATGACCATGTTGCATCAGAACACATCCCAGCCCTTGGTGTGACGCGTCACTATAAATCACGAAACCACCTTCTTCTGACGGGAGGGATAGTATTGGTGCCGATATCAATCTACTCTTTAACTCCTGGAAACTCTGCTTACATTTATCGGTCTACTCAAATTTGGATTCCTTACGGGTCAATCGAGTCAACGGGATAGCTATAATGGAAAATCCTTCCACAAATCGTCGATAGTAACCTACCAATCCTAAAAAGCTTCGAACTTCAATCATATTTTTTGGTCTTTCCCATTGAATAACAGCTTCAACTTTCTTTGGGTCTACTTGAATACCATCTCCCTATCTACGGGCAACCCTGGCAATTCTTCCAGAAATATGTCAGAAAAGTCTCTGACTACTGGAATATCTGCCACCAGAATTTCTCTTTGACTGGTGTCAATCACGTGCGCAAGGTATCCCTGACATCCTCTCTTCAATAATTTCCTAGCTTCTAGGACTGAAATTAAACTGACAGGAGTGATAATTATGTCTCCAGCAAATACAAACTCTGGCTCGCCTGAGATTCGAAATATCACTTCTTTCTTGAAACAGTCCACCGTGGCATGATATCCGGATAGCAAATCCATACCCAATATTACATCGAAATCGTGAATGCTCAGGGGTAATAGATATGCCAATAACTCTCTATCACCAAATCGAAGTAGACTGTCTTTATACACACTATTGATCCATACCGACCCACCCACTGGAGTAGAAATAACAATAAGATATGATAAAGAAATAAGAAATCTGCCTACTTACATCATGAAGGTTTCTGAAACAAATGAATGCATAGAACCGGGATCAATAAGTACACGAGCATCTCTAGCATATAAAGATATGATACCTGTGACCACATCGGGAATAGCCTGAGCATCTTGTCGCATAGTAGCAAACACACAGCCTCGCGTTGGAGGTCTACCAACCGATCCTCTACCAAGCCCTTGGGCAGTGCTAGGACCCGCACTACCCATACTGCTCGCAGGAGGCACAAATGTAGAAGCAAGTTTCGGACAATGCGTAGATATATGACCCGGCTCATGACAATGAAAACATATCAGTCCTCTCCTAGGACAATCTCTAGCTAAATGACCTGGTGCTCCACACTGATAACATCTGTTTCCCCCAGTTTGAGTAACCGGCTGACTCCTCCCATACCTTTGCGGACCCACACTAGCTTCTGATGCACTTTGTTGTGGCCTGGGGTATGATTGCCGGGGACCACGGCTCCTGACTGATTGGCCAAACGATGAGGCCCAAGCAACTGGCAGTCGAGATACCACCCCCTATGAAGTGCCACCCGAAAATCTGCTAGGCGACTCAAATCGGCTCTTTTTGTACTGCTCTCGACTCTCAGCGGCTTCCTGCACATCCCTCTCCACTAGATTTTCGGTATCCACCAACTGTGCATAATTCTTAATCTGTTTGCTTGTCAACCCGGAACGAATGTCTAATTGAAGTCCCTTCTGGAAACGTCTGCATTTAGCCTCTTCCGTTTTTACTAGATCAGGGGCAAAACGGGATAAAGCATCAAATTTGACTTCGTACTGCTGAACAATCATCTTTCCCTACTTCAGCACTATAAATTCTTGCTCTATCTGGAATCGGTAAGACTCAGAAAAATATTTCTCGTTAAACACAGCAATGAAACGACCCCATGTGATCTCCTCGCCAGAACCAAAAATCAACATTTTCATTTTTGCCTACCAATGCTCGGCCTCCTCCCTCAGCTGAAAAGTGGCAAGAAAAACTCGACTAACGTTGATAATCCCCATCGCCTCAAATGCGTGACCCATGCCTCTAATCCAATTCTTCGTAACAGCTAGACTCGCCATCCCGGTGAAAGCCGAAGGGTCTAACTCCTTGAACCTCTTCAATCGTACCGCCTGAGATGTAGCAGTATCATTTTGGGCCCTTTGACTTTCCATAATCCTTGCTTGCTGCTCCGTTAGCTGGGCAGCAGCCTACCAAATTCTTTCAACCGCATCTAAACTCCCTTTCAACCTATCACCCTGTTCTTGGGGTTCTGCTTCCCCGGGGGTTCCACTAGCCTCGGGGGTCCCATACTCCCAAGACTTTTGCTCCTACTCTCTATACCTATTATCTGTAATAAAATTTAACTCAACAACCAACCAACTAGACCAACCAGAAAAATGACAGTACCAAAATCACCCACTAACACTTTATCTTAAGGTCCCCTACTGACTAGACGACTAGCAAGTCTCCTATCTTATGGTCCTCTACGGGCACAACAACTGACAAGTCTACAGAACATATAGCCTGGCTCTGATACCAAAATTTATCACACCCCACCCCGGACACCTGTCACCATGGGGCCGGTGTGACATCGACACGACATCACCTGAGCGACAAACCAAATTAGAAAGCGACAATATGCATTCATAATTATACAACCAAAAGAAATAAACACGCCATAAGCATCTTCTCTAACTGGGGACACACTCGCCCTTGAATTTTAATAACCACAAAAGATAAAACGACAATGAACCTCTCCTAAGTTCACCTCAGGCAGCACTTCCCAAAATACTCACTCGCTATACCATCGCCGGACTCTACCTAGCACCAGTAGGGGACCGACTCCTAGCTGTTTCACCTGCGAGTGTACTGCCTTCTTAATAAAAAAATATTTTTTTAATAATAATACATTCTAAATAATACAATATTTAAATATGGATCAACCATAAGTATATAGATATCACATAACTTGTAAAAGTCTTCATAATATAGGCAGTGAAAATAAAGCAATATATATAAGTTCCATTTCAAAACCATCCAGTACAAATATCATACCAATTACCATAATAAATAATAAATTACCCAGTATAAGTAAAACACCACTCCACCACAACACACACTGGCTAGCCATAGTGATCGTTTTAACCTCACGATTGGGAGTTGCAATGGTACTAAAATATCCACACCCCTTTTGGGGAGAAATATAATCCACATCCCTTACGGGGAGAAATATAATCCACACCCCTTACGGGGAGAAATATAATCCACACCCCTTCCGGGGAGAAATCACACCCCTTTTGGGGAGAAATATAAACCACCCATATCCAACGAAAATTATTTTTAATCATTCTTTTAGAAACCAACACAATTCTCCGGAAATTCATTTTACCAACTCATCCCAAAAACCTGCTTGATCTATATCATTTATGAAATCGTACAGTATAAGCAAACACAAATCTCACCATATATATATACAGAAAATAATTTGGCAAGAAGACAGTACACTCACCTCGTTTCTTGAGCTACAAAAACAACACCATCCAAAGCCTACCGAGGTATTGGTGTCTGCGAACCTAGTAATGATAGGTCCTAAATTAATATTTTATGTAAAATCATCTAGTCATGTAATGCAAGCCCTAAGTTCTGCATTTTTCCATTCCCCATATTTTATCTATGAAAATTGTTATTATTCTGATAATTTCATTCCGTTAATTATTGCATAAAAATCTTGTAATATGAACGATCCCAAATTTATTTTTCCGGTTGCAACAATTTTTATGCTAGAATTGAATTTAACGAAACTAAAATAAATCTAATGAAAAACGATATCCATTCCGAATCGTTCATGGGCCGCGAGATGGATTTGAATTTTTTGTTGGGGTTAGCTGTGCAATTTCCCCTTCTTTTTTTTTTTTTTTTTTTTCTTTTTTTTCTTCGGTTCTCGGTTCTTCTCCAGACCCGACGGACGGCCCCCTCTCTCTCTACTGTTGTCGACCACTGATGGCCTCCCACTCCTTGCCGATTCTCACCCTCGGCCCTGCACCACCCACAACACCAATCAAACACCACCACCGGCCACCTCACAAGCTAACCCACACACCCACTAGATCACTGCTCACACACCCACGCACGCTGCGACACACACACCCTCATGCATACAACTACACATGCATGCCCAATGCCGATGACACACCACGGGACCAACAACCCCTGCCGACGGTGACATACACACACAGCGGCACACCGTAGCCGCACCCAACTCGCACCACCGTCACCGCCGTTGATCGACCTTTCTCTCTCCGTTTCTGTTTTGCTGGGTTCTCGCCGACACAACACACACAAACACATACACACACACTAACTGGACAATCAGAACACACACACAAACCCACACGCTGTCGGGGAAAGAAACAAAGCATAACCCACACCGCCGAAAATTTACCGACCAACCTCGCAACACTCATGCATGCACACACCCACCAAAATAATTAGCGAAAATACACATGAATACTTACCAGCCCGACGATCGTCGATGATTGGATAGCAATCAGCAACTCCTGCTCACCGACGATGCTAAGAGCGCACACTGCCACGCCTTTGACGAATCACCCCACCGGTCGAACCACCCTCTCTCTCTCCTAGAACTATCAAAGATATCCTCACGATTACGCAGAACCATAACATCCATGACCACACTGCCAAAGGAACACTGATTCGAGAAAAAATCGACGACCCCCACTCCGATCCTCTCTCTCTCTCTAGAATTTCTCTATTTTTTTCTGATTTGATCTAGGATTTGATCACTTCTACTGCATGAGGGGGTATTTATTGCATCAATTTAATGTTTAAATTTAATCCCCTCATGCCACGTCGCCTGATCTCGCTCTTCTTGCTGGCCGGTGATCTCTCGTCACTCACACACACAACGTTCATATATATATATATATATATATATATATATATGGTTTAAAAAAATGTTAAATTGCACTTTCCTCCCCCAATTTCCTTTAAGATCTTAATTTCAATGAATTTCAACTTTTAAAAGTTTCAAAAATTATAATTTCACCCTTAATATTTTACTTTTTGATTTTTAATTGTCACTTTAAATCTTGAGTTTAAATTTTTATGTTTCTAAATTTCCAATTGGACCCCCAACTTTTGATTTGAATTTTTAATCAATAAAATTTTACTCTAAAATTTTCTAATGCTCTAAAATGCAACTATTTATGACGTACGTTCTATGATTTAGGTTGTACAGCTCACTTCAAGTAGCATTTACAAATGCTCACTTGATTATGACTCACATTGCCTTAGGTTTAGCGACTTAGGTTTGGAAAACGTTTTATTGGCCAGGGTATTTGTTACGTGTTCAGAATTGAAATGGATTATAGGTTTTGACAGGGTAACGAGGGATAAAACATATAGCATGGTAAGCTTCAAAGGCTCAAGCGTTCAAAATGAATGTTTAAATCATGTCTCCTGAACTACCTCGCCTAGGATTTCGCCTCAAGTTTCCCCCAATCAGGTTCTAGACTCCCTAAAATTGTCATGAACTTGCTACTAAATAAATGGAATCAAATTAATTGGATAGCTAGTATATTGAGTCTACGTGCTGGTGCAAATTAGGATCCACAATAACTTTTACCAAAATGAAAAGTCAAGCACACATAACACACATAAATGGGCATTACCCTTGACCTCGAAAAACAACCAGGGGATAATTTCATCATCGTGTAATGGTCCAGAACAACTACAAAACTCAACACACAACAACTACTACAAACATAAACATACTACTTAAACAAACAAACACGCATACAATAAACTAAAACTACACAACTAACAACAATTAAATTTAAATTACATAACTAACAATAAGAAAACATACTAAACATACTAAACATCCCCTCAAACTTAAAATGGTTAGTGTCCGCAATGACCCAATCATCGATCTCAACAATTAAAATATAGCATATCGACGAAAGGGGTTTAGAAAACGTACCTGGGAGGTGAGACAATCTCGCCTCTGAGTGAAGTCAACGGTGATGTTCTAATTTATTTTGAAACTTGGGTTGCCTCCCAAGAAGTGCTTGGTTTTATGTCCTCGGGTTGACATAGAGAAGGGCTCGTCAAAGAGCAGTGTCTGCCCATAGTATGTGTTATATAACATAACATATGGGTCTTGATTCTCAATACTCTCAAGCTTGGCGAGATTTGGCATTGTTCGGTTAGAACTCTCAACATGACTCATTTCTGTCTCATGTGCTCGGTGGGCATAAAAGAACGGTGCTAAAGGCGGCAAAGGACAAGTGAGTCACATCGAATCCTCGTAGAGGTGATCGTCTTGTATTGGTGGTGGCATCACAATGTGGATCTCAAATGGTAAAGAATCACAATCGTCGATCTATGCTTGGGTTTCCGTCTCATTCGAATCATTGCCATTGAACTCCCAAGTTTCTCCCGCTTGTATCCGGTTCCTCCTAGTGGCTTTCACATACAAATGTGATTGGTATGTCTCTCAGTGCCACCACTTTTGCTCAGCCTCAATGAAGTAAATAAGTTGACCGATTTGAGTCTTGAGGGACTTTACGGTCTCATCAATTTCAGCGTAGGTCGTCTCAATATTGTCCAAAAGAACCTCATGCTCATTGAGACGATCATTTGTCTCCCTCTAGAAAGCATGAGTCTGCCCCATAAATTCAACAAACATTTTTTCCAGGGTGGGGGAAGACTCCACATGTTGGTCCGGGGTGTCAATCCATGGTGTCGAAATGGTGGAACTATCCCGCAAGCTTTGGTAGCTTGTTGAATAATTCCAACTCTGAAAAATTAAACTCCGTTATGTCTTCCAACAACCAATAGATTTCATCCGCAGTTAGTTGGTCCAAAGAGGTGGTACCGTTTCCTCCTTCCACCCAAGTCCTTGTTGCGACTAGTAACCCGTTGAGGAAGTTCAGTAGTTCACACTCCCTCGAGAAACCATGACTGGGGAACCAAAATAGAAACTCCTTGTATCTATCCCAAGCACAATAAATTGACTTGGAATCTCGTTGAAAGAAATGCAATAGCACTTGTTGATCTAACATCTTCAAGTACCTCGCAAGACAAAACAAACTAAAAATAAAAATTATAAATAAAATAAATGCCTAAATTAAAATCAAGTTACTCACAATATCAACAATAATCTAAAAACCAATCCTCGGCAATGGCGCCAAAAACTTGATAGCCGAATTTTACGTCGCCACTTCTACTGCAAGTGTACGGATCAAGTTTTAATACAGTGGGAAGAGTAAGGGTTGTCGTATCCATAGAGATTGGATTAAATTTTCATTAAGTACCGCGATTGTCGTAACCAAGCTTTATCTAGGCGATAGAATTTAAGGGTTTTTTTTTTTTTTTTTTTTTTTTTTTTTTTTATAATAATAAACGAAACTAAAATACTAACTAATTAAATTATAATACTAATATGACGTTAATGGGAATATATTATCTAGGGTATGAATTCATTCACTTAAACATGTTTGTTTTAGTTTAGTTTACATTAATGGTATTCAAACTATCCGACAATCTAGGTATCGAAAACACACTCACTACCTCTCCCGAGTGTAAAGTGAATGAATATGCTACTTCGCGTCAATGCCGATATCCCTATCTAGCATCTAAATGATCGCATGAGTCTCACCCTAACCTCACGGATTTCACACTTTCTAATAATCTCCCAAAATATTAGAACGTCACGTTGTGTTTAAACCCTAGTTCGAATCCTGGGTTATTTCTCCCGAGTGTTAAACCGTATTCTCAAACCAACCAATATATCATAACAAACATATGATGGAAGTAATAAAATAGTAAACACAATCGTATAAAGATAAACAACCATTAACAAAATATCAATTTATTTCAAACCACGTTTTCATGAACAAGTCACTTCTTAGATAGTATATGTTTATCTACACATGGCCATAACCCAATATTAAATAATACAAGAGATAAACATCATCAAAACAACCAACCAAAGCTAAAAATAAAAGAGAGAAATAGGGGAGAATAGCCAAATCTGAAGAATGGGTGATTCCACATACGCTAAGTCTGCTCCAATCTTGTTTTCTCCTCTTGAAATGGATGATCCTCTTGGGTGGTATGGTCTTGGAGATATCAAGACGCTCCCAAAAATATGACTTAGGTGTTGGGAGAAGAGGGGATATCACAGGGATCCAAAATATCACAAACAATATCCCAAAATATCTTATCCAGGTGGACTTCGATCACTGTAGTGGTGGAAAGAACCGCTACAGCGGTGGGAAGTCAGTAGGTCCATTGACCCTTCACCGCTGCTGTGGTGGTCTTTTGACTGTAACGTTCTCTTCCAAACTCTGATCGAGATGATTCAAAAACCTATGGAAATCTAAGACATATATCTACAACTTCTATGTTTTGAGATTGTCCAAAATAGGATTGCATCATTATCAAAACTGGTCTTGACGTTAATGCACCCGAACCACATTTTCATCTTTTCACCCATTTATTGAAAAACCTTTAAGACAATACAAACACACACTAAACTAACAAAAATGCTTGAAAACACACAAATATTTGAATCAAAAAGTACTTGATTTGTTGGTAAATAGAACACTCATCGGTATACAATCACTAATACTTCAAGATCAAATGGCCCTAGTAATGAAACAAGATCTACAAGAGAAGAATGGAGATATCTCACTAAAAAAGGCTCTAAAATATCCCAAAAATGGTCCGGCTAGAAACACTGTGTGGAGAGCTTAGAAATAAATCTCCACCGTTAAGAACTATGAGTCGCAAACTTGCTATCCAATTTCAACCAAATTGGATGGTAGATCGACCTAAGGTTTTTGGTAGACAACTTTTTCTCTCTCACTATGTTTTTTGTTCTATTGTTCCCACTCTAAAATTTATTTTTTCTATTTTTCATAGGCTTCACATAGATTGGGCCATCTTCAAATGTTAGGAACCAAGCCCAACAAATCTCCCCATTTTCGACTATATGGAGAGATTCGTCATTCCAACAATCAAACAACAAGTTTCAAGCTTTCCTTTTGCTAGAGCCTTCGTTAACATATCAACACCATTATCATCCATGTGGATTTTCCCAAATTTTGACAACTTGTCATTAAGAGTTTCTCTTATCCAATGGTACCTGACATCAATGTGCTTTAACCTCGTATGAAACATAGAGTTTTTTGCCAAATGGATAGCGCCTTGACTATGGCAGAATAACACATATTGCTCTTGGTTGAAGCCAAATTCTATCAGGAGCTTCTTCATCCATAGTAACTCCTTACAAGCTTCTGTAACTACAATGAAATCTGCCTCTGTTGTAGAAAGTGCAATGTATTTTTGCAACCTTGACTACCACGAAACAGTCCCACCAGCAAAAGTAATCAAATAACCCAAAGTAGACCTATAAGCATCCACATCTCCTGCCATATCTACATCTGTGGAGCCTACCAGCACTGGATTTCTATTTCCAAAATTGAGCCTTAGCTTGGAAGTACCTCAAGGATACCTCATTATCCATTTTACTACATCCTAATGCTCTCTTTTCGGATTTGAGAGAAATTGGTTGACTACACCAAATGCATGAGCTAGATCTGGCCTCATGTAAACCATTGCATATATTAAACTTCCAACTGCTAAGCTGTATGGAACTCTTTCCATGTCTTCTTTCTCTTTGTTTGTAAAAGGATATTGCTTAATACTTAGCTTAAAGTGAGTATCAAGAGGGGAACCAACCATTTTAACCTTATTCATTTTGAATCTTTTATGCACTTTTTCGATATACTATTCCTATGACATAAGCAACTTTTTCTCTTTTCTATCTTGATAAATTCGAATACCAAGAATTGTTTTGCGGGCCCCAAGTCCTTCATAGAAAAGAACCTACTTAACTCTTTCTTCAATTTGTCAATTCTCGAGAAATTCTTGTCAATAATTAACATGTCATCAACATAGAGTAATAAGATAATTAAATCAACATCACTGAATTTCCTCACAAATACACAGTGATTTGAAGTAGTCTTCGTGTAGCCTTAGTCCCCATAACTGACTCAAATTTCTTGTACCATTGTCTAGGTACTTGTTTCAAACTATAGAGACTTTTCTTCAGTCGACACACATGATCCTTTTTTCCTTTTGCCTTGAAGCCCTCTGGTTACTCTATATAAATCTATTCATTCAAGTCACCATGAAAGAAAGCAGTTTTCACATCTATATGCTCAATCTCTAAGTCTAGGCTAGTTGCTAAGACAAGAACAGCACGAATCAAAGACATTTTAACAACTAGAGAGAAAATCTTTTCAAAATTGATGTCTTTCCTTTGGTTGAATCATTTGACAACCAGTTTAGCTTTCTAACGTGGTTGTGAAGTATATTCATCCTGGTTTACCTTGTAAACCCACTTATTTTTTAAAACTCTTTTGTTCTTAGGTAGCTTTACTAATTCAAAAGTGTGGTTGTCATACAATAACTGACATACCTCGGATTTTGTTGAAAGTAGAGATTGGAAAGAAGAGGAAAACAAGTTTTTATTCCTTTATCTCAAAATCCTCAAAATCCATTCATTTTTTTAAAAATGATTTTCAAGGACTTTTCTGGCATTCGATTTTACAAACTTTTTTTGGGCCAAGATTTTGTTTGAAAAAGGAGTTGCCACCTAGCATAGGTTAAATGGTGTGCTAGGTCACCAGGATTCTTAAAATTCATTTTTATTTTGAAATGGCCCATGTTTTGACTCGTAAAGATCTTATACCAGAGATTTGTTTAAGTTCGGTAATGCTCGGGGAAGGTTTTAAGCACCCCAAGACACCCGTCCGAAGACAGTACCTCAGTCTAAATAAATATTCACTTTCAAACAAAATTCGAGCAATTTTCTTTCATTTTGGTTAACAAAACAATTCTTTTTTTTTTTTTTTTTTTTTTTTTTAAAGTTTTTGTCTTTTTATGCATTTTTTTATGTAATAAAAAAATAGGTAAACTAAAACTAAACTAGCAGCAACATCCCATATAGTATATGAAATGAAAATATTTATAAAGGTTGCCTACGTATCTCGGTAACCATGGGGAATCAGGTCGACGTAGTTTCACTGTTCAAGATGAACTAATTTTTATTGGATAGGTGACCAAATTGGTTTGTAGGTTGCCTATATATCTCAGATAACTGAGAATCAGGTTAGCAGTTGGTTTATTTATGCAAGGTGAAGCTGATTTTATTTGATTTTAGTTATTAGACAACACATGAATCATATTATGATGTATGAATAATCTCTTTGATTTTGTCAAGAACACCATAACCGAGCTTATTTGTTTTAGACAAGATTAATGTTTATATTTGAGTTGTTGGTTAACAAGGAATAAACATACATAATATATATATGTCATTCTTACTCATAACTAAGAAAGACGAGAACATTTCTGAAAAAGGTGCACACATATCCCCAAAGGAATAGAGGTCCTCATTTTATTCTGAATTTTTAGCCACAAGGGTCTTGACGATGTAGTATACACACACACACAACGCATATATATATATAAGGTGCCAGTCCATTAACCTTAAGACTTTGTATCAGACTGTGATCTTGACGTTTAACATAAAGTAAAGTAAGTTATTAAGAGTATATAGTTAGATTAACAGTTAATAGAGTTTGGTTTGATGTCTCCATTAGAGAATCATAGAGACGATGCACAACTCATGATGTGATAGATGTTTTGTGTATGAGCCTCACATGTTCTTGGATTTTCTTGACATGATTTTGGATAGTTTTGATATGGTTTGATGAATATGACATAATTTTACTGTTTTTTACTTGATTATGTGTTATATATGTTATGTACATGAAATCTAAGTATGAAAACTGCATAATCATGCTATGTACAAGAAAAATACACATATTTAAGATAGGATTAAAGGATTATCAAGAAACATAACTAGTTTATGGGAGTGGTCTTTCCCTAAATAAATACCTTTTTCTCATTCTTTGAATCTTCTTGGATGTTCTCGATCATTTGTCGTCAACCTATTGAGATTTTCCTCCAAGATCCTCAAGAACTCCTCAGGATGGTATTTCGGTATAATTTCGAGGTATTTATTAAAGGAAAAGGTTAAAAACCCTAATGACCTGAGAGTAATGATCAAGCCTAGAGAGAGAAAGTAAGGGTCCTAACTCTTTGAAATCTAAATACAGGTGCCTGTATTTATGGGCTGGGGGGGCTGCATATTGGCCAATGCATAGACTATTCCTGCCTATTTTTTAGGATCTATTTCACTTAGTGTTGATCTCCTTATGTCTTGATGATGGATGGTTTTAAACAAATTTTCAAGATTTGGTAAGATTCTCAAAGATTTGGTAATGAGTACCAAATCTCTAAGTGAATTGGTGCAATAATTGGCAATCAATGGCAAGAATGAGCAATTATTACCATATATTGGATATGATTGGTTGCACATGTGGTTATTTATGGCATGATGTGACACTTCTGATTTGCTTTAGAGGCTATGTACCAGTTGCTTTCACTATTTTGGTTTAGTTGCCATTAATGCTTGGGAAGTTCTTTGAATGTAGTCTTTATGTGTCATTGGGAATTTAATTCTTGATAAGGACACTTTATATGATGGGCATTGGACGCAACTACTCTTTCACGTCTTAATATACTTGCAAGTGTACAAGGTCAAGTTTTAATATAGTGGACCTTTCGATCGGATATTGTCATCTAGGAAACGTGTTTGATTAATTGAATACCACAATTTGTATAGTCTTATATTATCTCGATGGTTCAAGAAATGTTTCAGTTTGAATATTTAAAAACTAAGTTAAACTAACAACTATTGGGTTAATTATAATTAAGTGGATTACCTAGAGATGATTTCATTCACTTAATATATGTTTGACTTTGTTTAATTAACAATAACGGTGTTTATCCTATTCGACAATCTAGGTATCACAAACTCGCTCATTACCTTTCTTGAGTGTAAAATGAGCGATTATATGACTTCACGTTAATGCTGAAGTCTCTCTCTAGCGTTTTATATAAGACATAATCACATGAGATTTGACCCAACCTCATGGATTGCACACTTTCTAATGCCTTCCTGGGTTGTTAGAATATCGTGATGTACTTAACTCTAGTCCGAATCCGGGGTTACCTCTCCCTAGTTTCAAACCCTGTATTTTCAAAACCAACCCTAATACCTTAACAAGCATATTAAAATTGTAATAAAATGATAAACACAATCAGATTTAGACAAACAACCGTTAAAGTAACATATATTCAATCAAACATATATTTACAAGAGTTACATCAATCCCTAGATAAAATTTTTCTAGCCTACCATGATCTTAGCCATTCAAATTTTAAAACAAGAAGGATTTATCATCATTTGATATGAAAAGTTAAGTTACAAAGATAGAAACAAAGGAAGAACGATAAAATCTTAGAATGCAGTGGTCCACTGTCACCAAAGATTGATCCTGAAATGATTCATCTTCTCCAAATGTTGAATCTCCTCTTTGAGCTCTCAAGAAATGCTTAAGATCATGTATATCAAGTGTGGAACATCCTTGACAAATGGGAGAAAAAGGGACTTAAATAGAAGGCTTCAAAATATCTAGAGAAAATAGATATTTTCTGCACAGAAAGACTGCTGTGGCGGTGGTTCACCATTGCGGTGGTGACTTAGTCAGTTAACTTCACTGTTGCGGTAGTGATTGACCACTGCTGTAGTAAACCAAAACGTAAACTCTTTGGACTTTCACCGCCTCAGCGATGAAGCACCTTAAACTCTCTGGACTTTCACCGCCCCGGTGGTGAATGACCGTTGTGGTGGTGAGACTGGTACAATTTCCCATGTATCTTCACCATCTAGGTGGCCTAATCGCTGCGGCGGTAGGTTTGTTGTCCTGAAATCTTGTTTCTTTTACCTTTTCTTCACCGTTTTTCCACTACTTCGCTTGTTTATCACTCGATTACGTCTCTACACCCGATTTACATAAAAACAAACAAAAATGCCATAAAATATTATTAAAATACTCGAAAACTTACCAAATTTGGCTTAAAAGTAGATAAGTATTTTCAACCTATCAAATACCCCCAAACTTGGAATTTTACTAGTTCTCGAACAAAATACCCTAGCACTAAAATAAACTAACTGTACTAATTAACTAGCTAACTAACTACTAAAAATGAATAAACTTTAACAAATAAGAAGTAAACGCATGCGAGTTCCAAGTTCAATCGAAGGAACCAAGTTGTTCTTCCCTCAACAGCCCCTGATCAGATCAAGTTCAGAAATAAAACACTCCATGTGGTGTTCTAGAATTTCAACACTTAATATCAATAAAAACCATTCTAGATCTATTTGAAGTGTGTGTGTGAGAACTCAAATATATAACTATCCAAACACCGGATTGGATTATTTAATGACTAAGCTCATGACTTAAACCGTTAAAGGATTAGGAAAACCATACGCTTGACTGGGCTCGACTATCCACTAATGTAGGTTCGAAAAGTCATAGAGATCAATAGGGCTTGATAGGCATTGGAGAACGACCAAGAGTATCTCAAGAATAGAAAATAGGTAATCATTATAATTATGATAATTCAACGATACTCGAGGCACAAATTCTTGTCGCCATATCTCTTTCATAACCCCAAATATTTAAAACACAACCCTGAACAAGAATTTAAGAACTTTGTATTCACTTGTCGAAAGAACGAAAATAACAACTATATTCACATAGTTTTTTTTTCTTACATATCACACCCCCAAACTTATTCGATTTTGTACAATTTTAGGGGCCTATAAATAGAATTAAGAGAATGACAAGTGGATACACTAATACCTAATCAATAAATATTCGTCCGAAACCCGACCGCTCACTTCAAGTAGCATAAAATAATACTAACTTGATTTCACTCAATTCGTGAATTTGGCTTAACGACAATGGTTTAGAAATTTTTTTATTGGCTATTGTATTTATATATGTTTAGAATTGAAAAGGTTATCGGCTTTGACATGGCCTTCATCTTTAAGCGATAAAGATGAAGGCCTACATCATGCCTCCTGAACTACCTCACCTAGGATTTCACCTCAAGTTTTCCCCAGTCAAGTTCTAGATTTCTCAAATTTGTCATGAACTTATTACTAAATAATCGGCGTCAAATTGTTCAAATAATTATACAGTGAGTCTATGCTATCGTGCGATTTTAGGATCAAAATGATTTTTACCTAATCGACATACCAAACACACAAAATACATGAATGGTGTCACCCCCGACCTCGATATACAATTAGGGGATAATTTTCATCATCGGGAAATGGCCCAAAGGAACTCAACACGCAAATACTACTTCATACATAAACATCTCTACATTAAATCTAAATACTAACATACATACACTAAACTAAGCATTTCATATGCATAAACACAAAAATTAAAATAAAACTTAACTATACGTTAAAATCTACAATATACATCAAAGCTTTTACAAGGTGTAACTAAGCATACATAAAACATCCAAACATAATACATCAAAATTTTGTTTATCCATTTCTAACAGAAACAAAAATTGGATGAACATCCCCCTAAACTTGAAATAGGCAGTCCCCATACTGACTGAGTAGAGAACTCAATAGCAGTATATAGCATTCATGAGAAAATATTGGGTTTTGAGCACATACCTAGGAGATAAGACATAGAAGTCTCACCTCCTACTGTCTACCTGGAGGAATGTCATCGCCACCAATATCTCATCGGAAAGGAAAGTGTGGCAGTTGCAAGAGGTGCGGCGACAATTGCGGCATTGGTGGATAAGCACTCATGTCGATGCCTAGGTGCTCACTAATAAGCCGTTGGACTTGATCTTGTTGATGCGTATATTGGTCTAGGAATATCCAGAGCTCGGCATTTCGGAAATCCAAATTATAGTGCCCTTGGCGAAGAACACGATTGTCGAGCCAAACATCCTGGAGCTCCTTATAAACGTTTCTGAAAGTGATTGAGGGTCAGTCGGGCTCTTTGGTAGCGCGTGAAATACGCCGCTACTTTCACTCGCAAGTATACGAGGTCAAGTTTTAGTATAGATTGGGAGAGTGAGGGTTATCGTGTTCACAGGGATTGGTTTTGATTATTATTGAGTACCGTATCTATCATGACCTAATTTTATCTAGGCGAAGATAAATTGAATAAAATTAATTATACTAATACTAATTTAATTAATCTAATTAAATTAACTATACTAATATTACTATGAGATGTTTAGGGAAGTATTACCTAGGGATTAACTTTTGTTTACAAAGAATGTTGGTCTCGTTTTAGTTTACGTTAACAGCGTTCGACTTATCCAACAATCTCAATTCGTAAACTCCCTCGCCACCTCTCTTGAGTGTAAGACGAGGGATATAACGTGACTTCGTGTCAACGAAGAAGTCCCCCTCAATGTCTTAACGACCCTAGGTCGTGTGAGTCTCACCCCAATGTCATTAATTGTACACAATCCAACTCTTGACCGGGTCATTGGATTGTCGTGTCTTGTTTACACTATCGACAATCTCAGTTATAAAACTCCACCGCCACCTCTCCCGAGTGTAAGAAGGGGGAATACATGACTTCAAGTCAACGAAGAAGTCCTCCTCAATGTCTTAACGACCCTAGGTCATGTGAGTCTTTCCCCAACGTCATCGATTGTCCACAATCCAAACCCCGACCGGGTTATTGGATCATGGCGTTTGTTTACCCTAACCCGAATCCGGGGTTTGTCAAACTCCGTATTCTCTATATATCATTCTAAGCATAATAAATAAACAATACAAAAAATACAATCAAAATAATGAAGAACAACCGCTAACCAAACACAAACTCAACAAAACAACATTTTCATAAATATATTAATCCCTAGACAAAAATCCATTTAGCTCATGACCATAGCCGGTTATACAATGAAAACTAAGCTAAATATACTCAAACAACAATCCTAAGTTAAGAAATAAAAGAAAGAACAAGAGAAACTTAGCCTAGTCCGAAGATTTATTGCTAAAAACGTTCCAAGATCTCTCCTCCTTCATTGCAATGTGATCTTCTCTTTAGGATTTGAATGAGCACTCCCAAAACCTCTCAATCTAATATCCTAAAGTCTATGGAGGTTGTCTTGGCCGAATGGAGAGGAGAGTATAGAAGGATATAGGGCCAAAAATATCTTGAAATATCTAAAAACACTTTACAGGTGTAGGGCAACCGCTATGGCGGTGGATATACAGATCCGTTACAAAGTTTCTGCAGTTTGACCACCGCGACGATGGTGTCACCGTTGCGGCGGTGCCATGCTTTTTTGTTTTGGATGTAACTTCTTTGTCCAAGCTCTGATTGAGGTGATTCAAAAACCTATGGAAAGATCTAAAACTTCCATGTTTTGAGTGTTTCCAAAATCGGATTGCATCATATTACAAAATGGCCTTGAAGTTACAGCACCTGTACCGACTTTGCAGGTTTGGTGATCGCCTAGGCGAAGAAGTAGGCAGTGGACTTGGAAATATTTCTGCTGGGGTTTTCTCCTAAGCGAAGGAATTTCCCACCTAGGCGGTGGGCTGTCAGTAGCCTTTTGTCATTCTCAGCATCTTCATTGCCTAGGCGGAGGTTTGGACGCCTAAGGCGGTGGGCTTCTTTCATATTTTTGCCTCCTTGCTTGTTTATCCACTGTAACTTCGACTCTCCTTCAGTTCGATCTTATTGTTTTTACTCCAGTTTTCTATCTTTTTGCCCCACACACCTGTTTTAATACAAAAAGATAAAAACTAATTAAAACATAATAAAATACTATATAAACGCTCGAAAACCAACTTAATTCGGTTTGAAAATACGTAGGTAGATCACACCTATCACTCTTCTGGAATTGGGGCCTGAGATGGCCCCGCTTCTTCCACTTTGGGCCCTTCCTCTTCTTCAGCTTCTGGCTCTCCCGCCCCTTCGCTCCACCTTTCCACATCTAAGTTATCATAGCTAGATCGAGCAGTACGATAGGGGGGCAAGGGCTATCCTTGGTTATTGATACACCGGCCCGTCGGAATAAGTCGGTAAAGAGTGATGGAAATGGAAGACCGGCCTTTATTGCTTAGATATAGTGGACCTTTTAATATGATATCGTCCTCTAGGAAACGGGTTTGATTAATTGAATACCATAATTTGTATAGTTTTATATTATCTCGAAGGTTCAAGAAATGTTTGAGTTTGAATATTTAAAAACTAAGTTAAACTAACAACTATTGGGTTAATTCTAATTAAGTGGATTACCTAGGGATTGATTTCATTCACTTAATACATGTTTGACTTCGTTTAATTAACAATAATGGTGTTTATCTTATCCAATAATCTAGGTATCTCAAACTCGCTCATTACCTTTCCCGAGTGTAAAATGAGTGATTATATGACTTCGCATTAACGTCGAAGTCCCCCTCTAGCATTTTATATAACACATAGTCACATGATCCTTGACCCAACCTCATGGATTGCACACTTTCTAACGCCCTCCCAGGTCGTTAGATTGTCGTCATGTGTTTAACCCTAGTTCGAATTCGGAGTTACCTCTCCCGAGTGTCAAACCCTATATTCTCAAAACCAACCCTAATACCTTTACAAACATATTAAAATTGTAATAAAATGATAAACACAATCGAATTTAGACAAATAACCATTAAATCAACATATATTCAATCAAACATGTATTTACATGAGTTACACCAATCCCTAGATAATATTTATCTAACCTACTATGATCTTAGCCATACAAATATTAAAAAAAGAAGGATTCATCATCATTTGATATGAAAATTTAAGTTACAAAGATAGAAACATAGGAAGAACGATCAAATCTTAAAGTGGAGTAGTCTATTGTCGCCAAAGATCTGTCCTGAATGATTCATCTTTTCCAAATGTTGAATCTCCTCTTTGAGCTCTCAAGAAATTCTTAAGATCATGTATATCAAGTATGGAACTTCCTTGACAAATGGGGGAAAAATGGACTTAAATAGAAGGCTTCAAAATATATAGAGAAAATAGATATTTTCTGCACAGAGAGACCGCCACGGTAGTGGTTCAACGCTGCAGCGATGAGTTAAGTAGGTTAACTTCACCGCTGCGGCGGTGACTGACTGCCTCGGTGGTGAACTGCCTTAAACTCTCTGGACTTTCACCGCCTCGGTGGTGAATGACCGCTGTGGCGGTGAGATTAGTATAATTCTCCATGCATCTTCACCGTCGTGTTAGTGGGTATGTTGTCCTGAAACCTTGTTTCTCCGTCGTGGTAGTGGGTTTGCTGTCCTGAAACCTTGTTTCTTTCACCGTTTTTCTACCGCTTCGCTTGTTTATTACTCGATTACGTCCTTACACTTGATTTACATAAAAACAAACAAAAATGCCATAAAATATTACTGAAATACTCAAAAACTACCAAATTCATCTTAGAAGTAGATAGGTATTTTCAACCTATCAGGCATGGAATCGATTCAATTTAGATTGAATCGGTTTGGTTTGCCTTGTAACTGGTAGTCACATTTCAAGTATTCTAGTTGTGGTCCATCCATGTCATCACAAGCATTAAATGCTTGATGGGATGGTCATTTGAGGTCTTTATTACGTGTATTCTTACGTGACAAACCAGATCGTTTTAGTTTCGATAATGGTTAGTTACTTCTTAAGTAACATAGTTCATTCCTTAGATATTTTCGAGGAAATATCTAGGAAATTTATTTGGATTTTAATGATCTTTAATTAGTCATTAATTCTTGGTAGGGACATTTATTTGGTGGGCTTTTATGCTAATCGTAATGACTTCGGTTTAGTTGATTTTGAACCGAGTCCTAATCCTTAGTTACCTTGTGTAACTTGGACTTTTCATGGGAATTTTAAGACTTGATTAAGGTCTTTTGGATTTTATTTATGGATACTAGTATTTTAAACAAATGTTTAAAGAATTATTTTTGGTGTCGAATGGATGAAACAAGTGATAGTAAATGTTTCAGGATCAAAGCAGGTAACAGAGGTAAATTAGTGAAATTTCCTATAATTAAAGGGTACTAACTAATTTTTATTTATATTAAAGGTGATAAAAATCATCCTTTAATAAAGTCATCTTAGTCCCCCATTAACTTTAGGAATTTCGAGGTTGATCCAAAATTTTTACTTAACTGAATTTAATCAATTTTGACAGTATTATGCTTTTTTTTTTTTGGGTTTTGTTTTCTCTATATTATCCATGGTAATCCGAGGTAAAAATTTAAGCCCTTTAAACCCTAGTTTAAAGTTTATTTGAACTTATATTTTAGTCTGACAATATACGGTGTCTACAATGACTATATCTCATATTGTATGGATTCAATTCACTCTCTCTTATGTTAATCTTCCATGAATTCATTGTAACACTAAAGTTCTCCCCAGTCAGTCAACAATATGTACTCATCTGTAGAATACTGAGTGAAATGATGTCGGTCTCTACTAGACCTCCTAAGTGGAATTTCTGGTGGTGTTTGTGGTACTTGCAACTGATAAAGAGACTCATGATTAGTCTCATCCTCTAAGGAGACATCTGCATCATCTGAATTCAACTAATTATCTTGAATATCATCTCTAACTGTGTCGGCACTTGTATCAGAGGAATTGCATCCAAGTCAACTAAGTCATCATAATTTTGAGGCATTGTTTCATCAATCTTCTTGATATCGCGAATGGTCAGGTCTTCCATGAACACAATATCTCGGCTTCTTACGAGTTTCTTCTGTACTGGATCATAAAACTTGTAACCGAACTCATCTTAGCCATATTAAAAAAAAATACTTATTGTCATGTTTTGACATCAAGTTTGGACCTCTCATCTTTGGGAAAATGCACAAAATCCTTGCATCCAAAGACGTGTAAGTGATTGTAAGTAACTTCCTTCCCTAACCAAATTATTTTTGGAACATCAAACTCTAAGGGAACATATGGTGTAAGATTCAACACGTCCTTAAAAAGATCTTGGAAACTATGCTTATGAAAGTAGACATCTCACCCTTTCAACTAGTGTTTTCTTCATTCTCTTTGTCAAGTCATTTAACTAAGGAGTCTTTGGAGGTGTCTTTTGGTGACGAATACCTTGTTGTCAGTAGTAATTATCAAAAGGACCCGAATACTCACCCCTATTATCTGTTTTGATACACTTCAGCTTCTTCCCAGTTTGTTTCTTAGCTATTACCTAAAATTATTTGAACACATCTAACAATTGATCTTTAATCTTAAGGTATAAACCCATAACTTCCTTGAGTGATCATCTATGAAAGTCGCAAAATAGAAAGTACCACCAAGTAGGGCTGAAAGTCGGGTGGGCGGATCGGGGGGAAGAATTTGTTTTATTTTTTTTTTGGCTGATTCGAACTACAATTGGGTCGAGTTATCCACCCGTACCCAATCCCTGATACCCGATCTTCTAATCGGGTTCGGGGCTCAGGTGCGGGCAGGTTATGGGCAAAATCAAGTTTATGTTTTATTTTATTTTTATTTTTTTTAAATCCATCACTTTGTGCATTCACATGATGTAGCCATCTTTTTTTTTTTTTTTTTTTTTTTTTTGTTCAACTTTCAAATTAGGAACAACATACAAACTTCAATAAATATAAAATTAAAAAACAACAATAACTTCTTCAACAATTACAATTAAAAAAAAACAATAAGATAAATAGCATAAACAAATTAGGAACACCAAAATATAATCAAATGGCTAATAAAAAATTAGGCCAACAAGAAACTAAGAATACCAAAACAACAATATCTAACTAAACGAAACCAAACCAAATATGTGCACTGTTTATCAAGAAACAAACCATAAATTGAGACTGGTCCAGACCAAACCAAGGAACAAACCAAAGAAAATTATCATAGTATCCACTGTTTTAACCAAACTAAAGCAAATCTTAAACTTCAACAACCATCGACTCATTAGTGTTGTCATCATTTGTAATCCCTACAACATAAATTGAGATGATTATTAATAATTAGATAAACAAAAATAAATGATAAATAAATATTACGTAAATTTTTTTTTAAATACTCGAAGTAAGATTCTCGAATACTTTAACATCATCCATTGCTTCCCTAAGGCTAATTTCCTTTACCGAAGAACAAAGCCAATATGGAGCACAAATAAAAGCCTCTACCGTATTTGGTGACAGAGAACTCTACAAAGGATCAAGTATACGACCCCCTGTGCTAAATGTCAATTCCGAGGTGAGAGTAGACACGGGAATTGCAAGAACATGCCCTGGAAGAATAAAAAGAATACGATATCTAGGGGCATTAAATTTCCACCAAGTTAATACATCAAACTCTTCTATATTTTCTTTCACATTCTCCACAAAATACTTTTTTTTTTTTTTAAAAAGAAAAGAAAAGAAAAGAAATTAATAGAATAAAAGAGGGGAATTAAAAACTCCAGGAAATACAAAGAAAATGAAAGCCAAAGCCTCAAACAAAGAGGAGGCAAGAAAAAATACAACTCAACTAAAATTTTAATAAAAAACTTGAATGTCAACCAACAACAAGAACAAAACAAGAGTAGAGGCACTCAACGCAGCAACAATATTGTAGCAGATAGAGGAATAATAGAAGAACCAAACATCAAAGTGAAACAAAAAATCCAGGGAGAGGAACAATGCATCAGCCACAGCAGTGGCATTCCCAACAGCCATCACTAAGCAGCATCCAAAAGACTGAACCTGAACAACCAGAACCAAAACCAAACAACCAAATAAAGGCAACAACCAAAACGAGTGAACTGCCTAAGAAAATATAGCAAAAAAGAAACATATCCGAGAACAACAACACAAAATAAAGAAGCACACAACTTGAGCTTCACCATACACTGGAATTGACAAAATTTAAAAAAGAGCCCCAGTAATCCAAAAACAAGCAGCAATATCACACCGCCATCAGGAGAAACATCCAAAATTGGAGAGAAAAGCATAATAGATCAGAGGGTAAAGAGGTTATACTTCAATGATTGAGTAACCACCCTGGCTTTTCTTGTTTGGTGTCTCATTTTGGGAATGAATTTGAGCAAATTCTTACTGTCAAAATTAGAAAGCTTAGGAGAGGAAAGGATATTTTTAGGAATGTCAATACTAGAATCGTATAGAAGAAGATTGGATATATTAGTGTGGTATAGTGGTTGAATAGGAAGGAAAGAGCTGGAAACGACCTCTATGAGGACAGACGAATTTAGATTTGGAGTAGGGTGGAAAGGTGGAGCTAAGACTACCACATTAGATAGAGTAGTGGGTTGCTCTCTAGGATCAGGAGCTGAGGCTGCTAAGTTAGATAGGGTTGTGGGATTCTTACCAGGATCAGGAGGCTCTAGATTGGAATTAGTTAGAGGATGAATTTGAACAGGATTTGTGATGTCCTGATCACAAATCAGGACATCAATTGAGGGGACTTGAGAGGGAGGAAGAGCTAAATCAGGCAATATGGGAGTTTTGGAGTCACTCTTTTTGGCTTAAGGAGGATTTTTTTTTGGGGGGGAGGGGGGGAGGGGAGGGGGAGAGAGATGGTTGAGTGTTAGGGACAATGAAATCCAGATTATTTGCATCTAATTCTTCTCCATCTTTGGAGGGGTTTGATAGAGGAATTTTGATCGAATCTAGGATTAGACTAAAGGAAGGAGTATTATCGGTGGCTTTAGTTTGATATTTGGTAAAAGGCCGTTTAACCAAGACAATAGCAAGAGGATTTTTGATTTTACAATTAGATTCTAGGTGCCCTTTTTTTTAGCAGTGGAAGTAGTAAGTGGAACGCGTTTCATACGAAATGGGATGCTAGAACCCTTGAGAACCATAGCCTATCCAAAGTTGTTTGAGGAGGGATCGCCTAGAATCTATTTCCACACAGACCCTTGTCATTCTAGGTTTCAATAGATTTGTAGTGGCTGAATCAATTTTGAGTGGGGTTCTGGTAGCGCGTAGATACATCGCTACTTTCACCGCAAGTGTACAGGTTAAGTTTTAGTAGAGTGGGAAGAGTAAGGGTTGTCGTATTCATAGGGATTGGTGTAAATTATCATTGAGTACAGTAATTATCATAACCTAACTTTATCTAGGTGATAAAAATATAGTTTTTATAATTAATATACTAAACTAATTATCTCATTAAACTAATTAATCTAATATAATAATATAATGGTATGAAATTTATAGGAAATTATTGCCTAGGGATTAACTTCGCTCACTTAACGTGTTCATTTCAATCTAGTATATATTAACGGCGTTTATCTTATCCGACAATCTCTGTATTGAAATCTGATTCACTACCTCTCCTGAGTGTAAAGTGAATGAATATGTGACTTTGTGTCAATACTGAAGTCCCTCTCGAGCGTCTATACAACACTTGGTCACATGCGTCTTGCCCCAACGTCCTGAATAACACACTTTCTAACTCTCTCCCGGGTTATTAGATTATCGTGTTATGTTTAAACCCTAGTCCGAATCCGGGGTTATCTCTCCTAAGTGTCAAAGCCCGTATTCTCAATATATCTAAACAAACATATAAACATGGAATAACGATAAACACAATCGAAAAAACATGAACAACCATTAACAAAACATCAATTTATTTAAACAACATTTTTGTGAAGTACATCAGTCTCTAGACAATATGTGTTTAGCTACACATGGCCATAGCCCTATACATAATTACAAACGAGCTAAACATATACAAACATTCAACCATATCTAAGAGAGAAAGAGAAAAATGAGGAGACTAGCCATTATCCAAAGATCCATCGCTAAAACCGCTCTGAGAACGGTTCCTCCTTCTTCACTTTGTGAACTTATATTGGTCGAATGGCCTTGGAGCTCTCAAGACTACCGAAAACGTCAACCTCGTGTTTGGGGAGAAGATGGACGATATTTATAGGATTCTAAATATCTAAAAATAATGTAAAATATCTTAAAATATCTGCAGAGTGACCGCTGTAGTGGTGGGTTGACCGTTGCAGCGGTGGGGAGATCGGCAGGCTACTGTTTGTTTGACTGCTGCAGCGGTGGGCGATCAAAAACTTAGGGAACTTTCTGTTATTAACCGTTGATAGGTGTGATCTACCTATCTATTTCCAAACCGAACTAAGTTAGTTTTCGAGTATTTTTATAGTATTTTATTACGTTTTAATTAGTTTTTATTCTTTTTGTATAAATCAGGTGTGTGGGGTAAAAAGGTATGAGAACGGAGCATAAACGATCAATTCAGACCAAGAACGGTGGAAAAACAAGCACGGAGGCAATAATCAAAACAGCAGCCCACCGCTGCGGCGGTGAATATGTAGAGAGGCATTTTTCTTGCTGAACATCTATCGTTGTAGCAGTGAGAACCATCGCCACGGCAGTGAAACTGTAGAGAGGTCCTGAGTCAACCACTGACTCCACTGCTCAGGCAAACATCAAACCAACATACCCACCGCCGCGGCGGTCAGCTCTGCACTAGATTAGATATTTTTTTGGATATTTTTTTTATTTAAACCGTTCCTCTCCTCCTCTCTTCTGATTTTAATCACCCCCTAAGGCCTTAGAATATATTTAGGGTTAGGTTGAGAGGTTTTTGAGGGAGATCTCACAACCCGAGGAAGAAGATGAAGAAAGAAGTGATCATTCTATGGTTTTAGTGCCAAATCTCTAGATATCGGCTAAGTTTATTTCTTTTCTTTATTTTATTACTTTCGTTAGTTGTTGAATATGTTTAGTCCATTTTACATTGTACATGGTTATGACCATTGGCTAAACATAGGCTGTTTAGGGATTAATGAATTTATGAATATGTTGTTTGAATGAGTTTGTGTTTCGTTAGCGGATGTTCTTCGTTATTTTGATTGTGTTTATCGTTCTTGTATTGTTTATATGCTTAGAATGATATATCGAGAATATGGGGTTTGACACTTGGGAGAGGTAACCCCGGATTCGGACTAGGTTAAACACAACACGACGATCCAATAACTCGGAGGGAGTTGGAGAGTATGCAATCGATGACGTTGGGGCAAGACTCACGTGACCTAGGGTCGTAAGACGTTGAGGGGGACTTCTTCATTGACACGAAGTCACGTATTCCTCATCTTACACTCGGGAGAGGTGGCAGGGGAATTTACGAACTGAGATTGTCGGATAAGTCGAATGCCGTTAACATAAACTAAAATGCGATCGAACACGTATTCGTAAACGAAATTAATCCATATACAATCTATTCCCTCAAAACTATCTCAATATAGTATAGTTAGTTTAATTAACTTAGTATTAGTATTAATTAAGTATAAATTAATTTTTTTTTCACCTAGATAAAATTAGGTTATGATAATCACAGTACTCGATAATAACGACAACCAATCCCTGTGGACACGATACCCCTACTCTTCCCACCTTTATTAAAACTTAACTTCGTATACTTGCGAGTGAAAGTAGTGACGTATTTACGCGCTACCAACCGCTGCAGCGGTGGATGCAGGTTCTAGATTTGGCCATTTTGCTATTTTTCTCCACCGTTCTTCCACCGCTTTGATCGTTTATAGACCGTTTTAATCCCCTTTCACTCCAAATACCTAATTTAAGATAAAACAAATAAAAACGTATTAAAAGACAATAAAATACTATAAAAATACTCGAAAACTACCACAACTGACTTGAGAATAGATAGATAAATTACACCTATCAATGACCCCAAAACTTTGAATTTTGGTAGTCCTCGAGCAAAACACACACACTAAAATAAAAAATACAACGAAATTAACTAACACAAACAACCTAAACACAAACAATCTAAACATGACAATATGCGAGTTTTGAATTCAGCTATCTACCATAACAGTTTTCCCTCCACAACCCTCAATCATATCGAGTTAAGGAGTAAAACGCACCATGTGATGTTCTAGAATTTTGACATTCAATAATGGTAAACGCTATTCTAGATCCTTTCAACATGTGTGTGTGAAACCCAATAATATAACAATCTAACAATCAGATTGGATTATCCACCAATGAAATTCATGACTTATACCATAAAGGATTAGGATATCCATACATCTGATTGGGTTCTACTCTCCACTAATGTAGGCTAAGGAGTTCATAAAGATCAAAAGGTTTTGGTTCGGTTTGGAACATGGCCAAGGGTATATTGGGAATATAAAATAGGTTAACGTTGTTAAATTAATGATACCCCAGGCACAACACTTGGCACACTCACACTCAAACCCCCATAGATAATTTTGAAACAATCTCTGACCAAATATTTAAGACCGACGTACTCAATTGTCAAAAGAAACGTAAATTGAACAATATTTACATATGTTTCTTTTTTTTTCTTTTTTTTTTTTAACATACCATACTCCCAAACTTATTCGATTATTACAATTTTACAGGCGTGGTTGAAACGAAAGAAAAATGATGAGTGAGTACTCGAATACCGAACCAATGAAAATTTCTCCCTAAACCCAACTGCTCACTTCAAGTAGTATATACGAATGCTAACTTGATTCCCTCAAATTGTGGATTCAGTTTAGCGATATAGGTTTTGGAAAGAATTCAATTGGCCAGGGTATTTGTTATGTGTTCAGAATTGAAATGACAATTTGGCTTTGACAGGGTAACGAGGGATAAATATTTTATAAGGTAAGCTTCAAAGGTTCAAGCGACAAAATGAATGCCTAAATCATATTTCATGAACAACATCACCTAGGATTTTGCCTCAAGTTTCCCCCAATCAGGTTCTAGACTCCTTAAAATTATCATGAATTTGGCTAATAGACAATTGGCCTCGAATCAATTGAGTAGTTATACATTGAGTCTACGTGCTCGTGCAAATTAGGATCCATAATAACTTTTACCAAAACGATAAGCCAAGCACATTGAACATACATGAATGGGCATTTCCATTAATCTCGAAAAACAACCGGGGGGTAATATCATCATTGGGTAATGGATCAGATGAACTCAAAACTCAGCATGCAACAACAACAACAAACATAAACACATCCTACACTAAACAAACATGCAAACAATCTAAACAATAAAACATAATTAACAACATAATAACATACAAAACATACTAAATGTCACCCTTGAACTTAAAACAGGTAATGTCCACAACGACCCATCAGCGATGCCAATGAAAGCATAAAGCATTATAATGAAGACAGGGGGTTTAGAACATGTACCTGGGAGGCAGGACAAGCTCGCCTCCGAATGAATTCGGCGGTGATAGATCTAATTTATTTTCGACTTGGGTTGCCTCCCAAAAAGCGCTTGGTTTATAGTCCTCAGCCTGACATGGAGAAGTGCTCGTCAAAGAGCGGCTTCCGCCCATAGTAAGTGTCGTACAACACTACGTATGGGTCTTGGTTTAGTACGCCCTCATGACTGGCAAGATTCGACTCTGATCGGCTCGAGCTTTCAACTCGACTCGACTCCATCTCATGTGCTCGGTAGGTATGAAAGAGCGTTGTAAATGGTGGCGAAGGACAAGTGAGCCACATCGGTCCTCATAGATGTGATCGTCTTGGATCACTAGTGGCATCATAATTTAGATCTCCAATGGTAAAGAATCACAATCGTCAATCCATGCTTGGGTTCCTGTCTCATTCGAATAATCATCTGTGAACTCTCCTAAGCTCCTTCCACTTGTTTTCGGTTCTTCGTGATGGCTTTTAATACGTGTGGCGTTTGTGTTTCTCAGTGCCACCACTTTTGACTTGGCCTCAATTAAGCAGATAAGCTGACTGATTTGCATCTGAAGAGACATTAAGGTCACATCAATTTTGGTGCAGACCGTCTTGATATTATCAAGACGATCCTCATGCTCATTTAGCCGGTCATTCGTCTCTCCCATAAATTCAGCTAATATCTCATCCAGGGTGGGAGAAGACTCTACATTTTGGTTCGGGGGGTCAATCCATGGCGCCGATGTGTTGGAATAATCCACCAAGCTTTGGTAGCTCTTTGAATAATTCTAACAGTGAAAGTCAAACTCGGCCATGTCTTCCAATAACTAATAGGCTTCATCTGTGGTTAGTTGGTCGAAAGAGGTGGTACCGTTGCCTCTTTCAACCCATTTTAAGGTTACGGCTAATAACCCATCAAAGAAGTTCAGTAGTTGACACTTCCTCGGGAAATGATGATTCAGAAACTGTAATAGCAATTCCTTCTATTGATCCCAAGCACAATAAAATAGCTTGAAATCTTATTCGACAATCTTTGTATTGAAATATTATTCACTACCTCTCCTGAGTGTAAAGTGAATGAATACGTGACTTCGCGTCAATGCCAAATTCCTCCTCGAGCGTCTATATGACACTTGGTCACATAAGTCTTGCCGCAATGTCATGGATTGTACACTTTCTAACTCCCTCCCAGGTTATTAGATCGTCGTGTTGTGTTTAAACCCTAATTCGAATATGGGGTTACCTTTCGCGAGTGTCAAGCACCGCATTCTCAATATATCTAAACAAGCATATAAACGTGGAATAACGGTAAACACAATCGGATAAACACAAACAACCATTAACAAAACATCGATTTATTCAAATAACGTTTTCGTGAAGTACATCAGTCCCTAGACAATATATGTTTAATTGTACAATTAAAAAAAAGCTAAACATATACAAACATTCAACCAAATCTAAGAGAAAAAGAGAAAAACTAGGAGACTAGCCATTATCCGAAGATTCGTCGCTAAAACCGCTTCGAGAATGCTCCATTCTTCTTCACGTTGTGATCTTCTATTGGTCGAATGACCTTAGAGCTCTCAAGACTCCCGAAAACGTCAACCTTGTGTTTGGGGAGAAGAGGGACAATATTTATAGGATTCGAAATATTTCAAAATATACTAAAATATCTTAAAATATCTGAAAGAGAGCACCACAGCGGTGGGGAGGTCTGGGTTACCTCTTCCGAGTTTCAAACCCCGTATTCTCAATATATCTAAACAAGCATACAAACATGGAGAAACGGCAAACACAATTGGATAGGCACGAACAACCATTAACGAAACATGGATTTTATATAAACAACGTTTACATGAAGTCAATCAAGCCCTAGATAATATATGTTTAGCTACACATGGCCGTAGCCCTAAATAAAACTAAATACAAGCTAAACATATTAAAACAAACAACCAATCTAAGAGAGAAATAGAGAATGAGAGAAATGAGGAGACTAGCTGTTATCCGAAGATCCACCGCTAAAACCTCACCGAGAATGTTTCCTCCTTCTTCGCAACGTGATCTTCTATTGGTCGAATAGCCTTAGAGCTCTCAAGATTCCTGAAAACGTCAACCTTTTGTTTGGGGAGAATAGGGACGATATTTATAGGATTCAAAATATCTCAAAATATCCTAAAATATGTTAAAACTCTACAGAGTGACCGCTACAGCAGTGGGTATGTCGACAGCTTCACCGCTACAGTAGTGGGATAATCACTACAGCAGTAGAAATATAGAGAGTTTAGGTAACTCTCCGTACTTTGACCGCTGCAGCGGTGGCCTTCAGATGCCGAAAATTTGCCTTTTTGCTATTTTCCCACCGTTATTCCACCATTCTTACTCCGATATGATCGTTTAAAGACCGTTTTAGTCCCTTTTCACCCCAAATACCTAATTTATAAGAAAAAGAATAAAAATGTATTAAAGTAAATAAAAACGCTATAAAAATACTAAAAAACTATCAAAATTGACTTGGGAATAAATAGATAATATACACCTATCAGTTCACCACTACAGTAGTGGGAAGGTCGACATGCTACTATTTTATTAACCACTGTAGCAGTGGGCGATTATAAACTTAAGGAACTCTCTGTATTTTTACCGCTGCAGCGGTGGGGAGTTTAGCCAACTCTCTGCATTTTCACTGCTGCAATTCTAGATTTAGCTATTTTGTTCTTTTTCTCCACAGTTCTTCTACCGCTTTGATAATTTATGGACCGTTTACTCCATTTTCACCCCAAATACCTAATTTAAGACAAAACAAATAAAAACGTATTAAAACACAATAAAATGCTATAAATATAATTGAAAACTACCAAAACTGGCTTGGGAATAGATAGATGAATTACACCTATCAAGTTCCAATGGAGAAGGCCAAATAAAATAAGGATTCCATGTTATCTAAGTGAATAGGCAGAAAATCAAAAGTCACCCAAATCGGCGCCATTGGAGATTCGACATTTGCTTAAAACTCCAATGACTATTTGAATATATGAAGTGGAAATCGATGGACATACCAGTGCTCTTTTATCCAAAGGCGATGGAAATCTTCTTCTGATTTGAGTTAAATTAAGATGTGCTTCTAATTGAGAAATCCCACTTCAAATCCGACAGTGAGATTTAGGACAAAGAGCATTTTCTTGATGGCGTCGAATGAGGGACGGCCTGGATCAAATTTACCCAATCGGGCAAACTGGAAAGGTGCAACGAGCTTGGACACTTCATGATCTGAGAAGAAGATCGCTAGTTCACCATGGTAGGATTGAATCGACTTTTTGGGATGATGGGTGCTTTCGCTTGGAAGAGGTTTACGAAGCATTTCTGAGTAAATAAAATATGAGAGGAGGTTTGATGATTAAGAGAAGAGGGAATATGTGTTGGAATCCTTGGAAGAGCTTGTGGGAGCGGTGGTGGAGGATCTCCATTAGCTACCATCGATGCTATTTAGGGTTTTTAGAGAGGGAGCGATTCTTAGAGAGAGAAGCTCTTATTTTCTTGCATTACCTCCACTTTCTTATCCAAAAGATACTTGTCTACCTTACTTTTGCTTTCTTACGTGCCTACCCTGTCCAAAGTGTTTCCCCAAAAACCTCATTGCCTTTTAATCCATTGGGACACTACTAGATACCTCATTCTCCAATAGTTGTCTTGACTTTGGAGTGTTAGAAGTATCCCCATTATCAAGTGCGAAATATGAATCATATAAACCGAAAAGAATATACTTTACTTTGTTACTCATCTCATTAGATTTCCTATAGTCAAATAATGATCCAAAACAATATTCAACATAAATCAACTTGAAACAAGGATTAAGAACTAACCCGACAAATAACAACGGATTCATCTTCTCATAATTCCCCCAATACTTATCGAATTTAGTGTTCATGTTTTGTGCCACTAAGCTCAAGTGAGGTGCACCCCTATTACACTCTTCCTCAATCGTGTCTTGGATATGAACTAAAACCCGGAAAAAAAAATCATTGCAAGTCATATGTCTAGAGCCCTATAAACGAATGGTAGTATCATAGAAAATTTTAAGAAATTTGGTGAATAACCAAACCTTATCCCAATCCTCATTTTTTGAAGGCCCTAAAGGTGTCATCCTCGATCTCCTACTAATATCTTCATCTCTCTCATTATCATGTTCTTTTGTGACACTAGGAAGAAAATTGGTATCTTCTTATTCCAATCGACTAAAATCTTTTCAAAACTTTTTGACTCCATCTAACATCATGTATGTATAATTCCACCTTGTAGGCACATGTCAACACACTTGAGCTTTGCAATCAATATTTTCTTTCTCTAAACATAGGTTAAAATTTGCTTTCTTTGCGACGAAGACATCACATAACGAACGACACTCCTCACACTCACAATGGATTCATCTATGTCCTTCAAACCATCATGGACAATAAGATTCAAAATATGAGCACAACATCTCATGTGTAAGAACTCATGCTCTAAAATGGTACTAACTGTATCCTTAGTTTTTCTCTTTAAGAATTGAATTGCACCATTATTCGAACTAGCATTATCAATGGTGACTGTGAGAATATTGTCTATCTCCCAACTAAGCAAACACATCTCAATCATTTTACCGAGTACTTCCCTTTCGTGACTTTCCACTATGCAAAAACGAAGCATTCGCTTATGTATATTCCATTCACTAAATTTTGGATTAAAGTCCATGTGTCTGTGGTGAGACAAACTCTTTAACCTCGAAGAACATTTTTCAACTTCTCTCTCTCTCTATTGAATAAATCTCAAAACAATCTTTAACCATTGTAATATAAGATGGAATTTTGGTCCATTTACGGAAAACAATACGCATAAACTTACGAAACCCCTCACCCTCAACAAAATGGAAATACAACTCGTCAATAATCAATATCTCAGCCAAAGCCTTACGATAATCCTCAACGCTAAATTTTACCACCACTGAACTCCCAGTAGAATTAGGTTGTTCTAAAAAATTTAAACAGATAAATCTTTCAACACTTAATTATCAAATAATCAATTTTTCCTAAATCAAATACTATATTTGTTACGCAGTGGATACGTATTTAATTTTTGGTGGACACCCAAACAAAATGTTAAGAATTATAACAATGTAGCACACCAAGACATATCTTGGTTCAACAAGATAGCCTTGCCTAATCTAGTCCCCCACTCCACGGAGATTCGCAACCTTTAAACCCCTGATTCCTTTAACGATAGAAACCAAACCCTTACAACAATTATTTTCTTAGACTTAGAATCAACATTTACAATTTCTCTTTTCTCAGGATAAGGAAGAACCTTATCTTCTTACCAGGCTAAAAACTAGCCTAATTTTATTACAGAAAGAATCAAAACCTCACCACTCTTATAGATATCCGTTTCCCAGGTAAGCATTGAACCTTTACAATTCAATCAAAATTAATTCAATTTCAGGAAGAATAAAACCTAGTTTTTTTCAAGGAAAAGAATAACCTAACTTTCTTATACTTAGGACAAAGATTAAACCTCAATATTTTTTTGCTAGGAAAGATTGAAACCTAACTACCCTGATTAGACACCAACCCAACCGTGTCTAATCCACTTAAACTCAGAAATACAAAAACTAATGAGTTTTTTCCCACAAGAAACTTCTACCACCTCAATACAATTATAGTCGATTAATGTCCCGAAATTTACCATGCGATAGATTCAATGTGAGAAAATTAATATTTGATTAATAACAATGTGTGGGTAGCACAAATTAAAACACGTAATTAGTTAAACACATAAAATTGTTTTAAAAATATTTTTCAATCTCTTAAATTTTAAAACAATTTTCTATCAATCTTAAATCCAAGAAAGAAATAATAATATGAAAACAAAATTAAGAACAATAACTTGGAAAGATCTCTCCAGGAAAACACAGAAGAATAAAAGCAGAATCGCACGATAGCTCAAGTTGGTGACGCCAGATCAATCAGTGCTTTAGATCAAGAACTTTAACACAAAATCTCTCTCATATAATCTCAGCAAAATGATAAGTCTTTAAAAAGGTTAGGAACTAATTGTTCTGGTGTAATTCACTTAAAAATAACTTTCAAAACTCCCAAATAAGTCCATAAAATATTTCTTAATTATCAATAAAAAAAATAGGAAGTATTTAACTATTTAAATTGAGAGAATCTTAAATTATAAGGACCAAATAAATAGGGATATAAAAATACATGTACCATATCTTCAGTAGGTTCAAATCCCCCAAAATTCTCTCTTGGAATCATAAAAAACAGTTAGTTTTGACCAAAATACCAAGTTTCTCGAAATATCAACCAAAACAGTTGATTGATCTATCCCTGGCCATCGGTTAACCGATTGATACAACATAGAAACCTAGACAAACCCAAGATGCCAGTCGGTTTACTAATCCTCTTTCGGTCGGTTGACCGATTGAATTAGGGAGTTTTTCTTACCAAACTCTAGCATAGTCGGTTGAGCGATTGAATCCCAATCGGTTCAGAGACTTCTCCTGCTAGACCGTTACTCCTATCGGTTGATCGATCTCCATAGGTCGGTTAACCGATCATTGCAGGAACTACATTTTTTTCTCTGAAAACCTCATTGTTTCAAATGGTTGATCGACCTCTTCTGATCAGTTGACTGATTGATGCTGGTTGGTCGTTTCCTTTACCAATTCTACTCCAAAACTACTATTTTGATTCAATTAACCGATTACTTTTCTCGGTTGACTAAAGTGATCCTGAACTTTAACTTTTTTTACTTAATCATGATTTCCACTTAGGTCAATTTCTATTTTTAATTTCACATAAAGGGCACATATTAAATCAATAATTAGGATCCTAAATTCTATTATATCAACAAATAAAAAAGATAACTCATTTAATAGTGTCGTGTGTGATCCTAATTTGGGTTGTATTAAGAGTATAAGAGTATTGAGTTATTTTCACCTAATTTCTTCAATGTCTTCAACACTCTTCATTTCTTCACTTTGTCCATCTTTACATGCTTAACCTATTCTTCATGATATTTTCAACACAATCAATAAATAAAACTCTTTTTCTGAAACACTCAACAAACACATTAGTTCCACAAAAAATATCAACACTTAATTATCCATCAAAACCTAGAGATGAACATTTTGGTTGAAAACTTAGTGTAGTTTGAGATACATTAGTTCTCTAAATGAGACTTCATTGACCCAATTCCAGGAATTTTGCTATTATAGTAGTATGTTGTCGAACAATAATTACAAGCTGCTCTTTGTATTTTTTGTTTAGTCTCAGGTGAGGTTACAACAGTAAAATGGCCCTAAACCATAAACCGTTTCTTCCCAGAAATAGCCAATTGGTTGGGTACAAATGGTGGCTTAGAAGTAGAATCCTTATAATGCTCATCGTCCTCAGGCATTTAACGATCTAACAAAAAAATAAGTATAGAAAAATTAATTCTAGAATTATTTTCTTCTTTGTTTTCTATTTTCTGGTAAGTTTGGTACTTTGATGCTTAAGTTTTAACCATGAACAAAATCAGCACACAAAGACAATGAGTAATGAACAAAGAACAAGGAAAAACATAAACAAAATCAGACCTAGGCAGAGAAAAAAAAAAGGAACAAAACCCTAAACACTAAATAATTAAACAACCAAAATACCTAAACTAACAGATCTAATGAATCAAACAATTAAAAATAATCAAGATTTCAACACCCTAATGAGAATAAGTATTAATAGATGGAAATGATAGAAAACAAATAAAAAATTAGAAATCCTAACTAGAAACTTACGGAATCGGTACAAACACTTAATCAAAAGGTATCTTCTCTATTGAAGAAGCAATCTTGGTTGCAGCAGAAGAGAGTGAAGCTATCTTGGTTGGAGCTTGGAACACGATCTATTTTCTACTCGAAATCGATTTCAACTCACAATTGATCTCTATAAATTTTGAGAGAGAGAACAAAGAAAATAGAGATAAAGAGAAGAAACTAAGAAATGAGAGAGGGGCGACGATTGAGGAAGTAAGAGAGTATTAGATCATAGTAGGGTTATTAAGGTTACACATATTGGTGTATATATATGTAGCGGTATTTCGGTGAATTTAAGATATCGTTGGTCGGGTTCGAGTCTCTCGGGTGGGGTTAAATAAACAACCTATCCAAAGAAATTTGTTTTTCAGGGTGGTCGGTTTGGGTGTGTAGGGAAAATTGCTCAGAATTTTTTACCGAGCCGACATAGGGTCAGACAGTTTTATGTGGTTGGGTTGAGTCTTCAGCTCATTCTTTTAGCCTTCCTACCATGAGTTTTTGTTTCTATAAGACCACAAACATCTGAATATACTAAATCAAGTATACTTTATTTTCTTAAAGAAGAGGATGATTTGAAGGCGACTCTGGTTTGCTTTTTTGCCAAGGAATAAGCACACTTCTTCAAATGTGCATGCTTTATTCCCGAAAAAAATTTCTTCTTAGATAAAACCATAAGCCCTTTCTCACTTATGTGACAAAGCTTCTTGTGTCAAAACTCAATTATACCTTCATTTTCCATAGCATTGATGTTGCAATTTCAATATCTTTTCTTGCATGAAGTATAAGAAAGAACACTTCTTCCCTCTAGCCACAATCATAGAACTTTTAGTGAGCTTCCATTGGTCATTAGTAAAAGTGTTGCAAAGCCTTCATCGTCAAGATTGCCTATAGAAATCAAATTCAAGTGGATATCCGGAATGTGTTTGATATTTGTCAAGACTAACATTGTACCTTTATTGGTGTTTGCCCAAAGAGTTGCACAAGAGGGGGGTAAATTGGATAGATACAAAAATTGAACAATTAAACACTTAAACACAAATAATTATATTTCCTAAATCGATTATTACCTTGATACACAACAGATATATGTTTACTAAGTGCACACCAAAGCACAATATAGATAATAAATCAATGTAGCACACAAGAATTTATCCTGATTAGGTTAAACTAAACTTTCCTATGTCCAATCCCTTGAGGTCCATAAAGATTCGCAATCCACTAATCACTTGATTCCTTTACTCGGTAGGAACCAAATTCTTACAACTCATGATTCTTTTACAGACACATAATCAACCTTTAAAATTTATCCATTTCACATGCCAAAGATGAACCCTATCTTTTTACCTGGCTAAAGATAAATCTAATATGCTCTCACCTATCCTTTTCGCAGGGAAGGACGAAATATTACAAATCACTCAAAAAACAATTCAATTGCAGGATGAATCAAAACCTAATTTTAAGGAAAAAGAATAACCTAACCTTTTTACCATGACAAAGACCAAACCTTGATCTTTTTCACTGGAAAAAGATCGAAACTTAGCTACTCTGACTAGATACTGTCACAAACGTGTCTAATCACTCAAACTCACAAATACAAAAAATATAAGTTTCTTCCCATAATGAGCTTCTACCACCTCAATACGAATATACTCGATCAATGTCCCAAATAATTACTATATGATAGATATAATTTTAAGCAATTAAAATCGAATTAATAAATAAAGTGGGTAGCACAAATTTAGCACGTAATCAGATAAACAGACAAAAATCGTTTAAAAAGATTTTCATGCTTTTAAGTTCAAAACGATTTTTCCAACAATCTTATACTAAGAAAGTAAGATAAATAAACTTTAAAGAGAATTAATAAAGCTTCAATTGATCTTACCGAGAAAATACTGAAGGTTATGACAATATAGCAAGTAGAATTCAAATTGGTGACGCTAAAACAACAAACGCTTTAGATCAAGAACTTATACTAAATCACTCATCGAAATCTCAACAAAAATCTCACTCTTATAAATGCTCAAACTGATGTTCTTGATGTCTCTAATTCAATTCCCACAAATCTCTATTAATAGACCAATATCTAGCCCTCCAACGACTAGTTTTTCAAAGATATGCCATAAAATGACACATTAAGACCCCATATATCATAACCTTTCATTATAGGTATGTTTCACCTAAAAATATCGTTTAAATCTTACTTTTAAGTCCATAAAACTATTATAGATAATAAAACCACATAAATAGGAAGTATTAAATCATTTAAATTACGAGAATCTCAAAATATATGGACCATATCAATAGGGTGACTAAATAGGTTGTTTATATTCGAAATACATTTAAATCTCCCAAATCCCTCCCCTAGAATCATAAAAAATAGATAATTTTTTACCAAGAGACAAATTAGTCGAATCCCTAACTGAAGCAGTCAGTTGATCAACCTGGTCTATTTGGTTGACTTACTGTGCCAGGCTTCCAATTTAGCCGTAGGCACAACACTAGTCAGTTGACCAACCCTGCTATGCCAACACCAATTAGATTAGTGTGTTTGTAGTTCCACCATTTCATCCACTAACTCATTCAGTTGACTGACTCTCTTAGTTTAGTTGGCCGATTGGATCAGTGTGCTCACTTCTATACCCATTTCAGCTATTGTTTCAAATGGTTGACCGATTGATTTTCTCAGTTGACCAACTGAATCAGTAAGACTCCGTTTTAACTCCTAAAATTCACTATTTTAATTAGTAAACTGATTGTTTTTCACAGATGACTGAATTAACCCGAAAACACAACTTTTTATAGTTTAAAACACTTTTCAATTTGGGTTAATTATCAAAATTATTTCACATAAGGAGCACATTCAATAACTTATTTTAGGATAAAAAACTTATCACTTCTTATCGTAGCACGCATAGAATTAACTCATTTTATGTGTCGTGCATTGATTCTAATTTGGGTTGCATTAAGAGTATATAAGTAAAAAGTTATTTTCACCTATTTTTCTTCAGTGTCTTCAAAATTCTTCACATCTTCATTATGTCCATCTCGCATCCTTTATGTTTTCTTCATCACATCTTCTTAATCAAATGCATGAAACTATAAATCCGAAACACTTGATAAAACCATTAGTTCCATTAAAAATATCAATACTTAATTGTTCATCAAAACATTGGATTCAACAATCTCCTTTTTATGATGAGAATTAACTTTGATGTTTTCTTCAAAATATAATGTAACCCCGCTCCCTCTAAATCCAAGGATAGGTATTTAAACTCATTTAAGCACAACCATGAAAATATAATTAAATCATAATAAAGATATTCAACATAAGCTCAAAAAATGCAAAAACTTAATAACTTTTCCCTTTAATCAATGCAATGCTTAGGAGAACAAATCCGAAACATCAACTTCTCCCCTTTATCATCTCAAAAAGTGGGGGTGAAGAACCAAAATATCACTCTAGACATACATCGTTATACCTAGCCATACCTAAACCTTGAATAATTTTCACAAATTGATCTTTAGCTAGAGGTTTGGTAAAAATATTAGCAAGTAGATCAAAGGTGTCGACATATTCAATAGTTACATCCCTTTTCTAAACGTGATCACAAATAAAATGATGTCTAATCCCTATATGTTTAGTTCATGAGTGTTGTGTCAGATTCTTACTTAAGCATACAACACTTTTATTTTCACAATAAATAGGAGCCTCCTCAGTACATATTCCAAAATCATATAATTGTTGCTTCATATTTTGAATTTGAGCGCAACAATTACCAGCTGCCATATACTCTGTCTCAGTCATAGATAAGGCAATCGAGTTCTATTTCTTTCTAGACCAAGAAACCAAAGCATTTCCTAAAAAGTGACATGACTCGCTTTTGCTTTTACGCTCGACTTTACATTTGAAAAATTAGCGTCGAAGTAACTAGTTAACTTAAAGTTACTACCCCTAGGATACCATAATCCTAGATCACTTGTCCCTTTCAAATATCGAAAGATTCACTTGACCCCTATTAGATGTGATTATTTATGATAAGACTGAAATCTAGCACACAAACATACACTAAATATTATGTCAGGTCTAGTAGTAGTAAAATACAACAAGATACAATCATACCTTCAATACATTTTTTCATTGATGTTTTTTCCCGTATCATCATTTTCTATTTTTGTAGTTGTTGTCATGGGAGTTTTCTACTCTTTAGCACTATTTAAGCCATACTTTTTCAGTAATTCTTTTGTGTACTTGGCGTGACTAATGAAAATCCCTTATTTGGTTTGCTTAATTTGCAACCCAAGGAAGAAGGTTGACTCTCCCATCATACTCATTTCAAACTCAACTTGCATAATCTTGACAAACGCTTGACAAAAATCCTCATTAGCAGATCTAAATATAATATCATCAACATATATTTGTACTAATAGGATATCAAACTCAATCCATTCAAAACCTTTCGAAGTTTAAACACGTGATCAGGAAGATTATCAATCTCAAACCCTGAGGGTTGTTCAACATAAACTTCTTCTAATAGAAATCCATTCAAGAATGCACTCTTTACATCCATTTGATGTAACTTAAAATTGTGTGAACATGCAAATGAGAGTAATATTCTAATAGCTTCAAGTTTAGCCACAGGTGCATACTTTTCATCATAATCGATTTCTTCTTATTGATTATAGACCTGTGCTACCAATCTTGCTTTATTTCCTCGTGTCATCCTTTTTATTACGATAAACCCATTCAGTACCAATTACAGGATGAATATCAGGCATAGGAACTAGAGACTAGACCTCATTACATTCAAATTGAACCAACTCTTCTTGCAACGCAGAGATCCAAGACTCATCAGTTAAAGCCTCATTAATATTCTTAGGCTCAATTTAAGATAGAAAAATAAGATTAATTATATCCCTAAGAGAGGATCCTGTAGTTACGCCCTTTTCGAAATTACCAATAATTTCTTTTACCAAATGTCCCAGCGTTGTCTTTATATCACCTAGTAAAGTTTTCTCTGCTCCTTTTCACTTCTCATTCTTTGAATTTTGTGGTTCGTTTGTCGTATCAACTACTTGGTTTTACTTAGTTTGTGTACCAACATCATCATCATCCAAAACCTTTCTCGACACAAGTAGATCAGATTCCTCAAATATAACATGCATAGATTCTTCCACTACTAAGGTACGCTTATTATATATTCTATAAGATTTACTATTAGAAACGTACCTGAGAAACATATCGTAACCAGATTTAGCATCAAATTTACAAAAATTATCCTTATCATTTAAGATAAAACATTTACAACAAAAAACTTTAAAGTAGAATTTAATTGGAGTCTTACTATTCTAATTTCATAAGGGGTTTTACTAAATCCTCTTCGGATATAAACCTTTTTTTCAACATGACAAGCAATACTTACAGCTTCGGCCCAGAAGTATTTAGGAAAACGATTCTCATTCAGCAATGTTCTGTCCATTTGTAGAAGCATTTTGTTTTTCCTTTCCACAACACCATTTTGTTGTTGTGTTCTTGGTGTAGAAAAAGTATGAGCATACCCGTGCACATCACAAGAACTTATTATCTCATCACTCTTAAAATCTCTACCTCTATCACTACGGGTGTTAATAATGCAACATTGCTTCTCATTTTGAACACGTTTACAAAATTTAGAGAAAATAGAAGAAACTCCACTATTCTTAGCTAGGAAAAACACCCATGTAAATCTAGAATAATCATCCACAATCACGAATGCATAAAATTTACCTCCTAAACTGGCAATGGCATTTGGACCAATTAAATCAAGATGCAACAATTCAAGACATTTAGATGTGGATGTATGGAACTTCTTCTTAAACAATGATCTAAATTGCTTACCTAGTGGACATGCATCGCATACTTTATCTTCACATACTTTAATACAGGTAAGCCACATACAAGACTCTTCTTAGACATATTTGAAATTAACTCCATACTAACATGCCCAAGTTATCTATGCCATAACCAACTATTATCAAATACTGCATTTAAACATAATATATTTTGAGAAGATAAGTCATCAAATGAACATGAATAAATATTTTCAAAACGTGATGCAACAAGTAATATGCTACTATTATGCCCATTTTTAATAATGCATCTATCATGATAAAAAAACCACATTATAACTTTTATCACATAATTAACTAATCCTAATCAGGTTATATTTAAGACCGTCTACTAAAAAAAACATCTTTAATAGTTATAGACACATTATTGATATTACCTAAAACCGGTAATTTTACTCTTTGTATTGTCTCCAAACGTCACATGACCTCCGTCTTTAGGTGTCAAAGACATGAATTTAGATTTGTCACCCATTATGTGTCGAGAAAAACCATTATCCAAGAACCATTTTTCCTTGCCTATTGATAATTTTAGAATAATCTGCAAGGAGCATCTCATATAGTTCCTAAGTGGTACCCAATCTAAGTAGGTCTGATCTTGTTAGTCGGGACAATTTTAGTTCTTTTAGGAACCCAAACTTGTTTGCATTTAGATGCTTTAAAAAAACATTTACTGATGTTGTGCCCCCACAATGTTACATTTAAAATATCTAACAAGATTCTTGATTTCTGAAAAGAATTTATGAAATCTCTTTTGTTTAAGGTTTTTCTGAAACCCAATTCCAACTTCATTGAAAATACCTCGTGAACTCCCCAATAGAATTTTTAAATTATTTTCACCACCCATAAATTTGAGAACTATTGAATAAATCCAAAATTTTGGATTTCAATTCAATGTTTTCATATTCGAAATTTCATCACTTGCTTGTTAACTGTGTTAATTGTACTTTGTAGGGTATTAATTTGAGAATATTATTTTTATAATCATGCGTTAATTCTTGATAAATGTCAAATAAATCATCGAAATCTAAAGGGTAAGAACTAGAATATTTCGTTACCTCATCTATAGTGACCATCGAAACAAGCATAGATGAATTATTACTACCCGATTTTTCCGAGCTACTCGACTCTGAATCATCCTAGGTGGCTTTCAATGATTTATTCCTACTCTTCTTCATCTTTTTCTTTTCCTTTATGTTTTTCGCTTTTTCCTTCTTTGGTTCGGGACAGTCAGATTGGAAGTGTCATTCTTGTGATAGTTGAAGCATTCTATGTCATACTCCAGCCCAGGCCCCAATGCTCGAGATGAGGCGTGACCTCGACTTGATGTTACTCAACCAACCACAATTATACACTACTATAAATTGATATAGATTTTCAAAATATTTACAAATTCAAAATTCAGCTATTATACACAACCGACTATTTGGTAACAAAATTACAAAAGTTTAAACCGTTCACTCCCAATAGCTGTCCTGACAGTCTCCAAAATAAAACCCATTACATTCTCTAACTTTACCTAACTCCAGTAGTAGACCCATCTTTAACTAGAGTATCTAAGACGAAATATTTTATTGGTGTACTATCTTTATAATATAAAAATAATTTATAGATCAAGTACATTTGTCATAATTCATTTTCCAAAACAGAATGTAACTGCATTAAATAATAACGAAATTCATAGATATCATCATCATAAAGAAATAGAATATAAATCAATCAATCAAATCACTTTTATATAATAAAATACCAGAAACATACTTCCCTATTAGACATAGGATTGTTTGACCTCACGATGGGGTGTTATAACGGTACCGTAACCTATAAAATTATGCAATTTAAGGTTGTCATCAGTGTCAGGGTCATTCAATATCTCCAATGGTATGAGCCAACACATGGTATAAACCACCATACCATGATAATATTCATCATCGTCAACAACAACAACTACTTGCAAGACTTGCTCTACTGTCAAGTCACAACACAACGTCCTATAGGACAATACCCTCTTATTAGGACCAAAACCATCCCGGAGGACATTCCCCCTTATTGGGATTACACTATGACCTATAGGTACCACTTAGGAACTATTTGAGTACCACTTTCCACTATGGCCTATAGGTACTATTTACTTGATCCATTTAACATTATAAAATAATCAATTTTAATAAACCATTTCTTTTCACATTTTTGTACATAAATATATTTGGGCAATTATACTCACCTCGATAATCACACTACTATTAAGCTAGTTTCGGAATATTGTTGTAGTCGGCGTTGCCTGTGAACCTAACAACAACAAGGCCTAAATTAAGAATTTGACTAAATAAATCTAATATACAACACTAAAATGAAAGTTTTTAATTCCCAAATTTTCCTAATTATATAAAATTATTAACCACTCAATTTCTTAAGTCAATATCAACCGTACAAAAATTATTGTGACAATAATAATAAATATTTCTAATTAATAGTTTAATCTACAAAAAAAATTAATCGATTGTTACTAATATTTATTAGTCAACGAAATACTTAAAATTATTATTTTAATAAAAAATTAGAATTTCTACTATAAATTAAATTTTCTTTCACCATTTAAACATTTTTGTTTAAAATTTATAACTCTAATATATTTATATATATATATATATATATATATATATATATATATATACTATATACAAATACACATATACATATTGACTTTAAAAACAACAAAAGAGGAATTGAATTAAAAAAAAAATTACCTAGAAAAAAAAGATGGCAATTGAGAGAAAGAGTGTAGAGAGAGTGAGAGAAATAAGAGAAAAAATAAATAGATAGGGTAAAAGGAAAGTAAAAATTAAATGATATATAGTAAAAAAATAAAAAGTAAATAGTCATCAAACAATTTAATAGAAAATCTATGGCAAGGACACGTGTGTCCTTGTCATAGATTTTTTTTTTGGTTATATATATATTTATAGACATATTAACTATTTTCACTAACTACCCTCTAAAATAATATAAGTATTAATTATATCTTAAAATTCTTAAAATTATATTTTAAATTACATAATAATCCCAAAACTTTTAAAGGTCAATTTTAAAATTAACATTTAACCCCAAAATTTTTAAAAACTAAATTTTTAAATATGATAATAACCCTCTAAAAAAATTAACGTAAAATTTAAATAGCACAATGAACCCTATTATTTTTCTAAATGTTCTAAAATGCAACTAAAAATATGCATGTGAAAAAGTTAGGTCTTACAATCCTTCCCCCCTAAAATAAATTTCATCCCGAAATTTAGTTACCTTAAATGAATGAATGTGGATATTTATTCCTCATATCATCTTCTCTTCCCCACGTTGACCTTTCCACATAGTGGTTGCGCTATAACACTTTGACCAGCGGGATCGTTTTCATTCGCAATACTTGATTTTTACGGTTTAAAATTTGCACCGGCTCCTCAACGTATGACAAATCTTCTTTTAATTCAATTGGCTGAGAAGTCAACTCATGTGAAGGGTTCGGAATATATTTTTTGAGCGTCAAAACATGAAAAATATCGTGCAATTGAGACAACTCTAGCGGTAGAGATAGTCGATAGGCCACTGTACTGATTCTTTTCTAAAATCTCGTACGACCTGATGTATCTAGGACTTAATTTTACCTTCTTCCCAATTCTCATTATAACTTTCCATAGAGATATATGTAAAAATATGTAATCATCTACTTCAAATTCCAACTCACATCTGCCTTTGTCAGCATAGCTCTTTTGTTAACTCTAAGCAATCTTCAGTATTTACTAAATCACTTTTACCTTTTCTACCTCATCTGATCTATGTCAGGCAACAACAATTTTTGTTCTCCAACTTCATCCCAACATACCGGAGTTTTATATCTTTTTCCATACAATGCTTCATATGGGTGCTATTTCAATTACCGAATGATAGCTACTGTTATAGGCAAATCCATCAACATTAAGTGGTCATCCCAACTACCAAGAAATTCTAGAACGTAACCCCTGAATGTATCTTCTAATGTTTGAATTGTACGCTCTAATTGGCTGTTAATCTGAGGATGAAAAGCTAAACTGAATTTTAACTTGGTACCCAGAGTAGTTTGAAGACTCGGCCAGGATTTCGATGTAAATTTAGTATCTCTATCGAACACTATGAAAATCGGCATACCATGTAATCTGACAATCTTGTCAAATTATAATTTTGCATACTAATAGGTGTGATCTACCTACATATTTCAAAACTGAATTAAGTTAGTTTTTGAGTGTTTATATAGTATTTTATTAGTTTTAAGTAGTTTTCATATTTTTTGTATAAATCAGGTGTGTCGGGAAAAATATAGGAAATTGGAGCAAAAACGATAAGATTGAACAAAAAGCGATCGAAGAACGGTAGAAAAACAAGCTCGGAGGCAAAATTGTGAAACCAGCCCACCAACTAGGCGAAAATCTAGCAGAAATATTTCCTAAGCCACCGTTGTCTTCATCGCTGTAGCGATCAGCCAAACCGACCTACCACCGCCGCGGTGCTAAATCCCATGGCGGCGGTGGTGACCCTCTACGTAGCCTGAAGATATTTTTAGGATATTTTGCCTATATATATCCCTTCTCCGGCCGCTCTTGATATTTTGAGCCCCTTAGAATATATCTAAGGGTAGATAGAGTAGTTTTAGAGGTGGAGCTTACATCCCGAAGTGGAGAAGACGGCGAATAGATCATTGAGCGTTCTTAGCAGTTTATCTTCAGACGAGGCTAAGTTCTTCGGTTGTTTTTCCTTATTTATTTATATTAGGATCGTGTGAGCATGTTTAGCTTATTATTTCATTATAAATGCATCTATGGCCATAGCTAAACATGGATTGTAGTAGGGATTAACAATAAATTTATAAATACGTTGTTTGGATGATTTCGGTGTTTTGTTTGTGATTATTCTTCGTAGTTTGATTGTATTTATCGTATTGTTTGTTTATCATGCTTAGTTAGATAAATAGATAATATAGGATTTTAACAAACCCTGGATTCAAAATTGGGTAAACAAACGCCATTATTCTATAACCTGGTCAGGGTTTAAATTGTTGACCATCGATGACGTTGGGGCAAGACTCACACAACCTAGGGTCATTAAGAAATTAAGGGGGACTTCTTCATTGACACGAAGTTGCGTTATATCCCTCATCTTACACTCGAGAGAGGTGGCGAGGGAGTTTTAGAATGGAGATTATCGATAGGGTAAATACAACGCACGATCCAATGACTCGGTCGGGAGTCGAATTGTGTGCAATCAATGACACTGGGCAAGACTCACGTGACCTAGGATCGTTAAGACGTTGAGGGGGACTTCTTCATTGACTTGAAGTCATGTATTACCCTGTCTTACACTCGGGAGAGGTGGCGGTGGAGTTTACGTACCGAGATTGTCAAACAGGCCGAACACCGTAAATGTGAGTAAATCAAGATCGAACACGTATTTGTAAACACGTTAATCCATAGATAATTATTCACCCTAAAACATATTAACATATTAGTGTAGTTAATTTATGTTATATTAGTATTAGTTTAATTAATTAAATATATTTATTTTTTACCTAGATAAAGTTAGGTCACGACAAACGTAGTATTCGATAGTAACAATACCAATCCCTGTGGATACGATAACCCAATCTTAACGATCACACTATACTAAAACTTTGACCTCGTACACTTGCGAGTAGATCAGATATGCCGAGGGTATGAATCCTCCACGCGTACCACATTTGTTTCTATAGAGTACGTGGTTTTTTCAGTCTGAAAATTAGCAGACTTTGTTAGTCTATCAACAACCACCCAAATGGAATTATTCCCTTTTTGAGTATGGGATGGTCCTAAAATAAAATCCATCATGATATGTTCTCACTTCCATTCTGGGATGGACAAAGGCTACAATAACACTCTTGGACATTGATGCTCGATCTTGACTTGCTAACAGACAAGACACCTTATTGATCCCAAGATTTTGATGAACAATTAAGTATTGATATTTTGGTGGAACTAATATTTGATAAAGTATTTTAGTGATTTAAAGTTCCTGTAATGAAGATGTCAAATGGAATGGATGCTTAATGAAGATATCAAGATGATGACGAAGTATTAAGAGTTTGAAGAAATTAGAGAAAACAACCCAGGTAAATATTAACACTTAACATCCCATTTAGGAACACACACATGGCACAAAATGAATCTCATATTTGATGTGTGTTTTTGTTAAGTATATTTATTTGCTCCTATATGAATTAAAAAGAAATATTTTTGAATGACTAAAATGGAATATAAGAATATTAGTAGAGTTTATTTAAATATAAAAATGGATAAAGTGATGAAATCGTAAATGAAAGTAGGTTAAAAATGAGATCGAAGTGATTCAGAAGGAGGCAGTCGATTGAGGAGTTGACTGGAGAAGGAAGATGAAACATCCTGAATTGAAGAGTCGACCGACTGTTGACCTATAAAAACATCTGAAGTCTTTGAATCTGTGAGTCAATCTAGTAGTCGACCGGGAAAAGCCTGACTAACTCTCTGAATCTGCGAGTTGACCGAGCAGTCGACCAATGCTCGCTATGGCGATGGTATGGCGTTAGGTAGTCGATGGGCAATTGACCGAATGTGCTGGTTCAGGATATTGTTTGATCCTATTTTAAATCCAAAAGTAGCCATTTTTGGTTAGGATTTGAGAGAGATTTTCTATATTTAAGATATGGTTCGTATACTAATTAAATCCTTTCAATATGGTTCATTAAATATTAATGTTTCTCAATTTGGTAATTAAAATGGATTCTACACTTATTTATTTTGATTGAGAAATACTTTGGGGATTTAATTGAGAGTTTTAAAAGTTGTTATTAAGTGAAATTGAACCTAAATGAAGTCCTAATGTTATAAGGGGTCTATAATAGTATTTTATTGTCATGACACTTATAAACTAGCAATTAGGAGGCTGATTACATGTGCATTTATATAGACCTGCGAATTTTGTAAGAGAGCTAATCATTCTAAGAGAGAAAATCAGTTTATATCATTTTGAGATAACTTTTATAAGAGTTATCATTCTACGATACTGTGAGCTATTCTAAGAGTGATTATGATAATCAACTGCGATAAATTTTTGTTGATACCGGAATTGGAGCTACATTGTTCTAATAATTAATACTGTAGATTCCGGGTGAGATCTTTCCATACTAATTATTACTTGTTTATTATTTTATTTTTGGAAATTGATTTTAGAAATTGTTTTTGATCTTTGAAGAAAATATTTTTTCAAACAATTTCTTGAATCTGATTACGTGCTCCAATTTGCTACCTATATCTTGTTAAAATCAGATTTCTGCATCTCACATATTTCTATCACTAGTTAAAATATTGATTGAGTTTTTATTTATCTGGAGTGGTAGAAGCTCCGATTGAGATTTACTTATCAATTTCTGTATTGGTGAGTTGTGACGGATTAAATATCATTGGAGATATTTACTTAAGGGTAGCAGGGTTTTAGTCTCTTCCTGTAAATAGATTAAGGTTGTGATTCTTCCTGGATAAGAATTGCTTTTTTATTTTGAGTGATTTTGTAACGGTTCAGTCTTTACCGGGTAAAAGGATATTTGAAGTGTTTTGGTGAGGTTGTGATTCTTGAGCCTTGTGTTAAAAAGAATTAGGTTATTCTTTGTCCTGTAAAAGGTAGAGGTTATTCTTTAGCCGGAGAAAAGAAAATTGTAAAGATTGATTCTGAGCCTATAAAAGAATCAGTGTGTGGGTTTGGTTCCTACCTTTAAAAGAATCTTGGTTTTAGTGGGTGCGACCTCCATAGAGCTCGGGGGACTGGATTAACAAATAGTAGCTTGGTGAACCAGTATAAATCTCTGGTGTGTTGTTTTCTTAATTTGTTTATTTTTGCTGTTTGTGTGTGCATCTAGTTGATTGATTAATTCCGCTGTGGTATAAAGATAATAATTAATTTAGGCATAAAATTAATTTTTTGATTTGTTCAAATTATATTCTGATTATTTTTTAATTATCCAATTCACTCCCCCTCTTGGGTATTCTACTGGGCCAACACACCTGATAAAAAAATTTGCAATTTTGTGTTTCATTCTATTCCACCAATAATGTTCTTGCAAATACCGATACATTTTGGTACTACCTGAATGTATTGGATACACTGAGCTATGCGTTTCCTCCAAGATATCTTTCTTCAAATTGACATTATTAGGCATACATAATCTATTTTCAAACATCAAGGCTTCATCATTATCTCTAATGCGATAGTCGATTTTCTACTCATTCTTCACTTTATCCCTGATCTTCCCCAATTGGACATCTGACATCTGTACTTCTACAATATGATCAATTAACGTCGATCTCAAGGTCAAAGTTGTAGGTAATGATACAGTTTGACCCACTACCAATTGGATTTGTGAGGATCTCAATTCGGCATATAGGTTAATATAAACAACTCAAAGGTGTGTGACCACACCCGCCGATTTTTTACTTAATGCATCTGGTACAACATTAGCCTTTCCAGGATGATAATAGATAAACAATCATAATTTTTTATCAATTTCATCCAACGCCTCTGTCTCAGATTCAGTTCCTTCTTGGTAAACAAATATTTTAAACTCTGATAATTAGTGTATATCTCGCATGTCTTACCATACAGATAATGTCTTTAGATTTTCAAGGCAAACATAATCGTCACTAGCTCCAAATCATACGTTGAGTAGTTACGCTCATGATTCTTTAATTACCGAAAAGTATATGTAATCGCATGGCCATGTTACATCAATACACAACCTAGCCCCTAGTGTGATGCGTCACTGTATATCACAAAGTCACCAACTTCTGTCGGAGGGAAAGTATTGGCATTTATATAAGTCTATTTTTCAGCTCTTGGAAGCTCTGTTCACATTTATCAGTCCACTCAAATTTAGCTTCCTTGCGAAAAATGGGTCAATAGGCAGCTATAACAGAAAATCGTTGTACAAACCGACGATAATAACCCGCCAATCCTAGGAAGTTTCAAACTTCTATCACACTTTTTGGCCTTTCCCACTGAACAACAGCTTCGACTTTCTTTGGGTCGACTTGTATATCATCACCTGAGATAACATGCCCCAAAAATATGACTTTATCTAACCAACATTCACATTTACTGAACTTCGCATACAATTGCTTCTCTCTCAAAATCTGTACCACAATTTTGAGATGCTCTACATGCTCTTCTATATTTTGGGAGTAAATCAATATATCATCAATGAAAATGATGATAAATTGATCTAAATAAGGCTGGAAGATTCGATTAATCGGATTCATAAATGCAGCTAGGGCATTTGATCGCACCTCATTTTGTGCGCTTTTATACCTAAAATCTTAGTATTTTTCCATTTTAAATCAAACTAAATTGGTCATTTCATTATTTATCTAATTTTCTATTTTCACAAAATCAACATCATCTTGGTGCCATTGCCGGGGAATTGCGACGGAAAAGCTTTGAAATCCAAGTTAGTTTAATTATTCTACTAGTTATTTTTTTTCTTTTTTTTTCTGTTGGGATAGGAAGGTTCAAGCCTCCTCCGCTTTATTTTATTTTTCTGTTAGACAGGAAGGCCAAGCTTCCTCCGCTTTATTTTATTTTTCTATTGGACAAGAAGGCCGAGTCTCCTCCTCTTTAGTTTTATTTTTCTGTTGGGACAGGAAGGTTTGAGCCTCTTTCGTAATTTTTTTCTATTGGGACAGGACAGTTGTGCCTCCTCCGCTGCTTGCAATTACAACTGTTATTATTTGCTTTAATTTAAAAAAAAAATCAAAAAACAATTAAAAAAAATAATTAGAAATTGTGTATGCTTGCTTGGGAGCGAGATTTAAAGAAATGTTTGGTTAGGAGAAGATTATCTTTAAGTAGAGTTGTAGGTCAAAACTCAATAACAATGGAAGAACGAGTTGAGAATCCAGAAATACATACGAATCCACTAGCACCAGAGAAAACTCTTCTCGAATACTTTTATCCTATCCCAGCCAATTCTCCATATTGCATAGTCTTACCACAAACAACTACTTCCTACTTTGAGCTCAAACCATCCATAATCCAATTTTTTCCATCTTTTAATGGGTTAGAGAGAAAAGATCTATACATGTATGTTAAGGAATTTCTTGAGATATGCTCTATATTCCGATTCCAAATTTTTTCTAATGAATCAGTTCGACTTAGACTTTTTCCATTCTCTCTGAAAAATAAAGCAAAAGTCTGGTTGAATACTCTTCCTCCAAGAATAATTACCAGTTGGGACCAACTTGCTAACAAATTCCTGTCTAAATTTTTTCCAATGTCTAAAACTGACTACCTTAGAAGAGAAATCTCTGAATTTTACCAAAAGAGGGTGAATAATTTTATGAATATGGGGAAAGATTTAATGAATTAACTTTAAAGTGTCCCCATCATGGTTTTGAAATTTGGAGGCTTGTGAAGTATTTTTATGACGGTTTAAACCCATCAAATCGTTAAATGATACAATCTATGCATGGTGGAAAAATTTTGCAGTTATGTGGGCAAGAAACTTGGGAATCTCTTGAAACACTATCTGTTGATTCTCAACAGTGGAACTGTATAGATTCTAGAGTCAAACCCAATGCACCAAAGAGAGGACGAATTTGAGGTGAGATATAATATTGATGTAAAAACCTGTCTAGCTAATTTGATTAGGAAAGTTGATGCATTAGTCTTGAGCCAAAGCATGAATTCTAAAACTGAAGTATGTGCCTTATGTCAAAATCCATCCCACACAGCTTAGTTATGTCCGTCATTGCCAACTTTCCAAGAAGCCTATTCTGAACAAGCCAATGCAATCCATTCGTATGGGAAATCATCTGATAGCCCATTTGCTCCCACATATAATCCAAATTGGAGAAACCATCTAAATTTCTCTTGGAGGCAGAATCAACCAGCAATGAACTAACCAGGGCCTCAAGTTAACACCTATAACGAAAACTTCTACCATCCCACTCCGTTATACCCTTCAAGAAAACCATCCTTAGAGAAAACATTACAACAGTTCATGCAGTCAACCCAACAATCCATCTCAAAAATTGAAATGCAATTGGGTCAACTAGCAACTGATGTAGGAGAAAGAGAAACAGGAAGTTTCTAAGTCAACCCGTCCCAAACCCAAAAGGTCAATTTGAGGTAGGATCATCAAACCCTAATGAGGAAGTTAAATCCATTACTACTCTTAGGTCGGAAAAACTTAACATCAAACCTGATCACCTGCTTGAACTTGAGAAAGTGAGTCTTAAGAGCCAACCTAAAAATTCTGCACCCAAAGACTCGATTGAAAATCAGTCATTGCCTTACCTTCCAAAAGCTCTATTTCCACAAAGACTTCTTCCAAAAGAGAAATGTACACAATATAGTGACATTTTAGAGGTGTTTAAGCAAGTTCGCATTAACATCCCCTTCATTGATGCTATAAAGCAAGTACCTGCCTATTCAAAATTCTTGAAAAATCTTTGTACTGTGAAAATGAAAACTAATGTTCCAAAAAAGGCATTCTTGACTGAACAGGTAAGCTCCATAATCTAGCAAAAAACTCTTGCCAAATACAAAGATCCTAGTTATCTAACCATATCTTGTGTAATTGGTGATCAAGAGATTAGTCGAGCGTTACTTGACTTGGGTGCGAATGTGAATTTGTTGCCATATTCGGTTTATGAGAAACTCGGTCTAGGTGAGTTGAAACCCACATCTATGATACTCCAATTAGCTGATAGGTCTGTGAAAGTTCTGAGAGGTGTCATAGAAGATGTTTTAATCAATGTTGATAAATTTTATTTTCCTGTGGATTTCGTTGTTCTTGATACCCAACCAGTTGAAGACTTGCATACTCAAATCCCTATCATCCTGGGTAGACCATTTTTAGAAACTTCTAATGCAATCATTAATTGTCATAATGGTGTCTTGAAGTTATCATTTGGAAATATGACTGTTGAACTGAATGTATTTAATGTTGCTAATAAATGTGTGGAACTGGATGATGTGTGTGAGGTAAATACGATTGAGTTAGTTACTAATGATTTTCTCCTACAAATGAATGAAAACAACCCTTTTGAAAAATATTTAACACAATTTGGCATGAGCATAGATGTTGAAAATTCTATTAGTGATGTAAATTCTTTGTTAGAATCTACAACATTACTGGATATTGATGAATGGAATGCCAAAATTGACCATTGTTGACCAGGGTTTTGGTAGCAATTGTCTCGTGGCGGAGGCCCGGGTGTGGGTTAAGTCACAGTCGAATGCCATGGGCACTTTTGTGTGCTGAATATACTATAAGGCTAAGGTATAGGCCTTTCCTAACACCAATTAGTTTTAGGATAAGTGGTTGTGCTTGAGGTCCTACAAGTGGTATCAGAGCCAGGGTCACGAGTTTGATTCCCAAGGGGAGCAATTGCTGAGGGAGAGATTGCTGGTCAGGGTTTTGGCAGCAATTGTCCCGTGGCGGAGGCCCAGGTGTAGGTCACGTCACAGTCGAATGCCATGGGTGCTTGTGTATGTTGAATACACTATAAGGTTAGGGTATAGGCCTTTCCTAACACCAATTGGTTTTAGGATAAATGGTTGTGCCGGAGGTCCTACAACTATGTTACACCTATTGAGTCCATCCATTCAAATTTTGAGTCACCACCTTTGGACCTTAAGCTCTTACCTGATACCCTGAAATATGCATTCTTAGGACCATCATAAACCTTGCCTGTTATCATTGCATCTGATCTCTATAACGAATAGGAAGATAAATTGATTAATGTCCTCAAAGATCATAAGGAAGCCATAGGATGGACAATTGGAGACATTAAGGATATGAGTCCATCAGTGTGCATGCATAGAATTTATTTGGAAGATAATTGCAAGACTAATCGTGAGTTCCAAAGACGTTTAAATCCAAACCTGAAAGAAGTTGTTAGAATTGAAGTGATTAAACTTTTAGATATAGGTGAATTAATTCCTACCCGATTGCAAACTAGGTGGCGTGTTTGCATTGACTATAGAAAACTGAATGTTGTTACTAGAAAAGATCACTTTCCACTTCCCTTCATTGATCAAATGCTTGAGAGATTGGCATGTCATTCCTATTACTGTTTTCTTAATGGTTACTCTGGTTATAACCAAATTTCCATTGCCCCTGAAGATCCAGAAAAAACCACTTTCACCTGTCCATTTGGAACCTTCGCCTACCGACGTATGCCCTTTGGCTTATGTAATTCTCTAGGTACGTTTCAACGTTGTATGATAAGTATTTTCTCCGTTATGGTAGAGTGTTTTCTCAAAATTTTCATGGATGATTTTTCTCTGTTTGGGCCAAGTTTTGATGAGTATTTGCACCATTTGAAATTAGTGTAGGTTAGATGCAAAGAGAAAAATATTATGTTAAATTGGGAAAAATGCCATTTTATGGTTAAGAAAGGGATTGTTCTAGGTCATGTTATTTCAAAAAATGGAATTGAAATTGATAAGGCAAAAGTTGGCTTAATTTCTAATCTTCCACCTGCACAAACAGTTAATGAAATTTGGTCATTTTTAGGTCATGCTGGCTTTTATCGCAGGTTCATCAAAGATTTTAGCAAGGTTTCTCGACCTTTGTGTAGTTTGCTTGCAAAAGAAACCCTTTTTGTCTTTGATGATTTATGTTTTCAAGCATTTGAGAAACTGAAACACTTGTTAACCTCTATTCCAATCATTCGACCTCCCGATTGGAACTTCCATTTTGAAATCATGTGTAATACATCTGATTATACAATAGGTGTTGTTCTGAGCTAACGTGTTAATAGGTTACCACATGTGATCTATTATGCCGGTAAAACTCTCATTGATGCACAACTGAATTACTCCACCAATGAAAAAGAATTGCTTGTTTTTGTGTTTGCTCTAGACAAGTTTCGATCCTACTTGATTGGTTCTAAAATCATTGTTTATTCTGATCATGCTGCATTAAAATACCTTCTTTCTAAAAAGGATTCTAAAGCTTGTTTGATTAGGTGGATTTTGTTGTTACAAGAATTTGATTTAGAAATTCGTGATAAGAAAGGATCTGAAAATGTTGTTCTGGATCAGTTGTCTAGGTTAATAGTTGAGTCTGATAATGAAAATTTGTCCATCAAAGAAACTTTTCCTGACGAAGGGCTCATGTCTTTATCCCAATTGCTTTGGTTTACAGATTTAGTTAATTATCTTGTCATTGGTCATATGCGCAATCATTGGAGTCACCAAGATAAAACTAAATTTTTAACTAAGGTAAAGAAATTCTTTTGGGATGATCCATAGCTGTTCAAATATTGCCTTGACCAAATCATTCGAAGATGTATTCCTGAAAGTGAACAACAAAGTGTCATTTTATTTTGCCATGATCATGCATATGGAGGTAATTTTTCCTTAAAGAAAACCGCTGCAAAAATTTTACAGTGCGGATTTTATTGGCGCATTCTTTTCAAAGACACTCATGCATATTGTCGTTCTTGTGACTGGTGTTAAAGATTAGGAAGCATTTCTCGTAGGCATATGATGCCCTTAAACCCAATTCTTATTGTTGAGTTATTTGATGTTTGGGGTATAGATTTCATGGGTCAGTTTCCTAACTCTTTTGGTAACCTATACATTCTTATTGTTGTTGACTACATGTCAAAGTAGGTAGAAGTCATTGCTTGTAAGGTGAATGATCATAAGGTTGTGCTGAAATTTTTAAAAGAAAATATTTTTTCCAGATTTGGTACACCGCGTGCTATCATTAGTGATGGGAGAAAACATTTTTGTAACAGGTATTTCGAAAAGTTGGTGAAGAAATATGGCATAACTCACAAAGTTGCTACTCTTTATCATCCTCAAACAAGTGGTCAAGTAGAAGTTTCAAATAGGAAAATTAAGCAAATTCTTGAAAAAACGGTTAACCCTACAAGAAAATATTGGTCTTTAAAACTATTTGATACATTGTGGGCTTACCGAACTACTTTTAAAACCCCTATTGGAATGTCTCCTTACCGACTTGTTTACGGAAAAACATGTCACTTGCCTATTGCGTTAGAGCATAGAGCATATTGGGCTATCAAACAATTGAATTTTTCTCTAAATCATGCAGGTATTCAGAGGAAACTCCAATTAAATGAGTTAGAGGAAATTTGAAATGATGCATATAATTGGGGAAAATGATATAAGGATCAAACAAAAAATTTCATGACAAAAATATTCTGAGAAAATCTTTCTTTCTAGGTTAAAAAGTCCTTCTGTACAATTCTCGTCTACATCTATTCCCTAGAAAGTTTCGTTCTCGATGGTCTGATCCATATGTCGTTCATAATGTTTATCCCTACGGATTTGTCGAAATTGAAAATCCAAAAGATGGTGATGTTCTCAAAGTTAATGGTCAAAGGTTAAAACCATTTTTAGAATTACAAACTCCAGAAGTAGAGGAAATAGTCCTCGAAGATCCTGTTTATCAAGATTAATCATTCTCTTGATAGAAACATTTGGTTGAAGACATTAAACTTAGCACTAAGTGGGAGGCAACCTACTATTGTGGCAGACAAGAACAAGCATTCAGACTGTACAAATCATGTCTCTAGGTAGCATCTTTCCTTACCAATTAATTTTGTAATTTTCTCATTGAGGACAATGCGAGATTTAGCTTTGGGGGGGGGGTAAATGATTGTAAATGCTTGTATCCCTTCAGTTAATTTTTTTTTTTTTTTTTGCACTTAATTTTATCAAACCATCTTATGATAGCATATATGTTGAATAAGAACTTGAGTTTGCTAATATTTTTTGGAGCATAGCACTGATTTAAAACAAAAAATAAAATAAAATCAACACTTGCATAAATATTAACTTTATTTTATTTTAAATTTAGTACATTAGCTAATTTACTAAATTTTGCCTTGATAATAACCTATCCCTAGAGTTAAAAAAAGAAAAAAAGAAAAAAGAAAAAAAAAACTGTATATAAAAAAAATTAATAATAATAAAAAAAAAAAAAATCTTAATGATGAACTTCTGATAAGTAACCGGGACTCTTGCCTCAGTAAGCTTTGAGTGTTCTCGTTAAAAGGGGGGAGCAAATTATTAAGACAATAAATGGCTCGTTAACTTCGAAGCCTAAGTTGTTTGAGTTTTTAAATCTGAATGGTGTTTTAACACCTAATGCCCTGAGCCAACTGGTTTGGGATCATTAGCCCAACGCTCGCTACATAGATATCTTAGAAAGCCCAGTAGGGTTAACATTGCACAAGTCATTTATTCAAAGAAATATGTTTATTTTTATATATTTTTTTTTAAAAAAAATTGATATTAAAAAAAAAATTATTTCAGGGAAAACGTTATTCGATTGTTCAAAATTAGTTGACTAGTTACTTGTACTAAATTCATTACACAAAAGAGTTGGACGTATATTATGGGTGCAAAAATAGATATTGTTAAAAATCATGTGCTATGAAATCGATAATTATTTCAGTATTTCTTATATGATCTCAACTCATTATGTTAGCATTAGACTGGATTGCTTTAAAAAAAAAAATGATGAAAAAAAAATAATAAATAAATAATAAATTGAATTTTTCTTGATGTTTGTGGGTAACATATCTGTAAACCCTCACGAGACTATACTCATCCACTAGGGGTAACCTAGGGGTTTAAATGCTTGTTCCATACACAAAATGTAATCGTGTTCCCTACAAAAATGGTTTTTTCATTGAATTATTACATTAGTTTTGCTCGAGGACTAGCAAAAGTTAGGTTTGGAGGTGTGATCGCACCTCATTTTGTGCGATTTTATACTTTTAAAGTTATATTTGTTAATCATTCAAATAGTATAAATAATTATAAATAGATTTATTTTAATTATCTATGCTTGCTTATGAAAATGGGTCAAAACGGTGTTAAGATTGGGCAAATCGAAGTTAAAACGAATAAACTACGGAAAGCCGGACATAAACCAAGTAAAACCAAATAAACCAAAATGAATTGATCGATCTCTTAAATATATAAAAATTTGATTTATTTTATATGGTTTTGTAGATTTTTGAAAAACGAACAAAATGACGTTGATTTGGAGTGAATTGGATAAAAAACGAGCAAGTTATAACGAGCCGAACAAAATCCGACAGAAGATGGATACTGCAGGAGCCGCCAAGCCACAAGTCAGCCACTACAGTGAGAAGAGCCTAGCCGAAATCGTGGCTTCTGAATTTTTAAAAGCAATGTGACAACAACCACCCCTATCCTTTTGTTCCTTTTACATTTCTACCCCCTTAAAGTTTTGACAGCTGTTTAAAATAGCTTTTTCATCCCACTTGCTTCAGATAATTGTCTATTTTACCCCCCCCCCCCCCCCCCCCCCCCAAGAGTCTTTAGTTTGATTATAAATATGGATTGGGGTTGGGAGCAATGGGGATATATAATTTTTGGAGGAGATAAATTTATAAAGGATGTCAATCTTCAATATTAAGGTTTTGGTTTATTTTAATATGAGTTTCTAATTTTCTTTTACTAAAATTAAGGATGAAACCATAGGTAATTAATTAATTTGTTATATTGTGTTGATTCCAAATAATTTGTAATTAATGTTTATGATTTTTGCTTCAATTAAATAAATGATTTCATCTTTAATATCATGTATTATTGATTGTTATGAATTATTTAATTGATTGGATTTGTATTGTAAAATAAATAATATCTTTTAATTATATGTTTTCCATTAATTTGTATACATATAATACTTAAGAAATTATATTTCAATACAAATAAAAACCAACTTGAGATTTAAAACTTTCACTAAAAATTTGGAGTCAACACAAAAATAAGAACTAATTAATTATATATCGGTGGATTCTAAAATCTTAGTATTTTTCAATCTTAAATCAAACTAAATTGGTCATTTCATTGTTTATCTAATTTTCTATTTTCACAAAATCAACATCATCTTGTATTAGATTATAATTAAATTAAATTGGATATATTAAGTTTCCTATAACCAATCCTCGTGGGATCGACCTCACTTCCTTTAATCTGGACTACAATTGATTCGTATGCTTGCGAGTAATATTAAAACAAAACAGAACAACAAATTTTGAACCACAGGACAGAACAAGAAATTCTTAACCATAAGACAAATGACAGTTTTGTTAACAACATCATTCGTCAACCCAAATGGAATAATTAGAAATTCATAATGTCTAAACTCGTATGAAATGCCGTCTTTGACTTATCACTGTCTCAGTGATACCCTGATTGAAGAATTATTTTTGAAAATACTCTAGATTTCTGTAACTGATCGAATAAACCATCAATCTTAGGCAACAGGTATTTATTATGAATCATCACCTTATTCAATTGTCGGTAATCGATGCACATCCTCAGAGTGCCATCCTTCTTCCTTACAAATAACACGGGAGCTCCCGTGGAGAAACACTAGGTCTGATAAACCCAGGGTCTAACAAATCTTACAACTGAATATTTAGTTCATTTAGCTCGGTAGGTGTCATGCGATAAGGTACAATTTATATAGGAGAAGTACCTAGGAGTAATTTGATAGTGAATTCAATTTTCTTATCCACTAGCAACCTTGGCAATTCTTATGGAAACACATCTTGACAATCCCTGACCACTAGGATATTTGCCAACCGTACCTTAATCTGATTGGTGTCAATCACATGCACGAGGCATTCCTAGCATCTCTTCTTTAATAATTTCTTGGCCTCTAGAACTGAAATCAAACTCACAGGGGTAATGATTCTATCCCCTAAAAACACGAACTCTGACTCGCCTTGGACTCGAAAAGTAACTATTTAAAAAAAAAAATCGACTGTGGCATGATAGCTGGATAGCAAATCCATACCAAGTATCACAATAAAATCATGAATATCAAGGGTAGTAGATCCACTAACAATTCTCTATCACCAATGCGAAGCAGATTGTTTTTGTACATACTATCTATTAACATTGACTCGCCCACAGGGGTAGAGATAATAATATCATATGATAGAGAAGTAGGAAACTTTCCTACATGCATCATGAAGGTCATCGAAAAAAATGAATGAGTAGAACCTGGATCAATAAGTATATGTGTATCTCGATCATATAAAGACATGATACTTGTAACCACATTTGGGGTAGCCTGAGCATCCTGTTGGGTAGTAGCAAATACATGTGTTGATCCTAGAATTTTGATAGATAGTTAAATGTTGATATTTTTTGTGGAACTAGCAAGTTTATTGAGTGTTTCAGTTCAAAGAATTCCAATCAAGATAAAATTATGAAGAAATTGTGAAGGATGCAGAGACAAACATTAAGAGATTGAAGAATCTAGGTGAAAACAATTTAAATATATTTTACTCTTAATTTATCCTTATTAGAATCACACACGACACAAAAATTATTTATATTTATGTGTGTTTATATTAGGGTCCTAAGTAAGTTCAATTATTTGCTCTAATGTGAAGTTAAAAAAGAAAAATTGACATTATTAATCAATTTTAAACATTAATCTTGCTCAGGTCAATTTTTTTTTTCAACTTCACATTGGAGCAAATAATTGAACTTACTTAGGACCCTAATATAAACACACATAAATATAAATCATTTTTGTGTCGTGTGTGATCCTAATCGGGATACATTAAGAGTAAAATAGATTTAAGTTGTTTTCACTTAAATTCTCCAATTCTTCAATCTCTTAATATCTGTTACTGCATTCTTCACAATTTCTTCATGATTTTATCTTGATTGGAACTTTTTAAACTAAAACACTCAATAAACTCATTAGTTCCACCAAAAACATCAATACTTAATTGTCCATCAAAATTTCGGGATCAACAATCTCCCCATTTTTTATGATGATAATTAACTTTAATGTTTTCTTCAAAATAAGAATATAACCACATTCCCTCTAAATCTGAGGACGTTTTTTTTTTTTTTTTAACTCGTTAAAGCATAATCATGAAGAATAATTCAAAACACATTGGATATTCAACGAAACACAAAATATGATCAAAGATATTCAATAAGGCAACATGATCATATCAACAATGTTCTCTCCCTATATCAGTGCAATGCTTAGGCGAACAAATCCTAAATATTAACTAACTCGTTTTAAGCTCAATAAAGGTTTCCCCTAATCTCCCTCTTTGTCAATCATTTCAATTCAAAGATTTTAAATAAACATTAACATATATTCGATATAGCATGCAATTATATAATTTCAATTACGTCAACATGCCTTACTCATAATACCAATTAATACCTTCATTTTAGATAGAATCAAGAACCATGTGATCTTCTACGCACTAAGTCCGGAAGCATATATCAATGATAATTTATCAACATAACTCTAGTGCATGCATAAACATAGATAAGTGCATATTTATCTCATAAATTTTCAACTCTCTTTTAGAATAGTAATCATTTACAGAACAAGAGATATTAGTTGTATGCCTATAAATATATCCACATGCAATATATTGAAATGTCATCTATATTCAGACGATCATATATATGGTATCATAAGTAGATTAACACAATTTCATAAAAGGATACCTACCATGATTTGCTTAATTTCATACAATATGCCAGTCAAATAAGATCATACTAAAAACTAATTTTATCAAATATTTGATACAAAAGATAACTCAGGTTTAATTAATAAATCGGTATTAGCTAACAATAAAATTCCATGTAAGCATATAATCAAGGTCATGAATAGTCCAAATCAAATAAATCATTTAATTCTCCTTAATATTCAATATCATGCATTTTAATAAATCAAGATGCATAAAAAATCCGCTCAATTCAACTTATTTGTATAAAAGTATATAACATGAACGATAGCACATTATACAAATAATCTTACTAAAATGCATATGCAATACGTTATTAACACTAATTAGTGGGAGATCAAATACTTAATTCATTTTTCAAATCACGTAACATGTTTTTCAAACATATGATCACTACTTAATATAAGCATGATAGGTTGAAAATACCTATCTACTTCTAAGCCGAATTTGATAGTTTTCAAGTATTTTAGTAACATTTTATTGCGTTTTTGTTTTCTTTGATGTAAATCAGGTATAGGGACATAAACGTTTGATAATTAAGCAAAATGGTGGGAAAATGGGTGAAAAACGATGCAAAAGATCAAGATTCAATGCAATGAACTCACCGCTGTAGCAGTCAGTCCATCGCTACAACGGTGAAAGTATTGAGAGTGTATAAGGTTCACTGCTACAATAGTGAAAGTACTGGGAGTGCATAAGGTCCACCACTGCAACGGTGAAAGTGCAGAGAGTTGAGCAGAATACTCACCGCTGCAGCGGTGATCCCACCACTACAGCAGTGAAATTAACCGACATACCCACCGCTGTAGTAGTCACTCTCCACTGATTTTTAGATATTTTGAGCATATATATAAACCACTTGTTCTCCCACTTGCCCAAAACGTTAGACACTTGATCAAAACCATATTTTGGAGAGCTTTGAAGAGGAGATTCACATTTTGGAAAAGAGGAAACATTTTCGGATCGATCTTTGGCGACAATGGACCACTCCACTCTAAGATTTGATCTTTCTTTGTTTGTTTCTATCTTTACAACTTAACGTTTTATTGTGAATGATGATGAATCCTTCTTATTTTAATATTTCCATGGCTATGATCATGGTAGGCTAGATAAAAATTATCTAGGGATTGATGTAATTCATGTAAATAAACGTTTGATTGAATATATGTTTCTTTAACGGTTGTTTGTCTAAATCCGATGGTGTTTACCATTTTACTATAATCTTGACATGTTTCTTATGATATTAGGGTTGGTTTTGAGAATACAGGGTTGGGCACTCAGGAGAGGCAACCTCAGATTTGGACTAGGGTTAAACACATCACGACGATTTAATAACCCGGAAGGGCGTTAAAAAATGTGCAATCCATGAGGTTGGGTCAAGACTCATTTGACAAAGGGTCGTGTAGATGTTTAGGGGGACTTTGGCATTGACGCGAAGTCATATATTTGGTCACTTTACACTCGGGAGAGGTAGTAAGCGAGTTTACGATACCTAGATTGTAGGATAGGATAAACACCGTTATTGTTAACTAAATAAAGTCAAACATGTATTAAGTGAATGAAATCAAACCCTTGGTAATCCATTTAATTAGAATTAACCAAATAGTTGTTAGTTTAATTTAGTTTTTAATTAATCAAACTCAAAACAATTCTTGAACTGTCTAGATAACATAAGATTATGCCAATTGTGGTATTCAATTAAATAATTAAATTCAAACACGTTTCCCAGAGGACGATATAAGATCGTAAGATCCACTTTACTTAAACTTGACCTCGTGCACTTGCAATTTAAATTAAGGCGTGAAAAAGTCGCGTTCAAGTATTTGGGGCAGTTGTCGAGGACCGGTGTAAAGATTTGGTTGATATTGTGACTAAGTGGTTGGATATTAATCCTGAAAATTCTCTTGTTTTATTTTCTTTCAAATCATTTTTTAATTTGTTTCATTTGTTGTGATCGAGCAGTGCATGCAATGTAGTTGAAGCTTGGAATTCTTGACTCTTGATCCTAAGATCGAGCGTACCTTGAGAAGGATAAGAAGAGAGAGAAAAAACTAAGCTCAAACTATGGCCGACGGTGGAGACGACTATATGCCAAATATGCCTCAACAACTGCCAGTACCACAGGCACTACCGCAGTAGCCTCCAAATCCAGAAGTTCCACAACGGGTCCTTAGGGATTACCATTGACCCGTTATATTCGACAACTACTCGAGAATTCGGAGGCAACCGATTCAAGCCAACAATTTTGAGTTGAAACATGCCTTGATAAATATGGTGCAACAAAACCAGTATGGAAGGAATCTCCACGAGTACCCCAATATTCATTTGGCTATATTTCTGGAAATATGTGATACAGTTAAAATCAACAGAGTTGTAGAGGACGTGATTCGGTTGAGGTTATTTCTGTTCTCGCTTCGTGACAAAGCAATGGGTTGGTTCCAATTGGTTCAACCAGGAAGTATCAACATTTGGAAGGACCTTGCCCTAAGGTTCCTTACCAAGTTCTTCCCGCCTTCAAAGACGTCGCAGCTAAGAGATAAAATTGCACAATTTCGCCAAAGAGATTTCGAGTCATTATTTGAAGCATGGGAGAAGTTCAAAGATTTGTTGTGTAAGTGACCCCAACATAGGTACCAGGATTGATTTTAAAACCAACTCTTCTACAATGGGTTGGATGGAGAAACAAGAACCATAGTTGATGCTGCCTCAAGAGGACCATTGTTGTCAAAAACACCTGCTGAATCAAATGCACTGTTGGAAGAAATGGCGGCTAATAACTACCTATGGAAAAACGAGAGAAACATGGGACGAAAGATAACTTCAATTCATGAGACCGATCATCTTGCTACGTTATCGGCCCAAGTCTCAAAACTCTCGGAACAATTGTTCGTCTTTTCTACTAAAGATGCTTCGTCAAGTCGTGAAGCGGAAAATGTTGCAAGCAATTCTCAACCAGGAGTGGATAGTGAGTTCAAAGAATGTCATTTTGTCAACAATCAGGATTATACTTTTAGGTCTGCTGCCAATATTCTAAGTCACTACCATCCGGGACTTCGCAATCATGAAATTTTTTCATATGCGAATATTCAGAACACGTTGCGACCATCTCCCAGTTATGGATCACAAGCTCAATGATACCAAAATATGCAATAAAACCATCAAATGCAACAACCTCCGATGCAAAATCAAAAGCCAAACTTGGAAGATATTCTTGGTTCATATATGAAGGAGACTCAAACAATTATGCGCGAGATGCATAATCGGCTTAACAAGAACGAGATGAGGCTTAACTCGATTGAGACCACATGTACCAACACAAATGCCACTGTGAAATCATCGGAAACTCAAATTGAGCAACTTGTAAATGCGATCTAAGAGCAAACCAAGGGGAAGTTTCTAAGTAATACGGAAGTTAACCCAATGGAATGCAAGGCAATAACCTTAAGGAGTGGAAAAGAAGTTGAATCAAGTAAGCCGACGAATGAAGAGCCGGGAGTGAATCATGGTGTTGACCATGAAGTTGAAAGAGGAATGTTGAAGAGTAAGTTGATGAAAAAATTGATGAAAGGAAGGAGGAGAAAATAGAGGAGAATAAAGAAGAGAAAGTTGAAGAGAATGGAGGAGATCAAAGGGTGATTCTGGGGAGAATTACATTCCTAAACAATCCACCGATTCTTATCACACCTTTACCTTATCTGCCAAGATTCCAAAAGAAGAAGTTGGATTCTCATTTCGCAAAATTTCTTGACATCTTCAAGAAAATACAAATCAACATACCTTTTGTGGATGCGTTGGCACAAATGCCCAACTATGAAAAGTTCTTGAAAGACATAATGATGAAGAAGAAGAAGTTAGAGGAATACGAGACAGTAAAAATGTCGGAGGAATGTAGTGCAATACTACAAAAGAAATTGCTTGAAAAGTTGAAGGATCCCGAGAGTTTCACGATTCCGTGTACTATCGGAAATCTGACTTTGACAAAGCGCTATGTGATCTTGGTGCTAGCATCAACCTAATGCCATCATCCGTCTACTGGAAGTTGGGACTTGGTAATGTAATGCCAACTACAAATTTCCTTCAAATGACAGACCGATCGTTGACCTATCCGAAAGGTATTATTAAAGATGTCTTGGCAAATGTGGATAAGTTCATTTTTCTGGTGGACTTTTTCATGTTAGAAATGGAGGAGGATCGGGAGATTCCAATCATCCTTGGGAGGCCTTTTCTTGCAATGGGAAAGGCTTCAATTGATGTGCATAATGGCAATTTGACATTAAGGGTGAACAAAGATGAGGTAAAGTTCAACATTTTCAAAACTATGAACTTCTGGATGAATGTCCTAAATGCAACCAAGTAGATGTTGTTGACTCGTGTGTGAGGGAATTCTTTCATGAAAATGTGGATATGGATTTATTGGAGCATACAATCACAAATTCCCTATCCATGGGAGATTTTGGTGAAGAGGGCTTAACCACAAAAGACGGTGTTGTGGACTACGTTCTTTCTATGGAAGCTTAACCTAAAGACGTAGAGGATCTGATTCATGTGGATATGATTGATGAAGAAGTTAATTCTCTTGAACCATCAAATTCGTCTCACGGGGGATTAATTCTCAAGCAATTATCAGATCACCTTCGGTATACCTTCTTGGGGAAGAATTTAACCAATTCGGTAATCATCTCTTCATCCTTGATGGGAGAGGAAGAACATAAGTTGCTGAATATTCCGAAACGACATAGATCCACCTTTGCGTTGTCAATTTCTAACATTAAAGGAATTAGCCCAATGATATGCATGCACAAGATCTTGATGGAGAACTCATTTAAGCCTTCCATTGAGCATCAACGGAGGTTAAATCTGGCAATGAAAGAAGTGGTTCGAGAGGAGGTTTTGAAGCTTTTGAATGTAGGGATTATCTATGCAATGTCTGATAGCGAGTGGGTTAGTCCGATGCAGTGGTGCCCAAGAAAGGCGGCATGACGGTTGTGAAAAATGAGAAAAATGGTCTTATTCTGACACGAATCATCACTAGGTGGAGAGTGTGTATTGACTATAGAAGATTGAACAAGTCAACTCGAAAAGATCATTTCCCACTTCCATTCATTGATCAAATGCTTGATCGTTTTGCCGACTATGATTATTACTGCTTTCTTGATGGCTATTCTGGGTACAACCAAATAGCCATTGCGTCGGAAGACCAAGAGAAGATTACATTTAAATACCGGTATGAAACGTATGTTGTTTGGCCTTTGCAATGCACCGGCCACATTTCAACGATGTATGGTGGCATTTTTTTTGGATATGGTAGAAGACATAATGGAGGTTTTCATGGATGACTTTTCAGTCCTTGGTTCGTCCTTTAATCATTGCTTGTACAACTTGGCATTTGTTCTCGACTGTTGTGAAGAGAAACACTTGGTTGTCAATTGAGAAAAGTGTCATTTTATGGTTAAAGAAGGGATAGTCTTAGGTCATCGAATTTCTTCCAAGGGGATTGAGGTGGATCGAGCTGAGATTGAAACGATTGAGAAACTTCCACCTCTGATTAATGTGAAGGGATTCCAACGCATCTTGGGCCATGCCGTCTTCTATCGGCGTTTTATTAAGGATTTCTCAAAGACAGTGAATCCGTTATGCCATTTGCTCGAGAAGGAAGCCTCATTCGATTTTGATGAAGCTTGCTTGGAAGCTTTCAATGTGATGAAAGAGAAGTTGATCACGGTTTCTATAATAGTCGCTTCGGATTGGAATGAGACATTTGAAATAATGTACGATGCTAGCGACTATGTGGTTGGAGCAGTTTTAGGCCAACGCAAAAAGAAGACCTTCTGATCTATCAATTATGCAAGCAAGACTTTGAATGATACCCAAGAAAATTATACTATAACCAATAAGGAGATGTTGGCGGTTGTTTTTGCATGCGATAAGTTCTGGTCCTACATTATAGGATCCAAAGTGATCGTCTATATGGATCATATCGCCATTCGGTACTTATTCACTAAGAAAGACGCCAAGCCACATCTAATTTGGTGGATTCTCTTATTACAAGAGTTTGATGCGGAAATCAGAGATAAGAAGGGGTGCGAAAATGTTGTTGTTGATCATTTGTCACGGCTTGTGCAAGAGGACGTTGGTGATGAGTCCTGTATTACGGAAGTGTTCCCTGATGAGCAACTGTTCAAAATTGACACTACACTTCCGTAGTTTGTGGATATTATCAATTTTCTAGCATGCAAAGTGTTGCCACCAGATTTTATAAGTGCCCAGAGGAAGAAATTCCTATTTAATTTGCGACACTATATGTGGGACGAGTCATTGCTATTCAAGAACCAGGTGATCCGGAGATATGTCCCGGAAGAAGAAATGGCGAGTATTCTATATCATTGCCATTCATCACCTTCTGGCACTAATTTTGGAGCCACGCGGATGGCCACTAAAGTGTTTCAGTCAGGTTTTTACTGGCCGACATTGTTTAGAGATGCTTATACTTTTGTGAAAACCTGATCGATGCCAACGGGTGGGAAACATTGCAAGAAGGCATGAATTACCATTGACATCTATTCTTGAATTAGAGTTGTTTGATGTGTGGGGTATAGACTTCATGGGGTCGTTTTCGCCGTCCTTCGGTCAGGAATATATTCTACTGGCGGTGGATTATGGGTCCAAGTGTGTCGAAACTGTAGCGACGCCTACCAATGATGCCAAAGTGGTTTTGAAGTTCCTTCAGAAAAATATCATGACACAGTTTGCGACACCTCGAGCCATTATTAGTGATGAAGGGACCCACATTTGTAACAAAATGTTCAATAATTTGTTGACAAAGTATAGGGTAAGGTATAAGGTGGCGCTACCATACCATCCGCAGACAAACGGCCAAGCCGAAGTGTCAAACAGGGAGATTAAGCAAGTTTTGGAGAAAACAATTCATTCTAATCGCAGAGCTTGGGCGGTGCAATTGGATGATGCGTTGTGGGCATATCGCATGGCCTTCAAGACACCGATCGGCATGTCACCGTATCGGTTGATGTTAGGTAAGGCGTGTCACATTCCAGTTGAGTTAGAGCACCGTGCCTATTGGGCGATTAAGAAATTGAACTTCGATCTAAATGTTTCAGGTGAACAACGTCTCCTCCAACTCGATAAGATGGAGGAATTCTGGAACGAAGCGTATAAAAATTCCAAACTTTACAAAGACAAGACGAAGAGGTGGAATGACAAGAAAATATTTAGGAGGGAGTTCAGCCCAAGCCAGCAAGTTCTGTTGTTCAATTCTCGGCTGATGCTCTTTCCCGAAAAATTGAAGTCCTAGTGGTCCGGCCCGTTCCGGATCAAGCATGTGCTTCCGTTAGGCTTCGTCGAATTGGAAGGCAATGACGAATGAATTTTTTGAGTCAATGGGAAGTGGATAAAGCATTACTTCAGAAATGAAGAGCGAGTTGTGGAGAGTATCCCCCTCGTTGACAACTGAGATCGAATTCGCTAAGTCCAGCTGGGGACATTAAATCAAGTGTTCTTTTTTATGTAAAACCGAGGGTACGATGTTTGCCCATCTTTTGATACTATTTATTTTTTGAAGGCCAAAATGGTCTCGGAGCGTGTTTGGAGGTGAAATGAAGAGCTTGGATACTCTAGGTAGTGTTTTGTACTTAAAAAACGTTGAAGTAGCAAATTAGAAGCAAGTAGTGTGGAGCCTTGTTGTGAAAAAATACAGAAAACGAGAAAAAGTTGCAGGGATTCCATGGCTACAGCGGTCAAATGACCGTTGCTGTGCCATAATGTCAGTAGACATTTTGGCCTTCCAAGGGTGAGGCAGCAGTATGCAAAAATGCATTCCACCGCTGTAGTAGTGATCCCACCACTGTAGTGGTGACGCCCCTGTACAGATTTAGGGGGCGTCGCTTCTTCTAAATCTCCACAACACTCCTTAAACCCCAAAATCTCTCAAAATTCCTCATCCCAAACCATTTTAAATCCAAAAATCCATCATTCCATATTCCAAATTAAAGATTTCCACCATCTTTTATCCACCAAAAATCGATTTTCAACCCCCATTTTTGAATTCTAGGGTTTGAGGAACCAAATAGGCAATTTCTCCCATTTTCAATCAATTGGACCAAATTTTTTCAACAACTAAATACTTTTGATCCTACATTTCATATATATGTTAAAATATTTGGTTGATTTGCATATACATATTAAGAATGGTTGAATTTGGATTGTTCTCTAAAATCTTGAACCCTATTTTTCGCGATTTTCTTCATCACATTGGGTCTTTGGGTTGATTTTTGGTGATAAGAAATATGGTTATGGAGAGTTTCATTATTTGATACAATATTTGATGCCACATTGTTGATATTTTGTTCAAATCGTTGTGATTGGTGTGTGTGCTTTGCGGTTACTTGGTTTTCTTGACAGTATTGATTCGTTTGGTTGTTTGCATTGTTCATTTGTGATTGGGTTTCCATGTTTTGTTATTGTGACTGATAGGGACAATGCCTAAACGAGTTGCCTCTAAACAGGCAAGGGGAGAAGGTTTTGGTTTACAAGCGGGCGGTGCCGCTTCGGACTACGACTCTGATTGTTATGTTTCAAAACAAGTCGAAGATCATTATAATCGATTCGAATGGAAGCGAGCATGCATTCGGCAATGAGGATTTGGGGAATTAGAAGATCTTCCAGAGGAGTTGTCGAATGTGATACGAAGTCAAGGTTAAGCGCAATTTTGTCAAACACCATCTCGGGGCGAGGTTGCTCTGGTCCGGGAATTTTAAACTAATATTGTTGAAGCTCAGAACAACCGGACTAGGGTCCGAACTCGTCCCATCCTCTTTAGTCCCGAGTGAATAAATGAAGGGTTCGGGTTGGTTGCGTTAGAACGATCTCAAGACCCATACAGAGATAGTGACCCAAGCATGAATATTGTAATCCGAGCCCTAACCACTAGAAATGTTGAATAGACACATACGGGGCTGGGTCTAGCCATCTTCCCATCCAAATTCTTGAATCTAATTTCAAAGATATGGCACCATTTCACATGTGCGAGCCTTCTCCCGATGTCTCACTTATTCGACGTCTCAATAGAACATGTCATGACACTAAATGCTATTCAGACAGGGAAGCCAATGAATGTGGGGTTCTTGATTTATTCATCAATTCTTCATGCTGTCTAAACGACCAAGGTCGACCTGCCTTTTCCGTCGCTTCTCACTGATCTTTTCAAGCGGGCCGGTGTTGTGATCTCTGGGGATAGCTCTTGCGCCCCCCCCCCCCCCCCCCCCCGGTCAAGCCTCTAGATCTCCCAATCATAAATCTCATATGGAAATGAGAGGATCAAGCCCCGAAGGAGCCATAAGAAGGGCTAGAGGAAAAAAAAGAAGTCAAGCCGTCTGGAGCCTCGATTCCGGAGGCTCCAGGTCACCCCACGATCACATTAGGCAGCCTGCACCAACAACTCTAGGAAATTCGACTGGACAATGTCGTTCTTCACCAAAAACAATATTAGTTCCGCAACGATCATGCTCAATACTAGAATTTCATATATCAATGTATTCGCCAGTAGGATCATGTCCAGCGGCTCTTTGGTGCTCACATTGGCTTCGATATGAGCACCTATCAGCCAATGCCGCAATTCGCGCCACACATATTGCAACCCCTGCACAATCCTTTTTGATGAAACAGTGGTGGCAATGACATTCCTCCCAATGGACGGTAGGAGGTGAGACTTTCACGTCTCACCTTCTAGGTATGTGTTCGCAACCCATTTTTATCGTCATTGTTATAAACTGCTATTGGGTTCGCTGCTCAGTCGGTGTGGACATTGCCTACTTTAAGTTTGAGGGGGATGTACATCAAGTTTTGTTTTTCTTGAGAAGGATGGAAATTTTGATGTATTGTATTGGGCTAGATATGTTTAGTTTTTGTTAAAGGATGTTTTATGTATCTTTTGTAGACATTTTGATGTATGTTGTAGACTTTATAGTTTAAGTTTTTAATTTAGTTTTTGTTTATGAATGTGTGAATGCTTAGTGTAGTGTATGTATGTTAGTGTTTAAATTTAGTGTAGATATGTTTATGTATGAAGTAGTATTTGCGTATTGAGTTGTTGAGTTCGTCTGGGCCATTACCCGAGGATGAAAATTATCCCCTAGTTGTATATTAGGGATGGTCATGGGCTTGGGGGCCCGCCCGGCCCGCCAAGCCCGCCCACTATTTTTTAGGGCTTGGGTATGTGTTTTGAGCCCGTGGGCCGGGCTTGGACTATAAAAATTAGGCCCGAGTAAAATTAGGGCCGGGCTTGGGCAAGGCCAATATTTTATAGGGCCGGCCCGGCCCGGCCCGATGATTTAAATTAATATATATATATATATATATATATATGAAATTAAATATAGACAAATTTAATTTGTGATTGTGTTTGATTTGGTTTGAATGCTGTATTTTTCTCTTTGCAGTTTTTTTTTCTGTTGGAATGTGAATGTGGCCTTTTTTGGTTGTAGAAATGCATGGTAATGAATATGTTTGTGTAGATGAATCTTGTAGCAAATGTACCAACTACAGTTTTTTTTTTTGGTTTGAATGTAATTGTGTTTGATTTGGGTTGATTTGGTTTGAAAAAAAAAAAACATTATAGGGCCGGGCCGGCCCGAGGGTTGGGCTAGGGCCCTAATTATTTTGATAGGGCCGGGCTTGGGAATAAAAACAAGGCCCGAACTTAGGGCCGGGCCGGGCTAGGGCTGGACACTTTTTTGTAATATCCTACCTAAAGCCCGGCCCGAACCCGGCCCGGCCCGGCCCATGACCAACCCTATTGTATATCGAAGTCGGGGGTATGCCCATTCATGTGTGTTCTGTGTGCTTGGAATGTCGATTAGGTAAAAATCATTTTGATCCTAAATCGCACGATCGCATAGACTCATTATATAGATATTCCAACGATTCGACGCTGATTATTCAGTAATAAATTCATGACAGATTTGAGGAATCTAGAACTTGATTGGGGGAAACTTGAGGAAAAATTCTAGGTGAGGTAGTTCAGGAGACATGATTTAGGCCTTCATTTTTTTCTCTTGAGCCTTTGAAGCTAACCTTGTAAAAATTTTATCCCTCGTTACCCTGTCAAAGCCTATAACCGTTTCAATTCTGAACACGTAACAAATACCCTGACCAATTAAAATTTTTCCAAACCTTTGTCGCTAAGCCTAAGGCACAAATTGAGTGAAATCAAGTTAGCATTTGTTTATGTTAATTGAAGTGAGCAGTTAGGTTTCGAATGAACTTTTTATTAGATCGGTATTAGTGTACTCACTTATCATTTTTCGATTGTATTCACATGCCCCTTTAATTATACAAAATTGAATAAGTTTTGGGGTGTGATTTCATTTGTCTAAAAAAAAAACTATGTGAATATAGTTTTATTTTCGTTTCTTTTGACAAGTGAATACAGAGTTTTTAAATTTTTGTTCAGGGTTGTGTTTTAAATGTTTGGGGTTACGAGAGTTAATGAGTGACAAGAGTTTGTGCCTCGGGTATTATTGAATTGTAACGATCAACTATTTTATGTTCCTGAGATACCCTTGGCCATTTTTTCAAAAACCGAACCAAGCCCTATTGATCTCTGTGAATTTTTGAACCTACATTAGTGGATAGTTGAGCCCAGTCAAGCATATGATTTTCCAAATCCTTTACGGTTTAAGTCATGAGCTTAGTTATTGAATAATCCAATCCGGTGTTAAATAGTTATATATTTGAGTTCTCACACACACACACTGGGAATGGAGCTAGACTAGTTTTTATTGACATTGAGTGTTGAAATTCTAGAACACCACGTGGTATGTTTTATTCCTGAACTTGATCTGATTAGGGGCGGTTGAAGGAAGAACAACTTGGTCTCTATGATTGAGCTTGGAACTCGCATGCATTTACTTATTTGTTAATATTTTTTCGTTTTTAGTTTAGTAGTTAGTTAATTAGTACTGTTAGTTTATTTTAGTGATAGGATGTTTTGCTCGAGGACTAGCAAAATTCTAAATTTGGGGGTATTTGATAGGTTGAAAATACCTATCTACTTTTAAGACGAATTTGATAGTTTTCGAGTGTTTTAGTAATATTTTATTGCATTTTTGTTTTATTTGATGTAAATCAGGTGTAGGAATGTAAACGTTCGATAATCAAGCAAAATGGTGGGAAAATGGATGATAAACGATGAAAAGGATCAAGATTCAATGAAGTGAACCCACCGATGCAGCGGTGAAAGTGTAGAGAGTAGAGCAGAATGCTCACCACTGCAATGGTGAAGTTAATCGACATACCCACCACTGCAGTGGTACTGCAGCGGTCACTCTGCACTGATTTTTTAGATATTTTTAGATATTTTGAGCTTATATATAAACCACTTGTTCTCCCACTTTCCCAAAAATGTTAGATATTTGATTAAGACCATATTTTGGAGAGCTTTGAAGAGGAGATTCATATTTCAGAGAAGCGAAAACACTTTCTGATCGATCTTTGGTGAAAGTGGACCACTCCACTCTAAGATTTGATCTTTCTTTCTTTGTTTCTATCTTTGTAACTTAACATTTTATTGTGAATGATGATGAATCCTTCTTGTTTTAATGTTTCTATGGCTATAATCATGGTAGGCTAGATAAATATTATCTAAGGATTGATGTAGTTCATGTAAATAAACGTTTGAATGAATATATGTTTCTTTAACTATTGTTTTTCTAAATCTGATTGTGTTTACCATTTTTCTACAATCTTGATATGCTTGTTATGATATTAGGGTTGGTTTTGAGAATATGGGGTTTGATACTTGGGAGAGATAACCCCGGATTTGGACTAGGGTTAAACACATCTCGATGATCTAAAAACCCGGGAAGGCGTTAGAAAGTGTGCAATCCATGAGGTTGGGTCAAGACTAATGTGACGAAGGGTCGTATTAATGTTGAAGGGGACTTCAGCGTTGACGCGAAGTCACATATTTGCTCACTTTACACTCGGGAGAGGTAGTAAGCGAGTTTACGATACGTAGATTGTCGGATAGGATAAACACCGTTATTGTTAACTAAATGAAGTCAAACATGTATTAAGTGAATGAAATCAATCCCTAGGTAATCCATTTAATTAGAATTAACCCAATAGTTATTAGTTTAATTTAGTTTTTAATTAATCAAACTCAAAACAATTCTTGAACTGTCTAGATAATATAAAATTAAGCCAATTGTGGTATTTAATTAAATCCAAATACGTTTCCTAGAGGACGATATCCGATCATAAGATCCACTTTACTAAAACTTGACCTCGTGCACTTGCGAGTTAAATTAAGGTGTGAAAAAGTCGCGTTCAAAGCACATAAAACATGTTAATAAACATTAACTAAATATGATTCATAGAATCACCATGCACTGTTTCTAAGACAACAAGTAACGCATCATTTAAAATAAGTCTTAGAAACAATTACTAACTTACCTATTTGGTAAGTCAGACATCTCATTCTTTAACAAATTTAATGAATTAAAACTACTAGGGGTTAGGAATACCGCTTCTATCTTTCGTGATAACTTTACTTTTTACCTCATTTGTACCAATAATTGATTTGGGTGCACGATTCTTCTTGCCCTGTCTATATCCTCTCTACCTTTGATTATTGTCATTTGATTCATTGATGATTCCTTTGCATGTATCACTTGTGGCTTCCTGGTGATATCCCATCTTGGTTTTGGTACATCTTTTCTATTTGCACGTGTCTCTTGTGGCTTCTTTGCAACTTCACATCTTGGCTTTGATAAATCTTTTCGCTTTACACGCGTCGCTTGTGGATCATTGATTACCTCATGTCTTGGCTTTAATATAACCTCTTTGTTTGTTCTTTTAGGTCCACTCCCGATATTATGTAACTCTACACCAAACATTTCAATAGCTCTCTTTGGTATCTATTTCATTTTGGATCCATTCTTGTTAGACATAGACTTACGGCTCGTTTGGTTGGACGGAATGGAATGAAGGCGGAATAGAATGGAAGAAAGAATGGAATTGTCAATGGAATCACTATTCCATTCTCTTATTTGGTTGATATGGAATCAGAGAAGGAATGAAATAGTAAAATAGAGTAAAATTACCATTATGCCCTTGTGAAATTATTATTCAATTATCTTGTTCGTTGATATGAAATGAGTGAAAGAATGGAATGAAATGTAATAAAATTCTTATTATGCCCTTTTTACAAAATTTTATTATATTTCACTATTCCATTCTTTCCTTTATTTTATTATATTTCACTATTCCATTCAATTTTAAGTTTTTGTTCTCTAATTTCTGTTTCTGTTCGCAATTTTCAGTTTTCATTTTCTAATTTTCTGTTTTTGTTCTCAATTTTCAGCTTATGTTCTAAATTTTTTGTTTCTGTTCTCAATTTTCTATTTCTGTTCTTAATTTTCAGTTTGTGTTCTCAATTTTCTGTTATCTAAATTTCTGTTTTTGTTCTCAATTTTTAGTTTATGTTCTCAATTTTCTATTTTTGTTCTTAATTTTCATTTTTTGTTCTTAATTTTTAGTTTCCGTCCTCAATTTTATATTATCTAATTTTATGTTTTTTTGTTCTCAATTTTCAGTTTATGTTCTCAATTTTCAGTTTATGTTCTCAATTTTATGTTTCTGTTCTCAATTTTTTGTTTCTATTCCCAATTTTTTGTTCTCTAATTTCTATTTATGTTCTCTAATTTTTATTTTTGTTCTTAATTTTTAATTTTTGTTCTCAATTTTCAAGGGTTTAAATACAATGGCTACTATGTAATTTAGATTGTTGATTCATTTGGGTTGGAATCTCATTCCACCCTATCTCAATTGGAATTCCATTCCACCATATTTTATTTTAATGGAATCACAAAAGTGATTTCATTAGAGAACCAAACAATAGAATAGGAATCGAGGGCGGAATGCGATTCCATTCCGCCCCCGATTCTGTCTAACCAAATATGCCGTTAGGGTTCCTGAACGGACATGATACTTTAAAATGCCCGACCCTATTACACAAATAACATCTCAATTTTGATTGATTATCATAGAAAGCACAAAATGTAAAGCATGAATCATTTCTAACAATAGCAACATTACAATCATTGGCTTGTAATGAAGAATGAGACAATGAAACGTATCCACTTCCATAGATTATTTTAAAACATTAAGAAACATTTTAGAAGCTCTCGAAACAGACTTGAGGTCGAATTTTGATTTTTCAAAGTTTTTCTTAAGTAAATCGATTTTTTATTCAAGTTTTGACCTTTGTCTAGAAATCATGTCAAAATTATTTTTTAAAACTCTATTTTCATTTTTAAGAAATCCACTTTAGAGAGCAAATTATTAATTTCAAAAATGACGTCTGAAAACTCTTTTGTACCACAATAATCATTCAAATGCACTTTAGATTTTCGAACACTTTTTCCTCCATTTTCAAAAGAATCAATTTTTCTTTTTAAACTCAAACTCTCTTTTAGTAGAAAGTAGTGTGAAAGAAAGTAATTTTTCGATGACAATATGGAAATTTTCATTATCATCATCTCCATAACCACCACTAATACCACAAGAATCATACATCACATTGGCATCAAATCTAGTTTTAGCTCGTTAGGCATAACATCCTAGCTAATCGGTCATGTGCCCACACTATGGATGATGTGACCTAAGCAAGATTAGTGTCTAAAATTGATTAATCTTGTTCATTTAGTTAACCATGAAAATAAATCGGTTAAAGGGTTGAAAATGTTGAAGTTTTAGAGTTGAAATAGTTTGAGATAAGTTTGTTCCAGTATTGATCGGTCAACCGGCCACAAGGGATCGGTCAACCGATGGGTGTAGGACAGAAAAATGTGAAATCTTTGAATCGATACGTCAACCGATCAAGGGAGATCGATTAACCATGGCCGATAATTGAACTCTTTGTATCGATCAGTGTTGAACCGGTGATCTACCCAAGAGAAGGGTGAATTGGGTAGTTATAAAAATAAATCAAATTATAACACTTGAAAATTCAAATAATTAATTTTTAACTAAATTAATTGTTATCTTTATAGCAGTGGATAAGTGTTATGTAAACTAGTTGCACACCCAAACAGCTGAAAATAAATAAAGTAAAATAATAGCACACCAAAGTTTATACTGATTCACCAAACTACTATTGTCTAATCCAGTCCTTTGAGCCCCACGGAGAGTTGTAACCACTAATCACTATGATTCCTTTAATTAAGTAGGAACCAAACCCTTACAAAATGATTCTTTTCGCAGGCTCAGAATTAACCTTTACAATTTCCCTTTTCACAAGCTAAGGAATAACCTCTATCTTTTTACCATGCTAAAGATTAACCTAATTCTATTATAGGGAAAATCACAACCTAATTCTTTTTATACCTTAGACTTAAGAATTAAACCTCACCAAATCTCTCTAAGTATCATTTTACTCGATAAGGAAGGAATCGTTACAAATTCACTCAAAATCTAATTCTATTCAGGAAGAATTTACACCTATCTCTTTTCACGGGAAAAGAGTAACCTAATCTTTTTTTACACTAGGTAAAGATCAAACCTCAATCTCTTTACCGGAAGAGATTGAAACTCAGCTACCTCTGATTAAATATTCCCAATAATATCTAATTCGCACACAACTCACTAATTACAAGAAATTGATAAGTTTTTCCCACTCGGAGTTTCTACCACCTCAGATTAATTTAAACTCAATTAATGTCCCGATAAATACTAGTGATAGAAATAAAGTGAGAATTTCAAAATCTTAATCTAAACAAATAACAGGTAGCACACAATTTAGCATGTAATCAGATTTTCACAAGAAATTATTTCAAAAATATTTTCAAGCAATTTAACTTCAGAAAAACAATTTCAAAGATCAAAATTCCAAGCAACAAATAGTAATCTCAAATATCAATAAAAATTTCAAGCTTGGAACAATCTCACCAGGATACCACTGAATGAATGAAAATTGAATTGCAATGAAACTTTAGATCGGTGACAGCAACAATTTTCACACACTTTTTCAAGAAATTTTCCTAAATATAATCTCACAATACTCTCAGTATAATTGTAGACTAAAAATTCTCAGAAAGCTCAGGAATTGAATAGCTCTTGAAAAACAATTGATTTGGATATCTTTAAATAAAAAACCTCAGGTCTATATATAAGGATTTGAAATAGGCCCTCCAACGGCTACTTTTCACATATCATGATACTTAATTGCTCTTATAGACCCTTTATATCGATATGACTCAATTCTGGTTCAATTTACTTAATTATAGCTTTTAAATCATTCAATTTAATCCCTAAAATATTTCTCAATCTCAAATAGATAGGATAGAAAGAATTAAATGTACTAATTTGATAAATATTCAAATTATATGAATCATATCTTTAGGAACATCAAAATAGAAACCTTATATCTTAAATAACATCAAATCCCTAAGATATCTCTCATATTTAAACCATAAAATGACTAGTAACGACTACTTTTTAATCAAATCTACGAAATCCTCTAAACCTGAAATAGACTCATTGGTTAACTGACTAAACACCATAAGTCGACCGATCGATTCAAGTTGTAGCCCAAGACAAAATTCCTCGCCAGTCGGTCGACCGGTATTCCACAAGTCGGTTGACCGATCAATTTAGGATGCTCCCCAGGCCATTTCTCAGCCATGGTCGGTCAACCAATCCTCCATGATCTATTGACTGATCAATTCAAAGAGTTCATGTATCGGCTATAGGTCAACTGATCCACTATGATCTGTCGACTAATCAATTCAGAGAGTTCATGTATCAGTCATAAGTCGACCGATCTCTCCTTAGTCAATTGACTGATCAATCTAGAGACCACCATTTTCCCAACTTCTCCTCATCAGTTAATTGATCCACATTAGTCGGTTGATCGATCCTTGTTTTAACTCTTTCTCCATAGTTAATTTTAACTCTAATCTTTGATGTTTTTGCCCCTTTAACCGATTTCTTTTCTCGACTAACTTAATTGACACTTATTAATCAATTTTAACCACTATTCTTTTTTAAGTAAATATTTCTTCTTCAATTTCACATTGGAGCAAATATGTTAACTAATTAGGATCCTAATAAAAATATACATAAACATAAATTCATTTTGTGTCATGTGTGATCCTAATCGGGATGTATTAAGAGTAAAAATTAACTTTAGTTGTTTTCTCCTAAATTCTTAAAAGTCTTCAGTCTCTTAATGCTCGTCTCTTTGTCAGTCTCTTTGCATCGTTAGCATCCTTAACCATTTTTTCATGATACTATCCTCAATGGAACTCTTACACTGAAACACTCAATAAACTTGTTAATTCCACCAAAAACATCAACATTTAATTGTCCATCAAAATCTTAGGATCAACAATCGCTCAACCGACCAGGGCCAAAAATTGGCCTAGAGAAGCATTCTAAATCGATCGGTCAACTGACCATCATTTGAGATTAGCTTGGCTAGTATCCTGTATTCATCGATCGACCGATGGGCAAAGGTCAATCAACCGACTGGGTTGTTTCAGATTTCGAGGATTTTCGGGATTTGATCAAAACTAGCCGTTATTTGCTTACATGATTGAGATATGTTAGGGATTTGGATATATTGAAGATATGTTACTCTTATTTGGATATCCTTATAGATATGGTACATTAAATTAAAGTGTTTCTCAATTTAGTTCATTTAATAATTCTTATTTTTACAATTTGAGATTGAGAAATAATGTGGGGACTAAATTGAATATTGTAAAGGCTATATTTAAGTCAAATATACCAGGAATGAAAGGTAATGATATACGGGGTCTATAGGTGCCTTTTAGAGGCCTATCATTTAAAACTAGCCGTTGGGGGGCTTGTTCTAATTCCTTATATACCTACGAATTTTGAATATTAGCGATCCAAATCAATCAAGAACTAAGTGTTCCTAAGCTTTCTAAGAGTTTTATTCTAATATTTTATTAAGAGATCATTTGTGAGATCTATTGTGAGAAGAGTTCTTGAGTTAAAGCACTAATTGATTTGACGTCACCGATTTGAATTGTCTAAGCGATTCAATTTTTAATCTTTTCCTGTTATACTGGTGAGATCTTTCCAAGCTTTTGTTTTTAATTGTGAATTTACACTTTCATTGTTTGCTTGGTTATAAGATTGTTATGAAATTGTTTTTGAACTTTAAAGAGCATAAAAATTATTTTAAAACGATTTTTTGTGATAATTTGATTACGTGTTTATTTTGTGCTACCCCCATCTTATATAATTAGATATTGTATTCCTCAGGTAAATTTTATTACTAGTAATTATCGGGATATTAATTGAGTTTAAATTAATTTGAGGTGGTAGAAGCTCTGAGTGAAAAAAACTTATCGATTTTTGTAATTGGTGAGTTTGTGCGGATTAGATATTGTTGGGAGTAGCTAGTCATAGGTAGCAAGGGTTTCAATCTCTTTCGGTAAAGAGATTGAGGTTTAATCTTTACCTAAGGTACAAAAAGGTTAGGTTACTTTTTTCCCTTGAAAAGAGTTAGGCATGATTCTTCCTGATTAGAATTAAAATTGTGAGTGAATTGTAACAGTTCTATCTTTACCAGTGAAATGGATACTTGGAGTGTTTTTGGTGAGGTTTGATTTTTAGCCTAAAGTATAAAGAATTAGGTTTGATCCTTAACTTGTGAAAGAATTAGGTTACTCTTGAGCTTGGAAAAAAAAATAAGGTCATTCTTGTGCCTGGGAAAAGGATTAGGCGGTGATTCCTCCTAAATAGAATTGGGTTAGTCTTTAGCTTGGAAAAAGATAAGGTTTTCCTTTGCCTGTGAAAAAAAGGAATTGTAAAGGTTGATTCTGAGCCTGTAAAAATAATCATTGTATAAAGGTTTAGTTCCTACCTATTAAAGGGATCAAGTGATTTAGTGGGTGCGAATTTCCGTAGAGCTCGGAGGACTGGATTAACCAAGAGTAACTTGGCAAACCAGGATATATTCTTGTGTGTTGCATTGATTTATATTATTTATATTTTTGTTGTTTAGGTGTGCATCTAGATTTGAACACTTATCCACTGCGTTATAAAAATAATAATCTATTTAGGATAAATTGATTATTTAATTATTTAAGTATTGAAAGATAAGAAATTTTGATATATTTTTATAACTACCCAATTTAAACCCCCTCTTGAGTAGATCACTGGGCCAACAACACGCCCCCGAGTTGGAGGTCTACTGGCCGATCTTTTACCTCGCCCCTGAACATTGCTAGGGCCAACAATTCCTACACTGGTCACAGAAGGTGTAGGAGGAGCAGCAAATTTTGGAAAAAAAACATAAATATGTGGCCTGGCTCATAACAATAAAAACATATTGGGTCCACCATAGGACATTCTCTAACGAAGTGATTCAGTGATCCGCATTGATAATATACGATTGTCTCAGCACGGTTAAATATTTGGCCTGTACCCTACCCCTGCTGACCTGAACTATGTCCAAGTACGTTCTATCATTTCTCGGGATATGATTGTCTTGGGCCTAGGCTCCTAGTTGGCTGATCGGTTATCGGGGACCGAGAAAGTTACAATCGAGAGCCAAATCCTAGAGAGATGCCACCTAGATATCTGCTAGATGGCTTGAATCTTCTTTTCTTATATTGTTCACGATTTGAGCAGCTTCCTACACATCTTTCTCTATTAATTTTGCCGTGTTCTTTAGTTCATCATAACTTTCAATTTGTCGAGCTATCAACCTTAAACGTATTTGGAAATCTAGTCCTTTTTGGAGTCATCCACATCTTGTTTTCTCAGTCTTTACCAAATCAGGAGTGAATCGGGACAAGGCATCAAATTTGATTTCAAATTGCAGAACTGACATTTTCTCCTATTTCAGTAGTATGAATTCTTCCTCCATCTCGAACTGATAGGATTCAGGAAAATATTTTTCATTTAATACTATAACAAATTGATCTCAATTGATCTCCGGGTCTGGAATTGAAATTAGCCTCTTCATTTGCTCCCACTAATGTTCGGTTTCCCCCTTTAGCTAGAAGGTGGCGAGACGAACTCGACTGTCATCAATAATACCCATCGCCTCAAATGCGTGCCCTATGCTTGTAATATCCCAAAATTTTATATTTTTAAAAATATTATTTTATATAAGTTTAATATGCTTTGGTTTTATTTTAGGGAAAAAATTTGAGAGGTCCTATTTCTTCAAAAAAAACTTTCTAGGTCCCATACTTTTTAAACTCATTCCAAAAGTACAATCATATTTATTCTTCCTAAATTACCCCTCAATAGCTACAAAAATTACAAAAATGCCATTTTGACCTTTTTTTTTTTTTGCAAAACTCCTAAAATTTATATATATAATTTCACTTATTTTCAAAATTTTCTCAATTTTTTTTTTAATAAAAAATTTCAACTAATTTTATTTTTTTTTTAAATATTTTTTTTTTATAAAATATCATAAATACTCTAATTATATTTCACTTAGTTTTATTTTAAATTTATTTTTTTTTATATTCTATGAACATTTTAAAATATAAAAAATTAAATATTAAATTCTATTTAAATTAAAAATTCCTTTAAAATATTTAAAAATCAATTAAGTAGATATCTACTTAAATATCCATTAAGTAGATATCCACTTAATTATATGTAGTAGATATCTACTTACATTATTTTTCACTTGATTTAATTTCAATTTTAATTTATTTTTTTAAATATTCTATAAACATTTTAAAATATAAAGAATTAGAGAAATCAGAAAATAAAAAATAAAAAATTCCATTGAATATTAATCTTCAATTACATTCCACTAAAAAATTACATAAATCCACCTATCTCCTAAGTGGAAATCCTAAAAAAAAAAAAAATTAAAGTGAAAATCCGCTAAAAATTAAGACGATTGACATCCGTCGTCATCGCCAATCATCACACCATCGCGCTCCCTTCATCTGTATCGATCTTCAATAAGTAGATATCCACTAAAAACAATTAATGGACTGAACTTAAAAAATAACACAAATATTTAAACAATTAGTAGATATCCAATTAACTAAAAAATAACACAAACATTTAAACATCAGTTGATATCCACTGAACTTAAAAAATAACACAAACATTTAAACAATCAAATTAAACAATCAGTAGATATCAACTGAACTAAAAAATAGCACAAGCATTTAAACAATCAGTAAATATCCATTGAACTAAAAAATAATAATATAAACATTTAAACAATCAAATTAAACAATCAGTAGATATCAACTGAACTAAAAAATAACACAAGCATTTAAACAATCAGTAGATATCCACTGAACTAAAAAAATAACACAAACATTTAAACAATCAGTAGATATCAACTTAACTAAAAATAACACAAACATTTAAACAATCAATAGATATCCACTGAACTAAAAAATAACACAAACATCTACACACAAAGGATAAAAAAGACAAATAAATCAAGAAATCATTAGAACTTAAGTTGAATCTAATTGGGCTATCCTAAATAATATCAAAATTTTAATTCAATTTCATTTATCATTTTTCACCTATCAAGCATTGGACATCTATATAATAAATCAGCTCATTTATAAAGAGGGTCGTCCGATCAAAGAACAAACACGAAAGATATTGGTAGCCGTCGGATCATTTTTAACCCGCATATAAATTGAAAATTAGGGTTTCATACGTCGTTACTCGCAGCTTCACTCTCGCGCCTCTCATTTTCAGCACTCTTCTCTCCCGAATCATTCTCAGGCCCAACTCTCTCTCTCTCTCCTAAAGCAATCTTTCTCTCATCATCCGAAGTGATTTCCATCACCGTCCACTCCTCCACTGTCGCCATTGCGCATTGCAATTATCGTCGTCAGGTAAGTCTCTCCTATTCTCTTTTTTCTCAGATCTTTTCATTCGCGCCACCCATTGCCGTCACGACACCATACCTCAGGTAGGTCTTGATCGGTCCCCTTCTTTGCTGGATCGATCCATCCGTCTCGATCGATCTCCAGCCACCGACGCCCTCCAAACGTCTCGATCGATCACCAGCCGTCGGTAGAGAAGAGGTTTCCAGTTGTCGACCTACTCAAAATGTCACCGCCGTCCACTTAGATCTGGCCAATCGAGGTCCAATTTGGCCAAATCTGGCACCATTTGAGGTCCGATTTGGCCAGTTCGGCCCCCTCTCTCTCAACAACAGCAATTGTTTATTCGTTTAGGGTTTCAGATCTCTAAAACCTACTATACTGTCACGTGAATTTGTTTATTTAACATCTAATTTTTTTTTAGATTTAGAATGCCCTAATCTAGATGTATTCATTCTGTGGCTGATTCTTTGGAGCAGTTTTTGAACCATGTATGGTGCCTGAATTTATGGTCCTGACAAAGAAGAAGTTGAGGTGAGTATTTTGCAAATCTGGTATAATCCAATGTAAACAGTAAGCATTGTTAAACAACTTTGATTCCATTTATCAACTTCTTTACAGGATTTTAATGATTTTCTTGAAGAAATGAGCTCTCATGGCGGTTGACCAAAAAGAGGTACCATATGTGTTGTTTTCCTTTTCTCCATTTGTGAACACCATTTATATTGTATCCTATTTGTGTGTGTATTTTTCATTTATATCGCTATATTCATGTGTTGCTGCATTCCCATATATAGGGATATAATTTTGTGTAATTTTTTTAATTATTTTCGTTTTTACTTCTAATTTGATTTTAATTTTTGTTGTGAAGGGTTTGATTGAAGTAAGATCACTATAATGAATTCGGTGAACATGTTTCTGTTTTCCAATTTCAGGTATATTTTTAAGGTTTTGGATATTAGTGTTAATTTTTGTTTAGTGTTTTAAAGGTTGTTTATGTCATTTGTTTAGTGTTTTTGTTTCTTATATGCTATGTTTTGTTTCTTACTTTTGTACAACACATATTCCTAATTTTTGTAATATCTCTCCCTCCATCCCTCGATTCTAAATCGTGTTTTTCTTTCATATATTTTCTAATTTTCTGTTTTTATTTTCTAATTTTGTTTATATTTTTAGGTTTTCGATTTCTCTATTCACCATCCTTGCCATTCTGACAATGAAGGTAATGAGATTTGGATATGTAGTAAGCATTTTTTACTTTTATTTTGCTTTGGTTTAACTCTTACTTAATTGTGGTCTTAAGAAAGTTGTATTGGTTGAAAGAAAATCGTATAAGCTTAAGATTAATTAATTTTCTTTTTCTATTATGAATGCTTAATCGTTTATTATCTCTCTTTATCGAGATTCATTGATTGGTATTTTGCTTGATCTTTGGGCAGATCAAAGCTTAAGACAGAAAGAGAGCTTGATTTTGGAATGATTGAGAATTGACAGTAAGTTTTTTTCATAACCCTTTTGTCCCAATCCCATAATAATGTCTTAAAATCAGATTATTTAGTCCCTCAATCATGAGTTTTAGCATGCTCGAACAACAAAACTCGATGATTTTCATGTTTTTTTTGGTTTGTTACATTCAACATATTCAGACGCTTTAGTTAATGGTTGTTAAAAATTAAGTCCCTTAATCACGAGTTAGCAAGATTAAACAATGCATAATTGATGATTTTCGTAATTTTTTTGGTTTGTTGCATTTGTTGGTTTGCAGATTATCTTTTTATAAATGGATATATATTGTGTATTTGCTTGAATTTTTGGAAAGGCATTAGTATAGTCGGGATTGAGTAGGCATTAAATTAGGGCATTGGGATTGTATTATAATTGTATTTATAATATATTTTAGATTTTTGTTTTTTTTCATTTGATTCCTCATCTATGAAACTGTGGTTTAATGCCAATTTTGACTTTGATCTTACAACTCTGTAGCTATGGAGTGCGTTGCTCAATTCCAAGGATAAATGTCGAGATTGGGGGATTTTAAATTGAGATTGAGAGCTCAACTTAGACTTTCCTTCACAATTTACTTACCGAGGTAGTGCAAGGTATGATACTTTAGTTGTTCTCTATACTTCTACGTTTAAGTTGTTGTATTTGCTCCTATATATTTTTTTTAGCTACAAAATCATTTCACGTTTTTAGCCGTAGAATCATTCTAAGATTGTTTAACAATTGATTTGCTCCTATATATATAAGCAAGTAGTTGTGTTCGCTCCTATATTTTTTTTATTTTGTTTACGTATTTTTGTTTATGTTCTAAGTTTCTTAGTGTTAAATACAATTCTAAAGAAATATGATGATAGGTGCTACAGGTTGGGGGTATTAGGAAATAATTCTATTTGTTTGTTTCAAGATTTCACAAACTACATGTTAAATCTGTCTATAAAGCCATAAATATTTTTGTGCTAATGTTTTTGTTCTTCGTTTCTATTTATGTTTGTTAATCAAGGGTTTGTGTTGATTGTTGTTTAGAAATTAAGCGTAGTTCTCTTTGTAATGGCATGAATAAAACTTTGTAATGATATCCAAGTTTTGTTGTAGATCTCAATTTTTAGGTATGTTTCATTTTTTTCCATCTATTTTCTTTGTTAATTAATTTCATTTCCATTGGATTTAGATTCTCTGCACAAATATCTCTTAAATAGTGAATTCCCATATGGTAATTTTCTTTTTCATTTATTCAAGCAGTGGCATTTGTTTGGTGTTTCTATTCCCATTTGGTTTCTGATTTCATTCGATTTTTTGCGAAATTAATCCACAAAAAGTTTGTTTTCACTTTCTATAGATAGCCGCAGTAAAGACAGAGACTTAAGATTTTCCTATTTTTGATTTGTTTGTGAATTAGTTTAAATTCTCATTTCCGCTTTTGTTTACTGGTTCTTCTATTTGTTTTTGTTGAGGTGGAGATCCAGGCATGGCATGGCCTTCGCCTCTACTTTAGACGCTTAGTCTTCATGGCATCTAATGATGCTTAAGATATACAAATTACAAAACGTTGTATCAATGTTGGCTACTTGGAGCTTGCTATGACAAAGTATTTATATGTTGCCAAGGTGATCAGTAAGCTACTAAGAAATGGTGGCATGTGCAGGATTTTTCTCAAACATTTGGGGTTGCCAAAGTGTACCATTTAAGTTTCATTGTTAGCTTGAATAGCAAAACAAATTGATATAATTATCCCAAATGATGATGTATGTTTTATGCATGTGCCTTCAGGCACGGGTTATACACTAGTCCACTAAACAATAAAACATTATTGATTTTCAGTGGATATCCACACAAAATCAGTAGATATCCACACGAATCAATCAATGGATATCTACTTACCTCTAGTTGTTGAATCAAAACACAAGCATCCAAACATAACCATGAAGATGAAAAATACATCACCCAAACGGCAACCAAAAAAAAGAAAATGAACCAATAACCGAAAAATACAACAGCCAAACAGCAACAAAACTACCCAGATCTCAATACAACAGCCAAACAGCAGCTAAAAAAAAAAAAAAAAAAAAATACCTAAAATCGGGCGGCGGTGGTGGTGAAAACTACCCAGATCTGGCCGGATCTGAGTAGATCTAATCAACAAGCAGCGACCATTGGCGAGCAGTGACGGTAGGAACGACGAGCATCAGCAAGGAGCACTAAACAGCGAGTAGCAAACGGGGGCAACGATTAACGACGACAACGAACCATTGCCACCGCCATCGACGCCATCTCCGACCATTTTAGGGTTCTGGTCTCCCTCGATTTGGCCAAATCGGAGTTTTCTCTCTCTCCATCCCTCGATTCGGTGACGCCACCATCCAACCCGTCGTCGCTCTCCGTCACGCCTCACCGTCCAGATGTCATCACGCCTCACTGTCACCACGCCTCGCCGTTGGATGAGAGAGGGCAGAGGTTGGCTAGGTTCCCGTCGGATAAAAGAGAGAGAGAGAGAGGAGGAAGGATGAGAGAGGGTAGGGTCAAATTTTATTGGGTTAAGGTTTAAAATGAAGAAGGGTATTTTTGTCATACAATTTATGTTGTAGGATTTGTGCCAAATTTTTTTTCAAAAGATGATCTAAAAAGTTATTTTTAATTGTATAGGACCTAAAAAGTTGTCCCATTTTTAAATAGGACCTTAGGAGAAAAAACCCTTTATTTTATATACTATGCAATTTATGTATAAATACACACACACACACACATACACACACACACACACACACACACACACACACATATATATATATATATAATAATAATAATAATAATTTTTGGAGAGATAAGTATAATTATTGGATTTAATGTGAATTATTATATAATTATGAGGTGTTAGTGTAATTTTAAAATAATAATAATAATAATAATAATAATAATAACAATATATGTGTAAAGGTATTTTGGGGGGGGTATAGTTGGTGCATGTGTAAAGACGTGACAAATATGTTTTTCATGGATGCTGCCAACGAAAAAGAAAAAATAATAATAAACAAATAAATAATTATTTTTGTATTATTATTATATTATAATTATATATATAGATATGTGTAAGTTTAGGGAAGGGGGTCACACGAAAACAAATAGGAGAAAAATAAACGTAAAGCAGAAAGGTAGGAGAAATATTCTGATTTAAGGTAGAATTTCTAATCCTTTCAATATATGTATTTAATCTCTCTATGTATTGTGTTATTTATATTATTATCGTTATAATTGTTATTTTTCATCACGTATTATGTGCAAATTATGTGAGAAATATGTTTATGTGTTATTTGTGGATTAATTAAATTCATGTATTAAAGGAGTTGAAATTCTATTGAGCTTTAACTCACAACCCCATAGTATTTATTGCAGGATCGATGGAAATGGAGTTATGCTAGAAATTATATTTGAATTTCTGTTTAATTTGTAATAACTATATTTTATTATTTACTATTATAAATTTTCTCAGATTTACGAGTAATAAAATATTCATTATTTTAATTTTAATATTAATTCTCTGTGGGAGAAACCATATTGCTGCCTTGAGAAATTAGGTTATTACAAAGTGGTATTAGAGCATAGGTTATACAACTACCCTGGACTTGGGGTATGGCACTTATTACTCAAAATAAGTTATTAATATTTAAAAATAATAATAATTTTAGTATAATTTATTAAATCAAATTTTTAGTACAAACTTCTGAAAACAAAATTTGTATAACACAATCAAACACAAAAAAATAAGAAATTTGATAAATTCAGAAATAATAGAAACAATGAAAACTGCAAATTTGCATAACAAAAATAAAATGGGTTTAGACACTGTACATCTTTGAATTTTAACTAAAATCTCACTTTGGTCCCTACAGTTTCAATTTGAACATATAACACCTTAACGGTTATATATTTACATTAATTTTTACTTTGAACCTAAATGATATTGCAGAAATTCAAGTGGGAGTTTTATGTAATATTTTTATACATATGTTACGAGAGTATTCAACTCGTTATGTTACGTGAATGAATATTAAACTTTTGAGACATATATATATGTGTGTGTGTGTGTGTGTGTGTGTGTTTGAAGATGTATTTATATGGTTGAGATATATTTATGTATTTTTGGGATGTATTATATGATTGAGATATATTTATGTGTTTTGGGACGTATTTATGTGGTTGAGACCTATTTATGTGATTTGAAATGTATTTATGGCGTCGGGACGTATTATGTGTTTTGGGACGTATTTATATAGTGGAGACATAATTAAGTCTTTCGAGTCGTATTTATGTGATGAAAATTAGATGTATTATTTTGTATTAAATTATTTAAAGCTTGGATTGTGTTGTGATTTTATAGAAAAATTTACGAGATTATGAAATTAAATTGGGATTTACAAAAATGATATTGTAGATATTAGAGATGATTATTTTTTGTATCACCGGACAGTTCACAAGGAATATGGGCTATCTGCGGATTACAATATTGGTTATGGGATTTAGTAGTGGACTTGAAATATCATGCCAAGTGAGAAAATTATTGAGGTCGTGGACCTGTTGAAATTGAGATAGACTCGATCCAAGTAAGACTATTATGATATTTTAAAAATATATTTGTTGGTTATATATAGACATCTATATTTGCTATATTTATCAAAGTGCATAGCAGAAGAATTTAGCAACATAAGATTCTTTGACAATTATTTATGTGTTAGGAGTTACCGACCAAAAGTGCATCATGTTGTGTTGTGTTGAATAAAGTATGGGCCACCGCAAATGCAAAAGTGCCGATATGTGTATGAATTTTGGTAAGATATGGATCGGTAGTGATTTTCGGTTATGGGACCTGGTAGTACATGAATACATCGCTACTTTCACCACAAGTGTATGGGTCACGTTTTAGTAGATTGGGAAGAGTAAGGGTTGTCGTATCCACAGGGATTGGTGTAGATAGTCGTTGAGTATCACGATTATCATAACTTAACTTTATCTAGGCGATAAAAATTATAATTTTTATAATTAATATACTAAATTAATTATCTAATTAAACTAATTAATCTAATATACCAATATAATGGTATGACGTTTATGGAAAATTATTGTCTAGGTATTAACTTTGTTCACTTAAACGTGTTCATTTCAATCTAATTTATATTAATAGCGTTCATCCTATTTGACAATCTCGGTATCAAAATCTCATTTACTACCTCTCCCAAGTGTAAAGTGAATGAATATGTGACTTCGTGTCAACACCGAAGTCCCCCTAAAGCGTCTATACGACAATTGATCACATGAGTCTTGCCTCAACGTCACGGATTCCACACTTTCTAACTCTCTCCTGGGTTATTAGATTGTTGCGTTGTGTTTAAACTCTAGTCTAAATCCGATGTTACCTCTCCCGAGTGTCAAATCCCGTATTCTCAATATATCATAACAAGCATATAAACATGGAATAATGGCAAACACAATTGGATAAACATGAACAACTATTAACAAAACATTGATTTTATATAAAAAAAAAATGTTTTCGTGAACTACATCAAGCCCTAGACAATATATATTTAGCTACATATGGTTATAGCCCTATATACAACTAGAAACAACTAAACATATTTAAACAAACAACCAATCTAAGAGAGAAAGAGAGAAACAAGGAGACTAGTCGTTATCCAAAGATTCGCAGCTAAAATCTCTCCGAGAATGCCTTCTCCTTCTTCGCATTGTGATCTTCTATTGGTCGAATGGCCTTGGAGTTCTCAAGACTCCTGAAAACGTCAACCTTTTGTTTAGGGAGAATATGGACGATATTTATTAGATTCAAAATATCTCAAAATATCCTAAAAATATCTAAAATATCTAGCACTGACCGTTGTAGCGGTAGGTTCACCGCTGCAGCAGTAGGGAGGTCGACAGGTTGATCGCTGCAGCAATGGTTTGACCGCTGCAACGGTGGAGCTCTCTACATTTTGACCGCTGTAGCGGTGGCTTGACCGTTGCAGCGATCGAGCTTCAGTAAACTCTCTATATTTTTAGCCATTTTGGATTTCTCCGTTTTGGTATTTTTCTCCATCGTTCTTCTACCGCTTTGATCATTTATGGACCGTTTTAGTCCATTTTCACCCTAAATACCTATTTGAAGACAAAATAAATAAAAATGTATTAAAACACAATAAAACACTATAAAAATAGTCGAAAACTATCAAAATTGGCTTGAAAATAAATAGATAAATTACACCTATCAAGACCTTACATAGAGAATAATTGTCCTAGAGTCGAGTATAACTAATATGACCATGTGATTCTGAATCATTATTATTTTGAACAAAATTTCGAGGACGAAATTTATTTAAAGGAGGTAAATTGTAATACTCTAAAAATTTATATTTTGATAAAATTATTTTATATGAGTTTAATATACTTCAGATTTATTTTGTATACTATGAAAATTTATAGTATAAATACATATTTGATAATTTTTTGAAAGATAAGTGTAATTATTGGATTTTATATGCATTATTATATAATTATGGGGTGTTAGTGAAATTTAATATATATATATATATATATATATATATATATATATATATATACAAAGGTATTTTGGGATTGCGTGTGTAGTTGGTGCATATGTAAAGATAACAAATGTGTCTTTCATGGATAGTGCCAACAAAAAAGGAAAAAAAAATAATAAACAAGTAGATAATTATTTTCATATTATCATTATATATATATATATATATATATATATGGGAAAAGTACGATTTAGACCCTCTAACTATTGATACGTTTCTAAGTGGTCCCTCTAAGTTTAAACATTTCATTTTAAACCCTCTACGTATCATAACGTTTCAAATTCGTCCCTCCGTCAGAGATTCTGTTAAAACTAACAGGATCTCAGGGGCAAAATGGTCTTTTCACGTTTTTTAAATTTTTTAATCATTTTAATTAATTTTTTTTTTAATTTTTTTTCTCTCTCTCTTCCTCCCCTTCCTCTCTCTCTCTCTCCCGCCACCTCCCTCTTCCTCCTTCCCTCTCCCCGCCACCTCCTTCTCCCTCTCCCTCTCCCTTTTCCTCTTCCTCCCCTTCTCCTCTCTCCCTCCCACCCCACCCCCTGTTGCAGGGGGTAGAACCACCCCCGTAACAGGGGGTGGGGTGGGAGGGAGAGAGGGGAAGGGGAGGAAGAGGGAGAGGGAGAGGAAAGTGGCGGGGAGAGGGAAGGAGGGAAAGGGAGGTGGCAAGAGAGAGAGAGGAAGGGGAGGAAGAGAGAGAAAAAAATTAATTAAAAATGATTAAAAAAACGTGAAAAGACCATTTTGCCCCTGAGATTCTGTTAGTTTTAACGAAATCTCTGACGGAGGGACGAATTTGAAACGTTATGATACGTAGAAGGTTTAAAATGAAACGTTTAAACTTAGAGGGACCACTTAGAAATGTGTCAATAGTTAGAGGGTCTAAATCGTAGTTTTCCCTATATATATATATAAACTGGGAGAGGGGAACGGGATCACACGAAAACAAGTAGGAGAAGAAGAAAAGTAAAACAGAAAAATGAGAAGAAAATAAAGAAATATGAGGAATATTCTAATTTAAAGTAAAATTTCTAATCATTTCAATATATGTATTTAATATCTTCATGTATTGTGTGGTTTATATTATTATTGTTATCATTGTTATTTTTCATCACATATTATGTGAAAATTATGTGAAAAACATATTTATGTGTTATTTGTGGATTGGTTAAATTCATGTACTAGAGGAGTTGAATTCTACTGAGCTTCATCTCACAATCCCGTAGTATTTATTACAATGTTAGTGAAAATGAAAATGCGTCAGAAATTATATTTGAATTTCTATCTAATTTGTAATAACTGTATTTTATTATTTAATATTGTAAATTATCTCGGATTTATGAGTAATATTCGTTATTTTAATTTTAGTAGTAATTCTCTATAGGAGAAACCGTGTGGCAGCCCTAGGAAACCAGGCATTACAATGCTCCTCAACCAATTCTCAGCATCAGCAGGACCTAGAGTTCCCGTAAAAGTTGGGGAGTCTAACTCTTTGAATTGTTTCAAGGGTACAGTCTAAGGATTGACTGTCTCGGTTTGGTCCCTCCAGCATTCCATCATATATTCCTATTGCTCAATCAGTTGCGCAGCAACCTATAATATTCGTTTGATAGCATCCAATCATTTATGTGCCCTACTCCTTTTTCTTTGGGGTCTAGAATTTTTACTATTTTCATTTCCATGATCCATACTCAAGATCTGAAATGAAATTTAATAAATTAAAAGACCAATAATGCAACAAACAGTGCAATAACTACCACTCACGTGTTGAATCAACTTATCAACCCCCTATCTTATGATCCACTACTAAAGAAACAACCTAACAAGTCTATAAAACCTATTACCTAGGCTCTGATACAAAAAATTATCACAATCCACCGCGGGCACTAATGCTCGAGGCTAAGACTTGACCTCGACTTGAGGTTACTCAACTAACCACAAATATACACTACTATCAATTGTTATAGATTTTCAAAATATTTACCAACTCAAAATTCACCGGTTATACACAATCGGCTATTTGGTAACAAAACTACAAAAAAGTTCAAACCACTTTCTCCTAATAGCTATTCTGACATCCTCCCAAATAAAATCCACTATATCCTCTGACTCTAATTAGCGTCAGTGGTGAATCTGTCTCTAACTGGAGTACTTGAGACAAAATATTTTATCGGTGTATTGTCTTCATAATATAAAAAAAAAAAAAAATATGGATCAATTACATTTGTCAGAATCCATTTTCTAAAACAGAATATAACTGCATTGAACAGTAATGAAATTCATAAATATCATCACCATATAGCAACAAAATATAAATTAACCAATCAAACCATTTTTATATAATAAAATACCAAAAATGTATTTTTCTACTAGCCATAGGATCATTTCACGTCACGATCATGAGCTATAACGGTACTGTAACCTGTACAACTGTACAATCTAAGATTGTCATCAGTGTCAAGGCCATTCAATATCTCTAATGGTAGGACCCAACACGTGGTATAAACCACCATACCATGATGATAATCATCATCGTCAACAACAACAGCAACAACCTGCAAGACTTACCTTCTTGTCCGGTTACAACACAATGTCTTACAAGACAATGCCTCATGTTAGGACCAATAACATCCCACAGGACATACCTCCCTGTCGGGATCACACTATGGCATATATGTATAATAATAAAACTATTTTTCACATTTAACCATTTACTTTATCCATTTAACATTATAAAATAATAAATTTTAATAAACCTTTTCTTTTCAAATTTTTATACATAATTGTAATTGGGTAATTTATATGGAAGACAATACACTTACCTTGATAATTGTATTGCTATTAGGCTATCGTTGGAATATTGTTGTAGTCGGTATCGCTTATGACCCTAGTAACGACAGGGTCTAAAATAAAATTTTAACTAAATAAATCTAATATGCAGTGCAATGCGTGAAATGCATAACACTAAAATGAAAATTTTCCATTCCCAAATTTTTATAATTTTATAAAATTATTAATTGTCCAATTTCTTAAGTCAATATTAATTATACAAAAAAATATTATGACAAGAATTACAAAACCAAATTAATAATTTAATCTAAAAAAAAAATATTAATCGATTGTTACCAATATTTATTATTCAATGAAATAATAAAAATTATCATTTTAATAAAAATTTATAATTTTTACAATAAATTAAATTTTCTTTCACCATTTAAATATTTTTGTTTAAAATTTATAACTCGAATATGTGTGTGTGTGTGTGTGTATGTGTGTTGTATTTATACACACATATACATCTTGACTTTAAAAACAACAAAAGAATAAGTGAATTAAAAAGTTACTTGGAAGAAGAAGATGGCACTTGAGAGAAAGAGTGTAGAGAGAGTGAGAGTAATAAGAGAAAAAGTAAATAGATATAGTATAATAAAAAAGTAAAAATTAGATGATTTATAGTAAAAAGTAAATAGTCATCAAACCATTTAATATAAAATTTATGGCAAGGACAATAGTTATACGTTTCCTTAGCCAATCCACAACTTAAGACCCTTGTATATTCATTAGCATATAAAGAACAAAACAGAATATTAATAGCTTGAAAATTAATAGATAGTTTCTATTTATTAGAGAAGCTCAATTGTTCATTCTTCTTAATTACTCCATTCTCCTTAGGAATGAATAAACCATCTTCAATGACTAGCCACACATCATAAATTGTGGCTGAATAAAAGCAATTATTCTGTCCTTTGAAAATGAATAGTTATCACCTACAAACAAAGATGGACGGTGCATAGACTATCCCTTACCTAGATTACTTATGGGGTGCATCATGTGATCTTTCTTAGCTAGAATTTTAAATTAAACGAACTAAACCAGTTCTGATACCAATTGTTAGCCCAAAGAGATACCCAAGAGGGGGTATGAATTGGGTAGTTATAAAAATTTAACAATTAAACACTTAAACACAAATAATTAATTTTTCTAAATCAATTATTATCTTGATACGCAACGGATATATGTTTAATACTAAGTGCACACCCAAATACAATATAAATAATAAATCAATGTAGCACAAAAGAATTAATCTTGATTCAGTCAAACTAATCTTGCCTCCGTCTAGTCCTTCGAGTTTTACGGAGATTCTCAATTCACTAACCCCTTGATTCCTTTACTAAGTATGAACCAAACTCTTATAACTCATAATTCTTTTACTGGCAAAGAATTAACCTTTATAATTTACTTGCTTCATAGGTCAAGGATGAACCCTACCTTTTTACTAGGTTAAAGATAAACTTAACACTTTCTCACTTATCCTTTTCAGATGAAAGGTTGAACCTTTACAAATCACTCAAAAAACAATTCAATTGCAGGATGAATCAAAACCAAATTCTTTTAAGGAAAAAAAATAACCTAACCCTTTTACCAGGATAAAGATCAAATCCTAATTTTTTTCACAGGAAGAAGATTGAAACCTAGCTATCCTGACTAAACATCATCCCAAACGTGTCTAATTCACTCAAACTCACAACTACAAAAAATAAAAGTTTTTTTTCCACAATGAGATTCTACTACCTCAATACAAATATACCCGATTAATGTTCCAAATAATTACAACGTGATAGATATAATGTGAGTTAATTAAAATATGATTAATAAATAAAGTAGGTAACACAAATTTAGCACGTAATTAAATAAACACGCAAAAATCGTTTAAAAAACAAATCAGGATTTTAAATTCAAAATGATTTTTCTAACAATCCTATACCATGCAATTAAGATAAATAAACTTTAAATCGAATTAATAAATCTTGGATAGAACTCACAGAGAAAACACCGAAGGCCATGACAATATAGCAAGTAGAACTCAAATCGGTAATGCCAAACAATAAGCGTTTTAGATTAAAAACTTATAACTAATCACTCTTGGAAATCTCTGAAAAAATTTTACTCTTATAGAAGCTCAAACTGATGTTCTTGATATCTCTAATTCAATTCCTACAGGTCTCTATTAATAGACCAATAACTAGCCCTCCAACGACTAGTTTTTAAAAGATATGCCATAAAACGATACTCTAAGACCCCATCTATTATAACCTTTTATTATAGGTATGTTCCACATAAAAATATATTTCAAATCTTACTTTTAAGTCGTTAAAACTATTCTCGATTTAAAACCAAAAAAATAGGAAGTATTAAATCATTTAAATTAAGAAAATCTCAAAATATATGGACCATATCAATATGGATTACTAAATAGCTTATTTATATTCGAAATACATTCAAATCCCCCAAATCCCTCTCTTGAAATCATAAAAAAAAAAAAAAACAGTTGTTTACTAAGAGACCAAATTAGCCACATCCCTAACTGAAGCAGCCGGTTGATTGACCTGCTCCATTCGGTTAACTGACTGTGTTGGACTTCCAATTTAGTCGCTGGCACAACACCAGTCAGTTAACCGACCCTGCTAAGGCAATTGACCTATTGGATCAGTGTGTTTCGAATTTTCACTATTTTATCAACTGACTCATTCAGTTGACCCCCTCTTTATTTGGTCAATCGATTGGATCAGTATACTTACTTCCTTACCCATTTCAGCTACTGTTTCAAAGGGTCGAACGATTGTTTTTCTCAATTGACCTACTAGATTAGTAGGACTCCGTTTTAACTCCTAAAACTCACTATTTTAATTAGTCAACCGATTGTTTTTCTCAGTTGACTGAATTGACTTGAAAACACAACTTTTTATACTTTAAAATACAATTTTCAATTAGGTCAATTATCAAAATTATTTCACATAAGGAGCACATTCAATAACTTATTTTAGGATTTTAAACTTATCACTTCTTATCATGACACAATAGAATTAACTCATTTTAAGTGTCATGCATGATCCTAATTCAGGTTGCATTAAAAGCATATAAGTAAAGAGTTGTTTTCACATATTTTTCTTCAACGTCATTAAAACTGACATGTTCGTCATGTCCATCTTGCACCTTTATGTTTCTTTCATCACATTTTCTTTTTAATCAAATGCATGAAACTATAAATATGAAACACTCAATAAAATCATTAGTTCTACAAAAAACTTCAATACTTAATTATTCATAAAAACCTTAGATTCAACAATTGGTCTGAAGCACACATCTCCAATGTCAATGATTTTTGTCAAACCATCATTTCCCATCTTCACTATCCTAAAGTCACTGGTGGTGTAAGAAGTGAAGAAATCTTCTCGAGATGTTGTATGAATAAAGGCACCACTATCAATGACCCAATTGGTCTCATGACATGCTAGATTAATAACATCATCCTCATAAACAATGAGGAAGTTTTTAGAAGTAGTAGTGGCGGCAACCTGATCATCCTCATTTCCTTTATTGTTCTTTTTCTCATACCATTTCTCCTTGTTCTCTTTCTTCAATTTTCTACAGTATTTCTTGATGCGCCTTGTTAAGCCACAATGATGTCACTCTACATTAGTGAACTTGTTGGACTTGCTTTTGCCTTGATATCTATTCTTTGGACCTCAGTTCTTACTCCTCCCCCTATTTTATGTAACCAAGATGTCTGACTCTGAAGATGAACCATGTGATAGTTATGCTTCTATTGTTAGAAATGATTTATGTTTTACATTTTGTACTTTCTATGATAAATCAGATTTGAGATGTTATTATTGGAATAGGGTTGGGCATTTTAAAGTATCATGTCCGTTTCGGAACTCTAAGTTTATGTCTAACAAGGACGGATCCAAAATGAAATGGATACCAAAGAAAATTGTTGAAATGTCTTGTGCAGAATTACAAAATGTCGGAAGTGGACCTGAAGGAACAGTTAAAGAGTTTATATCAAAGCCAAATTCACAAGCGATGTGTGCGAAGCGAAAAGATGCACCAAAAACACGAGGTGAAGTTGTAAAGAAATCACAAAAGATATGTGCTAGGAGAAAAGTTGTACTAAAGGCAAGATGGGGTAGCACAAGAAAACCACAAGTGATCCGTGCAAAGGGTATCTTCAATAAATCAAATGGAAAATATCAAAGAAAGAGAGGATACGAACAATCCAAGAAGAATTGCGCACCCAAATCAATTATGAGCTCACCACATGAGGTAAAAAGTGATCTATGCAAAGGGAATCTTCAATAAATCAAATGGAAAATATCAAAGGAATAGCGGATACGAACAATCCAAGAAGAATTGCGCACTCAAATCAATTATGAGTTCAAATGAGGTAAAAAGTAAAGTCACCCCAAAAGATAGAAAAGGTACTTCTAACCTTCTGCATTTTAAATTTATTAAATTTGTTAAAGAGGGAGAGTCTCGACTTGCCAAATAGGTAAGTTGTGATGATTTCTAAGACCTATTTTCAATGATGTGTTTACTTGTTGTCTTAGAAATATTATTTGGTGATTATGATAATCACATTTAGTTAAGGGTTTATATGCTTATATTGAGTAGTGATCATATGTTTATTTTAAAGCATGTTTTGTGATTTTAAAGATTAATCGAGTGTTTGTGATCTCACTAAATAATGTTAATTATTTGTTACATATGCAATTTAGTAAGATTATTTGTATAATGTGCTCTTATTCATGAATACATCTTTTATACAAATAAGTTGGATTGAGCTGAGTCTTTATGCTTCTTAATGCATGATAATATGTTCTTATGTTGCATGTCTACTGATTTATAAACGATTATTATTATTCTAAAAGAGAAACGAGATTTTATGAGAGAAATATACACTTATTCGTAATTATACATGTACTAGATTTAAGATTGATGAAATGCTTGAGAAATGCTTCCTATTTTAGTGTGTTAAAGAACATATGTTTTGTTTCTATAAAAGGAAGACATTGTTTTGATATCATGAGTAAGGCATGTGAACTTAACTGATAATTATATGATTGCATACTACATTGTTGAAAATTTTTTATTACTTCAAATTTATTCTCCTAAGCATGAATTGACTTGTTTACAATTACATATGGGGAAAAGTGTTTATAAGAGGGGTAATATTATGTCATGCTTATATTGAAAGACAAGTTTTGTTGAAAAATCAAAAGAGTTAATATGCTTGTGAAAAAATTAATATCATGCTATATTGTTGAAATGTTATAATTATTCATTTATGCATGAATATTATTCATTTACAATTTGATAAAGGAAGATTGCATGCTTATAAAGATGTTTTTGGTGTGGATCTTGTTGGATTGAGTAGACTTAATATTTATCTATAAAAATGATCCACATAGTTTTGATGTTTTGTGCTTAAAAGTACTTTATTCAAATGAGTTTTAATTTTTAAAGTTGATCCAATATGCTTCTTTTATATGAATGCTTAGAGTGAATTATCTATATGTTCTTTCCTCCCTAAATTTTATTTTTAAAGATAACAAATGGGGAGAATTTGTTGATGTTTTATTAAGGAGGAGTTTTAGATGATATTTTATTAATGGGAAAAATTAGTTGATGTGTGATTAAGGGGGAGTTTTATTAATGAGTTTATTGTGCTTTATTGATTATATTTTATAATATCTTCATTATTATGCTTAAATGAGTTAAATAACCCATCCTCATATTCAAGAGAGTGTGGTTATATTTTTATTTTAAAGAAAATATCAAAGTTATTTGTCATCATCAAAAAGAGGGAGATTGTTGATCCTAAGATTTTGATGAACAATTAAGTTTTGATATTTTAGTGGAACTAATATTTTAATTAAGTGTTTCAGTGATTTAAAGTTCCAGTGATGAAGATGACAAATTAAATTAATGCTAAATGATGAAATTGAAGATATTGAAGATTTAAGAGTTTGAAGAAATTAGGAAAAATAACCCAAGTAAATTTCAACTCTTAATATCCTAATTAGGAACACACAGATTACACAAAAAGTTTTTTTTATTACTTATGTGTGTTTTGATTAAGTGAAATTATTTGCTCTAATATGTGATTTGAAAAGAAATATTTATAAATGGTTAAAATGGAATTTGAGAAAGTTAGTGGAGCTTATTGAGAAAAGAAATTAGTTAAAGGGGCAAAATCGTAAAAGAAAATGTGTTAAAAGCAAGATCAGAGAATAGATGCAGAAGGTAGCAGTCGACTGAGGAGTCGACCGAAGAAAGAAGCTGAAACATCCTGAATTGATAAGTTGACTGACAGGTCGACCGGCCAATGATGGCTGAACTCTCTGAATCGAAGAGTCGACTGACAAGTCGACTGGTGAAAGATAAATAAACTCTCTGAATCGAAGAGTCGACCTAGCAGTCGACCGATGAACTGCATAGGCTACTCCCTGAATCATTCAGTCTACTGGGCAGTCAACTGAGTATTCTGTTTCAGGATATTATTTGATCCGAAATCATATCTAAAAGTAGCCGTTTTTTGTTAGGATTTGAGAGAGATTTAAGAGATTTGGTGATATTTAAGATATGGTTCATCTATTGTTTAATTCCTATAGATTTGGTACTTGGAATTAAAATGTTTTTCAAATTGGTCCTTTTAATACTTCATATCTTTTGGAATTAAGTTTGAAAATTCTTTTGAGGGACTATATTGAATATTTTGAAAGCTATTATTAAGTGAATTATACCTTAAATGAAAAGTATCAATATATGGGGTCTATTGATGATTTTAAAATACATATCTTATGGAAACTAACCGTTATAGGGCTTATTTCATATACCTATAAAAAAAAAACCTGCGGATTTCATAATGAAATAACACCATATTAAGAACTATTTCGTTCATAAGCTTTTATAAGAGTCATCATTTTGATATTTATTTTGAGGGATCATATTGTGATATCAATTATTGAGGTGTTCTTGAGTTAAAGCGCTGATTGTGTAAGCGTCATCGATTTGAGCTATCCAACATTTCAATCTATTATTCTTCGATGTTATCTCGGTGAGATCTTTCCAATTATATTCTTTTATTGCATTATTTGTTTATTATTTGGAAATTAATCTTAGAAATTGTTTATGATTTTTGAAGAAAATATTTTTACAAACAATTTCTTAAATCTGATTATGTGCTCCAATTTGCTACCCATATTTTGTTAAAATTAGATTTTTGTATCTCACATATTTCTATCACTAGTTGAGATATTAATTGAGTTATTATTTATCTGGGGTGGTAGAAATTCTAAATGAGATTTACTTCTTATCAATTTGTGTATTGGTGAGTTGTGATTAATTGAATATCATTAGGGATATTTAATCAAGAATAGCAGAGTTTCAGTCTCTTCCTGTAAAGAGATTGAGGTATTAATTCTTCCTGAATAAAATTAGTATGAGTGATTTGTAAAGGTTCTATCCTTACTTGGGAAAAGGATACTTGGAATGTTTTGAGAGGTTTTGATTCCTGAGCCTAAGGTATAAAAAGAGTTAGGTTAATCTTTAACCTGTAAAAAGATAGATTATTCTTGAGCATGTAAAAAGTAAAGGTTATTCTTGAACCTTGGAAAACGAAATTGTAAAGGTTGATTCTGAGCTTGTAAAAGAATTGGTGTGTGAGTTTGGTTCGTACCTTTAAAGAGATCTTGAAAATTAGTGGGTGTGAATCTCCGTGGTACTTAGAGGACTAGACTAGCTAAGAGTAGTTTGGTAAACCAGGATATATCTTTGTGTGTTGCATTATTAATTTGTTTATTTTTGCTATTTGGGTGTGCACTTAGATTGATTATATTATTCCGATGTGTTATAAAGATAATAATTAATTTAGGCTTAAAATTAATTATTTGATTTATTCAAATTTTATTCTGATATATTTTTAATTACCCAATTCACCCCCCTCTTGGGTATTCTACTGGGCCAACAAAATCAACCTATGATTCGATATAAATGTCGGGTCAGTGTTTTCACTTTCAGGTTTAGCCTCCGAGCATTAGATAATGACTTTTAATTTTTTCACATTATAATTATCTTTTTATTTAATTTACATCGTTACACCGTCTGTTTAAAAATTACAATACAAAATATGTCGTTATAAAAAAACTATATGTTGTTGCTACATCTAAATTTGTATTTTAAAAAAAGTAAAAAAAAAATTGAAAAACAAAAGAATGTATTAATTTTCTTTTCTTTCTTTACTTTGCAAGCATTTATCTTTTGCATTCATTTTCTTTGCCTTATGCTATATTTTTTTTTTATTAAAGAATTGTCCATGATAAAAATAAAAAATAAAAAAAAATGTGGTCGTTAGTAGGATATTCTCGATTTTTGAGTAATTTTTAATTTTAATTTTTTTTAAAAAAAAAAAAGGCTTAAGACCTTTCGGTAAAGTAAGAGAATGTTTTTCATATCATTGTTCTTCATTTCTCAACATGTGTGAAATTTGAAGACAGTAGGTTTAGGAAGACGCTTACCTTAATTGGATCCTAAGTTAGGTTAAATTTATATATATATATATATATATATATATATAAGTTCTTCTCTTCCTTTCTCATCGTATTTCATCAATTTCATACTTTCCCAAATTTAGCTCCTAAAAATGAAAATCTTTAAAAATCATGTTGTAATAAATAAACACTTTTTTCTTTTCAAACGTATAGTTTTTTCAAAAAATAATTTTTTTTGTTCTTTCCTAAAAAAAGATCTACATGAATCATTTGAAAATAAAATATCATTTCTAAAAAAGAGTTCCATTTTTTAATATATATATATATATATATATATATATGAGAATTTTCATTTTTTTAAAAAAAATAAAATAAAAAATAAAAGTCTTCAAATATTGTCTTAAAAATAATAAAAGGGAAGATCTTAAAAAAATATTAAGAGAGAGAGAGAGAGAGAGTTTTCAAATCGTTTAAAGAGCATATTTCCAAAATATATATATATATATATATATACAAAAAATAGTATAAGGGGTTCAGGACTTTTCAGCCACTTCGTGTAGAACATAAAGCCGAGGTTAAGATTGCTAATTCCGACTCTTAATAGCCGGAGTTAGCAACTTGGGCTTATGAGGGAGTGGTAAATATGTTTAAAAAAGATATTTTTTGAAATTATTTTTTTTATAATATATATATTTATGTAAATAAGTCATTATTTAAATAGTAGTGTGATGTTCATAAATGTGATTATTATTAAATTGACTCTTTTTATTTTGGTTCGAAATATTATGAACATTCATATTAGTTTACAGAAGTGTGAACTATCCACACTGATAACCATATTAAATATGTTTCATTTGTAAGATTTTTGTTCGTAATTTTGTGAGCATTTATAGTAGTTTAATTAGTTAACTCGAAGTAAACTATGATAAGCGGACGTGAATGTTCACATAAACAATATGAACATTTACAACAGTTCAGTCAGTCACCGTTAACATATATTAAATGTTTTAAAATGGTAAAATAAAAATGTGAACGTTCATATGTTATATTTATAGAATGACATTTAATGTAAATCAAGAAAAAATGATAGTAAAAAAAGGGGATTGTTTTCTAAAAAATCTCTAGGGACTAAAAATTTAATGAAAGTAGTGGAATGTCCTTTTTTTTTTTCTTTCTTTCCTTTTTTTTTTTTAGATTTTATATCTTTATAGGATTAAATAATAAATTTTTCTATTTTTATTTATGGTGAAAGAAATAACATATTTTTTTCATTTTTATTTCGTTAGAAAAAAAAAATAAAAAGAAGGAAAATAATATACTTTAATCTAATTTATTATTTTACTTTTATATATTGCAAAAATAAATTAAACATTCTACTATCATGGAAATCAAAAATTTTATTATTAAAAGTATAATTATAATTTTGTTTTTCTCTCGAACAACTTTCTCATTTTTTTTCATTTTCTTTTCAAATTAGCAGGAAAAAATGTGCTTAGAAATTTTTTTGTTTTCTTTGCAATTTTTTTGATCCTCCTATTTTTTAATTCATATCAAACAATTTTTTTTTTTGGTTTTTTTTTCATCTTTTTTTTTATATATACATTTTTTCACCCAAACAAATGACTAGAAATTTTAGGGTGTTCTTTTCTTTTTATTATTTCTTCTCTTCTTTATTATGTACAGGAAATGGTATGTAGAACAATACCGATTTATTTTTTAAAAAAAAAACACAAAAAAACTCGAAAATCTATTTTCGATCATATGTATTATCTTTTTCATTATTATATCATTTTAAATAACATTATCTTACCTTGATATTTTTTAATATCTTATTTATATACAGGATTTTAATGAAAAATACATTGCATCAAGTTGATTATCAAATACTTAAATAATCAATAATAGATTTTTATTTGGAAAAAAAAAAATCTTATTAACTTCATTTGTTTCCTTGAATATCACATAATTTTAAGATTACATTGTATTGTTTTTTTAGTGTATTTTTATTAATAATATTTTTTTTATGTTTTTCAAATAAATACCGTGCACTTTTTAATTATTTTTAATGATGTGCAAATTTTTCATTGAATTATATTTTAATTTTATTTTATTTTTAAAAATAATATTTAAATAATTTCTTATTTTTCCAAACAAATTCTTATTTTTTTCTCTTCATCTCCCTTTTCACTATATTTTCAGTTGCAATTTTTTATCCTCCTTATTCTTTTTTTAATTTTCACATGACATTAACTAGATTGAATTTAGAGTTAATGTTTGCTCGATTTAAAATTTATGTTTACTGAATTTAAAATTTACATTGATAGCATAGTTAACAAAAATATTAGTTAGAATTAAAAATAAGTTAAAAATATGATCAGGACTAAAAGAATCACTCTAGGATAAAAATAAATAAATAAATAATTTGTGATTCAATTTAAGTATGAACCAATTGATTCCAACGTTTGGAAATTAATCAAACAATCCTGATAAATACATTTTTCAAACCGCCTAGTTTCAACTTTAAAAAACGTGAAAATTACATGACAAGCTTGCCCTCGTGAGATTCACGTGATTGAAATTTTTCATATTTAATGGTTTCACAACATAATCATTTTATTAAAATTGAAATAACTATTGTTGTACATATTTTTTTAACAATCTAATTATATATTCGAATTTATCTAAATAAGATTTTCAAAATGATATCACAATCATTATTTTTTTCATTAATTTCAAATCTGTAAATTCAAATTACATTCACCATGATACTTTTAAAATTTTCAGTTTTACATTTGTACCACATTTAACATAGTCTTATACATTATCAAAACACTGTTACATTCAACATCCAAATCATCTTTATCAATAAGTCATATTATATTCAACATGTTTATATAATTTGTACTATTATCAATATAAATTGATATTATTTTTATTGAATTTAATTTTATATTCAACACCCACAAAACACACAGATTATAGTGATGTTATATATAACATTAACATCAGAGTTAATGTTATGCATAACATTTACATGCATACTAATTCAGAAATAAAAATAAAAAAATTAATATCTTATTTTAAAGATCATCATTTATACATCATTATACTGTAAAATTTAGATAGACATTTTATAATTTAAATTTTTCATTTTATCATATTACTTACAACTTTTTTAACATTTGTATCAAAGTTATTGAATAGGATAAATTACCTTTACTCCCCCCACTTTGCGTGTTTATCATTGTACCCACCTCCACATCAAAAAGCTACATTTTACTTTTTTACTTGAATCTACTTTTAAACAACCAACTAACTTTTCTTTTAAATTAATGAAATATGCTTAAAAATGAATGAAAAAAATTATTTATATCTATTTTTAAGCATATTTTGTTAATTTAAACAGAAAAAAAAAATTAATTTCTCACTTTATTCAACTGTAAAAGTAATTTGAAATGGAGAGAGAAAAATGATAATTAGGCAAAGTAGATGAGGCAATTTATCCTATTGAATATTTATACTTTTGACTTGGATAGCGCACGGGTTAGCAATTAGCACTAATCAAACCCAAATGTAGTTTTTCCTAAATAAAAAAACGAAATCAAATTCCTCCAGGATTCAATTTCATTTCCAATCCCTCCCACCGAAAGTCACATAAGAATAAAGTCAAAGAAAGTGCCAAACAATGTTTAGTATTTTTTATTTTTTTTAAAATTGGACAACAAAAAGATTTACATCAAAATCCATATATAACAATTTACTGTCCTCCAAATAAAAAAACAATTCTCTAGGAAAAAGAATAAGGAAAAAAACAAAAAAAGGCAAAACAACGACGACACTACCAAGAAAGACATCTCATTTGCACTCCAAAAATTGTGACCATTATGGATGATCATAATACTCAAAATATACCTCAGGCAAAAAAGAATGGAAGTAAAAGAATCCCCAATATCCCAAGCAAATAAAAACCACTAACCAAAATCAGAAATTTCAAAAAGAAATGTGACGGAACTGCAATTGGTTACCTTCTAAAAAAAGAACTGCACAATGTATATCGTTGGAGCTAACCTGATCTCTTTCTTCTTCCTCCTCTACCTTTTAGGCATCCAATTTCGGTTTGGGAATGTACTTTATCTTAACAATATTTTTAGCATTTGTTCTAAACTTGGGTTTGTTAGGGTTCCTGGTGGTGGGGCCCACTTCGACCAGCCGATTCTCGGCATTCCCGAGGATGCTGCGCTCCTCCAAATCCGATGCTTCTTCTCTAACCGGGCAGTAATTGTTCTGGGTGCTAGCTTCGGGTTCAGAGGATAGGACCAATTTTATATGGTCGCCCAATACTGCCTCCTTCCATCCTGAAATAAAAATTCATCAGAATAAATTGTTTGAAATTCTAAGTTAACAACAATGAATTCAAAAGAGAAGATGAAAATTGAAACAAGAGATTGAGGTGACATTTGTTTAGTATTTCTTTCTGTAATGTTCCTAGACTTAGAAACTTCTAGAACAAATTAATGGGATCGGAACAGAACAGAATTGTCCTGGGATTTCTACTTCTTTTTCAAGTTTTCTGGGAACAGACACTAAACAAATGCCACATGTTCCCAGGCTTCTGTTTTCTCCCACAAAAGGGGAACCAAAACAGAAATGCGGACATAAAACAAAAGAAAAAGTGGCTTTTGTTATGTTCTTAGATTTTTAAAATAAATTTTTGGGAACAAAACTGATTTGTTCCTGGATTTCTATCTCTGTTCCAAAGTTTTCCAGAAATAGAAACGCCAAATAGGATGAATGAGTAAGGCATACGCTGAATGAGAAACCCCTTTGCAGAACTTCTGGAAAAGAGAATGGGCCCGGGCTGCACATTATGGTGGTCTCTGCAAGCCCTATCGCCATTCTCCAACGAATCACACTCTTCTGATTCTTGATTCCCGCTCTGAACCGGCTGTAAGCCTATTGTCTGGTGCCGACTCACGGGCCTCCATAGCTTGCCAGGTGCTTTATTTGGGCCAGTCTGAACCGAATCAATCTTTGTCATCTTCTTCTGAACATCGTTCTTCATGTGCATTAAATTCTCCAACGGCACAGATATAGAACCAATCACCAATTCACAGCTATTTAAACCTGTTTGATTTGCTTTGTCCCCTTCGGTTTCTGGTTTGGGCTTCCGGGTCCAAACTTTATTCAGTCTGGGCTTTGGAACGGGCTCGAGTTGATTCTGACTTTCATGAAAGCCGTTTCGTCCAGCCCGGCCCGATTTTGAGGCCTTCCATCGGGCAATAAATGAATGACGATGAACATTCGCCTCAACATGATGAGGGGTTATTGAATCTGGATTTTCATTAGGTTTATTGTCTTCTTTGTTTGAAATTTGTTCGGGTTCAAGATTGGAGAGATGGGGATCGTGATGTGTTGAAATTTCAACAGATAGATCCAAAGATATGGATGTTTCTGCCGAGGGAGGGCTTTCTAATGGATCAAGAGTTATGACTGAGACCGAGTTTTCTCCATTTGATTGATCTTTTGCCTTCTGTTCCTTCTGCCTAAGCTTCTTTTGTCTCTTCCTCTCCAACAGCTGAGCTTGTCTGTTATAAATCCATAATGAAATTTAAATTTATAAAAAAAAAAAAAAAAAAAAAGAAAAACTAAAACCCCTCCATTATTACGCCTTGTAAGAGACATGTTTCATTTTAGTAAAATTGCACGAATGGTCAAACAGTTGGTTTTAAAAATAAAAGCAGCAACGTACTTTTTTTGAGCAGCCTCTTCCTCCTCCACAAGCAACTTCTGGCATCTCAAAGCTTCAGCGTCTTTGTTAGCTAGCCATGCTTTCACCTGAACACGAGATGAATATTATTTCAATACCATTTGATTGGGAGGAAGATGGAACATCATTACGTTTTCTGTGGAACACAAAAATATCAACATTAAAGGACTGTTTGATAGTCATTTTAAATACTTTTTATAATTAAAAAAGAAATTAATTTGACATAATACTTGCAAGTAAAAGTGAAAAATGGAAGTGAGTTTGACAATGTTGAGAGGTTATCTTAGTGTTATCCTTATAAAAGATATCTTATTCCAAAAATAATTCACAGATGAATGAGAAAAATTGGGTTGAGATATCCTAACTTATTGATCCCTTTACAATATAAAAATAGAAGACAAAAACGGGAAAGAAAAAAACTATTTGCTACTTCTCAAAAAAAGGAACTTTAATCAAGTGTTTATGTTTTTTTTAAAGTTTCCAAACCAACGCCACTTGGGTTCTCAGGTACTTTTTTGCTTAAAAAACAAAAATAGGCATTACCAAACGGTGGCCAAGTGAACATGTCGACATCTCTGCCATTGCTACCCAACCACAAGAATAAAAATGATACCCATTTGCAAGTCGTCCAAGTAACGTGTAGGACAGTAAACGTGCAAATACCAGACCATATTTAAGACACAAAAGCAGGCATATAATTTCTTCACAAGTTCCGAGAAGTGGGAGGGGGTTAAAGGAAACACTTGATTCTTCAATGGTACCCAAAAGGTGGAGAAAGATAAAATGAAGTGAATACCAGTTTCTGTTCAATAAGGAAACTCATGCAAGCAACTAAGTTCTTCATCTCAAGGCCAATTTTCCCAGCTTCCCCATCAAATACATACTTTTGCATTGATTCAGCTGTGCCAGCACACAGGAATGTCCTCTCACTGGCATCGTCTAGGATACTAAACAATTTCTGAGATGAAAGTGGATACCCGGAAGGTCTAGCTTGGATGATATCCTGCAAATAACATGTTCTCATTATATCCACAGAAGAAAAAGGGTAATCAACAGATACATAAAATAAAAAATAAAAAATAAAAAATAAAAAAAAGGCATGGATTTTGGGCAAAGGTTTAACAGGAAGGAAGGTTAAGAAGCCTCCCTTACCAAGAGCATGGAGCCAGCCTTCACATATTCTTGTGGAAGAGCACAAAAACCTGGTTTATGGATAGATGATGCCAATACCCTTATTACAGAAGACCCGGGAACATTCTAAAAGAATTTGTCCATCAGAAACCATTAGTCAGAAAATAAGGAAAAAACAATGAAGTATTAAAGCAAAGAATATCAGAATTATAAGAATTGTTTTCATGATTGTTTAGCGAAAGAATGTGCACAAGCATAGACACAAGTGAGAGATGAAACCTTCAGTGATTACAAACAATTTAAAATTAGAGATAGCAAGATATCTGTCCATACAAAATAAACCATAAGAACAACCTAATGCGTATGAGAACTGAATGAGAAGTGGAACAGCTAACCTTGAATAATATTTAGCTGGAAAATCTAGTAAAACTGACCGTTTAAGCCTCTAAAGCAACGTTGGTCAAATCATGCATGCAAAAAAGGGGAAAAAATAGAAACAAAAAAGATATTTATCTGGAAAACATTTCAAAAACTGTTGTTTTGAAAAGTTGCTAGAGGTTGACATATTCCCGAAGTAAAAGTTGAATACAAATTCAAGAACACAACCCATTTTTTCTTCTTTTATTTGTTAATTTTTCACTTGTACACAAACAAATGTCGAGTACAAATTTCATTTCTGGAGGGTAAGCCTCGGTGCAATGCCAAAGTTTACTCCTTTATGAGTTGCAGGTCAAAAGAATATCTCTAATCTCTGTGCATGCAGTTGTAGAGGTATGGTTGTGTACATCTAACCCTCCCTAGACCCCCACTTCTACGAGAGCTTTCGTAAACTAGGCCGCCCTTTTATCCCTTAATTTTTTTAATTTTTATTTTATTTTATTTCTCTCCGCTTTCTCAATATTCTCTGCCGCTGCCCATGGCGATCATTCCTTCCCATCCTGTCCCTACCCATGGTGATCATTCCTTCCCATCTTGCCCCAATCTAAGCTAAGGGATGTTCCTCCCTCCCTCATGGAAGTGAGGAATGTTGAGGAATGCAAGTCAAGGAATATGATGCATAAGTGATCCTAAACGGTCCCCCGCGGCTGCAACTCTCTTTTATGCCAATCTAGGAACTAATTGATAATTTCCTTATATTATATTAATGAGGATACCATATATAATTTCTAAGTTTTTTCATATAGAAGTGTGTTGGATAAAATAATTGTATGTCCTTTATGGATGAATTTAGGTCTTGAACCTACTATTTACATAAAACTAGAAGGGTAGTGATAGGATGTAGGAAATGGTTTTTTTTTTTTTTTTTTTTCTTTTTTTTGAAATAGATTTTGCTATAAGAATGGTGTAGACATGGTATATAGCTAGTTTGTCTATGAAGTCCTGTGATCTGAATGACAATAATTGAACATTTCCAGTCTTAACTACAGATAACAGTTTTACACAACATTTATTGGTGGAGACAAACACATTGAAATCAATCAAAAGAAAACAGTAAGTAAACTACAACATGATGTATAATTCTAATTTTTGAGGTATTTCAGAGAAAAAAGGGAAACATTAGTCCAAGACGAGTACCTCTAAAGTCACATCCTTGAATGATAATATTTCCTCAGCTTCATCTGCAGAGAGCTACATACAGAAAAAAAAAAAAAAAAAAAAAAAAAAAAAAAAAAGAGTAAATTAATAGCATGCAACTAGTGGAAGAGTTTAGAGAACATCTAAGATAGTTGTTACCTCGTCCCAAAATGCTCCCAACAAATCCCTATTTTTATGAGATTCCTACACCATGTAAAGTAGCATTAGAGAGAAGAAGGAAGTAACTATAGGGATTAGAGAAAATAGGTTCAATCAGGGGGCAAGGATATTGCCCATTACGTGGGCAAGGACTAATATGCTCACTCTTTAAAATATCTAACTAAAAGAACCAATTAACATGAAACATAATCAATGAAAAATAGTCTGCAAGGATAAAAATTAAAGTCACAGCTGTAAAACCTTATCAACATTTAAAGATCGTCGGTGCACACGTATGTGCCTCCGGTAGTTGATGGGTGAACAAAATTCCCTGGAACACTTGTCACACTTTTGCATCTGGACCTTTGGAGGAGTCAGCAAGGGCCAACCAGGAAGATCTGCAGAATGAAGAGGAGAAAAATTAAATTATTTGGTCTCAACAGCTGCAACAACAACACCCATGTCTGCATACAACATCCGACACATTTAGGTTAAATATTAGCACAACGGCCACCATCACCCAAGTACATTATTCAATTTATTTTTTTAAGGTGATAAGTTGGCTATGTTCAAGGGAAGCCCCATTCTTCTCTGTTTTTTCATTCTAACTAACAGCTATTATAATATTTGCCATACCTGGCTGATCTAAGGATTGAAGAAGTTGGATCCACTGCACCGGGCTATCCCCGGTCCTTGAGAAAGAAAGAAAAGGTTCTTTTCCTGTTGCCTGTCTGATAAGAGTGTCAACGGAATAATTCCCCTCCAATTTCATCGCATCCGGAGTATTATTGGTCTTGAGTTTTACAACTGGCATCTAGGTTTCAATCAACAGTAGCTTGTAAAACACTGCAGCAGCAGAAACGTAGAAAATAGAAGCAAATAACAATGTTTCACTGTCAGAGACATGAATTCACAAATTGACCCTGAGATTTAAATAAAAGATGGAAATGAATATACTCGCAACAAAAGGGCAGTAGTGCTAGCCCACATATAGTCACAAACTCCATAGAACCCTCCACCCCTAAACAAAAATACATTAACCCAAACCCCCCCAAATACAGAACATCCATATTCATAAGACAATTTCTTCTTCGATTCCCAAAAAATAAAAAAAATCTTCACCATGCATGATAAATTCATCTAAAGGAATAAAAGTCAGTCCAACACCAGGACAATTCTTACTACCATTCCAAGAATCACCTTCTATTTAAGAAGCAAGTTTTTTTGCTAGGTTTAAGCAGCGAGATATGGAGGACAAAGAAGAACCACATAAGTTATAGAGCGCACAGAGACACTGCCTGACATTTGGAATGTGGCGTGCCTTGTCCACTGTGAGCACGATCATGCAAAATAGCCGTTTCTATTACATTTTGAGGCTATCTAGGGGAAGTACAACACAATAGTATAGTAGATAATTCATAAAATGCCAATGGTAAGAACTTGTGTATAGCACCTTTACATAAATTTCAGTACTCAGAATTGGCAATGCTGAACAAACTCATATCAACCAAAGATCAGATCCAGTAAACACAAGTATAGTTACATGTACAGATACGATAGATTATACATACAAAGTGTTTCGCGATTACGCATACAGAGCGCTCAACAACATAGTAAAAATGGAGATTCGATTACAAATTTAATAAACCTAACAAATCATTATACACTTATCAAGCTATGATTCAATGAACTTAAAAATTACAACGAAATGGAAAAGCACGAAACGATACATTGAATACAAGCTGTAAAACATCAAATCAATATAAATAATCATGCATTTAGAACAATCTTGCAAGTTTAATATCAGATCAAAATGGAACACTGAATCTGGAAGAGAGAGAGAGAGAGAGAGAGGAGCCCCATCTCTAGGGTTCCTGGTCGGTTGAATAAAGGAAAAAGAGATAGTTCATATACCTATAGCAAGGAGGACTTGAACGATCGCCGGCGATCGGAGGTATATTCAGTGATTCCGAAAAGCTTAGAGAACTCTGTGGCCAACTTATGTATATGGCATATAAATAGCAGCCCGCGATACGACTGAGCTACGAAAGCAGTCGGCGGAAGGTTTTCCGATGTCGTTTGATCTTTTTTTCTGTTTTCCTATTATTACTGTTCATTTTCATTACTTTTAAATAGGGGTAAATGTAATTTTAATCCTTCAAGTTCGAAATGATTGTCTAATTGATCCATGTGCTTTAATTTCTTCAGATTAAACCCTAATATTTCCAAAACCTAAGGGATCATCAATAGAAAATGGATGGAGTGAAGTGACGTGCAATGCTCATCACCGGGCAAGGAGTCTTCGTCAACCCTCTGCTTCTTGATTGTTATTTGGCGGATGGTGCTTCGGGGAGTTTTATCTTGGTCACGAAGCATTCTTTGGCCACCTTCTGGCTTCTACGCACATCTCCCACACAGTTCTTTGTGGGGAACTTCAGCTTGCGGTGGTATGTCGAGGTGCCGACTCTTAAAGCGTTGAAGCAGAGTCTCCCGATGATGGCATTATATGCCGACAAACAGTCCACCAACCGTACGTCAACGGTGGTATGCCTCTGTTCCTTGCCTACTGTGATCTATAGCATGATCCAATCGAGGGGCTTCATAGTTTCTCTGCCGAATCTGACCAAAAGGGTCATCATCGACTTTAGTTATTCTCGGTTGATTCTCATTCTGTTGAATATGATCAAGTAGAGGATCTCTACTGAGCTACCATTGTCGATCAGTACGCGTCCCATGTTATATTTGGTAATCCATAAGTTGACCACTAGAGCATCGTCGTGGGGTGTGCGCACACCCTAAGGAAATCTTTGTCGGTGAAAGCAATAACCTCCTCTACGATGGGCGATTTCTTAGAGACCTCGAACACGTATTCTTCAGATGGGCGCTTTCCGTGTCAGGCATGAGTTTTATGTTCAGCTAGGAAGGTTACTCTATAGGCGAATCCACCATGGATTGTGTGGATGTTGTCTCGAACCTCTGGTCTTCCTCGTTCCTCGTCAGGGCATTGCTCCTCCTCCAGTAGTAAACTTCTTGAGATAGCCTCTTCGAATCATATGCTCAATTTGGTTCTTCATCTCGAAACAACTGTAGGTGGGAGTGTCTAAGATGTTATTAGAAGTTACACCACTTGTCAGCTTGGTAGTTCTTCCTGTGGGCCTTAAGTGGTTGAGGCCATTTGAGCAGCTTCTTATCATCAATATGCAACAGGACGGTGGTTGTTAATAGGTGTAAAATACTTACGTATTTCCAAATCGGTTTTGTTAGTTTTCGAGTACGTTTATAGTTATTTTTATGTGTTTTAATTAGTTTTCATACTTTTTGTATAAATCAGGGGTGTGGGGCATAAAGATAGGAAACTGGAGCGAAAATGATAAGATCGAACCAAAGCGAGTCGAAGTTACGGTGGATAAACAAGCTCGGAGGCTAAAATATAAAATAGGCCCACCGCCTAGGCATCCAGACCATCACCTAGGCGGTGAAGAAGCTGAGAAAAGAGCAAAATATTACTGACGGACCACCGCCTAGGCGAAGATCCTTCGCCTAGGCGGAAATCCAGCAGAAAACAAAGATGGGCTACTGACAGCCGATCGCCTAGGCGGAGAAATCCACCGCCTAGGCTAAAATCCAACAGAATGTTCTTCCACGTCCATCGCCTAGGCGATCAGTCGAATCAACCTAACTTTGCCTAGGCAAAGAATCCATCGCCTAGGTGGAAATCCCCTGCACAGTCTTGAGATATTTTTAGATATTTTTACGATATTTTGGCTATAAATACCCCATTTCCTTCCCCTTCTTTGGTCTCTCTCTTGCTCTCTTGGTTTTTTGAGCACCTTAGGCTATATTTAAGCCTAGGTTTAGGAGTTTTAGAGGTGGAGCTCACATCCCGAAGTGGAGAAGACGACGAATCGATTGTTGAGCATTCTTAGCGGTTTATCTTAGGACGAGACTAAGTTCTTTGATTGTTTTTTCTTATTTCTTTATCTTAGGATCATGTGAGAATGTTTAGCTCGATTTATATGTTTATGTGGCTATGTCCACGAGTTAAATATGGATTGTAGTAGGGATTAACGGTATATTTATAAATATGTTTGTTTGGATGATTTTGGTGTTGCGTTTATGTTTGTTCTTCGTAGTTTGATTGTGTTTATCGTATTGTTTGTTTATTATGTTTAGTTTGATAAATGGAGAATACGGGGTTTTGACAAACCCCGGATTCGGATTAGGGTAAACAAACGTCACGATAACCCAATCGGGGTTTGAATCGTGGACAATCGATGATGTTGGGGCAAGACTCATGCGACCTAGGGTTGTTAAGACGTTGAGGGGGACTTTTTTGTTGGCTCGAAATTGCGTTATATCCCTCGTCTTACACTCGGGAGAGGTGGCGAGGGAGTTTTAGAATGGAGATTGTCGATAGGGTAAATACAACATGACGATCCAATAACCTGAGAAGGAGTTGGATTGTGTGCAATCAATGACGCTGGGCGAGACTCACGTGACCTAAGGTCGTTAAGACGTTGAGGGGGACTTCTTCGTTGACTCAAAGTCATGTATTCTCCCGTCTTACACTTGAAAGAGGTGGCGGTGGAGTTTACGTATCGAGGTTTTCAAATAGGTCGAACACCGTAAACGTAAGTAAATCGAGATCGAACACGTATTTGTAAATACGTTAATCCCTAGGCAATTCTTGATCCTAAAACATATTAGCATATTAGTGTAGTTAATTTAGGTTATATTAGTATTAGTTTAATTAATTAAATACATTTATTTTTGCCTAGATAAAGTTAGGTCACGACAAACGTGGTATTCGATAGTAACGACACCAATCCCTGTGGATACAATAACCCGATCTTAACGATCACACTATACTAAACTTAGATCTCACATACTTGCGAGTGTAAGTAGCGGCGTATTTTACACGCTACCAAGTTTTTGGCACCGTTGTCGAGGATTGTTTTGATGTTATTGTCGGAGAAATGTGGTAACGGCCGGAGACTTAAGTTTTATATAGGAGAAGCAAGTGTATCGTATTCTAGTCCCGTCAACACACCAAGTTTTTGGCGCCGTTGCCGGGGATTGGTCATTAGGCGAATTCAGTTCTTGGTGATCGCTACTAAGTTTTTGGTAACAATTGTCAGGCATTGATTTGTTGTTATTATCGATATTGTGTGTAAATGACTTAATTTTACTTTATGCAATTTTTTTTGTATATAATTTTTATTTGTAGTTTTGTTTTTGTTTCCCATGCAAGGTACTTGGTGATGTTAGATCGATGGGTATTGATGCATCCATTTTGACGGGATTCCAAATCGTTTTATGTTGCTTGTCCAAGCACATAAGCTGGTGAGGCGTTTCGTTGAAAGATTGAGCCATTCAAAGCAAAATCTCGCCAGTCTTGAGGGCATTCTAAAAATGTCGAGTTGAGGACATTAAACCATGCGCTTTTTGGGAGGCAACCAAGGGTCAAATAAGTTAAATCCATCATATCCGACTTGAATCGGAGGCAAGATCCTCTCGCCTCCCAGGTAAGTGTTTTAAACACCCTTCGTCAGCATGTTTTAATTCCATATGTTGAAGAATGATGATTGAGTTCACTGAGGACACTGTCCACTTTGAGTTTGGCGGTGATGTGTAGTATGTAGTATTATTAGTTTATGTGTTTTTTTTTTTTCGTATTACATGTGTGTTTAGGTTAGAATGTGTTTATGTTTTTGTGTTGTTGTTTTCATGTTGAGTTTTGCGTTCATCTGGGCTGTCACCCGATGATGAAAATTACCCCTGGTTGTTTTTGAAGCCAAGGGTAATACCCATACATGTGTGATTTTGTGTGCTTGACTATGCTTTTTGGTAAAAATTATTGTAGATCCTAATTTGCATGGGCACATAGACTCAATGTATAGTTATTCAATTGATTTGAGGATGATTATCGATTAACCAAATTCATGACACATTAAGGATTCTAGAATTTGACTGAGGGGAAGCTTGAGGCGAAATCCTACGCGAGGTAGTTCAAGAGACGTGATTTAGGCATTCGTTTTGTCACTTAAGCCTTTTTAAACCTACCCTGATACATGTTTATCCCTCGTTACCCTGTCGAAGTCTAAATGCAAATTCAATTCAGAACACATAAACTAATACCATGGCCAGTAGATCTTTTTTCCAAACCTAAATCGCTGAATCTAAAGGTACATTTGAGTGAATCAAGTTAGTCATTGCAAAGGCTTCTTGATGTGAGCGGTTGGGTTTAGGGTGAACTTCTAATTACTTCGATATTTGAGTACTCACTTGTCGTTTTTCATTTGTATTTCACACCCTCCTTCAATTGTAACATTCAAATAAGTTTGGGGGTGTGTTCATTGAAAAACATGAAAAAAAAATAAAAAAAATAAAATGTAAATACGATTTTTATTTCCGTTCTTTTGACAAGTGAGTACGTCAGTCTTAAATGCATGTTCGAGATTGTTTCCAATCTTTCTATGGGGGTTCGAGAGTGAATGTGCCAAGCATTGAGCCTTGGGTAACGTTAAGTTAACAACGTTAACCCGTTTTCTATTCCAAATTACCCTTGGCCAAATATACCAAAACCGAACCAAGTCCTAATGATCTTCATGAACTACTAAACCTACATTAGTAGAGAGTGGACCCCAATCAAGCCTATGGAAATCCTAATTCTTTACGGTCTAAGTCATAAATTTCATTGGGGGATAATCCAATCCAATCGTTCTATAGTTATATTATTGAGTCTCGCACTAACACGTTTACAGGATCTAGAATAGCATTCACCATTATTGCATGTCGAAATCCTAGAACATTACATGTTGTGTGTTACCGCTTGAACTCGAAATAATTAGCGGTTGTTGAGGAAAAAATAAATAGGCCGTTAGAAGAAGTCAAAACTCGCATGTTGTTATGTTTAGATTGTTTGTAGGTTGTTTGTTATTTAATTCAGTTTGTTCTTTTTTTTTTTCATTTTAGTGTGTGTGTTTAGCTTGAGGACTAGCCAAATTCCAAGTTTGGGGGTATCAAGGCATTGAGAGGCATGAAGTTATTGTAGCACCGAGAGGATCTGTTTTCCCCTACCTTCAGTCTATTAAGCCCTTCTCCACTCTGCCCCGCTTCTTATTCGATTGAGAGTCATTTCATCTAGGTTTGTAACTGCTGGGCTCGTTAGCTTTTCTCTTTCTACTGGTGCCCTCCTTTTCTTGGGCTTGGGCATTGCAGACGTCTTCCGTAGTGATGAATTCGATGGAGAGGGCAAAAGCTGCAACTAGGGTTTTTGGAGGGGCACAGGCCATTTCATACAGAAATGGGCTCGATTGTAACCCGATCATGAGGGCAGTAATGCCCACTCTGTCATTCAGATCCTCAATTTGCTTCGAATCGTGGCGAAACCTCTCGATGTAAGCTTTTTTCTTTCAACTTCTCTCTATTAGATTGACATAAGGTGCGATGAGTTTTTGGCCCGTCTCTTACTGCTAGCAAATTTGTAGGCAAAAACAAGGCTAAAATATTCAAAAGAGTTAAAGCTACCTAGATTCAGGGTATTGTACCACTTGCACGCGGCCCTAGCCAAAGTGACCTGGAAAGCTTGGCACTTTGTTGAGTCCGACACTCCTTGGAAGTTCGTGCTTGCATGATAGGCATTGAGGTGATCTACAAGGTTGAAATCTCCCTAGTACGTCCCAATGTGGGATGCATCTTGAAGTTGGACAAGATAGGCTCCTGCAATACATGAAAAGTGAAAGGTGAAGCATTTTTCTTCACCATCTCATAGACGCTCGGCTCCTTCCTCCCAATCTGTCCTAGCTTTTCGTGGATGGCTCTAACCTGCTCCCACAGGTCGTCGTCAATTCAAAGACTAGGCTAACACCATTGGGGCCTTGAACAAGTCATTGAGAAAACTTTCTGCGAACACGACAGGGTTTGTCGGGATGTCTCGTGAGTTCCGCCTACAGTGTGGGTGTGCCATGATTCGTCCCTTCATGGTGGAGCCCTTCGGGTTTTGTCACTCGATTCTTCCAAGGATGCTCATGGACCTATCCAAGAATGAAATTTAGGGGTCTGGTTCGACCTTGGGGGTTCAATGTCATGCCTACAATTTCTGGCTTGTTGTTGTGATTCATCTCATTCCGCTTGGATCCTTTCCAACTTCTATCAGAGGTCTCACTACGTAGGGAAACATTCTTCCTCTTGATTTTGTTCTCGTCAAGCCTTTCGTCCTTGACAAGTGGTGGGTCGCGTCTCGTCAACGGGTGGCGCCATCTCTTGTAATGCCGACAGAGGCAAAGGGGGTTGTCTAAGGCACGTCTGCTTGACGTGGTTTTGAAAGCTCTAGGTGAGATTCCGGACTTTGATCACTCAAATGTAATACTCTATTTAGACACAAAATATCGTATTATAGTGTACTTAAGTACAAGTGTCGAACCACAGGGATTTGCTTGTAATTGTCAATTTCTATTATTGTTTTTCTCTTTAAAATGAAATAAGATTTGTGTTTTTTTTTTTTTTTTTTTTAATTTGAATTTTCAAGTACATGAAAATAAATCTTAGATCTAATTAATGAAAGTAAGAAATCGGCTTAGGAATTATGGATCCGTTTTTTGCACTTATGTTGTTTTCATATTTTTCTTTTTAATTCGGATTTATATAAACGAGTGTTCTTAACTACAAGTCATAACTACTCAGACAAACTGAATTAATTATTCTCCAACATGATTTATTTTTGGTATTTAATTCACACACTATACTAATCTATGGTGAATTAAAATCTAAGCATAAATCATCCGAAGTAATAATCAATGCCCAAAATATACAATTGTCTAACTTTTAGATTTAGATCATAGGTACAAAATCTAATGTTCTGGTAGTAATCGGATCTAAACCCAAATTTCTACAAGAACATTTTGACGATAAATCCAATTACAATAATACAATTTCAAGAACAATATTTATATTAGACAATAGTTCATACAATATCTATAATTAAATAAGAAAAATACACTGTTACATAAATTTGAAATACCTCACCACAATTATAACCCCGTTGGATGAAGTTAGCTGCTCATTGATACGTGAAATGGTGTTTTCTCGGATGAAATTCTTGAAACCGCCATTTTCCTTTTTATATATTGAAATCAAGTTTTTGCTTTAAGAATTATGAAAATAGTGCACAAATAAATGGAAAATTCAAAGCCAAAATTGGCTATAAATTTTATTTGAAATCAAGATAATCCTTCCCCTTTACACAATCAATTCCTCCTTTTATCTGAGAATTGTAGGGAAACAAATCACAAATATCTTTAACAACTTCTTGGGAATGAGAAAAACAAGTTGGGCTGCAATTGGTTAAAAGAAGCTACAAAAACATGTTCATTGTTAGTTGAAATTATGCACAAAAGCCAAGGCAAGCTGAGCTAGAGCCTCAGGTTTGGCAGCTCAATGGCTTTGGAAGCCGCCCAGGCTACTTCGGATTAGGTGAAAGCCAGATTCAAGCCAAGAAACTACTCGGCTAAGGGCGGAAGCTGAGCAACTATTCGACTTGCTCGACTTTCGAAACCGAGCTGGCTTCAAAGGAGCCACGCAATGCATAGCTCTGATGAACCAGATTCCTGCTTCAAGATTGCGTGGCTCCGATAAGCCATATTCGACGGTTTTTATTCAGATCATCGTGGTTTGCTCGTTTTTTGTCCGTTTTCTCCAAATTAAAGCTGTTTTGTTGCATTTTTAAAAACCTACCAAAAAAATAAATAAATTAATTTATATTACTTTAATCTAATCGTACGATTAACAAAATTAAGTTTACTGATAATAGATCGCATAAAATGCAGTGTGATCACACTCTCAAACCTAAATTTTGCTAGTCCTCGAGCAAAACTAAATATAAAAATTAAAACAAAATCAACTTCAATAGGGAACACGATTGCATTTAGCATATGTAACAAGCTTTTAAACCCCTAGGTCACTCTTAGTGGACGAGTATAGTCTTGTGAGGGTTTACAGTGATGCTACCTACAAATATCCCAAGTTCCTTATTATGAATTTAATTCCTCACAAAATATTTATCAGTCATGTGCAATGCTAACATATCAAGTTGAGATCATACAAGAGTTACCAAAATAGTCATTGATCTCATAGCATATGATTCCTAACAATATTCATTTTTTTACCCACAACATACATGCAACTTTCATTTATAATGAATTTAGTACAAGTAGCTAGTAAACTGGTTTTAAACAATCAAACAATCTTTTTTTTCCTGAAATAAAAATACGTATATATTTTTTATTTTTTATATGCATATTAAAAAAAACAATTCTCTTTAAATAAGTGATATGTGCAATGTTAACTCCACTGAGCTTTCTAAGGTGTCCGTGTAGTGAGAGTTGGACCAATGATCCGAATCCAGTTGGCTCGTGACATTAGGTATTAAGGCACTCTCTAGACTTAATAACTTGAACAACTTAGGTTTTGAAGTTAATGAGCCACTTATCGTCTTAACAAATTGCTTTTCCCTTTTGACACGAACACTCTGGTAGCGAATTATTTCATTGCTATGATACCGTAAGTGTACGAGTTAAGTTTTAATAGAATAGGAAAAGTAGGGTTGTCTTATCCACAAGGATTGATTTAGATTGTTGTTAAATACCGTGATTGTCGTAACCGAACTTTTTTTAGGTGTCCAAATTTTGGGTTTTTAAACTAAAATAACTAAAACAAATATAAATACAATAAAAAAATAAAATATGGATTTGCTATGCACAAATGTTCTAAGGGCTTGATTTCATCTCATTATTCTAATGTTATCTTATTAAGTAATTATTAGCTAATTTCGTTCATTCAATAATCAAGGTCCTTGTGCTATTGCTCTCTCACTATCTCTCCCAAGTATCAAGTGAGAGAATGTGTAATCACTTCAATGCCGATATACCTATCTCATATTAAGGTGAAAACATTTGTTATACCCGACTTTATAGATTACACAAGCTCTAAATATTTCTCGATTTATTAACACTTACGTTGTGTTTAACCTAAGTCCGAACTCGAGATTACTTCTCCCGAGTGTCAAATCCCAAGTTCTCAATTTACCCAAAATATCATGTGGGGGCATATTTTGGAAGCATTAAAGAGGCAAACACAATTGAATGGAAAACCTAACTGGTAAATCTAGAACCTGATCACCTCCCGATTTCACAAAATCTTAAATTTCCAACTAGATTACTTAGGTGTTGATTTCCTCCCGGACTCACAACAACCTAAATTATGCAATCCCCATTCCGGTTACGAATTTAATCTCTCCCGAGTGTAAAATTCATAACTTAAAGTTGTCTAACTCATTGGCCACATGAATCAAACACATTAGGCCTAAGATAAACATAAAATGGAATTAAATATAACAATTAACAAAATAATATAACACGATCAAGTCCTAGATCTAGATTACGAACACAACATAAAACAATCAAAAATTATTTTTTTCAATAAATTGTTAATGTAAACATGTTCAACACAATATTACAAATACAAAATTAAATCAAGATTAGGGAGAAGAAAAAAATCTTATAGTGGGTTTGAACTTCAAATCTTCAACTCCAAGCTTGGATTTGTGCCTCCAATGGTGTTTTTCTCTCTAATTCTGCCTCAAGTCGCCATACCATGGGGTGTTTTCCTCCCAAATCTAGCCCCAAAATCCGTCACCTATATTTTCTCTCTAAAAATCGCTTCTTTTCATGCCTCATTTGTTCTCCCCTACAAAATGAGCCCTAATTGCTCATTTAACGCATCAGATCAGACCGAGCGCATTGCAACGTGTATTTTAGCACACTACAGTACACTATGGCTAAACACACTGACCGTTGCGAGTTGCAATGCTCAAAATCGTGCTGCAGTGGGCTCAATTTCACACTGCAGCACGCGTTGGATAGTGCCTGCACCCTCTTCATATTTTGGTCATATCTTTCTCATCCGAATTCTGATTAAGCTAATTTAAAAAGGTATGGAAAGATAAGACATAGATATATGACTTTCATGTTTTACGTTTATCCAAAATTGGATTTCATAATAGTCAAAATTGGCCTTGGAGTTACAGCACATGCACGCATTTTGCACATTTTCTCCCATTTATTTGTAATCCTACAAAACACAACAAAAACACATTAAACTAATAAAAATGCTTCAAAAAATACAAATATTTGAACCTAAAAGTACTTGATTTGTTGGTAAATAAATCAGTCATCAAATACCCCCAAACTCAAACGCTTGCTTATCCTCAAGCAAAAATAAAATAAAATAAAATAAAATAAATCAAGAACAAAAAGGTTAATGATAAAAATGTGAGTTTCGTATTGAATCAATAACCGTGCAAGAATCTTTGCAAACAAAAGATGGTCCAAGCTCAAATGAACTATACACATTAAGATTATCTAGAATTTCAACTTTAAATATCAATTTCAATCCACTCAAGACTCTAGATGCGTCAGTACGTTCACAATCACTCTCACCCAACCAAACGAGCCTCAATTTTTATTTTTATTTTTGTGCTAAGACGACATTGATCAATCTCTAGATTAAGAATGCAAGACAACCATAAGCCCATTTTTCGTGTCACTCTCTACTAATTGTATAGGTACATATGTCATTGGAGATCAAAAGGATTTTGCAGGTTATACTGTATGACTAGGATAAAAGGTAGATGAAAATGTGTTGTGTTTAGGCTCAAATCACCCTAGGCATGTATCACAACTCATGGGTTTTGCACGATTTCTAAGAAAACGTTTCACCGACTCCCCCTTTCATCAAATATCTTTTTTCAATTAATCCCATAATGTATTATTTACAAAACATACCAAAACAACAATTTATATATATATATATATATGTGTGTGTGTGTGTGTGTGTGTGTGTGTGAGAACCATACCCCTAAACTCTAACTTAACATTGTCCCCAATGTTGCAGGGAAAAACGAAGGGGACATATGATACTCACTATTATACTACAACGATTTTTTTATTTAATTTTTTTTTTATTAAAGATAACTCATATACAAAATGAAACACACAACCCAACCCCCCAACGACTTTTCAAACATTGCCCATGCTAGACCTTACGCTCAATGATCCATGCAAACATGCCAATTAGTGATGGGTTTAGGAAGTGGAAGGCTAAGTAGTGGGTTAGTTGCACAAATGTGGGTAATGAAAGAATTAGACAATGAGGCTCAACGAGGGGTAAACAATTTTCTTAGGGTTAGCTTCAAAGGCCCAACCGATCCAAAACGAATGCCTAAATCATATCTCTAAAAACATATAACCTAGTATTTTGCCTCGAGTTTCAATCAAATGAATTCTAGTATTCACGAGATGTCAAAACCTACCTAAAGCATATAAATGTTCTCCGAGTACCCAAAAGGCCAAGTGATTGTGATTCATGGTGCTTAAGTGTAACGAGTCAAGAATGAATTTCAATTAACACAAGTCAAACACATAGAAATCTCAATGACATGCATTTCAAAAGACCTAAGAGAACATCAAGTATTTAAACTTATCATCGATTTCAAATCATATCATCTCAAAAAAACTCACAATTTATTCAAACAAACTAACAAAAGGAAAAACAAACTAAAAACATGGCCAAAAGAACACAAGATATAAGACAAAAATCACACACATAATTATTTCCTAATCCAACACACATACGCCAACATTTGTCTCACCCCCAAACTCAAAGTCAAACATATATTCAAATTAAACACAAGGGAATAAGACACGTACCTGGGAGGTGAGACAATTTTGCTTCTAAGTGTGGTTGGCGGTGATGCTCTAGGCAAGGTGATCGGTATGAGGCTTTCTCCTATATCGTGTATCCTCAGGCCCCATTATTTGAAAACTTGGGTTGTCTCCCAAGAAGCACTTGGTTTAACGTCCTTGGCTTGACACTGGAGAACAGCTCATCAAAGAGTGAGTTCCGCCCATAGTATGTGTCATACAACACGATAAATGGGTCTTTGTTTAGAACGCCCTCAAGCTTGACGAGATATGGAAATAATCGACATGTGAGCTCAACATGATTTGGATCCGGCATTTGTGCTTGGTAGGCATGAATAAATGTTGCTAAGGGTGGTAGAGGACAAGTGAGCCACATCGGATCCTCGTAGATTGATCGTCTTCAATCGGTGGTGGCATCACAATTTGGATCCCAAACGGTGAAGACTCACAATTGTCATCTTGTGATTCTTCATCGTTGATCCATGCTTAGGTTTCCTTTTCATTCAAGTCTTCGTCATTAAACACACCCAAGTTGCTCTCATTTTCATTTGGTTCCTCATGGTGGCTTTCAATGAATGTGACATATGTGTCTCTTAGTGCCACCATTCCCGACTCAGTCTCAATGTTGCTAACTAGTTAACCGATTTATGTCTCAAGAGACTTTACGGTCGTGTCTATTTCAGTGAAGACCGTCTCAATATTGTCAAAACGGTCCTCATGATCATTGAGATGGTCATGAGTTCCCCTCAAGAAAACTTGAGTTCTCCCCATGATTGCAACGAACATTTCTTCCAGGGCGGGGGAAGACTCCACAGATTGGTCCGGGATGTCAATCCATGGCGCCAAAATGTTGGAATTATCCCCCAAGTTTTGGTGATTTGTTGAAAAATTCCATCTCTGATAGTTTAACTCGGCCATGTCTTCTAACGACAAATAAACTTTGTCCGCGGGTAGGTCGTAGAAAGAGGTGGTACTATTTTCTCCTTCCACAACGTTCTTGTTGTGGCTTGTAATCCATCGAAGAAGTTCATTAGTTGGTACTCCTTCGGGAAACCATGACTGGGGAACCAAATGAGCAACTCTTTGTATCTATCCCAAGCACAATAAAATGGCTCTGAATCTTGTAGAGAAAATTGCAATAGCACTTGTTGATGATACATCTTCAAGTACCTTGCAAAATAAACAAAACTCAAAAAACAAAAATTAGAAATGAAAAAAAAAATGCCTAAATTAAAATCAAATTACTTATTCACAATATTAACAACAATTTAAAAAGCCAATCCCCGGTAACGGCGCCAAAAACTTTATGGGTCAAGTTTTAATAGTGTAGTAATGAGAAAGAGTTATCGTATCCACAGAGATTGGTTTAGATTGCCGTTAAGTACCATGATTATCATAACCGAACTTTATCTAAGCGATCCAATTTGTTTTTTTTTTTGTAAAAATAAAACTAAACTAAAATAAATACAAAAACAAAATAAAATATGGATTTTCAATGCACTAATGTTCTAGGGGCTTGATTTCATTTCATTATTCCCGTGTTATCCTATTAATCAAATATTAGTTAATTTCGTTCATTCTACAATTAAGGTCCTCGTGCTATTGCTCTGTCACTATCTCTCCCGAGCGTCAAGTGAGAGAATGAAATCACTTCAATACCGATATCTTTATCCTGTATTTAGGTGAAAACATTCATTAAACCCGACCTTAAAGATTATGCAAGCTCTAAATATCTCTCGATCTATTAAAGCTTATGTTGTGTTTAACCTAGGTCTAAACCCGAGATTACCTTCCCTGAGTGTCAAATTCAGGTTCTCAATGCAACGAAAATATCATATGGGAGCATATTTTGGGAGCATTATAAAGATAAATACAATTGAATTGTGATTCTCATTGATAAATGGGAAAATTATATTTTAAACCCTCTAGGTATTGACACTTTTCTAATTGGTCCCTCTCCATTTGAGTGTTTCATTTTAAACCCTCTAGGTATCAATATATTTTTATTTGGTCTTTCCGTCAAAAAATCTGTTAAAACTAACAAAATAGAAGGACAAAACCATCATTTTACATATTTTTCTATTTTTAAATGATTTTTTTCTCTCTTTCTCTCGCTCAATTCTCTCTCTTTCTCTCTCATTCCTCCCTCCATCTTTCCCTCTCTCTCTTTCTATTCCTCATTCCCTTTTCTTTTCTCCCTCTATCCCTCTCTCTCCCCACCGACCTGAACAGGAGGTGGTAATACCCCCTTCAATAGGGGGTGAACCACCCCCTGTTTTGGGGGTGAAAGTACCCCCTTCAACAAGGGTTGTATCACCCTCTATTGCACCACCCCCATGCAACAAGTGGTAAAAATACCCCCGAAACAGGGGGTGGTTCACCCCCTTCAATAGGGCGTGAACTACCCCTATTTTCGGGGTGTTTCCACCCCCTGTTGCCAACCCCTATAACAGGGGTAGTTTTGGCCGGCGGGGAGAGGGAGAAATAGAGAGAGAGAAGAAAAATAAGGAAGAGAGAGATAGAGAGAGAGAGAGATGAAATGAGGAAAAGAGAAAGAGTCTTGAGCGAACGAGAAAGAGAGAGAGAGACGAGTCAAAGAAAAAAAGAAAAAAGAAAAGAAAAAATATTAAAATATGAAATAATATAAAATGACGATTTACTCTCACAATTCTATTCGTTTGCACATTTTTTTTTACAGAATGACTAAATAAAAACGTGCTGATACACAGAGGGTTTAAAATGAAATGCTCAAACGGAGAGGGACTAATTAGAAAAGTGTCAATATCTGGAGGGTTTAAAATATAATATTTCCTTGATAAATCTAGAACTCAATTACCTCCCGGTTTCACAAGATCCTAAATTCCCAACTCGAATACTTAGGTGTTGATTTCCTCCCAGATTCACAACAGCCTAAATTATGCACTCCCAATTCCGATTACGAATTCAACCTCTCCTGAGTATAAAATTCATAACCTAAAATTGTCTAACTCATTGTCCACATGAATCAAGCATATCAGGCCTAGGAGATGCATAAAGTAGAATTAAATCTAACAATTGACAAAATATTCACAACACGGCTCAAACGAGACTCATTCAAGCCCTATATCTAGATTACGAACACAATATAGAGAGATCCATAACTAATCTTCTCAATAAATTAGTAAACGTAAGTAGTTTAACACAATATTATAAATACGAACTTAAAACAAACGATTAGGGAGGAGAAAAAGGTAGAGGAAAGCTTATTATGGGTTTGGGCTCCAGATCTTCAACTTCACGTGCCACCAATGATGTTTTCTTCCTCGATCTCGCATCAAAACGCAATCATACGATGTTTTCTTGCCCAAAATCGCCTCCAATCGCTCCCAAAAATCGCCTCTTTTCGTTCCTCCTTCGTTCTCCCTCTTTTTCTCCTCATAAAATGAGCCCTAATTGCTCATTTAACGCGTCAGATCTGATCGAGCACGCTGTAGCGCGCTATGGATAAACACATTGACCGGTGTGCTCAATTTCGTGATACAGCGCGCGTTGAGCAGTGCCTAAACCCATTTCGTATTTTGGCCATATCGTTTTCGTCCGAATTCCGATTGAGATGATTGAAAAAGATATGTAAATCTAAGACGTAGATATACAACTTTCATGTTTTAAGTTTTACTAAATCGGATTGCATCATTGTCAAAATTGACCTTGAAGTTATAGCACATGCACGCATTTTGCACATTTTCTCCAATTTATTTGTAATCCTACAAAACACAACAAAAACACATTAAACTAACAAAAATGATTGAAAACACACAAAAATTTGAATTTAAAAGTATTTTATTTGTTGGTTATAAACCACTTATCACACTCAAAGCTTATTGAGGTAAGAGGCCCGATTACTCAACAAAAGTTTATCATTAAGACAAAAATCATTATTATTAATCTTTTTTTATTTATTTTTTATTTTTTAATTATTATTATTATTATTATTTTAACATTTAAACACTAGGGATAAGTTATTATCATGCCAAAATTCAGTAAACTAGTTCATGTACTAAATTTAAAATAAAAGAAAATTATCATGCATGTAAGGGTAAAACAAAATGATTTTTTTTTTTTGAAAATTAGTGCTATACTCCAATGACTATCTAGTAAACTCAAGTTTGTACCTGACATATATGCAATCAACCGATAGGTTAAAAAAATTAAGTTTGGAATAAAGCATCAAAAGGAATACAAGCATTTACTTTCCCCCAAACCTAAATTTCGCATTGTCCTCAATGAGAAAACTATAAAATTAATTTGGCAAAGAGAGATATTACCTAATGTAACGAAACTGCATATCCAAACTGAATTAGTGTACAATGCTTGTAAACCTGTCTGACAAAACACTCAAGAAAACTTATCATATCCAATATAAAAGTAAAAATTGAAATAACTAAAATGAAATAAGAAATTTAAAATAATAGTGGGTTGTCTCCCACTCAACATTAAGTTTAATGTCTTAAGTTGGACATGATAGGGCATCATGAATAAATCGGGTCTATAAGACCCGATATTTTGCATATGCATAATTTTTAGCTGCATTTTAGAACACTTAGAAAAATAATAGGGTGCATTGTGTCATTTAATATTTATTTTAAAATTTTAGGGATCAATTAGCAATTTTATAATATTAAATTTAGATTTTGGGTTTAAATGATATTTTAAAGATAATTGGGGGAGATTAATGTAATTTGAAAAAAATAAAATAATATATGATAAGATCAAAAAAAAAAAATGTCATTAACTCTATCCATATGATGACATGTGTCATCTCTAAACAAAAAGAAAGAAAAAAAAAAAATAATACACATATATTATATGTGTGTGTGTTGTTCGGCTGAAACAAAATAAAAATAAAAAAGAGGGAAACAAACGAAAAAAAAAATACTCTATCGGCATAAGATCCAGAATAAGTAATTCTCAGTTTTTTTTTTTCCATATATATGTGGGGGTGTGTGGGGGTGTGTGCATGTGTGTTAAAATAAACTATATCACATGTTCGATTTATGGGACTAGTTATGCGGACAAAAATACCTGTATATTTATGTCAAAATATATATATGGTGGGTTTGAGAAATACAGCCAATATATGAATATGTAATTTGCGAAGAATACAATTTAAAATAACAATTGTAAATTTTACTAAAATGACAATTCTTAATATTTCGTCAACTAATAAAAAATTTAACAGTCGATTAATATTTTTCTATAAATTAAATTATCAACGTGAATTTTTTTGTAATTATTACTACAATAATTTTCGTACAGTTAATATTGACATAGAAAATAGGGTGTATAATAATGTTGTATAACAAAAAATTTGGGAAATAAAAAATGATGCATTTTAGGGCCATGCATTGCATATTAGGTTTATTTAAATAAATTATTAATTTAGGTCTTATCGCTGTTAGGTTCACAGACGACGACGCCCGCGTAATCTTTCGACGACAGTGTTTTGGGTAGTGCAAAAATCGAGGTGAGTGTACTGTCTTCTAGGTAAATTTACAAATTATGTTTTCGTATAAATTGTGATTTTTTTTTTATGAAAATTAATGGTTTTATAACTTATGTGGATTAAGTAAATTTTTAGATGTGGAAAGTGGTTTTATTATTCGACTATGCCATAATGTGATCCCGTCAAGAGGGCATGTCCTGTAGGATATTGTTGGTCCTCACAGGAGGGTATGTCCTGTAGGACGATATATTATGACCTGTCAGGAGGACAAATCCTACAGGTGGTTGATTATGTTGTTGATATATTATTACCTGTCAAGAGGACTAGTCCTGCAAGTGATTGGTTGTGTTGTTGATATATGTGGACCCGTCAGAAGTACAAATCCTGCGGGTAGATGCCTCTACCATTGGGGATATTAAATGGCCCTGACATTGATAGTTACTTTAGATGGCACAGTTGTACAGGTTACGGTACCGTCTAACTCCCGATCGTGAGGTGAAACGATCATATGGTTAGTAGAAAATATGAGTGCGGTATTTTATTATATATTGAAATGTTTAGATTAGTAGATTTAAACACATTATCTTATTACAATGATGACGGTGGAAATTCATTTTGGCTTGGTATGCGGTTATATTATATTACATTTTGAAAAATGGTATTTGATAATTATGCTTAATCCGTAAAATATTTTTATATTATGAAGACAGTACACTGATAAAATATTTGGTTTCAAGTGCTACAGCTAGCAGCGGGTCCACTACTAGCAATAGGTAGAATCAAGAAGTGATGTTTTTTTGGAAGGTTGGCCGTATAGATGTGAACCATGAAATGTTCAATTTTTTATAGTTTTGTTGTGAATATTTAGGACTGGTCTACTCCTAAAGTTTGAAATGGTAAATATGTTTTTGGAAAAGAAAATAGCAGTGCAGGTATATGTTATATATATATAGATATTTGTTAATTGGTCAGGTGAAGTCAAGTCGGTGTCACGTCCGACCTCGGGTGATGGGGGCTCGGGGAGGGGTGTGGCTAGACATGTCCAATTGTCTAGTCAATAGTGGGCAACCCTTCCCCCCTAAAAGAAATTTTGTCCTGAAATTTTAGTTACCTTGGACGAATAAATGCTGGTATTTGTTCTTCATCTCATCTTCTCATTCCCACGTCGCTTTCTCTACCAAGTGACTACGCTTCCACTGCGCCACTTTGATACCAAAAAGTGTCACACCTCTCCCCGGGCCCCTATCGCCCGAGGCCGGACGTGACACTGACTTGACGTCACCCGACCAGTCAACAAATATCCATATATATATATATATCTACACATACCTGCACTACTATTTTCTTTTCCAAAAACATATTTATCATTTCAAAATTTTGGAGTACACCTGTCTTAAATATTCACAACAAAACTACAAAAAACTGAACCTTTCACGGTTCACATCTATATGGCCAACCTTAAAAAAAAAAACATCACTTCCTGACTCTACCTATTGTCAGTAGTGGACCCGCTCCTAACTGCAGCACCTGAAACCAAATATTTTATTGGTATATTGTCTTCATAATATAAAAAAATAGAACGGATCAAGCATAATTATCAAATACCACTTTTCAAAATGTAATATAATATTACCGCATACCATGCCGAAATGAATTTTCCCTATCATCATTGCAATAAGATAATGTGTTTAAATCAACCAATCCAAACATTTCAACATATAATAAAATACCGCACTCATATTTCTTACTAGTCATAGGATCGTTTCACATCACAATCGGGAGTTACGACGGTACTGTAACCTGTACAACTGTTCTATCTAAAGTGACTATTAGTGCTAGGGCCATTTAATATCCCAAATGGTAGGGGCATCCACCCCGTAGGATTTGCACTCCTGACGGGTCCACATATATCAACAACACAACCAATCACCTTCAGGATTAGTCATCTTGACAGGTCATAATATATCAACAACATAATCAACCACATGTAGGACTTTCCCTCCTAATAGGTCATAATATATCATCATACAAGACATGCCCTCCTGTTAGGACCAACAATATCCCGTAGGACATGCTCTCCTGACGGGATCACACAATGGCATAGTTAGATAATAAAACTACTTTTCACATTTAAAAATCTACTTGATCCACATAAGTTATAAAACCATCCATTTTAATAAATATTTTTTTCACAATTTATACAAAAACATAATTTATAAATTTACTTAGAAGACAGTACACTCACCTCTATTTTTGCGCTACCCAAAACACTGTTGTCAAAAGACTACGCAGGCGGCGTCTCCTGTGAACCTAACAACGATAGGGCCTAAATTAATAATTTATTTAAATAAACCAAATATGCAATGAGTGGCCCAAAAATGCATCATTTTTTATTTCCCAAATTTTTGGTTATATAACATTACTATACACCCTATTTTCTATGCCAATATTAATTGTCCGAAAATTGTTGTAGTAATAATTACAAAACAATTCACGTTAATAATTTAATTTGTAGAAAAATATTAATCAATTGTTAAAAAATTTATTAGTTGACGAAATACTAAAAATTTTCATTTTAGTAAAATTTACAATTGTTATTTTAAACTGTATTCTTCGCAAATTAGATATTCCTATACCGACTGTATTTCTTGAACCATCCATATATATATTTTGAATAAATATACTGGTATTTTTGTTCGCATAGCTAGTCTCATAAATCGAATGTGTGATATAGTTTATTTTATCATATATATATATATATATATATGAAAAAAAAAAAAACTGAGAGTTACCTGCTCTGGATCTTCTGCCGAGAGAGTTTTTTTTTTTCGTTTGTTTCTATCTTTTCTTTTATTATGTTTCAGCCGAACTACACACACACATATAATACCCCACACATATAATATATGTGTATTATTATTTTCTTCCTTCTTTTTGTTTAGAGATGACACATGTCATCTTTGTCATTAACTCTATCCCATATGGATAAAGTTTGTTATGTTTTTTTTTTTTTCTGGATCTTATCATATATTATTTTATTTTTCTCAAATTACATTAATCTCCCCCAATTATCTTTAAGATATCATTTAAGCCAAAAATCTAAATTTAATATTCTAAAATTGCTAATTGACCCCTAAAATTTTAAAATAAAAATTAAATGACATAATGCACCCTATTATTTTTCTAAGTGTTCTAAAATGCAATTAAAAATTATGCATATACAAAACATCGGGTCTTACATGGTCAGTAAAAAAAAAAAGTGTAAATATGGTTTGATTTTTGTTTGTTTAGATAAGTGAGTACTACGTTTTAAAAAGTAAGTTCGGGGTTGTTTCAAATTTGTCTTTGTGGGCAGGAGTGCGTTTGAGTGCCAAGCGTAGTGCCTTGGGTATCGTTGATCTAAAGATGCTATCCTGTTTTATATTCTCGATATACCTTTGGCCAGTTAATAAAAATTGAACCAAGTCCTTTTGATCTTTCAGAATTGCTTAGCCTATATTAGTGGAGAGTAGAACTCAATCTGGCTTATGGAAATCCTAAATCTTTTCAGTTTTAATTCATTAATTTTGTTGGTAGATAATCTAGTCTTTGGACGATTGTGTAATAAGAGTTTTTGCACACACACTTGAACAAGATCTAGAATGGCGTTTATTGTTATTGAATGTTAAAATTCTAGAACACCACATGGTGCAGTTTTATTCTTGAACTCAATATGATTGAGGGCCGTTGAGGGAAAACTTTTTGGTCGATTAGTTGAAATTCAAAGCTCATGCGTCATTGTTTTTAGTTCGTTAGTGTCTTTCAATTTTAATAAGTTGTGTTCGTTATTTCATTGAAGTAGTTTATTTTCTTTTGTGTGTGTTTTTGCTTGAGAACAAACAAATGTTTGAATTTGAAGGTACTTGATGAGTGGTTTATTTACCAACAAATCAATTATTTTTAGGTTCAAAGATTTGTGTGTTTTCAAGTATTTTTGTTAGTTTTATATGTTTTTGTGTTGTTTTGTAGGTTTATAAATAAATGGGTGAAAAGATGCAAAATCGGTTCAGGTCCAGTAACGTTAATGCCATTTTGACAATGATTCAATCCAATTTTATAAAATCTCAAAACAAGAAAGTTGTATATCTATATCTTATATTTCCATAGGTTTTTGAATCACCTCAATCGGAGTTCGTACGGGAAAGATATGGCCGAAGGAAAATCCTAGTGTCCGCACTGCCTTGAGCATCGCTGCAGCAGTGATCCGGCAGTTTCTGCCTTTCCATTACTGCAGAGACCTGGCACCAGCTGGCATTGATATTTTGAGATAGTTTTGAGATATTTTACATTCCCACTCATTCCCACAAAATCAAAAACATTTTTGGGGAGTTTTGGGAGCTCAAAGATCATACCAAGAAGAGGAGAACACATTTTGGAGAAGTGGGAATAATATCAAAGTGGATTTTACGAACGTGGAATCATCAATTCTTCAGATATCGGCTATTCTACCTTGTTTCTCTCTTTATTTCTTAAATCTTCTTGGTTGTTTGATAATGTATAGCTTGTTTTTAGTTGAATATTTGGTTATGGCCATGAGCTAAATGTTTATTATTTAGGGATTGATATAGTTCATGAATATACATATTTGAGTAAATTGTTGTTTTGTTATCGGTTGTTCATCCCTATTCGATTGTGTTTACCGTTCTTTTACTTCCATTATATGCTTGTTATAATATTTTGGTTGATTTGAGAATACAGAGTTTGACACTCGAGAGAGGTAATCCCGGATTCGAACTAGGGTTTAAACACAACACGACATTCTAATGTTTCAGGAGATTATTAGAAAGTGTGCAATCCGTGAGGTTGGGGCGAGACTCATGTAATCGTTTAGATGCTAGATAAGGATATTGGTATTGACACAAATTGCATATTAATTCACTTTACACTTGGGAGAGGCAGTGAGTGAGTTTTAGACACCTAGATTGTCAGATAGATTAATGACCATTAATGTAAACTAGACTAAATCAAACACCTTTAAGTAAACAAAGTTAATCCCTAAATAATTTATTCCCATATATTTTATTCTTAGTATTGTAGTTTAATTAGTTATTATTTTAGTTTAGTTATATTTTTACAAAAAACCTAAAATTGGATCGCCTAGATAAAGCTAGGTTATGACAATTGTAGTACTTAACGACAGTTTAAACCAATCCCTATGGATAAGACAACCCTACTATTCCTATACTATTAAAACTTGACCCGTACATTTGCGGTAACGTAGCGACAAATAATTTCAATACCATGGTCTGATTCTCATTAATGTAAGATATGTAGGAGAATCCTTCGATTGATCGAGTGTCATCTTCTCCACATCCTATAGGATAGATTGCGTGTCATCCTTTAGGTATATATATATCATTAGGGGTATAGTACAGAGTGTTATACTCACCAATACCTTTAGAACCAGGCAATGTAACCCCGTTATGAGGTATAATACGAGCATTGGGAGGTCTAGTATAGAGTGTCATCCTTACCAAGACCTTTAGAACTAGGTAACGTGACACCGTTCTAAGGTATAGTATAATCATCGGGGGGGCTAGTACAGAGTGTCGTCCTCACCAAGACCTTTAGAACTAGGCAATGTGATGCTGTTTTGAGGTATAGTATAATCATCGGGAGGGCTCCTCACCGAGACCTTTAGAACTAGGCAATGTGACGTCGTTCTAAGGTTATCAGAGGGGCTAGTACAGAGTGTCTTCCTCACCAAGACCTTTAGAACTAGGTAATGTGATGTCGTTATAAGGTATATTATATAATTACCGCCGGGGGGGGGGGGGGAGGGGGGGCTTGTATAGAGTGTCTTCCTCACCAAGACCTTTAGGGCTAGGTAAATGTGACACCGTCCTAAGGTATAGTGGTGTAATGCTTGGAAAGGCTCGTACATATTTTCATCTTCACCAAGTCCTATAGGATTGATTGTTGGTCATCCTTTAGTAGTATAGTGTAATTCTCGGGAGGGCTCGTACTGAATGTCATCCGCCCCAAGTCCTATAGGATTGATAATTGGTTATCCTTTAAGAGTATAGTATATAATCATCGGCAGGGCTAGTACAGAGTATCGTCCTCACCAAAACCTTTAGAAATCGGCAATGTGCCACCGTTCTAAAGCATACTATATAATTATCAGGAGGGCTAGTACATAGTGTCTTTGTCAACAAGACCTTTAAAACTATTCAATGTGACTCTGTTCTAAGGTATAATATATAATCATCGAGAGGGCTTGTACATAGTATCGTCCTCACCAAGACGTTTAGAACCAGGAAATGTGACAATGTTTTAAGGTGTATAGTATAATATATATGTCATCGGGAGGATTTGATAAGTCATATATATGTGTGTGTGTCACAGTGGGATTAATTGATCGTCATTCTTACCAAGTCCTTTAGGAAGATAGATAAGTAGGATCAGACAGTCATGTCGTCATCCCAATATAAATAATCTAAGGTTGATTGTTTCTCATCCTATAATATTATTGAATAGTAGGAGTGATTGATAGGTGTAATTTATCTATATATTCCCAAGCCGGTTTTGGTAGTTGTCGAGTATTGTTGTTACATTTTATTATGTTTTAATAAGTTTCTATGTGTTTTTGTATTAATCAGGTGTTTGGGGGTGAAAAGGAGCTAAAATGATTGAAAATCAAGCTAATCGAAGCAGGTCGGTGGAAGAACGGTGGGAAAATAAGCAAAAAGGCATTATTCAGAAACCTGCATCCATCGTCGTGGCGGTGAAAATGCTGGAATGCAGAAATCTCACCGCCGCAATTGTGAAATTCCAGAGAATTTGCCTACTACTCCACCACCGCAGTGATAAGCCACCACCGCAGCGGTGACCTTGCCAACATGCCCACTACCGCAGCTGTAAAGTATAATTTTAGATATTTTTAGATATTTTGTTCCCACCTTATCCTCTCATCTCCTCCATCCTTCGGACTTTAGAGCTCCTAGACACTTAGAATAGATAGAGAGATATTTTGGGGGGTACTCAACCAATTCTGAAGGAGAAGAACACAAAGCGAAGAAGGAGAAACGATCTTGGAATGGTTTTAGCGGTGGATCTTTAGAATACGGCTAAGTTCCTTTATTTCTTTCTTTATTTTCTTAACTTTGGTAGTCGGTTTAAGCATGTTTAGCTCGTTTATCATTGTATATACGATTATGACCGTTAGCTAAACGGATATTGTCTAGGGATTAATATAATTTATGAATATGTGGTTTGTTTGAATTGTGTTTCTTTAATGGTTGTTCTTCGCTTTTCGATTGTGTTTACCGTTCTTGTATTTCGATTATATACTTGTTTAGATATATTGAGAAATCCGGGTTTGACACTCAGGAGAGGTAACCCCGAATTCGGACTAGGGTTTAAACACAACGCGACTATCTAATAACTCGGGAAGGAGTTAGAAAGTGTATAATCCATGACATTGGAGCAAGACTCATGTGACTATGTGTTCTAAAAAATACTAGAAGGGGACTTCGGCATTAACGTGAAGTCACATATTCATTCACTTGTCACTCGGGAGAGGAAGTGAATGAGTTGATGATACAAAGATTGTCGGATAGGTCAAATACCATTATTGATAACTAAATGAGATCAAACACATTTAAGTAAATGAAGTTAATCCCTAGATAATCCATTCCCCTAAACATGTCAATATGGTATTATAGTATAATTAGATAAATTAGTATTTTAGTTTAGTATTAATTAATTATAAACCATTTTTATCACCTAAATAAAGTTAGGCTATGATAATTGCGGTACTCGACGATAATCTTAGCCAATCCCTATGAATATGACAACCTCTACTCTTCCTAATCTATACTAAAATTTGACCCATACACTTGTGGTGAAAGTAGAGACGTATCTACGCGCTACCAAGTTTTTGGCGCCCTTCCCGAGGATTGTGTTTTAGATTATTGTTGATATTGTGAGTAAATAACCTGATTTTAATTTAGGCATTTATTTTATGTATAATTTTTTGTTTGTAGTTTTGTTTTTATTTTCCCTGCAGGGTACTTGAAGATGTTAGATCAACAGGTACTTATGCAATTTTTTCAACAAGATTCTGAGTCGTTTTATTGTGTTTGAGATCATTACAACGAGCTGCTATTCCGATTCCCGAATCATGTTTTCCCGAGATAGTGTCAACTTCTGAATTTCCTCGACGGGTTACAAGTCGTAACTAGAACATGGGTGGAAGGAGGAAATGGTACCTTCTCTTTCTATGACCTAACCACGGATGAAGCCTTTTGGTCGTTGGAAGAATTGGCGGACTTCAATTGTCAGAGTTGGAATTATTCACCAAGTCACCAAAGCTTGGGGGATTTTTCTAATACCATGGTACCATGGATTGACACTCCAATTTAAGATATGCAGTCTTCCCCCGCCTTGGAAAAAATGCTTCCTACCGTTATGGGGGAGACTCAGGTATTCTTGAGGGAAAATCATGACCGGCTTAACGAGCACGATGATCGTCTTGATTATATTGAGACGGTCTACGCCGACATCGATGCGATCGAAACATCTCTGCAGATAAAAATCGGTCAGCTTATTTGCTTTGTTGAGGTCGAGTCAGATGCGGTGGCACTGAGAGGCGAACAAATCACATCCGAATGTGAAAGCCACCGTGAGGAACCGAATGCAAACGGAAGGCACTTAGGTGAGATCGAAGATAATCAAGCTAATTGGGAGAGAACCCAAGTGTGGATTGGCGATGGAGATTCACATATTAATCGTTGTGAGTTTTCAATGTTTGAATTCTAGTTGGTGATGCCGCACTCGATCCAAGATGATCACATCTATGAGGATCCGATGTGGTTCACCTATCCTACCCCGTTTCCAGCTCAGTACATTCATACCAACCAAGGGCATAAATCGGAGCTAAGTCAAGTTGAAAGATCGAGTCGATTAAAGCCAAATCTCGCCAGTTTTGAGGGAGTACTGAATCAAGACCCGTACGTGGTATTGTTTGACATGTACTATGGGTGGAAGTTGCTCTTTGATGAGCTCTTCTCTATGTCAAGCCGACGACCTTAAATCAGGCACTTCTTGGGAGGCAACCCAAGGAAAAAAAAGTTAGATCTATCTCCGCCGACTTGATTTGGAGGTGAGATTCTCTCACCTCCCAGGTATGTGTTCTAAACCTCCATCTTCATTATAATGCTTTATGCTGTCATTGGGATCGCTGATGGGTCGTTGTGGACATTGCCCATTTTAAGTCGGGGGTGATGTGTAGTATGTTTATTATGTATTATTGTTGTTAGTTATGTTTTATTGTTTTCTATATATGCATGTTTGTTTAGGATTAGTTTGTTTAGGTTAGTTGTTGTTTTGTGTTGAGTTTATACTTCATCTGGGCCATTACCCGATGATGAGTCTGTTCCCTGATTGTTTATTGAGGTTGATCATAAAGCTCATTCATGTGTGTTCTGTGTACCTGACGTATCGTTTTAATAAAAGTTATTGTAGATCCTACTTGCACGAGCACGTAAACTCAATGTATAGCTATCCAATTGATTTGAAAACGATTATCCGTCACCCAAATTCATGACAATAGGGATTCTAGAACTTGATTTGGGGAAAATTCGAGGTGAAATCCTAGGCGAAGTAGTTCGGGAGATATGATTTAGGTATTCATTTGATCGCTTGAGCCTTTGAAGCTTACTTTGTTATATATTTATCCCTCGTTACCCTATCGAAGCTGGAAAGCCGTTTCAATTCTGAACACTTAACTAATACCATGACCAATTAAATTTATTCCAAACCTATATCGCTGAACCGAAGGCACAAATTTGAGTAAATCAAGTTAGCATTCGTGTATGTTACTTGATGTGAGCGATTGGGTTTAGGGTAAACTTTTAAATTAGTTTGGTATTCGAGTACTCACTTGTATTTTTTCTTTCATTTTAACCACACCTGTGAAATTGTAATAATCGAATAAGTTTGGGGGTGTGGTTCGTTGAAAAAAGAAAAGAAAAAAAAAACATGTATATACGGTTTTATTTTCCGTTTCTTTTGACAAGTAAGTACGAAGTTCGTAAATATATGTTCAAGGTTGTTTCAAAATTATCTATGGGGGTTCGAGTGTGAGAGTGACAAGCATGTGCCTTGGGTATCGTTAAGTTAACGACGTTAACCTGTTTTCTATTTTCGATATACCCTTGGCCATTTTTCAAAACCGAACCAAGTCCTACTGATCTTTTTGAATTGCGTAGCCTACATTAGTGGATAATAGAACCTGGTCAGGCTTAGGGATTCCCTATACCTTTTTGGTTTTAGTCATGAGCTTTATTAATGGATAATCCAATCCAATCGACGGATAGTTGTATAATTGAGTTTTATCATACACACGTTGATAGGATTTAGAATAGCGCTTACTATCATTGAATGTTGAAATTCTAGAACACTAAATGGTGTATTTTATTCTTGATCTTGATAGGATTGGGGGTCGATGAGGGAAAATAGTTTGTCCGGTAGATGATATTCAAAACTTGCACATTATTGTTTTTAGTTTTTAATTTTGTAATTAGTTGTTATCGTTTCTTGTATTGAGTGGGTGTTTTGCTTGAGAACTAGCAAAATTCTAAGTTTGGGGGTATTTGATAGGTGTAATTTAGCTATATATTTCCAAGCCGATTTTGGTAGTTTTCAAGTATTGTTGTTATGTTTTATTATATTTTAATACGTTTCTATGTGTTTTTGTATTAATCAGGTGTTTGGGGGTGAAAATAAGCTAAAACAATTGAAAATCATGCTAATCGGAGCAAGTCGGTGGAAGAACAGTGGAAAAATTCGCAAAAAGACATTATTCAAAAGCCTGCACCACTGCTGTAGCGGTGAAACCACTGCCACGGCGGTGAAAATGCTTGAATGCAAAAATCTCACCGCCGTAGCAGTTAGGCCACTGCTGCAGCGGTGAAAGTCCAGATAATTTGCCTACTATTCTACCGCCGCAGCGATAAGCCACCACCATAGCGGTGACCTTGCCGACATGCCCACCGTCGAAGCGGTGAACTCCACCGCTGCAGCGGTGACCCCTGCAGTTGTAAAGTACAATTTTAGATATTTTGTTCCCACCTTATCCTCTCTTATCCTCCATCATTCAGCCTTTAGAGCTCTTAGACACTTAGAATAGATAGAGAGGGATTTTGGGGAGTGTTCAACCAAATTCAAAGGAAAAGAACACAAAGCGAAGAAGTTGAAACTCTCTCGAAGCGGTTTTAGCGGCGGATCTTCGGAATACGGCTAAGTTCCTTCGTTTCTTTCTCTATTTTCTTAACTTTGGTAGTTAATTTGAGCATGTTTAGCTCATTTATCATTATATATACAGTTATGGCCGTTAGCAAAACGGATATTGTCTAGAGATTAATATAATTTACGAATATGTGGTTTGTTTGAATTGTGTTTCTTTAATGGTTGTTCTTCGCTATTCGATTGTGTTTACTGTTCTTATATTTCCATTATATGCTTATTTAGATATATTAGAAATTGAGATTTGGCACTCGGGAGAGGTAACCCCGAATTCGGACTAGGGTTTAAACACAACGCGACAATCTAATAACCCGGGAGGAAGTTAGAAAGTGTGCAATCTATGATGTTAGGGCAAGACTCATGTGAGTATGTGTTCTAAAAATTGCCAGAGGGGGACTTCGGCGTTAACGCGAAGTCACATATTCGTTCACTTGTCACTCGGGAGAGCGAGTGAATGAGTTTATGATACAGAGATTGTCGGATAGGTTAAATACCATTATTGATAACTAAACGAGATCAAACACATTTAAGTAAATGAAGTTAATCCCTAGATAATACATTCCCCTAAACGTCTCAATATGGTATTATAGTATAATTAGATAAATTAGTATTTTAGTTTACTATTAATTAATTATAAATCATTTTTATCGCCTAAATAAAGTGAGGTTATGATAATTGTGGTACTCGACGATAATCTCAACCAATCCCTGTGGATACAACAACCCTTACTCTTCTCAATCTATACTAAAACTTGACCCGTACATTTGTGGTGAAAGTAGAGATGTATCTACGCGCTACCAGTGATTGATCGTCATTCTAGCCATATTTCCTTAAGGATTAGGCATGAATCCGTCCTTTAGGATACCCTTTACCACTCTTGTAGGGTAAAGACAACATTGTCAAATGTTCCTAACTTTACTTAGTTAATTTAAATAATTGTCTTTTTATTTTATGTCTAATGGAACAAAATGTTCGTGTCTCCTTTTTTGTCCTTGTGAGTAAACTCGCACGACAAAAAGGGGTAGTTGTAGACACCGCATTTTGTCTCGCCCAATCAGTGTCAATTTAAGTACAAGTTCTAACATACTTTAAACTTAGATTTAAACAAAATTAGTTTCTACCTTATATCACACAGTATAATATAGAAAAATACCAAAAAACATGAGAAAACACAAAAACTGTTAAATTTAGCTGAATTTAGCTAAATAAAAATTCCGGGTCAACCTAAAAAATCCTATAATTTAATGGGGTCTAAATTAACTTTATTAAAGGTTGATTTTTCATTAAATCGCCTTTAGTATGAATAAAAATTAGCTACTACCCTTTAATTATTGGATATTTCAAACAATTATCTCAGTTATGTACCAGGACTTTAAAACATTTACTATCACTGAATTTTGTCGGTTTAACACCAAAAATATTTGTTTCATTGATGCATACTACATAAAATACTATAAAAATAATAATAATCCAAGAGGCATTGATGAAGACTGGGAAATGTTATGACAAGCCCTAAATCACCAACGTGATTAAGGACTTGGGCTTGGTTTGGAATTACACCAATCCAAGTTTGTTTTGACAAACCACCCTAGTCCCAATGAATCAATGGCCTACCCTTCATTAAAAGGACCAAAAGGGATCCTTGAAATGACCCGGAAAACCCTAGACATTATCTCCACAAATATCTAAGGAATAAAACCAAGACACTTAGGATGTGACCAACAGTTATCAAAACTAAATCGATTTGGTTCGGCCCCCAAGTTATGCATTTAATATGCATTAAATGCCCATCCACTCATGCATTAAATTCTTGAGATGATATGGGTAGGCCACATTTAAGGTATCAAGATATTTTGATCAAAATATCTTAGAGTTAACAGAAAACCTTGAAATATGACTACTGGTTATCGAAACCAAATTGAACTGGTTTGCCACCTAACCCAAGCATTTAATGATAATTAAATGCACATATCATGAAGAATTAATTGCTTAGGGATGACATGGAATGGATGGATGCATTGAATCTAAATATTTTGTCAAAATATCTTAGGGTTAACTAGGAATCTTGAAATCCAACCGACAGTTACAAGGAAAACTAACCCAATTCAATCCAAAACTAACCGATTGTGTGCTCACCAAGTAATGAGTCATCATAGTTCATTAAATGCCAAGTGACTCATCTAGACTACATACATTACACCAAGAAAGCATTGATGACAACTAAATCAAAATAGTGAAATTAGCCAGTATTTAGCCCCTAAACTAAACTAAAAGTGTCACATCTAGCCATTAATGCACCCATGTGCAACTAATAAGATTTAAGGTAGTGTAATGATTAATAATAATTGCCAATCACTACTAATGATGTCTAATCATTACCAAATCTAGGAAAAGATTTGTTAATGATTAACAAATATTTGAGGATCTTTCCTTGCACTCCAAATTCTTCCAAAGCTAATCAAAGACAAAACAAGAGATCAAGTCCCCTAGATCAAATAGACCCTAAGGAAGGGCCTAACATGGCATGCACATTCATCTATGTGTAGGCCCTTGGCCTATAAATATAGGGTCCCTGCTTTCATTTTTTTTCTAGTCTTGAATGCCTAGATTCTCTCCCTAAACAAGAGCCAAGCTCTCAGGTACTAGGCTTATCAAGAAATTCTCTTGAATAACACACCGTTATTCTGCTAAAATTTGATCTTGAGGGGTGTTCTTGAGGTTCTTGGAGCAAGAACTCAATACGTTGGCAGTCACTGATTGAGTTATAACCAATAAGACCTAAAAGGATAAGAAGGTTACTTGTTTAGCGAAAGACCACTACCCTAAACAAGGTATGTGTCTTGAACATCCCTTGATCTTGTGTTAAATTTCATGTATTATATTTGTGCATAATAGAATCATGTAGATAGTGTTTGCTCAGTGAGCTATCCAAGAGGGGGGTGAATTGGGTAGTTATAAAAATTTAAACAAATAAGTCCTTCTTTCAACACTTAATTATCAAATAATCATTTTTTCCTAAATAAATTATCATATTTGTTACACAGCAGATAAGTGTTTAATTCTAGGTGCATAACCCACACAAAATATATAAAAAAAAAATGATGCAGCACACCAAGATATATCATGGTTCAGCAAGCTAGTCTTGCCTAATCCAGTCCCCTAAGCTCCACAGAGATTCGCAACCTCTAAACTAATGATTTCTTTAACGATAGGAACCAAACCCTTACAACAATTCTTTTCCCAAACTCAGAATCAACCTTTACAATTTCTCTTTCCCCAAGTTAAGGAAGAACCTTATCTTTTTACCAAGCTAAAGACTAACCTAATTCTTTTATAAGAAGAATCAAAACCTCACAACTCTCACAAGTATCATTTTCCCAGGTAAAGATAGAACATTTACAATTCACTCAAATTAATTCAATTTCAGGGAGAATAAAAACCTAGTTCTTTTTAAGAGAATGAATAACCTAACCTTTTTATACTTACAATAAAGATCAAACCTCAATATTTTTCAAGGAAAAAGATTAAAATCTAGCTACCCTGATAAAACACTAACCCAATTGTGTCTAATCCACTCAAACTCACAAATACAAAAATAAAATAATGAGACTATAAGGAGCTTCTACCACCTCAATACAGTTATACTCGGTTAATGTCCCGAAATTTACTAATTAATATATGGTTCCATGTGAAGCAAATTAATATCTGATTAATAAATAAGTGTGGGTAGCACAAATTAAAGCACGTAATCAAATATACACATAAAATACTTTTAAAAATATTTTTTAGACTTTTAAATTTGAAAATGATTTTCTAACAATCTTAAATCCAAGCAATCAATAATAATATGAAACCAAAATAAAGTATAATCACTTGCAAAGATCTCACTAGGAAAACACCGAAGAATAAAAATAGAATCGCAAGATAGTTCAAGTCGGTGACGCCAAATCAATCAGCACTTTAGATCAAGAACTTTAGCACAAAATCTCTCTCAAAAAATGTCAACAGTATGATAACTCTTAGAAAAGCATAGGAATTGATTTATTTTTTTTATGATATATTTCATCTAATTTGCGCAGCTCTATATATATAGATTGATATCAAGCCCTCCAACAACTACTTTTCAAAAGATATGCCTCTAAAAGACATTCTTAGACCCCATATAACATAATCATTCAATTCTGGTTTAATTTAATTAAAAAAACTTTAAAAACTTTCAAATAAGTCCATAAAATATTTCTCAATTATCAATCGTAAAGATAGAAAGTATTTAACTACTTAAATTGAGAGAATAATTAATTATGTGGACCAAATCAATAGGGATATCAAAATATATGTACCATATCTTCAATTAGATCAGATCCCCCAAAATTCTTCCTTGGAATTATAAAAAAAGGCTAGTTTTGGACCGAAATAACAAGTTCCTCGAAATCTCAACCAAAACAGTCAGTTGACCAATCCCTAGCAGTTAGTTGACCGATTGATACGACGTAGAAACCAAGCTAATCAAAACAGCTAATCAATTGATCGATCCTCCTTCGGTCAGTTGACCGATTGGTTCAGGGAGTTTTCCCTGCCAAGCTCTAGCACAGTCAGTTGATCGATTGGTTCAGAGACTTCCACTTTTAAACCCTTAAGCTAATCGGTTGACCGATCACCTTTAGTAAGTTAATCGATTGCTTCAATAAATTCACATTTTGCTCCGAAAACCTCACTAGTTCAAACGATTGACTGATCTCTTCTGATCAGTTGACCAATTAATGCTGGACAGTCATTTCCTATATCATTTCTACTCCAAAACCCATGATTTAATTAACCGATTGCTTTTTTCGGTTGACTAAATTGACCCTAAACTTTAACTTTTTATACTTTAATCCTTATTTTTAATTAGGTGAATTATCATTTTCAATTTCACATAAGGAGCACACAATAAATAAATAATTAGGAACCTAAACTCTATCATTTCCATGCACAAAAGATAATTAATTTGATAGTGTTGTGTGTGTTCCTAATTCGGGATGCATTAAGAGTATAAGAGTATTGAGTTGTTTTCACCTAATTTCTTCAATGTCTTCAACACTCTTTATTTCCTCACTTTGTCCATCTTTCCACCCTTAACATTTTCTTCATGATATCTTCAACACAATTAATAAATGGAACTCTTTCTCTGAAACACTCAACAAACATATTAGTTTCACCAAAAACTTCAACACTTAATTGCCATAAAAACCTAGGGATCAACAATCTCCCATTTTTTTATGATGACAATTAACTTTGATGTTTTCTTCAAACAAAAAAAAAAAAAAAAATGTAACCACACTCCCCTTAAATCCGAGGACAGGTACTTAACTCATATAAGCATAATCATGAAGACAAATTGAAATAATTCAACATATATTCAACATACGCCCAAAAATCAATATAGCAATAACAATATTCAATAAAGCTCAATATCACCAATTCAACTTAGATCTCTCATTAATCAATGCAATGCTTAGGCAAACAAATTCCTAAACATTATCTAACTCGTTTAAACATCAAACCATTTATCCCTCTTTGTCATCTAAAAAAGTGGGGATGGAGAAATAAAACAAAGATTTCTTTTAACCCCCTTTATAAATTTCTTGATAAAAATGATTTTTCTTAAAAAAAAAAAAATTGATTTTCAATAATAAGGATAAAAATCATTTTCAAACACTAGAATATATGTAGATCATCATAAGAAATAAATATTAAGCATTAAGGACCATGTTTAGACAAACCACAATAAGCTAACTATCACTTAGTCTATCTAGAACAAGTACTATAAATCCTAGATTTAACTATTATAGACCAAAGTGCCACAGTGAGACAAGTTCAAATTACATAACCAAACTGAGAATGATAAACCATAAAAACTAATAAGGACCCTGTCCCATGAATGGATAGTACGGTCCCAGCAGACTTATAGCCAGCTGCTGTGGATACTAAGTACCAGGCTGAACACTTGAGCTTGAGGACATTTGTTGATAATAGGGCATAGATGGTCCTGCACCTGATGACCCTATTACAGTAGGTCCTCTAAAAGACTGCTAAGCTCTAAAGGTAGTGTGCCCACTATACTGTTGTTGGGCGCTGAACAACTATTGGCTGTCAAACTGCGAGCTCTGTATGAATTGGAACATATGTTCCATACTGCTTGTGACCCACCTAAATCTAGCTTCCATGGTCTCAGTAATCCTCTTGTATACGCTATCCATGGACACTTTCATCACAACCATGTTATTTTCAACTCCGGACATTCGGCAATCCAGCATCTCTGTATATTGCTGGAGATCATCACCTTGATTCCGAAGCATGTCCATTTTCTGATTTGAGCTTAACTCTTCATCTTCTTCTTCTTCTTCCACCACCATCATTCTTTGTCTCTCTTCACTTTTCTTTCTCACCCACCTACTTCTCTTGAATTCATACCCCATTAAAATATAATTACTAACATTTATCCTTGCCAAGGTCACCGTGAAAAAGTAAATTTCTTCAGGGTTTCTTTTAATTCCGAAGAAATCGAATACTCTTTGAAGCGCATCTGCATAGGGTAGCACTCTAGAGGGTTTTTTTAAATGATACCTCATGTGTTCCATCATAATGTGAGCTAAATCAAGTTTTCTTCCCAATTTCATTTAGGAAGTATAAATCAAAATCATTAACATTCACATAACTCCCTCCTCTAGGCACAATTGTATATGTAATCATCGAATGAATGAGATGGTGCTCAAGCAATAGCAGTTCTGCTCTATCCTTATCCAACCCAAACGTTTAAGCAATCTCACGTCTCCTAATATTTGTTGCAATCAAGTAAAGGATATGATAGGGAAAACATCTTCTCTGTCTAAATTCAAAATGTTTCTAAGTTTTGCCTTATCGAATTTAATTTCAACCTCTTTCATAAATGGCCTTATTTGTTCATTTCTAAGTGTAAGATTACTATAAAACATTCTTACCCAAAGGGGCATCCATTCATTACTCTGGGTAACAAAATCGGTCCAACCCAAGTTCCTAACATACTTCTCAAGATCAATATTTTTCTTCTTTAATCCATTAAACTTATGGGTTTACAACAAATGACCTTTCGATTTTTGAATTTAATTCAGCCTCCTTGTTCGTAAAATGAACATTGCCATATTTAGGTTTTCCCGGGCAAGGTCTTTTGACTCTCAGCACTTTCTTTCAATAGAGAGTTCAATAACTGATTTAAAACTCAAAAAATCTAACAAGAAGAAATAGATCTACCGAAACCCTAGAGTGAGATAAAAAAACCAACCTTATGATGAAGATTTTAACTCCCAAATGATAGATCCAAGCTCTCACTCTTCTATTCCAAGTCAAAATATGAGGATTTCTTAAAGATTTGAGAGGAAAAACTCTAGGGAGATGACGGGTTTTAGAGAAAGAAGGTTTCAAAATGAAATGGGGATAAAATGAATGGGCTAGGGATATTAAAGCCCGTAATAGTCGGTTGACTGACTGTTCTTGGTCAATTAACCGATTAAGGCCGAGTCTGTGTATTGCAAACTCTGTTCTTGTCGGTTGACCGATAGGACTCTTTTGTCCTTTTGTGCACATTTGCCCTATTTGATAAACTAACTTAATTTTTATCTCTTATTTTAATCCACGCATATTATTTAAAATATTTTCACACACACGCACTCACACACACATATTATAGATATCTAATTTAAGAAATATGAAGCATCGGTCTCGCTAACAAAATTAACATATTTGAATTTTAGAAAATTTGACATACTTGTATCGTCCTTGGGAGAAATTGGTGCGTGTTCCTTTAGTGGATTGTTAATTTCAAGCTTGTTTTCCTTTGAATCCACTATGTTTTTTTTGCTTGATTTGTCACTTTGATTTCTTCCTTTCTTGCATTAGCTCATTCTAGATTGATTCAGTGATAATTTTCTTGCTTTTGTATGGTTCTTTGACCTATTTTTCTTCATTTTGCTTTGTTACCGCTTTATACATTGTCCTTCTTTGGTATTGGTTTCTCACCATTTGTTGATGATAAGTATCAGTTGATTTCATGTATCGAACTTGCTACTTTTTGAACTTTCAATTTAGCATATACTAATTCTTTCTCATTGGTGCATTGAATCTGGACTCCTTTCTTGGCATGTAGTATTCATTGTATCCTTTTGATTGGTTGAATCTCCGATTAGTACCTGCATAAAAATTTTCTCTCTATGGTATCCAGTTATTTCTGGATTCGATAGGATAACCATGCAACAAATAACAAACTTTCGCAAAATAACCATGTTTTCCACAATAAGAACATTTAGCATTGTTAATACGTTTATTCAGATAATCAGTATTTCGTATGGGAGCATGATATTGTAGGTGATTTTGAGGAGGTGCTTTAGCAACTATTGGTTTTTCAATAAGTTTAGTTCTCTCAATATCTTTGAATTTATCCACTACATCATTACGCTCCTTTTGAGTCTTTTCAAGTGATCGCTCCAATGAACTAACGTTCACCTATAAACCAAAATTCTTCTTATACATAAATTCAAGATCATTCTTAAAAATTTTGCATTCATTTTCAACGGAATAAATTTTCACACGAGCTCTATCAAGCTCATACCTTGCATTCTCCAACTCAATGCTCAAGGCCTCATTTAACGTCTTAAGATTTTTCTTTCTAAAATAATTTTTGATGAAAATCACAAATATTAGTTTTCAAAACTTTGTTCTATTCTTCAAGAGAATCAATTTTTTCAAGCAACTTACAAGTTTCAGTTAAAGCATTTATAAATTCAACAATTTCAAAATATTTGTCTTAATTCTTCTTCTTAACAGACTTAGTAGTACTAAATTTTTATTTTCCAGAATTGTAATCTTTTGCCCGAGTTTTAAATTCACTTTTCCAAAACATAAGTAAGGGTAAGGGCAATTAGCGTCTCAATAGCCTTATCTGCAACCTCAATATCACCAAATTTATCATTCTCACTCAGAGGATCCTGACTATTAGAAGAAATGGGAGACTCTATAATAGTACATACAATATCATGATTAGTGCACTCTATGTGATGGTGTTTAGCTAGGATTTTAAGCCTATTGAGCTAAAACCAACTCCAATGCCAATTGTTGGCCCAGTGAGTTACACAAGAAGGGGGTTGATAGGTGTGATCTACCTACATATTTCCAAACCGAATTAAGTTAGTTTTCAAGTGTTTATATAGTATTTTATTATGTTTTAATTAGTTTTTATACTTTTTGTATAAATCAGGTGTGTGGGGCAAAAAGATATGAACTGAAGCAAAAACGATGAGATCGAACCAAAAACGGTCGAAGAACAGTGGGAAAACAAGCAAGGAGGCAAAATTGTGAAAGAAGGCCATCGCTGCGGCAGTGAAGATGGAGAGACTAACCTATTCTTGCTGGACACTCACCACCTAGGTGGTGAAACTACAGAATGTCATCCAAATCCACCGCTGTTCTCACCGCCGCGGTGATCAACCAACCGACATACCCACCACCTAGGCGATGACGTCTGCATAGACTAAAGATATTTATTCAATATTTTAAGATATTTTGGCTATATATATCCCTTCTCCTCCCCTCTCTCCAGCCTCTCTTGGCATTTTGAGCCCCTTAGAATATATCTAAGGGTAGATAGAGTAGTTTTAGAAGGAGAGCTCACATCCTGAGGTGGAAGAAGATGGCAAAGCGATCGTTGAACAGTTCTTCGCGGCTAATCTTCGGACGAGGCTAAGTTATTCGATTCTTTTTCTTATTTCTTTAACTTAGGATCATGTGAGCATGTTTAGCTCGTTCTTTCATTGTAAATGAATTATGGTTGTAGTTAAACATGGATTGTATAGGGATTAACAATAAATTTATGAATATGTGTTTGGATGATTTCGGTATTGTGTTTATGTTTGTTCTTCGTAGTTTTATTGTGTTTATCATATATATTTGTTTATCGTGCTTACTTAGATACATGGAGAATACGGGGTTTGACAAATCCCGAATTCGAATTAAGGTAAACAAATGCCACGATTCTATAACCCACTCGAGGTTTGGATTGTGGACAATCGATGACGTTGAGGCAAGACTCATGCGACCTAGGGTCGTTAAAACGTTTAGGGGGACTTCTTCGTTGACACGAAGTTGCGTTATATCCCTCGTCTTACACTCGGGAGAGGTGGCGAGGGAGTTTTAGAACGGAGATTGTCGATAGGGTAAATACAACGCACGATCCAATGACCCGGTCAGGAGTTAGATTGTGTGCAATCAATGATGCTGGGTGAAACTCACTTGACCTAGGGTCGTTAGAGGGGGACTTCTTCGTTGACTCGAAGTCATGTATTCTCCTGTCTTACACTCAGGAGAGGTGGCAGTGGAGTTTACGTACGGAGATTGTCAAATAGGTCGAACACTGTAAACGTGAGTAAATCGAGATCGAACAGGTATTTATAAACACGTTAATCCCTAGGAAATTATTTCCCTTAAAACATAATAGTATATTAGTATAGTTAATTTAGGTTATATTAATTATTAGCCTAAGCGATTTCAATCATAGGATTCCCGGATTAAAATGATTTTGACGATAACACACACATTTGACGTTTTAAATATACTAACGATGATTTTGAAATATAGAATATCCAAATACCATCAAAAAAAATCATGAAAGGGAAATCAAGTCGAAAAGGTATGAAAATATATGATTTACATTAAAGCAATTTTTTATTTCGATAATACTCGCAGGATATTGAACTCGGAACTCTATAGAACACACACACACCATATGTGTTCTTAATTGTGATATATTGATCTTATCATATCCAATATACTTATATATCACAATATGAAGTATGTGTTTGATCATTATATGCTATATCGAAAAAAACACCTATTGATCATAATTATGCGAAATTGGAATTTTATGTTCTTAATATGATCATTGAGTTTTTGAATCATATAAACATATTGATAATAATTGTTACATGCTTTATAAAGTATTTATAATGATAAACGATCATAAACTAAGACCAAAAACCCAAAATGGACGAAAACGTCATGCTTTATAAAGTGTTACATGCTTTATAAAGTGTTTATAATGATAAACGATCATAAACTAAGACCAAAAACCCAAAATGGACGAAAACATCATGCCGCAGGAACTGCAACATAAGTAGTCGACTACATATGCTGAAAGTAGTCCACTACTTTCAAGCAGAATGCTTTCTTTCTCCTGCTCTGTTTCTGGCTTCACGTTTTGGCGTCGTATGCTTGTTCTAATTAATGTATGATGATTCATATGCCTTATAGTGATTATATAATATATTTTCATCATTCAATTTAATCAATACAATGTTGGATTAAAAAGAAATTGATTAAAATATTTTGAAATATTTTAGAACTCAAAATGAAGAATTTTGTTATGAACTCAAATTTGGATTTGCATATCATATTTTGTTCGGAACGTTCAAATCATATCATTAGATGTTAGTTTAACATGTCTGTATGATATATGCATGATCAATTGATATGAAAGCCCAAGAATTACCCAAGAGGGGGGGTGAATTGGGTTTTGGCAAATAATTCTTTATTTAAAAACTACTCTATATAACCTAAGTGTTAATATGATTAAGTGCATAACGGATATTCAAACAAGAGTAATAATAACAAACACAAATATATGCAGAAATCTAAAGAGTAGAGTTAGAGAGATTGACACTGGTATTTTATAGTGGTTCGATAAACACCCTTTGCTTAGTCCACTCCCCCGAGCTCCTTCGAGGATTTTACTATCTTTGATCTTCTTACGGGTGAAGAACAAACCAATTAAGTCGCTGCTTGAGAAGTACGTATCTCAAGTCTTTACAATATAGAGTGAATATATTCCACTCACAAATCTCTCCTCTTGAGTAAAACCCTTACTCAAGATTTACAATGAAAATCTCACTGTCTCACAAAATGAAACTTCAATACTCATAAGATATAGAACTCAGGAATCTATGTGTGTAAAGCAAATACAACAAACACTCAAGAAATATAAATCAAGAAGAATATAAGTGTTGTTAGACATATTTTAGCTTGGAAGCCTTTGGTAGTATCACTTTAATCTTTGAGGTTCACTTGATTGATACTTTGATGAGTTATTTCCTCCAGCAATCTTCTCTCCTTTTTATAGATATAGAGAATGTAAGAGGATATCTCATTTGAAGAACTTGAGTACAAATGATCGTTTGAAAATCTTCTTAAAATTTCAACATTCAAATTGCATAGGCTCCTCTTCCATTATCTCTGCAGATTTTGTCAAGAATCTTTTTCTCTTTTTCAAACCTCAATTAATGCAAGATAGTGTAATTAAATGCATAGGACCCATAGTCCATTCATGTTGTTGAGGTAGTGGGAAAATACAGTCATTATCTCTTACATACAATGTATATGATAGAGTGTAAGGGATCATGATGTTTATAGACAAAGCATGATGGAGTTTACGCAAAGATGGTGTGAAATCATTTAATGCTAGGCTCATTTCATTAAAGAATGCAGCTATTATAATCAAGATAGGATACCTTTCATACTAGTGGAAGACAAGGTATGGGCTAGCATTTATTTAGCTACCTTACTATCAATTCAAAATGGTATCTTTGTATTCCCACTTGATTTCAAAACAATATACTTGTATTTTTATAGGATAATGAATATGATCATTCATATAAGTAGTGTATAATGTATATCATAAATTTATACAAACCAATTAAGTACATATAAGTATTTAAGGCATTTGCATACTTAGAATCATTTAGCATGATGAAAACAGAATTTTCATACCTTATGAGTTAATTTGTCAATTAATCATAAATGAATTGATGAACATATCAATTAATCATGCATATATCATGTAGACATGTTAAACTAACATCTTATGACATGATTTGAACGTTTCGAACAAAATATGATATGCAAATCCAAATTTGAGTTCATGACAAAATTCTGCATTTTGAGTTCTAAAATGTTTCAAAATATTTTAATCAATTTCTTTTTAATTCAATATTGTATTGATCAAATTGAATGATGAAAACATGCTATATAAACATTATAAGGTATATGAATTATCATACATTAATTAGAACAAGAATACGATGCCAAAACGTGAAGCCAAAAACAAAGCAGGAGAGAGAAAGCATTTTGCTTGAAAGTAGTCGACTACTTTCAGCATAAGTAGTCGACTACTTATGCTACAGTTCCTGCGGCATGACTTCTTCGTCCGTTTTGGATTTTTGGTCTTAGTTGATGATCATTTATCATTATAAATACTTTATAAATCATGTAACAATTATTATCAAGATGTTTATATGATTCAAAAACTCAATGATCATATTAAGAACATAAAATTCCAATTTCGCATAATTATGATCAATAGGTGTTTTTTCGATATAGCATGAAATGATCAAACGCATACTTCACATTATGATATATAAGTATATTGGATATGATAAGATCAATATGTCACAATTAAGAACACATATGGTGTGTGTGTGTCTTATAGAGTTCCAAGTTCAATATCCCACAAGTATTGTCGAAATGAAAAATTGCTTTAATGTAAATCATACTTTCTCGACTTGATTTCGCTTTCATGATTTGTTTTTATGGTATTTGGATATTCTATATTTCAAAATCATCGTTAGTATATTTAAAACGTCAAATGTGTGTGTTATCGTCAAAATCACTTTAATCCAGGAATCCTATGATTGAAATCGCTTAGGCTAACAATCTTCTACTTTTTGATGATGACAACTCATTTGATGTTTTAATAGCAACAAATACTTTTCTATCTCCCCCTGAGAATGAGATTAGTTTTGAAATGATTTTATCAATAAAGTTCAATTATTCATTCTCTCAAGGTTAGTGTAGTTTATAACATAATAACCATAAATAACATAATCATAGTCGTAGTTATAAATAACACAAGATAGAAATGCAAACATAACTAGTACTAAATCTCTAACACCAAATTTCTAACATCAAACCTAACTAGTACGTAATCTCTAACATCAAATCTAGTTTTCTCCCCCTTTGTCACATAAAAAAGGGATGGTGAACTAGTCTTAAGATGGTGGATGTGGATAGTGTGTGTAGAAGTGACTAGTGAATTGTGTGAAGGATCCTATGAGAGTATCAAACTGCTCATCTACATAATATGCATGGGTGTCAAAACGGTTTGAAAGATCATTCATTCTCCCTTCAAAGTGATTAGTCATATCATCCATTTTCCCTTCAAACCTTGTGCTCATGTTGTCCATACGAGTAACAAGATCATTATAATTGAAGTTTGGAGCATTGGAACCTTCTCCAACTTCAAAAGTCGAAGTACCACCAGTTTGAGATGGTGCGTCCTCCATTTCATCATCTCCCTCTTCTTCTTCTTCTTTTTCTTCTTCTTATTCCACATTTTCAGCACCTCCTTGATAAGCATCGGCATGCCTTAGTTCCACCGGAACATTTGTGAGTGCAAAACCAACAACTTCATGATCAACTTGTCTATTCCTTTTTCGAAAACGACCATTGACAAATTGATAACCCATTTTCAACACGGTTGAATGGTCAAGAATTTCATGATGAGTAATGATAGAAGATGGAATTTCATTTTGGAGCGGGACTTGAAAATGATTGAAAATGGCGGTGATAGTGATTCCATAAGGCAAAGATCCTTTGGTTTTGTTCTTTTGAGCCAACATATACTTTTCGATGACAAATGCAAGATCAATGTTAGTTTTGTCAAGAAAGCTCTTTAGAAGGAAAAGATCGAAGAAAGTGATATGAGATCTACTTCCGGCTCTAGGCACAATGGAGTAGTTGATTATAGAGTGAATCAAACAAAATTCAAGTGGTAAATTGGCTACGAAATTATGATTACCGGGACGAAAATGTGGTCCACAAAGAGTAGCCAAGACATTCCATTGATTGAAATTCAAGTGGATTGACAACCAATTGTTATTGATCTTGGGTTTAATATCTTCTATAGGTAAATGAAGTATATTAGCAAGAAGCCTATTACCAAAAGAGATTTCAACACCATTCACATAGGAAGTGTAAACACCACGTTCATAAACAAGATTCGCATAGAACATTTGGACAAGAACGGAATATAGTGGTGATGAAATACCAACAAAATAATCCCAACCGACATGATTATAATAGGTACGTGTATGAAGATTATGATTTGAAAGAGATTCAAAATCAACAAGACGACCGGGGATTACCTTACAGTGAGAGAAGTCGGAGCGAAATTGTTCCTCATGTTCGGAGCGTGAGAAATGATAGTTGTCGAATAGAATAATCGGGGCTGCTTCTTGTTCCTGATTTCTCCTTGATCTCCTTGGTGCCATTGCTTGAATTTCTCAAAAACACAAGAATTCAACTTAGGGTTTGGACAATTTCTCAATCACTCTCAAGATTTATCAAGGTTTGCCTCTTCTTTAAGGGTAGAAATAAAATGATGTGAGAATATTTGTTTATATAGGTAAGGAATTCGGATCAAATAAACCCTAACTCTTAAGATTTGCAATAAATTTGTACGCACTGTTTTCCACCCATTAGGATAAGTAGTCGACTACTTATCCGGAAAGTAGTCAACTACTTCTGCTGTAACATTTCAGCAGGTAGTTGGCTTGATCCGTTTCTGTTTTATGCTCTAATTGGATTGATTTGTTCAATATGTAGCCTTTGTATGGTTTTTGAAGTATATATCAATCCTAATTAATTTAGAATTGATCAATATTACTCATAACCAAATTTTATTTTTTTCTCAGGGATTCAAGTCTATCAAAATTAGATTTTTGGTCACTTTTGAAGAACATGGTTTTGAAATAATTTTTAAAAACATTTTTTAACACATCAAATATATATATCAGTGAAAAAACCATTTTAAATCAAGATTGAAGTAATTTTTGACAATTTATAGCATATTTACTCTTAAGTAGAAATTTTGAAAGTTTTCATTCTTTCAAAGCGTCTTCTTGTCTCATCATGCCTAAGCCACGTAATATTTTTGAAAATTATTCTTCCCCGAGAAGCTTAGTAAAGATATTGGCTAGTTGATTATTAGTGTCAATGAATTCCAATGTGATATCGCCTTTTTGAATGTGGTCATGAATGAAGTGGTGTCTTATTTCAATGTGCTTAGTTCGTGAATGTTGAGTAGGATTCTTACTCAAACAAATGGCGCTAGTGTTATCACATAAGATTGGAACACAACCAACATTAATACCGAAATCTCCCAATTGTTGTTTCATATATAGCACTTGAGCACAACAATTTCCAGTTGCGACATATTCGGCTTCGGCCATGGATAATGCAACCGAGTTTTGTTTCTTGCTTGACCAAGAAACCAATGCGTGTCCTAGAAAGTGACAAGTACCACTAGTGCTTTTACGCTCGACTTTGCAACCGGAAAAATCAGCTTTAAAATAGCTAAGCAGGTCAAAACAATCATTTTTAGGATACCATAAGTCTAAATCACATGTACCAAGCAAATATCGAAAAATACGTTTAACGGCAGTTAAATGTGATTCTTTAGGACAAGATCGAAAATGAGCACATAGACACACATTAAACATGATATCTGGTCTACTTGTCGTAAGATAAAGGAGACTACTGATAGGTGTGAAAAACCTATCTATTTCCAATCCGAATTGGTTAGTTTTCGAATATGTTTATAGTTATTTTTATTATGTTTTAATTAGTATTTATACTTTTTGTATAACTCAGGTGTGTGGGTAAAAAAGATAGGAATCTGAAGCTAAAATGATGAGATCGAACCAAAGAGGTTCGAAGTTACGGTGGATAAACAAGTTCGGAGGCTAAAAGACAAAACAGGCCCACCGCTTAAGCGTCCAGACCATCGCTTAAGCGGGGAAAATGCAGAGAAGAGCAAAATATTACTGATGGACGACCACCAGAGCAGAAATTCTACCGCTTAGGCAGAAATCCAGTAGAGGACGAAGAAGGGCTACTGACAGCCGCTCGCCTAAGCGAAAATTCTACCGCCTAGGCGAAAATCCAACAGAATGTTCTCCAATCCACCGCCTAGGCAATCAGACTTAACCAAACTAATTCCGCCTAGGCAGAATTTCCATCGCCTAGGCGGATTTGCCCTGCACAGTCTTTAGATATTTTTAGAATATTTTTGCTATAAATATCCCCTCTCCTCCCCCTTCGGCCGAATTTCACTTCCCTCTCTTACATTTTAGAGCCCCTTAGGCTATAGTTAAGCCAAGGGTTAGGATTTTTAGTGGTGGAGCTCGCATCCCGAAGTGGAGAAGACAGCGAATCGATCGTAGAGCGTTCTTAGCGATTTATCTTCGGACGAGACTAAGTTCTTCGATCGTTTTTCCTTATTTCTTTATCTTAGGAGCATGTGAGCATATTTAGCTCGTTATTTTCTTGTAGATGCAGCTATGGCCGCGAGTTAAATATGGATTGTAGTAGGAATTAACTTATAATTTATAAATACGTCGTTTGGGTGATTTCGGTGTTTCGTTTGTGATTGTTCTTCATAATTTGATTGTATTTATCGTATTGTTTGTTTATTATGCTTGGATTGATAAATGGAGAATACGAGATTTTAACAAACCCCGGATTCAGAATAGGGTAAACAAACGCCACAATTCTATAACCCGGTCGAGGTTTGAATCATGGACAATCGATGACGTAGGGCAAGACATACGCTACCTAGGGTCATTAAGACGTTGAGGGGGACCTCTTCGTTGACTCGAATTTGCGTTATATCCCTCGTCTTACACTCGGAAGAGGTGGCGAGAGAGTTTTAGAACAGAGATTGTTAATAGGGTAAAAACAACGCGACGATCCAATAACCCGGGAGGGAGTTGGATTGTGTGCAATCAATGACGCTGGGCGAGACTCACGTGACCTAGGGTCATTAAGACGTTGAGGAGGACTTCTCCGTTGACTTGAAGTCATGTATTCTCCCGTCTTACACTCGAAAGAGGTGACGACGGAGTTTACGTACCGAGGTTGTCAAATAGGTCAAACAATGTAAACAGGAGTAAATCGGAATCGAACACGTATTTGTAAACACGTTAATCCCTATACAATTCTTCACCCTAAAACATATTAACATAATAGTGTAGTTAATTTAGGTTATATTAATATTAGTTTAATTAATTAAATACATTTATTTTCGCCTAGATAAACTTAGGTCACGACAAATGTGGTATTCGATAGTAACGACAATAATCCCTGTGGATACGATAGCCCGATCTTAACGATCACACTATACTAAAACTTAGACCTCGTATACTTGCGAGTGTAAGTAGCGGCGTGTATTTCGCGCGCTACCAAGTTTTTGGCGCCATTGCCGAGGATTGTTTTGATGATTATTGTCGAAAAAACACGGTAACGGCTCTAGACTTAAGGTTTAGATAGGAGAAGCAAGTGTTTCGTATTCCCGGGATTGGCGATGTCGTTCATTGTCGATATTGTGTGAAAGTGACCTAATTTTACTTTAGGCATTTCTTTGTATATAATTTTTGTTTGTAGTTTTGTTTTTGTTTTCAATACAGGGTACGTGCCAATGTTAGATTGATGGGTATTGATGCATCCCTTTCGACGGGATTCCTATCCGTTTTATGTTGCTTGGCCAAGCACATAAGCCGGTGAGGCGTTTCGTTGAGAGATTGAGCCAATCAAAGCCAAATCTGGCCAATCTTGAGGGCATTTTGAATGTTGGGCCGAGGAGATTAAACCACGCGCTTCTTGAGAGGCAACCCAAGCAATTCTTTTTGATCCATCCCATCCGACTTGATTCGGAGGTGAGATCTTCTCGCCTCCCAGGTAAGTGTTCTAAACACCCTTTGTCAGCATGCTTTAAATTTCATATGTTGAGATTGATGATTGGGTTCACTGAGGACACTGTCCACTTTGAGTTTAGGGGTGATGTGTAGTAGTAGTATGTTAGTTTATGTGTTATTGTTTTTCGTATTGCATGTGTGTTTAGGTTAGAATGTGTTTATGTTTTTGTGTTGTTGTTTATATGTTGAGTTTTGCATTCATCTAGGCCGTCACCCGATGATGAAAATTACCCCTAGTTGTTTTCGAAGTCAAGGGTAATACCCATGCATGTGTGATTCTGTGTGCTTGATTATGCTTTTTGGTAAAAATTATTGTAGATCCAAATTTGCACGGGCACATAGACTCAATGTATAGTTATTCAATTTATTTAAGGACGATTATCGATTAACCAAATTCATGACACATTAAGGATTCTAGAACTTGATTGAGTGGAAGCTTGAGGCGAAATCCTAGGCAAGGTAATTCAGGAGACGTGATTTAGGTATTCTCTTTGTCGCTTGAGCCTTTTAAAGCCTACCTTCTTACATGATTATCCCTCGTTACCCTGTCGAAGCCTAAATGCAAATTCAATTCTGAACACATAAACCAATATCACGACCAATTGAATTCCTTCCAGTCCTTAATCGCTGAATTTAAAGGCATATTTGAGTGAATCAAGTTAGCCGTTGCAAAGGCTTCTTGATGTGAGCGGTTGGGTTTAGGGCGAACTTCTAATTGGTTCGGTATTAGAGTACTCACTTGTCGTTTTTTTTTTATTTGTATTTCACACACCCCTTCAATTGTAACAATCAAATAAGTTTGGGGGTGTGTTCGTTGAAAAAATAAACAAAGAATCAAATGTAAATACCATTTTTATTTTTGTTTCTTTTGACAAGTGAGTACGTCAGTCTTAAATGCATGTTTGGGATTGTCTCCAATCTTTCTATGGGGATTCGAGAGTGAATGTGCCAAGCGTTGAGCCTTGGGTAACGTTAAGTTAACAACGTTAACCCGTTTTCTATTCCAAATTACCCTTGGCCAAATATACCAAAATCGAACCAAGCCCTAATGATCTACATAAATTACTAAACCTACATTAGTGGAAAGTGGACTCCAATCAAGTTATGGAAATCCTAGAATTTAAGGTCTAAGTCATGAATTTTGTTGGTGGATAATCCAATCCGATCGTTGTATAGTTATATTATTGAGTCTTGCACTAACACGTTTAAAGGATCTAGAATAGCGTTCACCATTATTGCATGTCGAAATTCTAGAACATTACATGTTGTGTGTTACTGCCTGAACTCGATACTACTGGCGGTTGTTGAGGGAAAAATAAATAGGCCGTTAGAAGAATTTAAAACTCGCATGTTGTTATGTTTAGATTGGTTTTAGGTTGTTTGTTATTTATTTCCGTTTGTGTATTTTTCATTTTAGTGTGTGTGTTTGGCTCGAGGACTAGCCAAGTTTTGAGTTTTGGGGTATTGATAGGTGTGAAAAACCTATCTATTTCCAATCCGAATTGGTTAGTTTTCGAATATGTTTATAGTTATTTTTATTATGTTTTAATTAGTATTTATACTTTTTGTATAACTCAGGTGTATGGGTAAAAAAGATAGGAAACTGGAGCTAAAATGATGAGATCGAACCAAAGCGGTTCGAAGTTACGGTGGATAAACAAGCTCGGAGGCTAAAAGACAAAACAGGCCCACCGCTTAAGCGTCCAGACCACAGCTTAAGCAGTGAAAATGCAGAGAAGAGCAAAATGTTACTGACGGACGACCGCCGGAGAGGAAATTCTACTACTTAGGCAGAAATCCAGCAGAGGACGAAGAAGAGCTACTGACAGCCGCTCGCCTAGGCGAAAATTCTACCGCCTAGGCGAAAATCCAACAGAATGTTCTCCAATCCACCGCCTACTTCACCGCCCAGGCGATCAGACTTAACCGACCTAATTCTGCCTAGGCGGAATTTCAACTGCCTAGGCGGATTTGCCCTGCACAGCCTTTAAATATTTTTAGAATATTTTTGCTATAAATATTCTCTCTCCTCCCCCTTTGGCCGAATCTCTCCTCCCTATCTTGCATTTTAGAGCCCCTTAGGCTATAGTTAAGCCAAGGTTTAGGATTTTTAGTGGTGGAGCTCGCATCCCGAAGTGGAGAAGACGGCGAATCGATCGTGGAGCGTTCTTAGCAGTTTATCTTTGGACGAGGCTAAGTTCTTCGATCGTTTTTCCTTATTTCTTTATCTTAGGAGCATGTGAGCATATTTAGCTCGTTATTTTCTTGTATATGTGGCTATAGCCGCGAGTTAAATATGGATTGTAGTAGGGATTAACCTATAATTTATAAATACGTCGTTTGGGTGATTTCGGTGTTTCGTTTGTGATTGTTCTTCGTAGTTTGATTGTATTTATTGTATTGTTTGTTTATTATACTTGGATTGATAAATGGAGAATACGGGATTTTAACAAACCCCGGATTCGGAATAGGGTAAACAAACGCCACAATTCTATAACCCGATCGGGGTTTAAATCATGGATAATCGATGACGTAGGGCAAGACACACGCTACTCAGGGTTGTTAAGACGTTGAGGGGGACCTCTTTGTTGACTCGAATTTGCATTATATCCCTCGTCTTACACTCGGAAGAGGTGGTGAGGGAGTTTTAGAACGGAGATTGTCAATACGGTAAATACAACGCGACGATCCAATAACCTGGGAGGGAGTTGGATTGTGTGCAATCAATGACGCTAGGCAAGACTCACGTGACCTAGGGTCATTAAGACATTGAGGGGGACTTCTCCGTTGACTCGAAGTTATGTATTCTCCCGTCTTACACTCGGAAGAGGTGGCGACGGAGTTTACGTACCGAGGTTGTCAAATAGGTCGAACAATGTAAACGGGAGTAAATCAGAATCGAACACGTATTTGTAAATACGTTAATCCCTATACAATTATTCACCCTAAAACATATTAACATAATAGTGTAGTTAATTTAGGTTATATTAATATTAGTTTAATTAATTAAATACATTTGTTTTCGCCTAGATAAACTTAGGTCACGACAAAAACGGTATTCGATAGTAACGACAACAATTCCTGTGGATACGATAACCCAATCTTAACGATCACACTATACTAAAACTTAGACCTCGTATACTTATGAGTGTAAGTAGCGGCGTGTATTTCGCGCGCTACCAACTACCAATCATACCTCGGTATTTCTTCTCATTTATCATCTTACCACTTTTATCGGCGTCCAATTTGATTGAAGTACTCAGGTGTATTATATACCTTTGAGTTTTCCATTACGTATTTTTTTATTAAGTCTTTAGTATACTTTGCTTGATTTATAAATATTCCATCCATTGATTGCTTAATATTTAATCCGAGAAAGAATGTTAATTCTTCCATCATACTCATCTCGAATTCTTCCTGCATAAGCTTAGCAAATTTTTGGCACAAGATCTCATTAGTGGCTCCGAAAATGATATCATCAACATAGATTTGAACTAGTAATATATTATTTTTAGCTTCTTTAATAAATAAAGTTATATTGGTTAAACCACGTTTAAAACCTTTTTCAAAGAGAAATCCACTTAACTCTCATACCAAGCTCTAGAAGCTTGTTTGAGACCATAAAGTGCTTTGGATAGTTTGAAAACATGATGTGAAAATTTTTCATCTTCAAAACCGGGAGGTTGTTCAACATAAACTTCTTCGGAAATGAAACCATTTAAAAATACACTTTTAACATCCATTTGAAAAAGTTTGAAATCATTAGCACAAGCAAAAGCAAGTAACATATGTATAGCTTCTAATCTAGCTACCGGTGCATATGTTTCATTATAATCTATCCCTTCTTCTTGATTATAACCTTGTGCTACCAATCTTGCTTTATTTCTAATAACAACACCCGACTCATCCTTTTTATTTCAAAAACTCATTTTGTTCCAATTACGGGATGGTCATTAGGTCTTGGTAATAGAGACCAAACGTTATTCTTCTCAAATTGATTTAACTCATCTTGCATTGCAAGAATCCAAGATTCATGTTCAATGGCTTCAAAAACATTTTTAGGTTCAATTTGAGATAGGAAAGTAAATTTGTTAACATAGTTTCTCAAAGAAGATCTAGTACTTACTCTATGTTCAATGTCACCAATGATTTGATTGAATGGATGAATGTTGACCTTTTTCCACGCCTTAGGTAACATGTTCTCGGAAGGTTGTACTTCCATTGAGTCATTATCAACGGGCCTTAAATCAATGTTTTCAGCTTCTTCCGTTGATTTTTCTATCAAATCTGTATTTTCTTCATCCATATCATTTCTTGGTGAAAAAGGGTTAAATTCCTCAAAAACAACATGCATTGATTCTTCAACTACAAGTGTACGTTTATTATATACTCTATAAGCTTTACTATTAGTTGAATAACCAAGAAAAATACCTTCATCAGATTTAGCATCAAATTTTGAAAGATTTTCTTTATCATTAAGAATAAAACACTTACAACCGAAAACTTTAAAGTATAAGATAATAGGGGTTTTACCATTCCATAACTCATATAGAGTTTTATTTAAGCCTCTACGGATTAAAACACGGTTCAAAACGTAACATGTTGTACTTACGGCTTCCGCCCAAAAGTATTGCGGTAAAGAATGCCCGTTTAACATAGTCCGAGCCATTTCTTGTAAAGAGCGATTTTTCCTCTCAACAACGTCATTTTGTTGAGGTGTTCTAGGGGCTGAAAAATTGTGTCTGTAATCTTGTTCGTCACAAAATTTTTCAATCTCATCATTTCGGAATTCTTCTCCTCTATCGCTTCAGATATTGTTAATGCTAAAATCTTTCTTATTTTCAACACGCTTACAAAACTTAACAAGCACTTAAGCAACATTACTTTTCTTAGCAAGTAGTAGAACCCATGTATATCTAGAATAATCATCAACAATCACAAATGCATAAGTTTGCCACCTAAGCTAGCAACGGGATTAGGACCAAATAAGTCAAGATGCAAAAGTTCTAATGGTTTAGTAGTAGAAATAAAATTCTTCTTCTTAAAAGAACTTTTAACTTGTTTACCAAGTTGGCATGCATCACATATTTTATCCTTAACAAATTTTGCATTTGGTAATCCACGTACAAGATTATTTTTAGATAAGTTTGAAATAAGTTCCATGCTAGCATGTCCTAGACGTCTATGCCATAACCAACTATTTTCGGTTAAAGCATTTAGGCATGAAATATTTTGTGAAGATATATCATCAAATGAACATGTGTAAATATTTTCAAAACATGATGCAACAAATAAAACTTTGTGATCATCATCTTCTTTGACGACACATTGATTTTAAAGAAAAGTTACTTCAAACCGTTATCACATAATTGGTTTATGCTTAGAAGATTATATTTTAAGCCTTCAACAAGTAAAACATTTTCAATAATAAAATTATTTTTATCAACTTTACCAATACCAATGATTTTACCCTTAGAGTTGTCTCCAAACGTCACATGTTCGCCATCTTTAGGTGTCAAAGATGTAAATTGATTTTTTTCGCCTGTCATGTGTCGTGAGAAACCACTATCTAGGAGCCATTTGTTCTTGTTTATGTTTGCTTTAAAACTAACCTGCAAGGAGTACCTTAAATGATTCCTAAATAGTACCCGTTTTACTTGGGTCCGGAAGGGTTAGTCTTTGGAACCAAGGTTCCCTTTGGTACCCAAATTTTTCTTATCTTTGTATTTGTATTTTTCAGTTTTCTTTCATTACAAACATCGATGGAATGACCAACTTTGTTACAATGAAAACATTTTATAAACTTTTTGGTTTTAGAAAAAAAATTCTGAAATTTCTTTTGTTTCTTATGTTGATGAAAACTCAAACCGGCTTTGTTGAAAACACCCTTTTGACTTCCCAAGAGAAGTTTAAAATTATTTTCACCTTTAGTAAACTTGTGGACTATTTTGGTTAAATCATCAACTTGATTTTTTAAAGAAATATTTTTCTTTTTAAGATCACATTTCTTTAAAGAATCATTTTCTTGTTTTAAAGAAATAATTTCAGATTTTGTTGTTTCCAATTCTTTTGAAAGAGTAGCTATTGTTTTGTTAAGATTTATCATTTTAGAAAAATAATTTTTAAGCTCATCTTTTAATTCTTCATATGCATCAAGTAGTTCATCATATTCATCTAATGATCAAGTTTCGAAAGTAGAAGTTACCTCATCTTCTTTTGCCATGAGTACAAGTAAGTTGACCTCCTCGCCAGTACTTTCAGTTTTAGAGTCCCTTGAGTCGGTGTCATCCCAAATTGCTTTAAACTCTCTTTTTTTGTTTTTGTAATGATGTTTCTTTGGCTTTTTGTGATTTCCTTGAGTTGAGAACATTCGGTTTTGTAGTGACCAAACTTGTGGCATTTATAACATTCAACTTTACTTATGTCGATTTTGTTGAATTTCTTCTTCTTGAAGAATCTCTGGTTGAGCCGATTGAATCATCTTACCAAGATAGCCATTTTACCTTCGAGTTCACTCCCGATGTTATCATTGTCATCATCATCGTCATGAATAAATTTTAAGGCTATTCCTTTCTTTCGGTTTCTACCTTCTTCTTCGTAGCCTTTGAGTGACGGTTCATGAGTGGTCAAGTTACCAATGAGTTTATCAATGGAATATTTGTTTAGATCTTTGGATTCAAATATGGTCGTAGCCTTTGGTTCCCATGCCTTGGGAAGAGCTCTAAGGATCTTTCGTACTCGTTCGGACATTGAGTATGGCTTTCCAAGTGCATTCAAGCTATTACAAATATTTGTAAAGCGAGTATACATCTCCATGATCGATTCTCTATCCTCCATCTTGAATAGTTCGTATTGGTGCACAAGAATGTCGATCTTGGATTCCTTGACTTGGTTTGTACCTTCATGAGTAATCATAAGAGTATCCCAAATCTCCTTAGCCGATGAGCATCCAAAAATCTTATTATATTCATGAACATCTAAACCACAATAAAGAAGGTTAATAGCTTGGGCATTTATAGAAATTAATTTGGTGTCCCTATCATCTAATTCCGATTCTACCTTAAGTGTAGTAGATTCAACAAGATTAGTTTTGATAAGAGTATGTGGACCATTTTTAATAACTTTCCAAGCTTCATTATTTATGGCTTGTAAAAATGCTATCATTCTAGCTTTTCAAAAAATATAATTGTTACCATTAAACAAATGAGGTCTATGCATGGATTGACCTTCGGGAAGGGTAGTTGCAACAAAATTTGCCATAATTGATTTGCTAGGATTTTAAGCCTTATTAAGCAAGTGTAACTCTGATGCCAATTGAAGGCCCAACAATTACCCAAGAGGGGGGTGAATTGGGTTTTGGCAAATAATTCATTATTTAAAAACTACTCAATATAACCTAAGTGTTAATGTGATTAAGTGCACAACGGATATTCAAATAAGAGTAATAATCACAAACACAAATATATGCGGAAATGTAAAGAGTAGAGTTAGAGAGATTGACACCAGTATTTTATAGTGGTTCGGCAAAACACCCTTTGCCTGGTCCACTCCCCCGAGCTCCTTCGAGGATTTCACTATCTTTGATCTTCTTACGGGTGAAGAACAAACCGTTTAAGTCGCTACTTAAGAAGTACGTATCTCAAGTCTTTACAATATAGAGTGAATATATTTCACTCACAAATCTCTCCTCTTGAGCAAAACCCTTACTCAAGATTTACAATAAAAATTTCACCGTCTCACAAAATGAAACTTCAACACTCACAAGATATAGAACTCAAGAATCTATGTGTGTGAAGCAAATACAATAGACACTCAAGAAATATGAATCAAGAAGAGTATAAGTGTTATTGGACAGATTTTAGCTTGGAAGCCTTTGGTAGTATCACTTTGATCTTTGAGGTTCACTTGATTGATACTTTGATGAGTTATTTCCTTCAGCAATCTTCTCTCATTTTTATAGATGTAGAGAATGTAAGAGGATATCTCATTTGAAGAACTTGAGTGCAAATGACCGTTTGAAAATCTTCTTCAAATTTCAACATTCAAATTGCATAGGCTCCTCTTCCATTATCTCTGTAGATTTGTCACGAATCTTTTCCTCTTTTTCAAAACTCAATTAATGCAAGATAGTGTAATTAAATGCATAGGACCCATAGTCCATTCATGTTGTTGAGGTAGTGGGAAAATACAGTCATTATCTCTTACATACAATGTATATGATAGAGTGTAAGGGATCATGATGTTTATAGACAAAGCATGATGGAGTTTACGCAAAGATGGTATGAAATCATTTAATGCTAGGCTCATTTCATTAAAGAATGCAACTATTATAATTAAGATAGAATAACTTTCATACTAGTGGAAGACAAGGTATGGGCTAGCATTTATTTAACTACCTTACTATCAATTCAAAATGGTATCTTTGTATTCCCGCTTGATTTCAAAATATTATACTTGTATTTTTATAGGATAATGAATATGATCATTCATATAAGTAGTGTATAATGTATATCATAAATTTATACAAACTAATTAAGTACATATAAGTATTTAAGGCATTTAAATACTTAGAATCATTTAGCATGATGAAAACAGAATTTTCATACCTTATGAGTCAATTTGTCAATTAATCATAAATGAATTGATGAACATATCAATTGATCATGCATATATCATGCAGACATGTTAAACTAACATCTCGTGACATGATTTAAACGTTCCGAACAAAATATGATATGCAAATCCAAATTTGAGTTCATAACAAAATTCTACATTTTGAGTTCTAAAATATTTCAAAATATTTTGATCAATTTCTTTTTAATTCAACATTGTATTGATCAAAGTGAATGATGAAAACATGTTATATAATCATTATAAGGCATATGAATCATCATACATTAATTAGAACAAGCATACGACGCCAAAATGTGAAGTCGAAAACAGAGCAGGAGAGATAAAGCATTCTACTTGAAAGTAGTCAACTACTTTCAGCATAAGTAGTCGACTACTTATGCTGCAGTTCTTGCGACATGACGTTTTCATCCGTTTTGGATTTTTGGTCTTAGTTTTTGATCGTTTATCATTATAAACACTTTATAAAGCATGTAACAATTATTATCAAGATGTTTATATGATTCAAAAACTCAATGATCATATTAAGAACATAAAATTCCAATTTCGCATAATTGTGATCAATAGGTGTTTTTTTTCGATATAGCATGTAATGATTAAACGCATACTTCACATTGTGATATATAAGTATATTAGATATGATAAGATCAATATATTACGATTAAAAACACATATGGTGTGTATGTGTCTTATAGAGTTCCGAGTTCAATATCCCGCGAGTATTATCGAAATTAAAAATTGCTTTAATGTAAATCATACATTTCCGTACCTTTTCGACTTGATTTCGCTTTCATGATTTGTTTTGATGGTATTTGGATATTCTATATTTCAAAATCATCATTAGTATATTCAAAACGTCAAATGTGTGTGTTATCGTCAAAATCACTTTAATCCAGGAATCCTATGATTGAAACTGCTTAGGCTAACAATATTAGTATTAGTTTAATTAATTAATTACATTTGTTTTTAGCCTAGATAAAATTAGGTCATGACAAACGCGATACTCGATAGTAACGACACCAATCCATGTGGATATGATAACCCAATTTTTTACGATCACACTATACTAAAACTTTGACCTCGTATACTTGCGAGTAGTCAATACGATGAGGATGCCAAATCCTCCGCCGTACAAGTTTTTGACGTCGTTGCCGGGGATTGGTTACTGTCATAGTTTCTGGCGATCGCCACCAAGTTTTTGGTAACGATTGCCAGAGATTATGCTTTGTCGTTTATTGTCGATATTGTGAGTAAATGATTTAATTTTATTTTAGGAATTTATTTTATATATAATTTTTGTTTGTAGTTTTGTTTTTGTTTCTTATGCAGGGTACTTGCCACTGTTAGATTGTCGGGTATTGATGCATCCCTTTCGACGGGATTCCAAACTATATTATGGTGCAGGACCACGCACATAATCTGATGAGGCGTTTCATTTAAAGATCAAGTCGAACAAGAAAAACCTCACCAAACTTGAGGGTGATTTAAAAATGTCGGGTCGAGGACATTAAACCACGAGCTTCTTGGGAAGCAACCCAAGGTCACAAATAAATTAAATCTGTCACAACCGAATTTATTCGAAGGCAAGATTCTCTCTCCTTCCAGGTACGTGTTCTAAACCCCTTTCGTCAGCATGTTTTAATTCTATATATTGAGATTGATGATTGGGATCACTGAGGACACTGTTCATTTTGAAGTTCGGAAGTGATGTATAGTATTTAGTATGTTTTATGTTTTACTATTTTACTATGTGCATGTTTGTTTAGGTTAGAATGTGTTTATGTTTGTGTTGTTGTTGCATGCTGAGTTTTGCGTTCATTTGGACCGTTACCCGATGATGAAAATTACCCCTGGTTGTTTTCGAAGTCAAGGGTAATACCCATGCATGTGGATTCTGTGTGCTTGACTATACTTTTTGGTGAAAATTATTGTAAATCTAAAATTGCACGAGCACATAGACTCAATGTATTTCTATTCAATTGATTTGAGGACGATTATCGATTAACCTAACTCATGACAATTTAAGGATTCTAGAACCTGATTTAGGGAAAGCTTGAGGCGAAATCCTAGGCAAGGTAGTTCTAGAGATGTGATTTAGGCAATCGTTTTGTCGATTCAGCCTTTTTGAAGCCTACCTTGTAACATGTTTATCCTTCGTTACCCTGTTGAAGCCTAAATGACATTTCAATTTTGAACACATAAACAAATACCTAGCCAGTTGATCTTTTTTCAAACCTTAATCGCTGAATTTAAATACACATTTGAGTGAATCAAGTTAGCATTTATATATTCTACTTGATGTGAGCGGTTGGGTTTAGGGCGAACTTCCGATTGGTTTGATATTTGAGTACTCACTTATTTTTCTTTCGTTTTAACCACACCCGTAAAATCATACTAATCAAATAAGTTTGGGGATGTGGTAAGTTGAAATATATATATATATATATATATATATATATATATATATATATAAGTTTAATTTCATTTTTTTTTACAAGTGAGTACGTCGGTCTTAAATGCTTATTCGGGATTGTTTCCAATCTATCTATGGGAGTTCGAGAGTGAATGTGCCGAGCGTTGAGCCTTGGGTAATGTTAACAATGTTAACCCGTTTTCAATTCCGAAATACCCTTGGCCAAATGTTCCATAACCGAACCAAGTCCTTCTAATCTTTTTAAACTATTGAAGCTACATTAGTGGAGAGTGGACCCCAATCGGGCGTATGGAAATCCTAGTCCTATACGGTCTAAGTCATAAATTTCGTTAAGGGATAATCCAATCCAGTCATTGTATAGCCATATTATTGAGTTTCGCACTAACACGTTTACAGGATCTAGAATGGTGTTCACCATTATTGCATGTCAAAATTCTAAAACATTACATGATGTGTGTTACCGCCTGACCTCGATATGACTGGCAGTTGTTAAGGGAATAATGACTTGGCCGTTAGAAGAAGTCAAAACTCGCATCTCATTATGTTTAGATCGTTTTTAGGATGTTTGTTATTTTATTTCGTTGTGTTTTTTCATTTTCGTGTGTGTGTTTGGCTCGAGGACTAGCCAAATTCCAAGTTTGGGGATATTTGATAGGTGTGATCTACCTACATATTTTCAAACCGAATTAAGTTAGTTTTTGAGCGTTTATATAGTATTTTATTATGTTTTAATTAGTTTTTATACTTTTTGTATAATAAGATCAAACTAAAAATGGTCGAATAACGGTGGAAAAACAAGCAAGGAGGCAAAATTGTGAAAGAAGCCCACTGCCGCGGCGTCCAGACCTCCGTCGCGGCGGTGAAGATGCAAAGACTGACCTATTCTTGTTGGAGATTCACTGCCTAGGCAGTGAAATTGCAGAATGTCATCCAAATCCATCGCTATCCTCACCGCCGTGGCGATCAACCAACCGACATATCCACCGCCTAGGTGGTGACCTCTGCATAGATTGAAGATATTTATTAGATATTTTGGCTATATATATCCCCTCTCCTCGCTCTCTCCGGCCTCTCTTGGCATTTTGAGCCCCTTAGAATATATCTAAGGGTAGATAAAGTAGTTTTAAAGGGAAAACTCACATCCCGAAGTGGAGGAGGACGGCGAAGCGATTGTTGAACGATTCTTAGTGGCTAATCTCCGGACGAGACTAAGTTCTTCGATTCTTTTCCTTATTTATTTAACTTAGGATCATGTGAGCATGTTTAGCTTGTTCTTTCATTGTAAATGTGGTTATGGCCATAGTTAAACATGGATTGTATAACGATTAATAATAAATTTATGAATACGTGTTTGGATGATTTCGGTGTTGCGTTTATGTTTGTTCTTCGTACTTTGATTGTATTTATCATATTGTTTGTTTGTCATGCTTAGTTAGATACATGGAGAATACGGGGTTTGGCAAATCCTGGATTCAGATTAGGGTAAACAAACGCCACGATTCTATAACCCACTCGGGGTTTGGATTGTGGATAATCGATGACGTTGGGGGCAAAACTCACTCGACCTAGGGTCATTAAGACGTTGAGAGGGACTTCTTCATTGACACGAAGTTGCGTTATATCCCTCGTCTTACACTTGGTAGAGGTGGCAAGGGAGTTTTAGAACGGAGATTGTCGATAGGGTAAATACAACGCATGATCCAATGACCCGAACAGGAGTTGGATTGTGTGGAATCAATGACGTTGGGCGAGACTCACGTGACCTAGGGTCGTTAAGACGTAAAGGGGGACTTCTCCGTTGACTCGAAGTCATGTATTTTCCCGTCTTACACTCGAGAGAGGTGGCGGTAGAGTTTACGTGCAGAGGTTGTCAAATAGGTTGAACACCGTAAACGTGAGTAAATCGAGATCAAACGCGTATTTATAAACACGTTAATCCCTAGGCGATTCTTTTCCCTAAAACATATTAGTATATTAGTATAGTTAATTTAGGTTATATTAGTATTAGTTTAATTAATTATTTACATTTGTTTTTAGCCTAGATAAAGTTAGGTTACGATAAACGCGATACTCAATAGTAACGACACCAATCCCTATAGATACGATAACCTGATCTTTCACGATTACACTATACTAATACTTTGACCTCACACACTTGCGAGTAGTCAATATAAGGAGGATGCGAAATCCTCCGCCGTATAGGGGTGAATTGGGTAGTTATAAAAATTTAAACAAATAAATCTTTCAACACTAAATTATACAATAATCAAGTTTTCCTAAATCAATTATTATCTTCATTACACAGCGAAAAAGTGTTTAAATCTAGGTACACACCCAAACAAAATATAAAGAAAATAAATAATGCAGCACACCAAGATATATCCTAATTCAACAATCTAGTCTTACCTAATCCAATCCCCCGAGTTCCACGGAGATTCGCAACCTCTAAACCCCAGATTCCATTAATGGTAGGAACCAAACCCTTCCAACGATTCTTTTCCTAAGCTCAGAATTAACCTTTACAATTTTCCTTTTCCCATGCTAATGAAGAATTTTATTTTTTTACTAGGCTTAAGACTAACCTAATTCTATTACAGGAAGAATCAAAACTTCACAACTCTTACAAGTATCATTTTCCCAGGTAATTATGGAACCTTTATAATTTACTCAAATTAATTCAATTTTAGGGAGACTTAAAACCTAGTTTTTTTCAAGGGAAAAGAATAACCTAACTTTTTTATGCTTAGCACAAAGATCAAACCTTAATCTTTTTCACCGAAAAAGATTGAAACCTAACTACCCTGACTAGACACTAACCTATTCGTGTTTAATCCACTTAAACTCACAAAAAAAAAAAAAAAAAATCCCACAAGGAGCTTCTACCACGTCAATACAATTATACTCGATTAATATCCCGAAATTTACTACGTGATCGATTCCATGTGAGGCAAATTAATATATGATTAATAAACAAGTGTAGGTAGCACAAATTAAAGCACGTAATCAGATACACACATAAAATCATTTTAAAAATATTTTTTAGACTCCTAAATTTGAAAACAATTTTCTATTGATCTTAAATCCAAGCAATCAATAATATGAAACCAAAATAGATAACAATAACTTAGAAAGATCTGACCAGGAAAACACCGAATAATGAAAACAGAATGGAAAGATAGCTCAAGTCGGTGAAGCCAAATCAATCAGCGCTTTAGATCAAGAACTTTAGCACAAAATCTCTCTTGAAAAATTTCAGCAGAATGATAACTCTTAGAAAAGTGTAGGAATTAATTATTCTTGATATATTTCAACTAATTTTTGTAAGTCTATATATATAGTTTGATATCAATCCCTCAAACGGTTACTTTTCAAACGATATGCCTCTAAAAGGCACTCTTAGACCTTGTATAACATAGTCATTTAATTCTAATGCAATTCACTTAAAAATATCTTTTAAAGCTTTCAAATAAGTCCATAAAATATTTCTCAATTATCAATCGTAAAGATAGGAAATATTTAACTATTTAAATTTAGAGAATCATTAATTATATGGACCAAATCAATAGGGATATCAAAATATATGTATATTGATCATTATCCTGTACTTATTCACACTTGTGGTTTAAACAGTACTAGGAAGAATAAACCTTTTAAATTTGTAGCTCTGTGGATATCTTACCCAAGTTTTAAATAATTTATTAAGGACAAATGGGATATCAATAAGAATAACGTCATGTTTAAACTTAAAAATTTCAAAAAAGACATTAGTGATTGGAACAAAACGGATTTTGGGAATCTATTTAGAAGGAAACGTTTGCTAAAAGGTAGGATTAATGGGATCCAAAAAGCCCAAACGAACATTTTCTCCCCTAATCTAGATCGTCTTGAAAAAGTTCTTATTGATGAGTATAACCTAATTTTGAAACAAGAAAAAATGCATAGGTTTCAGAAGTCTAGAATTCAGTGGCTATCATTGGGAAATAAAAACACTAAATTTTTTCATGTCTCTACTAACCAGAGAAGGAGGAGGAAAAGTATAACTATGCTTAATGATGACAAAAATAATTGGATTCATGAAGATACGGTTCTAAAGAATCATGTTAATTATTATTTTGTCAATCTGTATACTGAAAATAAGCCTACTGATACCCAGAAACTTATTGATGTGCAACATCCTGTTCTTAAAGATGAGTGGAATAGTAGCCTTGACAATATCCCTAATGAAGAAGAAATAAATAATACACTCAACTTCATGAAAGATTTCAAGGCCCCTGGGCCGGATGACTTTCAAACTCTTTTCTTTAAAAGAAATTAAGAAATTGTTGGAAAGGATCTTTATGATTTTGTGTTTAATTGCTTTTTATAATCTTATCATCCCTGATCCAAATAACATAACTTTTATTGGTCTGATTCCTAAAGTGAATATTCTTGAATTGATCACTCAGTTCAAACCTATTAGCCTATGTAACACTAGTTATAAAATTAATACTAAAATTCTTGATGCTAGGCTTAGACGTTTCCCAAAAGAGATCATAGACCCTTTCCAAAGTAGTTTTGTCCCTAGAAGAATGACCTTTTATAACATAAGTATTACCTAGGAAGTGCTACTAAAAGTAAGTTTGGAGGTGTGGTTCTAAAAATTGATTTTGAAAAAGCTAACAATAGAATTAATTGGGAATTCCTAGAAGAAACGTTGGACTTTTTAATTTTCCTTGGAATTGGACTAAACTTACCCTTAACTGTGTTAGAAATGTGGCTTTCAAAATCTTGTGGAATGAGGAACCCCTCAATGAGTTTAGGGCCTCTAGGGGCTAAGACAAGGGGATCCTCTTTCTCCCTACCTTTTTGTTTTGTTCATGGAAAGATTATCTCTTCTTATAGAAAATAGTGCTAAAAGAAAGTTGGAATGGTCTTAAACTGTCCAAGAATGGTCCTACACTATCACACCTTTTTTTTTTTTTGCCAATGATCTCATATTTTTTTCTAAGGTGGGAGAGAACTGATAATATTTTGGAAGTGCTGAATAATTTTTCTAAATGTTCTGGTTAGAAAATTAATGTCAGTAAATCCAAAATGTTTATATCTCCCATAATTAAAAGAGTTGAGGCGAAAAATATTAGTAACAGGATTGGTATTCAACTTACTAATGACCTGGGGAGATATTTGGGAGCTAACTTGGTGCATGAGAAAGAGTAAAAGACATTATCAATAGGTCATTGAGAAAGTCCAAAATAGATTGACCATTTGGAAATCCAAAAACTTGGCCATGGCAGGTAGAGTTACTTTGATCAAAGCGGTTACTACTGCTATTCCTAACTACGCTATGTAAACTTCTTATCTCCCCAGGAAAACTTGTGATGAGTTAGATAAAATGAATAGAAATTTTTTGTGGGGAGATACAAATGAGAAAAGGAAATTTCACCTTGTAAACTGGGAGAAAATCTGTCATCCAAAAGAAAAATGTGGTTTTGGCATTAGAAAAGCTAGAGTTTTTAATGATGCTTACATGGTTAAACTTGGTTGGAACATCCTCACTAATAATAAAAAATTATGGATTAAGATTCTTACAGCTAAATACAAAATTAAGGATAGCCCTGGCTTTTGGAATGATAGTAAAACTGCTTCTCATATCTGGAAAGGTGTCCTAAATAATAAAGAACATATCATTAAAGGGATAAAATGGAAAGTTGGAAATGGTGCCAAAATTAGCCTCTGGACCAATTGGTGGTGTGGCAAATGACCTTTAAGAGAAATCAATGACCATAATGTATATATTATACTTAAAAGAGGAAGACATATCATCAGGTTCAAATATTATTCATCTCTCAATTTCTATTCACTTGGATGAATGAATGGCCAAAATTTGTTCAACCTTTTTAATATCAACTTCCCACAAAAATATTATGACTTTTTATATTTTTAGTTTTTAAAAATAATGTAATTTTAATAAGATTTTAATGCAAATTAATTGAATCCTTCCTACTTATACTAATTATATTCATTCTAGTTAATTTTTCAAATAGTTCAATTATTTTCTTTCAATTCAAAATAGATGTCTATTTTATTTTAATAAATATGACATTAAATTGGCAAAAATAATTATAATTTATTTTTTATTTATTTATCTTTTATTGTGAATTGTTATTCATAATCACTATTAAAATTTCTAATAATAATAACTACTAAACAACACAAACAGTGAGCTATGATATTTTTTAAAATCTAGCCTTAAAAATAAAATTTAAAAATAAATAGATAAAGTTGCTATTCAAAAATATATATTTACTCTTAGAACTTAATACTTAAATTTATGTAGCTCTTTTACTTATTATTTTTAACTGTAGAAACAAATCAGAGTGATCGAAAGTAACATTTTTTTTTAAATACATTAATTTTTTTTTAAAATATTATTAGACATTAAAAACAAACTAAATATTTCATGTATAACAGTTAAATGTTAAATATCTACTAATATAAATTTAATTTATTTTTTCTAAACTTGCACGTTGTGCGGGTTTAAAACTAGATGGTTTGAGAGTTTCGGACATCATTGATGATTTTGGAAATTAATATCTCCGTCCTGTCGTCCAAGTTATCTCGAAAGAGATAACAATGGAAATCTTAAGTAAGTCTTCTTTCAAGAACACTTGACTGTGTGGCAACTTGAGAATTCGGGTTTGTTTTTACTTAAATCAGCCTATATGGAGATTGAGAATAGGGAAGTCTTGGGTACCAATCCTACATGGAATTTGATTTGGAAACTCAAGATTCCCCAAAATCTTAAACACTTCCTATTGTTGATTTGGCATAATAGACTTATCACTAACGAGCTTGTGACAAAATGCTCCAATGATGTCACTAATATTTGTTAAAGATGTAAAGACGCTAGTGAGTCACTGGATCATGTACTGAGGACTTGCCATAAGGCTAAGAGAATTTAGAGGAACTTTTTCAACCCCTACCAAGTCGAGCAGTTTAATAGAAGGAATTTATAGGATAGGCAATGTGAAAGGGAAGTTCTCTTTAACTCCTTTCTATTTATTTTTAGCTATTCTATGGGAAATCTGGAAGGATAGAAACAGTGAAATTATTGAAGGAATTTCCCAAGATAACTTTAACGTTATGCAAAAAATTCTAAGATTGGAAGAATATCTAGTGAAATCCTATTGTCCAAAGAGATCTCCCCATAGCGCTTATGGTGATTGTCCTAATTGGACTTATCCTTATACAAGTTTCTTCAAATTAAATACAATTGGTTGTGCTAAAAGAAATCTCGGTAGAGGGGAATTTGGAGGATTGATCAAAGACAAACACGGAATTTGGCAATTTGGATTCTACGACCACCTTCAAAACTGCAACAGCCTTGAAGAGGAAATTAGAGGAGTGCACAAAGAGATCTCAACCGTAGCTTATAGAGGTTATCCCAGAGCCATCATAGAGATTGATGCGGAAGAAGTGGTCCTTCTAGAAGACTACCCAAGGAACCACAAATTCAAACCTTGGATCGACGATTGCAAAAATCTGATAAAGAAAAAGAATTACGTCATCCAAGTTACTTCGAGGGAGGACAACCAATGTATTGATTACATGGCTAATATAGGAGCAAAATTGGAAGAAGGCTTTAAAATTATGTTTAATCCCTCGAAAGGACTGACAAATATGTTAATTAGGGAAATAGAGCTAGAGGCACACTTTGTGTGCGCTTTGTTTCCTTCTTGTTTGTTCGATGATTTTCTCATGTATGAAAAAAAAAAAAAAAAAAAAAAAAACATGATCACTCAGATGCCAATAAACATACAAACAAACCAAGGCAGAGCGTAATTCATAATAACACTAGTATATGCATTTGTTTTGACAATTTCTGCTGCATTTAAACAAATGTGAAAACCCCCAACCTTCGGTTTTCTTCACCAATTTCTGTACATCAGTTATAGATTTAAAAAGAAAAAAGGCCTAAAAACTAGTTATTTCTCTGGGATTAGACTCTTCAATTTTCTTCTCCGCCATGATTTATAAGTATAATACAAGAATTCTGATATCCCCCCAAATTTTACAAGAATCGCTCTCCCTAATCACTTCATCAGTCAGTCTGTGTTAGATGAAGGCTTGAACACTTGACCTTTGTACAAGCTGATAGTGATGCTAAATGCTTACCTTCTTGAGTCCACATTCATCGAAATCTTGAGGCCCCATTTGTTTAGTGTTTCTGCTCTCAGATTTCTATTTCTGTTCCCAGAAACCAAAAAAAAAAAAAACTGTTTTTGTTCTGCTCCCAATTTTTTAGAACAAATTTCCAGGAACAAAACATAACTCTTCCCTTGTTTTTGTCTCCACCCCATGTTTTCTGGGAACAAAAAACAGAAATCTGGGGAACAGCAAACAATAAACAAACAAAACCGCAACTGAAAAACTTTGATGAATTCATCAGCTAAAAATGATGCCTTATTTCCATAATTACCCTTCTCCGTGTTGTTATTCTCCAAGATTGGCCTCCATCAAAGTCAATATACCCGCAAAAAGAACGGCGATTTTCCACAAAACTAGGAGCCATTCAGGCATGGATTCAAATCCAGGGACGGATTCAACTTTACATGATCTCCCAAAAGTTGGTGACAAACACGATCGGCCAAGATCGACTGTCCATCATAAAGCTCCCCGTGAGGAGTCCTACCGAATCGTTTCCCAAAACTGTCATTTTCATAAGATGGAAAAGCATGAGATCCTCGAAAGATATTATTAGGGTTTGGATCGCAATAGGGCAAGCCGGTGGTAAAGGGATTGTTGTTGGGCTTTGGCAAGCTTCCAAAGCAGCCTTCATGCAAGTAAGCTGATTGACTAAGTTGATGAAATGGGATATCGCCTGTTAGAGGTGTGGATGAACCCGAGGTGGTGCGAGGGCTAGATATAGGTGAAGGAGACATTCTACCGTTGTTGAAGTGTTGTGGTGACCTTGGATATAGAAGAGGGCTCCCAATTGGTGAAACGGGGCATGATATGTTTCTCTGTATGTGGATGTCACTGGAGATTAAAAAAATCAGAATTAGGAAATGAGTTATTACATCAAATGACAAATGTATATAACATAGAAACTAATAGCACAGAAACATTAGCTTCTTTAATTATGTCTAATCTAGGGCGTGTTTGGTTTAGACCTCAAAAAGGGTTTCTAGAGTTTCCGCAATTCTCAAAACTATTTTTGAAAAACTTTTCAGGTAACTATTTTCAAAGTCTAAACCAAACAGGCCCTTAAGGAAATTATTTATGTGATTAAATAATAAAGTATATCTGTGAGAAATTTGTGTAGAGGGAGAAAAAATGAAAAATAATTTTTTAAAAATAGTAAGTGTATAATATTAAAAAAGAAGTGAGGTGATTGACTGAGAATAATGACAATTGTTTCGTAAAATAGTTTCTTGATTTATATTTTAAAAGTACAAGTAGTTAAATTTTTTGTTTTTGACACAGAATTCATATCCCAGATGTAAATTAAACCAACCCTTAACACTCTAGACATGTTGGTTTTGAAAAAATGAAGGGTTTGGATTGATTTTCCCAAGATTCGAAATAAATAGACCTTAGCTATATTGGTCTGGTAAAGGGGAGAATTGTAGGTGGCGTTTGGTAACCGTTCCCATCCCATCCCAGATTTTTAGGATTTCTATTTGAAAATAGCGTTTGGTCCCATTTCCGTTCCCATTCCCTTCCCAAAACTAGATTCCATTCCCATTTTTCTTAATAGGTGAGAAACCAAAAAAAAATTGATCCCATTTTTTCCCATCCCATTCCCATTTCTTAAGGACACGGAGGATATTTTTTCAACTGTTAGTGAGACCCCCCTTCAAACTTTGGTAGTCTCTTTTCTCTCTCCTTTTTTTTTTTTTCTTTTTTCTTTTTTCTTCTTCTTCAACGTTGAACTTCTTCCTTCTGCTCTCCACTGCCGCTGACCTCCTCCAGCCCACCATTGTCTACTTCATCTCTTTGCCATCGTCATCGATTTCGTCTGCTTATAGGGTTTCGATTTCGAAATCGATTTCAACCGTATTCTTCGCCTCTTCAACGTTGTTTCGATTTAGTCTGCTTATAGTGTTTCTATTTCCATTTCGAAATTGATTTCAAAATCCAAATCGAAACCATGTTTCGATTTCAAAATCGAAATCGATTTCAACCGTGTTCTTCGCCTCTTCAACCCTGTTTTGATTTCATCTGCTTATAGTGTTTTGATTTCAAAATCGAAATCAGGTTTTGATTTTGAAATCGAAATCGATTTTAGGGTTCGATTTCGATTTCAATTTCGATTGTGATTTAGGGTTTGATTGCTTCTTGATTGTAATTTAGGGTTTAATTGTTTGATGATTTTTTTATTGTGGTTTAAAGTACGTTCTTGATTTCTTGGATATCGTTACCAAACGCAATTCTGTTCTCAGATAAAAAAAAATAAAAAATTATCGTTACCAAACGCGATTCTGTTCCCAATGAGGAAACAAAATTTTCATCCCATCTCATCTCATTTCCATCCCAATGCATGGGATGGGCACGAAACGGTTACCAAACGGGCCTTACTTATTTATGTTCCATTTAGGGGCGGCATTTCATTTCGAGAAGGGTTTTGTAATTTTTTTTTAAACTTATGTTAAGGAAAATTACAAACCCCCTTCTTGAAATGAAATTCATTCTTCAAATACCCTACCCAAACGTGCCCTTATTGTTTATAGCCCCAAGCGATTCAATTCCCTCAGCTAACGCTTGGCCTTACTTTCCTCTGTTCTTTCTTTCTAGTTTTCTCTATCCCAAGGTCGCAGTTCAATTTTTATTAATTTATTTATTTTACCTATTTTAAGATTTTCTTTTATATATATATAAACAAATAATATAGAATTGCGAAATAAAGTAAGTTTCTGTTATTTTATTTTGAATGGGTCAAATGCAGTATCTTTCTTTTTAATGGATATAGCGGTAGTGTGAGATTCAAAAAAAAAAAAAACTGTGGCCTTCTACTGGGCAAATGCAAAATCTAAAATGCTTGATTACATTCTTTTCTAATTTTGCATTGATTTTATTAAAAGATAAAGAGTTCCATTTGCCCTGCCTTCAAATTACGATATGAGTTCCATTTGCCCTGCCTTCAAATTAGGATATCCAAGTGGGGTTCAAATTATGACTTGAAATTACAATTAGCCGTCTTAGCCACAGGATAAACACTAGTATTAAAAAACATCTCATTAGAGAGGGAGAAGACTGACGTGGTGTGGAAATTAGATCTTGATACTCTAGACGAATGGATAGCAAGTCTTTCCAAATCTACATTCGAAATATTGCTCGCATTTCCAATACCCTGAAGCATTTCACAAATCAGAACATCAGTAAAAATATTGCGACGCATACCCAGGATGACAAGAAAGTAGCATAGCATGGCACTTCATTAATCTAAACAAGGATGTAAAGATAATCTTGTACATATTTATCAGCATTTTCATTCTTCTTTGCAAAATAAATAATTGGAAGGGGTTCTTATTATATAGTCCTCCATTTTTTTTAAAGAAAAAAAATCTTTTACCCAATTTACAGAGCAATATATTTTTCAGTTCTTACCTACTTATTTTTTAATCCTTATCAATATTTTAGTTGACTTTAACTAAGATATCAAATACAAATTCAATATCTAGTTGATATCAACTCAATAGATTCAATCTAGTTGATATCAATTAAAGAATTACAAATTTATTTGAGGAACTAAAAACTAAAGAGAAAAAATGAGGACAAAAAATTATAAGTGACTTATTTTAAGGACAATCAAATATCTCCCCTAAATTGGAGAGAGACGGAAACAGAGAATCAAGAAGTATAAATGGCTTTAATTTCAATTCAATAGAGGTAAAAAAACAGACTGATAAAAAAACATACCACAGATTTCACTGCATTTGAAACACCAGGAAGATCCGAAGGCTCAGAACCAACAACTGGTTTTTCCAAAGGTGCAGCACTTTTAACAAAAGGGTGCTCCAAAAGCTGAGCAGCCGTTGGACGATGCAGTGGATTGCGCTGCAAACACTGCCTCACAAAATCTTTTCCATCGTCTGAGAGGTTATCAGGAATTGCAGGCAATTCTTTGCTGTTGCCAATCTTGAACATGGCAGCAACCTGTAAACCAGAACAAGCAAATATATCATCATAAGACGACAAAGAAAATAGCTTTCTAACATTAAGGGTATGTTTGGGGTAAGGCATTTGAATAAGGAATTTGATTTGGGAAAAATGGAATTGTAAAATTTTGTTAAAAAATTGCTTTTCAAAATCAAATTCCCTCTTCAAATAACTCACCCAAATGCAAAGGTCTCAACATGCAAGGAATTTAAATCAAATGAAAAGATAAAAACATGTGAAAGTATCAATGCCAAAATTACTGACCCCTTCATACTGGCTCCAAGGTGGTTTTGATGTAGCCATCTCCAAAACGGTGCAGCCAAGGCTCCATACATCAACAGCAAGGTTAGAGCCATTTGAATTTTTTATAACCTGAATAAACAGTGGAAGAGAGAAATAAGAAATGTACTAGTCGTGAGAGTGCAAGCAAAAGATTAAAGCAATAAGATGATACAGTTACCTCAGGTGCCATCCAATAAGGGCTTCCCTTGAATGATAATGGACAGGACTGCCCTGTGATCTGCAAAATTAAAATGATATCAAGACACCCAATAAGAAGATGTCACAGATTCTCAAGAAAATTTGCATCATATGTACTAATTTTCTCTGTTTTTCTAATCCCAGATTAAGAGAATATGCTTAAGAACATTAATCTCAAGGCAATCAACTTTTCTAATTGGATATTACCAAAACTTACAGGGTTTGGGTTGTCACTTTTTGCAATAGAAATTCTGTTGGTTGCTTTTTGCTCTATGTGCAATTCCTACATTTCTACAACTTCTCAACAAGTCTGGCTACTGACTACTGTTTCGGTCCTTTTTTTTTTTTTTATTCTTTTCTTTTCCCTTTTTTTTTTTTTTTTTTTCTTTTAACTTGTTACATTTCAAATATGCCAAAGACTTACATGCTTCGCCATACCAAAGTCTGCCAATTTGACACGACCGCTTGGATCCACAAGGATATTTGCTCCTTTAATATCCCTACAACAAAATGCAGTTTTATATAAAAGAAACATATGTATCCAGAACAAAGTGGCTGGGAGAAGAATAAACCCGGGAGTCAATCCAAATACAAGTAAGTCGATTTACCTGTGGACGGTATTTTTAGCATGTAAATAAGCAAGGCCTGACAAGATTTGTTGAGTATAACTACGAATGGCTGATTCACCAAATTGTCCATATTCTTGAAGAAGCTTATGGATGGAACCCCCCGACACATATTCCAAATATATATAGAGTTTATCTCCTACCTACTCAAACATACAAGTTCAGATACAGTTTAGAGAAAAGATCACTGTAAGTTGCAAAATGGGGTAGAAGAGATTGGGAAAAAACAAAATCTAAGATGGAACATTACAGCATGACAATAATATGACACTGTATCTATGTGCAAACAAGGTACTAGATTGGATAAACTTTTGTGAACTATGACATTAGGAATCAAATGCAAAGACAATTTTAAGCGTTAAGCCTCACTGGATGAAGTAGCTATTTCAGAACATTAAAAAACACATAGAAATGAGAAATATGTCCGGAAACATCTTAATTAGTCAACATGGAAAAACAGGGGGGGGAAGAAAAAGGAAAAGAAAAGAAACAAGCAGGCATGAAACATACCGTTTCAGACCCAATGTACTGAACGATATTTGGATGCCGCAAGCGGCTCAGCAAAGCAATTTCCTGTTCAAATTTTAAGGATAAGAACCTCCACCTGGAGCTACATATTAAGTGATATTAATGGAAGGCAATAAAAAGAAATAATAAACTACACCCTCTCTAGCTAATAATCTTACTTGTGCCAACTGCTTTGCACTTTCCTTAGACTTAGCATCATCTGAGAATAATGTAACCTCCTTCATTGCACACATTTCACCGCTTTCACTGTATCAAGGAAATAAGGAACACACAAAAACTCACTCAGTTATAAACATTTAATGCTGTAAACGATAAAAAATCATTAACCAACACCTAAAATCAATGACCAACACTTAAGATTATAACATATAAACCAATGACCAACATTTTAAGAAACAACAAACCCTAAAAATTTAAGCACTTCTAATCAGTTACGCTAGCATCCTAAAAACCTAAAAGAAACCTTTAGCTAATGATTGAGAAAAATTGTTTGGTATCATATGCAAGTACAAGAGTTAAAACCCAATGGGAAATGGTGAAGCTAATGAATGAGAAATATATAAAGAAAAAAGGGGGAAAGGAATGAAAGAAAGAACTACATAAATCTGAGATTTATCATCTGGATGCACCTGTTAAAACCAACATAAACATGTCCAAATGTGCCCCTGCCAAGAAGCTTTCCCTTTTTCCAGCGTGAACCAGGGCTTGTAACGTTCTCAGCCCTTCCTGGACTCCGTGGTAGAGACGGAGATGTTGCAGCTGAATTTGGGTGAGAGAAATGTGAAGAATGGGGAACTGTTACAGGAGGAAGGGGCAACCTGTGACTTTGTTGTTTTCCATCATCAGGCCAGCTAGTCTGTGATTCAGAGGCTGCCCCTCCAGCTCTGGGATGAAGTGGTGTGACAGCACCACTTTGAATCCTGGAGCTAGGTCCAGGGCTAGTCATTCTTGGGCTAGGAATTGGAGAGTACTCTGGGCTACCCCTACTGGGCTGCCAAAATAATGGGCCTGACATATCGCCTCCCATTGAATTATGCCCAGAATTTTGACCTGACCCTGGGCTGGAGCATTGTCCAGATCCAAGTAAAGGAAGATCTGGATAAGGCTTTCCAGCATAGAAAGTGGAATTTGTGACTTTATCAGTGCCAAATGCTCTCATGGGACTTCTCGAAGGACTTGACATTGAGCTGTCTGGAGCACTTGAGAAAGCCGCATGACAAGGAACCTGCAGATTTGTCATGTGACCATTCAGAGGTCTCCTTTTAGGAGACGAAGGAGAGATGTGGTTATTGAACAAAGGATTCGCAGGTCTTAATGCCTCCACTGAGTTCGTCTGCACAACAGGGGTCTGATCCTTAACCGTCATCCTTCATAAAAGATGAGGTAAATAAATTAGGAATGAAGAAAATTGCTAGAAAAATAAAATAAACATGCAACATGACAAATGACTTGAATGAGTCACATGTAATTGAATTCAACAATTATCATTTGTTAGGGAAAGGGGAACCCTTAAGGGCATGTCCGGAAGGCAATAATGGAATACCATTATAATGGAATAAGATTATTATGGAATGCAATAAAATTTAGAATAGGAGCTCATTCAAATTTTGTGTCCATCCAACACGAAGCTGCTTCGATTACTTCCTCCCAAGCGTGCCCCGCCAAATGTGCCGTCAAAGTCTCGCTTATTATTCTTTCTTTTTTTCTTTTCATTTATTATTTTTTATTTTTATTTTTGGGTTGGGTTGGGGGGGGGGTTGTTCATAGACGAGGAAAGTATGGATATGAGTAAGCAAGCTCACCTGGAAGGGCTGCATGTGGTAGTTCTGTTCCCAGTAGCAGAGTCTGTCACCAGGGGACTACGTTGACGTGAGTCAGCTGGATCATCAATCTCAATCGAGCCTTCACTGGAAAAAGAAGCAGTGACCAAATCTCCATCCAAATCAGTGGGATCTGGCTTGTTTCGGATGCATGCAGGTCTTGGAAGAGGACGAAATAATGATGGCCTAGACCCTCTTTCCTGCCTTTGCTTGGCCGATACGCTTATACCAGAATCCGTACGGACTACACCTGCAGGACGCAGACCTGGAAGTGGGAGTGGTTGTGCCTTGGGCCTTTCAGCAAAACTTTGACATCTCGATACGTGTTTAGAAGGTGACGGTGACCTTGACTGTGGTCGCGATTGAGACCCCCTTTCTGAAATTGTGTCCCTGCCAAGTCTTTGAGACCCTCCTGATCTACTTGTGGACTTACTTTCGGATGGAATTTTAAATTTACGGTGTAATGTGTCGATGAAACTCTCCTTGCCTGTTTTCTTTTTTGTTTCTTTTGTTGATGCTTTCCACCATGGAGGCATATTTTCTGACACTAAAAGACTACAGCATCAACAGACAATTTCTTCTAATCCAACAAATGCAGAATACCTGTACATGAAGTTCCAAGGTAGATATAAGTTAGTCTATAATTATCCATGCCTTAACCAACTAAAATCTAACACATTAGTTTGTAAACAATTTTGTGCAAATCATTTTGGACCTGTACCATTACTCATAGCTCTAGACATAAAACTTGTTTTCAAAACAACTCTCCAGGACGGGCTTCAGATACCTAAAGCACCTCAGCCATCTTTAGGAACAGCTTAGAATACAACTACCTATAGAACTACCAATCTTATACATTATTTGGAAAACTATGTTATAACAAAAAAGAGATTAAATGCCTTAAAGTGCACTAGGTTGAAATCACTCATTTGGTCCCCCACTAAGAGAAGGCCTCGGAAGTGTCAGATTAGAAACAAACCTAAACTTTGGTGCTACACAAAGTGGCTGCTCTCAAGGTTCAAACCCACAACTCATGGTTATCGGGCTGGAACAATTTACCCACAACCTCAAGTTAAAAAATACACCAGAAAAATTATAAACAAAGTGAAAAAGAACAAGAGCTGCACCATGCATACATGGAGAAACATACCTTTAATAAATATGCATTTAGAGAGAGACACTTCCGAAGAGAAATATTTGAATTTATGTGAAATTGTGTATGCAGTAAATACTTGTCAGATCTATAAAAAAACAAAAGGCAAAATTAAAGAACTTAATACAATCTAGACAGCGATTTCTTTTCATGTAAAAGGTAAATGATGTAAAAACATTATTGACATAAATGATGCTTCAAGTGTTAGAAATAATCTTCAGCCTGTTAGTGTTAATTTCAAACACTATCACCCATGATTTCGCCATACCCCTCCCAAAATTAAAACAAGGGTACAAAAATCATAAGAAAAGCACAGCCAACAGAGACAAAGAGTTTGGCATTTAGAATACATGTGTCATCTCATTGGGCAAAGTAAGAGTGATGGAAACCTGATCCACGACATGGATGACGACCAGCAAAAATTTAGTTGAGTTCTAAATTCTCGGAGATCTCATAGTCCATGGAAAAGAAAACCTATGGTATTCACCCTCTAATGGCTATTGGTCCATTGAGGAGGCAACAATTCAGCAAAGGATTTGCACAATTCTGGTTTTAGAAAAAGGAAGAAACTAGAGAAATTATTGTTTCCTTTCAAGTTTTAAATAATAGATTTTAGTTAGAAGGAAAGCTTATATAAATGACAAAATGACATAACAAATCTTAACTAGCTTTCCATTCATCTCTGTTAAGTTTCTGCACATTATTTATCCTCTTCTTCAGTTAAAACCTAAAGGTCCATGCTTCGACGGACACAGTGTAGCATCCAACTTTTTGTTTTTATAATCATTTATATAGTGATTTTTCAGGGACATAGTGAAGTACAGAATTAAATAGCTCTCATGATACCATCCTCTTGACCATTTGAGAGAAAGAGGAGAAGGAAATGAATGCCAAAGGAGACAAGGAAACCAGCTCATAAAACTTAGATGGAAATGAATGCCAAAAGAGACGAGCAAAGCAGCTCATAAAATTTCATTTCCTATGGCCGTTCTTATTTTTCACATTTTGCTTGAAGAAAAAGCATACGTTTGGATATCAGACCTTAATTTCAAGATTTCTTATCTTTTTAATACATCTGCGTAAGTAGAAACCCTAACACTTCATTTCCCTATTTTGGGAAGATGCCAATAATAATTAATTGTTCCAGCCCCCCTGCATTCTATAACCACAGATCCTTCTACTTTCCATCAACATCAGATAAGCCAGTGTTGACCCCAGGAGACACTGATGCTGCATTCCATCTAAGATACTACATGGAGCCAAAGACAATATCTAACCCTGATTCTGGGTTTCAAATAGAAAAAACTTTGCTTCCCAAACAAAGAAATAACAAAACTTTGATCCCAATTTTGGCACTTGATTGCCGTCCTTCAGATTTTTTCTTGAGAATATATTTTATTTTGAAAACAAAAAGTAGATCTCCTTCCCATTTCAATATAAAGAACGTAAATTTCATAGATTTTATGAAAAACATAAACTCAAGTCCCTGCTCCTACAAAAATATACAGAACTACATCGCGAAGTTGGCCGCAGATTTTCTCTCATTGAAAACCTTACCGACATATAGAAAAAGATCCACCATCGATCGTCTTTTCATTTTCATAACCACGTTTATTCTTCTCGTTTCCTCTTTGTATTTTTTGCATTTCTCCTCAACCAAATCAAAATTCCTAAAAATTCAATGTTCATATCATCAATTGGCTTCAACCTCAAGAAATGAAACACGCAGCATTTCAGCTCAGATCTACACATACATTGGAAAACCAGAAAAACTACTAATTCAACAGTCAGAAACTAAACCAAAAAACTGGATAGATTAGATAAAACTAACCTCAAATTCACAGCTTTACCTCTCTCAAGTATAAGACCGCACTCCAAATTGCTATCCAATTCAACTTCAGAAGATTGAAATAAACCCTAGAAATCTCACGCAAAGAGTTGAAGAACCAGCCAGAAATTATGAGTACTTCCAATTGCAAAATCCTACGGAGATCAAAAGAGTGAAGAAATGCAGAGACAGAGAGAAAGTATGGAAGTCTGCAGGAGTAGAGAGAGAGAGAGTGACAGAGAGAGAGCGAGAGCGAGAGAGCAGAGGAGTTGGGCCTGTATAACGATTTTAATGTACAGAAATTAACTTGATAATTAAGAAATAATAATAAAATTGAATTCCCTAGTCATCATTTTTACTTCCACTTAAAACGCCTTTTGTTTAATATTTAGAGAAATAAATTAAAAATTCCTTCTTTTTTTTTTTTTTGGTTTTGAGGCCGACATTATATATCAGCATCGTATCTTTCCCACATCAACATGAATTTCATTTTCTTTATTCTTTTTTTTGGGCCTACATGTACATCCATTTAATACTCTTAATAAAATAAAATAAGCCTAATATGATAAAAATGATATTTTATAATCAAATGGTTGGATCATGCATCGGTCTAACAAAATCCGTATAATCGGAATCGGAAACTTTTTTTTTTTTAAATCTGAATTATATTTTGAAAAAATTAAAAAGTGTTTATTTAATTTCCCCGTATATTTTGTATCCTTTATAATTATAAATATATCCACTCTCATTTTACTCGTATTTTAATCTCTTTATATAACTCAAAATATTAACAATTCAAACATAAATAGACGATATAATTATTATCCTAAGAAGCGATATCTCCTCTATGCACAAATTTAAATGTCAAGATACAACAATTTAGGGTGTCAAGGTGCAAACACTGTTAAATGTAAACATTATAGTCAATCTTATAATATTATATTTAAAACTTATATATGTAAAACATTTCAATCTTAAGTATTAATAAATTGTATTTCTTGATATTATTTTTGCAATTATATCATTATCACTGGAGATCCTGAATATTGAATAAATGTACTACTGTTTAATATAATTAAATAAGAGGAGATAAAAAATATTTGGTAACTCGATAATGTAAATTGTTCCTGTTAGTATTCCAAAGTGGTCAACGCTTTGAGTATGGTCCAGTTAGATGACATGTGTCCTTTTGCTGAGGTGGAGTCAACAGTTGAAAATTCTTCACGTGAGCTGTATTGTGTCCTAGGAGGGCTGATTTACTGTGTTCAGAGCCTTGCTCCTCGGGGAATGGTACCTACAGAAGATTCGGGTCGAGATTTGTTCCCGCAAAACATTTCTGGCGTGAGAATAAGATCTCAGAGAGAAAAGATACAAAAATGCGTCAAGTAAATAAATGAACTTAGACCATTTGCGTAAATAAAGCGTACATCGGGCTTCTATAGCCTCTGGTATGTATAGGCGTTGGAGATGATTAGTCGAGCCTAAACACAATTAATTAGGTGAAAACCATGTGTTTAGCAGATAATGGGGGGCATTTAGGAGATAATTACTGGGCTTGGACTTTTGGGCTCATTTGGCGAAGCCTGTGGGCCTCTATCAGGCTTGTGGTGGTAAGCTGGTAGAGGACAGTGAAGATCCATGGAGTCCTGGAGGAGAAACGAGCTGGAATGTGGAGCCGGTCGAGGTGAACGACTAAGTTCTTGAAGTTGGCCGTCCAGGTTGCGGCGTAGAGCTTTGGGCAACAATATCCCTGCTAGGTACATTGCTCCTTCCTGGGTGCAAAAGAGATTCTAGGGAGGAGCCTTGATTGGTGTATGCTCTAGCATGGTATTATGGATTTCGGAATGTGTTCGTGTCACAATAAGGATAGATATGTAACTGTGGCCCCAAGTGTTAACTCAGTGGTGCTCGAAAATACTCTCATTAGTTGCCCCTAGCCTTGGGGGACAAAGGAAGCAAGACGGTAAGTGATATCAATTTATGGCCAGAATGGATATCCTAGAGGATTCGAAGCACGAAAAATACCCATGGTCGGCTCTCTGGAGCTCTCTACTGACTAGAGGTTTGTCCTTTTGGCCAGCAGGTCCTAGGTCTCACAGCGCTAGCCTCTAGGTTATTCGAGCTCTTGGGAGGCAGACACGTGCCCTTTTGGGCAACCCTATCGACGACAGAGTTGTATAGGACATTTTTCTGACCTTTAACTTTTTCTAGAGGGTTAATTTGGAATAGGAACCCATACAGCCAGGGCTCTAGGCTTAGGTAGCATAGCAGGGCGACCCTGAAATTTCTTAGATTTTTGGGGTGACACTTTTTCAACAGTTAATTTTTTTTTAGGGGTGAATCTAGAATAGGCCCTCATATAGTCGGGGTCCACGGTTGAGTAGCACAATAGGGCAACCTCAAAATTTCTTCAAATTTCTAGGCGACACTTGTTTAAACCGTAAACACATCCCAAGCATAGACTAACCTTCACCGCGGAGAAAATAAAAGCGAATCCTACATACGGCCCAAACTGTTAGTGTCTCAAAGTGATCAACACCTCGAGTATAGTTTAGTTAAATGACATGTGTCCTTTTGCTGAGGTGGAGTCGACGGTTGAAAATTCTTCACATGAGTTGTACTGGGTCCTAGGAGGACTGACCTACTGCGTCCAGAGTCATCCTCCTCGGGGAGTAGTACCTACAAAAGGCTCAGGTCGGGATTTGTCTCAACGAAGCCCTTCCGGCATGTGAATAAGAGCTCAGCGAGAAGAGGTATAGAAATGCGTCAAGTAAACAAATGAACTCAAAGCATTCGCGTAAATAAAGTGTACCTCGGGCTTGTATAACCCTTGGTATATATAGGCATCTGAGATGATCAGTCGGGCCTAAACATGGTTAATTAGGTGAAACCATGTGTTTACCCAATAATCTGGGACGTTTAGGAGATAATCATTGGGTTTGGACTTTTGGGCCCATTTAGCAAAGCCTGCGGGCCTCTGTCAGACCTGTGGTGGTGAGCTGGTAGAGAAGAGTGGAGATCTATGGAGTCTTGGAAGATAAACAAACTAAAATGGGGAACCGATCAATGTAAACGACTAAGTCCCTGAAGTTAGCTGTCCAGAGTCCGACGCAAAGCTTTATGCAGCAACATCCCTACGGGGCACCTTGCTCATTCCTTGGTGCGAAGGATATTCCAAGGAGGAGTCTTGGTCGGTGTATGCTTTAACTTGGCAATATGGATTCCGGAATGTGTCAATGTCACAAACTAGTATGGACACGTGGCTGTGGCCCCAGGTGCTGACTCAATGGTACCCGAATATACTCTCATCAGTTCTTGATTGGTCTTGGATTGTTGAAAATGGTTTTCAACAATCTAGGCTTACTTGATCTGATGTTCTCTCTTTAAGAATGGTGAGTCTCAATATATTAGTATGAGATACTGAAACATCTACAGGGGGCTTACTAAATGGTAGTAAGAGACTAAACGCGATCATTTTTGATATCCTATATGGTAGTTTTTGTCACACTCCACCCCGGCCACCTGTCCCTGTGGGGCCGGCGTGACGTTGACACGCTCTCACCTGAATGACAATCACTATAAACGACAACATACACACATACATATATAATCACAAAAGCCAACCAAATATATATACATTTTCTACTCGGGGACACTCTTGTCCCTAACAAAATAATTTTAATAACAACTAAAATACAAAACCCAAAACCTCTCATTGGATTCATCTTAAGTAATACCCCCAAGAGACTCATTCCTTATCGCACCTCTGAATCTGACCTATTGCCAGTAGGGGACAAACGCCTATCTATAGCACCTGCGAGTGTACTACCTTCTTAGTAAAAACATTTTTAATAGATCAAGCGTAAGTATACAAATATCACATATCTAATAAAAACCACCATAATATAAGCAATGAAAGTAAATCAATATATACAAGTTCCATTCCACCCATCCAATATAAAATAATACCAATCACCATATATAATAAATCACCAAATATAAGTAAAACACCATATTTCAAAACACCACGTCTCAAAACACCACACCACCCTCTCTGGCTAGCCATAGTGATCATTTTAACCTCACGATCGGGAGTTGCAACGGTACTGTACCACCCGTAGGATTTGCCTTCCTAGCGGGACAAATGACCATCTGCCCGGACCACCCATCGGACAGGTCATAATATCAATATCTACATGCGGGACCACCCATCGGCTGGATATAATATCAATAATCGTCTGCCGGACCACCCATCGACAAGACATAACATCAACAACCGTCTGCCGAACCGCCCATCAGCAGGACATAAAATCAATAACATCATCACCAACTACAACTCAATAAATAATCAACGCTATGCCGAAGCAGATAAAATCAATAGCATCATCAAATTAACAACAACATCGTCAAACTACCAGTTAAATGTAACGCCAAAATCAATAGATAATCAATGCACATCAACCTCTATTTCCAAAACCGATTTTAAACCACAAAAATCATGTTGTTCACTTTCTTTTAAAAACCCACTAATTTCAATAAATAATTTCTTTCCACTTTTATTTAAAAACCAGCAAAAACCACATTTTCAAACACCCAAATCCGCTTGATCCATATAAGTTAGAAAATTCATCCAATTTTAAATAAATATATTTTTCTATCATATATATATATATATATATATATGAAAATAGATTTGGCAAGAAGACAGTACACTCACCTGATAATCCGTTCTCAAAAGTTCCACCGACTCTTTGCTACTGATCCTCTGGAAATCGGGAACCTATTTATGACAGGGTCTAAATTAATATTATAGAAAAAAATAACCTAATCATGCAATGCAATCCCTACGTTCATTAATTTCCTATTCCCCATGTTTTGTTATGTGAAAATATGATTTAATGAGTTTTAGTGTCGTTAAAGTTTTATATAAACGGTCTCATTATTTATTTTCTTCATTTTGACATTTTAAGGCTAGAAAACTAATTTAGTAAATCATAAAAGCTAATAAGATACGTTACCCGCTCTGAAACGGTTGTTGATCCTCTTAGAATTTTTTTTATATATGATCTTGTTCCCCACTGCCTAAGCGAAAACCAACCGCCTAGGCGAGTAAGTGCCATTACTGTTCAGAATTACACACTGACGGTTACCGCTTAGGAGAATAATTTTTCGCCTAGGTGAACTCATGCCTTTTTTTCCTTCTGTCCTACACACTATTTTCCACCGCCTAGGCAAACCAGCTCCTCATTTTCTTAGTTTACACACTGACGGATCTCCGCCTAGGCGAGAACTCCTCCGCCTAGGCGAACACGCAATTTTCCTTACTCATTGATCTTTTCCCGCCTAAGCGAATTTCCACCGCCTAGGCGAAACGCCCTTCGTCCCTGACCTTCTTCCTCGTGACAGAACAGACTAACCTTTCCTTTCCTTTGCGTCACCAGCTCCAGCCACTAAATTCACCACTCCACCTCCACGATCAACCACCCCAAATTTTCAACTAACTCTACCAACCTCATCCCCTTCAACCCAACCAAACACACACTAAACAATACCCCACACACACCGGTTGCAGCCCAAAACAGCAAAACATAGCACTCACACACTTCACACACACACCAGCTTTCAAACGAACCAAAAGAACGAGACACTCACCTATTTCACCCAGCAAGACGACCAACAACCCTTGGAACACCCCTTTCACGCTGAAAACCAGCGATCATCTTCTCCGACGGCTTCTTCTCCTCCGTTTCTTCTCTCTCTCTCTCTCTTTCAGTTTTTTTTCTAGAATATTTGCGATCCCCGATCACCATGCATATATATATATATATATAGATAAAATTTGTGGAGTACATAACGCCACGTTGCCCCCTCTCTCTCGATCATTTCGTTTGATCGCAGGGCACACACACACACATGCATAAATATGTATGTATATATATATATATATATATATATATATGAAAATATCTTTAGTTAATTTACTCATTCCTCCCCCCTTAATTCTAACTTCCTCTCCTTAATCTTTTTAACTTTTAAAAATTTTCAAAAGTTTACAATTGAACCCTTAAACTTTTAATTTGAATTTTAAATTTACCCAATTTTTCTCAAATTTTATCAATTACTCTAAATGCAACTAAAATGACGTATGAGCTGAGTCGGGGTCTTACAGTTTTGGTTGAGTCAAAATAGGATATCTAAGGTGTAATGTATTACGTGAACTTCTATACTTCAGGTACTGTATATTACCTTAATACTGAGTATTGTTCCCTAACCATGGGCTTTTAAATGTATTTATGGATATAGTGGGGGATATACATGGTAATGTACAACTATGCAAGAATGGATTTTTCACTCTTAGCAAAAAAAAACATGGCCCATATGATTCTGTTTAATATAATTCACACAAGTCTTTAGCCAGAGTGGTGTGATGATTGGAATGAGATTTCAATCAAGTATCACAAGGAAATATTTTATTAATTAAACATATGATTGGACTAGGGGTTTTGACTTAATCATATCCTATTGGTCCTTTTGGGTACACATGTAGAAAGATCAGAAATACACATATCATACCTTAGGGGTTATCTTAGTTAAATTCTTGCCAACTAAACATGGTTGTGATAAGTAGGTAGACGTGACTCACAGTTAAAAAAAAATAACTTAGGGGAAAATCATATTTTCCTTATAGGACAAAATTGAAATTATTCTAATTTTTATTGATTAATTGATTAATAAATTAATTAATTAATTATTTTCAACATCTAACTTTTGGTACGAACCTAATGGGTCACACACGAATAGGGAATTAAAGTTAGAAGAGCTCTTGGAAAAATAATGGGAGGAAATTAAGAAGTTCAAAAGGCCAAAGTGCAATTAAGAAAAAAAAAAAAAAAGACGTTTAGGGTTGTGAAGCCTGGGTAGTATAAATAAAGAGGGGAATCCAAATGTTTGCCCATTACAGTAATTTTAGCCCAAGACCGTTTGGCCGTCCCTTCTCATTAGCTCTCTCAATTCCCATGTCTATGAAATTTATTTTTCTTTCTGCACTATTGATTTGAATCTTACTATCTCCTAGATTCAAATTAAAGCTGACTGAGAGTCTTGGGATTATATCTGATCTTAAAAATCCAAAGAATAGTCTTCTCTTTGAGGTTCTCTACATGGATACTATCAAAGGTAAAATATTTGTGTCACTTCTAAAAGAATTAACCATTTGTAGTGTTTTTGTTCGTGTTCAGAAACTCTTGGAGGAGCCTTCTTAGATCACGCCTTAGGAACTATCGACTTTGAAGCTGAAGCACTAGGTGAGGTGCATTTAAAGTGTTTTAATACTACTTATATCATTATTTTAATGTTATACAGGTTGATCTACCAAATGAATTGGATATTAAATTAGATTTAATTTTTATATATATATATTTGGTGCGTAGATCTGGTAATTTTAATATCCGATCCCTTCAAGTGGTATTAGAGCCATATCTGTAATTAACTTAAAAACAAATTGGTTATGTTTCATGAATTGTTGGATTATAGGAATATTGATGTTTTGGTGTAACTCTGAAAGAGTTTTTTGGAATTAATTTTGTAAAAATATTTTTAAAATAGTTTTAACAAATTAGAAATCTTGGAATTTGAGAGAATGATGTCAGGTTATAACCAAGATGCCTGTAGGAGCCTAGGGCTCCGATGGCAGTGATGCCGGTGCAACTGCCGCTCACAGCCCTTTTCCGTGAGGCATTGCTAGCAGTGTGTTGGTTATGCACTGATACTGTATCTGTACGCGCACTGAAACTATTCTTCGATGTGGCAATAGGGCGGCCATGGTGGTACCAACCATCGCGGCAATGCGAAATTTCATTTTTCGTCCCGGCAAAACTTGAAATTGCTTGGAATTTCGTAGATTCTGTAAGATTTGGTCTTATAGATATTTAGGGGGAATAGGCCCAATGTTTACTAGGCATTTAATTTAAATTTTAAATATTGCCTATATCAGATTTGATATCTTTTAAAAATTAATTTTGGAAAAATCTATCAAATCTTATTTGGTAATATTGTTTAAAATTTAAATTTTAAAACTTCTTAATTAAATAATAAATTAATCATTTTAAATTATTATTGGATAATAATTTATAGATAATGATTATTATTAATTATTTTAATTTGTTGATTATTCATATTTAATTTAAATATTTTTTTAAATTTATTTAATAGATAAATATTTTAAAAAAAGTCTAAATATGGGATAATTTTAAAAGTTTACATGTTTATAGAATAATTCTTTATTAATAATATGAGATAATTCCATTTAACATGGAATTTGAATAATTCAATATTTTAAATTGAATTATATTTTAACTATGCGATACTTTTTAAAAGACAAAATTAAATTTAATATGAATTAATATTCTTATGTAATAAGAATGTTTTCCTAATTTAATTAGGAAACGTCAATATTTATCGATCCAATACAACTTCATAATAGGATTGACAAGTTATTATATATTTTACATGCGATGTATTACATATGTTAGTTAGTGGATGATGTTGGACTAAAACCGTTTGAGCTATGTGATTTGTTTGTGGAATGATTGTAATTTTGTAGATTGCTTTTTTAAATCCAATTAAGGTTGTAATTAATTTTTAAGGATTTATTTAATGGTTTACATGTTCTTCCTCATTGTTTTTCGTTGTATTGACCTCCTTCTAGATACTCTTTTCTCACTCTGAAATGTATTCCTTTCTTTTCATGATTTTTTTTATATTTATAATTTTAAGAAGACGAAGAGAAGGTCCAACGATGATAGAAAACCAAGGAGCCCAATTTCGAGTATGAAACGATGGAGGTCGAGAAATTGAAAGCCCAAGAAGGAGGTCCATTTGATGAGTCATCCGCAGTTTAATTAATTATATAAATAAATTAAACCTAAAGATTCGATAAGGTTTGGGGTTAGAAGTGTAACTGTAGGGTATAATAATAATATTACATAATATATGGGAATGTGGGTGTAATTTTAAGAAAAATCTTGCTTTATAATAACATGGAAAAAGGTGAGTGCATGTGTGGGAATATATATGTACACGTGGAATAGTGGTGGGTCTCACTTATTACATGTGTGTGTGTATGTGTGTTTGGGATTAGTGTGTGTGTGTGTGTGTATGTGTATATATAGACAGGTAGGCAACCTTTTTTCTTTTATTCTTCTTTGCTTTTTTCCCTTTCCATTCATTCTTTGTTTATTTCCCTTTCCTATTCCCAACACCCCTATGTATATATATATATATATATATATAAGGTTTGAGAAATATAGGAGTACGACAAATGAAAAGGGAAAAAAATAAGAGAAATTATATTACATCGATTTTGGTTCGGATCTTAGGTAGAATTGATAATCCTTTTAATATCTGTATTTAACTTCTAAATTTATTGTAGAATTCATGCTATAATAATTATTTGAATATAGTTGTTGATTCGTATAGATTCTGCGTATTTATGTATCATGTGACAAGTATGTGAGATATATGCCTACACATTATTTGTTGGATTGGTTGGATATAAGTATTAAAGGGGTTAAAATTCCATTGAACATTGACTCATACCCCTATGGTATTTATTAAAGGATTTATGATAATGGAGTTAGGTTAGAAATTATATTTGGATTTGTATTTAATTTTGTAGTAACTTTAATTAGTGTTTATTATTGTAAAATTAATTCAATTAATTAATAATTATAATTATTTGCATAATTTATTAAATTTCTCACATTTATAGGTGTGAAATATTTATTGTAGACTTTTACTTTAATTCTCTTTAGGACAAAACAAGTTGTGGCCTTGGGAAATTGAGTTGTGGCCTTGGAAAATCGGGTCGTTACAAGTGGTATCAGAGCTTAGGTTATAGATTATGTAAACTTGATGAGTGTAGTGTTCATAATAGACTATAGGATACGTCGTTGAGTTAAAAGATCGGTTTAAAGGTGAGTGTACTTCGAAGCATATCGATTTTCTAATTCGTGCTCAACTCCTCTTCTTCCTCTTATTCCTAAATCATTCTCTCACTTTCTTCTCCTATTTTCTTTACCCTTTGTCTCTCTTATACTCAAATCCCATCAAATATACACTATTGACATTTAACCATCCTGGAGTCATTATGACAAGCGCCTCTTCTTTAGGGTCACTCTCAATTTTAAATTAATTAAAAATTCTTTGAAGCATATCACCATTGGATAATACTCTTGATAGCTTTTTCAATTGATATTCCATGTGCTCAAACATAATATGAGCCAAATCAAGATTTTTACCCTCAATAATCTCATTCAACATATACAAGTCAAAATAATTTATGTTCACATGACTACTACCTCTAAGGATGATAGAGTAGGTAATTATGGCATGAATGAGATGGTGTTCAAGAATTAATGACCCACCTTCTCCTCCAATCAAATTAAGCTTGCTACGATTTTCACTTCCTTTAAGATTTCCAACAAGCCAGATGGTGTTGTTATAAGGACATACATCTCCCTTTTTAAACTTCAATTTTTTTCTAAAATCATCCATATATAACTTAATTTTGACACCGTTAACCAAAGACTCCAATTTTCTTTCACCGAACAAGAGATAGTTATAAAACATTTCTACTCAATGTGGTATCCAAGGATTAATTTGGGTAAGAAAATTAGTCCACCCCATCTTCTTGACATCCTTTTAAACATCAATATTTTTCTTCTTGAGATTAACAAAATCAACTGGTTTAGAGCATAAAACCTTTCGGTTCACAATTTCATTTTCATATTTTTCTCCATCTTCTTTACTTAAGAAATGTATGGTATCAAACTTAGCTTTTTCTCGGGTATGGTTGTTTTACTCTTGCCTTAGGCATTTTCTCCCAACAAAGATATTCAACAAGTGATTCAATACCCAAAAACTCAAGAAAATGAAGCCTAAATTGTAGATCTACTGAAACCCTAGAGGAAGAAAACAAACATTTTTTCTGAAATTCTTCCTATGAGATGATAGATCCAAGCCCACAGTCTTCGAATTCAAGCAAATCTATGAAGATCTTTTGAAGTTTTGGAAGACACTCACTTAGATCTTGAAAGGTTTCTACAGAGAAAAGAAAAGAAATCAAAAATGGGAGAAAAATGGGGACACACATAGGTATTAACCCGTAAAAGTTGATGAGAATCAACGAGCACCATCAAAGGATCCGCTACATGTTCCAATTGGGCCTATTACTAGGGCAAGATCCAAGAAAAATCAAAGCAGAACTTAATGGGCTAATTCAAGAGACTTGACCCACATCTACAATAGTTAAGCCCAAATTAGGCTTATCGGACAATCAAGACCTAATCCATCTCATCAAGGTAAGTGAATGAGCTTAGACATGAACTTAAATGGGCCAAGGCATGAGGACTACGAAAAATCAGCATTTTTATTAGTCTTTTAATTTAATTTAGATATTTTAGTTGATGATTGGTAAGGCATGATTGCCAATTAGGCTTTTTCTTTTTAGGCTAGGAGTGTAAGGCAAGTTAAGAAACTTCCTTATTCTTTCATTTTGTCTTGTAGTATTAGACACTAGGTTTTCTTTTATATTTTATTGTGGCCGCCTACTGTTCACCGATACTGTTCACATGCACTATTCACTAGTTAGGATTTTTCTTTATTGTTGGCCACCTATTTAAGAGAGTTGTATCCCATGGGGAAAAATACAATTACTTTTGATTAATACAATTATGAGACTTTTCTCTTAAATTCTTCATAGAATTTTTCGTAAACTTATCAAGAATTTCTTGTGGCATTCAAATCCTATATCTTTGGTTCATGATTCATTATAATCATTGGGTCAAGATCATTACTTATACCGTTGGTTCGCATTTCGTTTGTAAATGTTGGGTCAAGGTAATCTATCCTAAATTTTATATTTTTGTGTTCTTATCTTTTTATTTATAAATCTGATTTAGTTTGATCCTTGCGAAGAAACTCTAAGTTGGTTTTGGGTCTTACTAATTCTTGGTGAGATTCGCATCATTTGGTAATCAGAGTAAGGTCTAAATCAGATTTCATCTATCCTTTTCTTTTTTTCATTTATCTTTATCTATTTATTCCTACTTTAACTTTTCTTGGCCGAAATATATAATTAAATCTGGTCAAATTTTCATTTTTTTTTCTTTGGTATTATTCATCTTCATCTTGATTTAAAGTTGTTGCAATAAAAAAAAAAAAAAAAAAAAAAGACTGAAAAAAAAAACAGAAAAAAAAAAAAAAAATTCAGCAGCTCCAAAATTTGAAATTTATTTCTTCTTGTTCTATTCCTCAAACTTATCCTTTCTGCCCTTTTTGTTCACTTTACTTTTGTCCTAAATCTCATTCTTAGTGAAATTAATTTCTTGAGTTTGAATTGTCATGAGAAATTTCTGATTGAGTTTGGTTAAGTTCAATAAAGAACTAAAAGAATAGAAAAAGCAAGAGAGTGTGAGTTCATAAGAGGGTAAAAGTAGAATTTGAGTGAAACACAAGCATGAGTGCCATCAATCTTGAGGGAAACACGTGAGGGAGTGTTTGTAAGGTTTGCTAACTTTTTTTTACAGGTTATTAAACATGTCTCAAGAAACAAACAATGGCTCGTCCAATGAATCCCCAGAAACATTAAATTTCAAACTTTTCTTCAAATCCTTGGAGAAAAAATTTGAACAGTTGAACTCAAAATTTGATGAAGTACATGAGCGATTAGACAAAGTTGAGTCTAGTTCACAAAAGGGGCAACCACCTAAAGCTCCTAATGTACAACTACAAGAGAGAAACCTGCCTCGGTATAAATATGAAGATGATAACGGGGATGACCTAGATGAAGAAGATCACGCCTCTAATGCGAGCTTGGGCAGATTCGGGCGTGGATATGAGAATAGAGGAGATAGGTATAGGGGAGAGAATCGATAATAACTTAGGAAGCATCAAGATGAAGATTTCATCATTCCGAAGGAAGAACGACCCTGAAGCGTACTTAGAGTGGGATAAGAAGGTGGGATTGATCTTTGAGTGCCACAAATACTCTGAGCATAAAAAGGTAAAACTCGCTGTAATTGAATTTGTTGCTTATACTATAATATGATCGGATCAACTTGTGATGAATAGAAGGAGAAACCATGAGAGGCCTATCGAGATGTAGGAGGAAATGAAGGCTATAATGAGGATGAGATTTGTCCCTAGTCACTACTATAGGGACTTGTACATTAAGTTTCAAAGTCTTACTTAAGGCTATCGGAGCATGTATGATTACTACAAGGAGATGGATATCGCTATAATCTGAGCTAATGTCGCGGAAGATATAGAAGCTACCATGACAAGGTTCTTGAATGGACTGAATTGAAACATTGCCAACGTGGTGGAATTGCAACATTACGTTGAGTTGGAGGACACGGTTCACATAGCCATAAAGGTAGAACAATAGCTTAAAAGGAAAGGAGCTCAGTCATTTCAAAATTCGAGCTCTTCTACTTCATGGAGGCCTAATGGGAGGATAGACGAAGGGGCTGTTTCTAAGTCCAAAACTGAACCACTGAACTTGAGAGATGACATGCCCAATGCCAACAAAAGTAAAACCGAAACTGAAACCGAAACTCATAAACATAATATTAAATGTTTTCGTTGTTTGGGAGTAGGTCACACAACTTCACAGTACCCAAATAAAAGGGCTATGATAACACATGTTGATGCAGAGATGGAAACCGAAAGCGAGAGTGATGATGACCAGATGCTACCGCATGATGCTTGTGACAGTGGTGTAGAGTACCTGGTGGAGGGTGAGTTACTAATGGCTTGGTGTTCTCTAAGTACTCAAGTCGCGGAGACTGACTTGGAATAATAAAGGGAGAATATTTATCATACTAGATGCCATGTCAACAACAAGGTATATAGTATGATCATTGATAGGGGAAGTTGTACTAATGTGGCTAGCACTACCTTAGTAGAAAATTTTAACTTACCTACCTTGAAACACCCTAGACTGTATAAGTTGTAGTGGTTGAATGATTGTGGGGAGGTTCAGGTAAATAAGCAAGTGATAGTTTCCTTTTCGATTGGGAAGTACAAGGATAAAGTACTTTGTGATGTTGTTCCAATGCATGCAGGTCACATATTGTTGGGAAGGCCGTGACAATTTGATAGGAAGTTCACTTATGACGGGTTCAATAATAAGCATTCATTTGTCAAAGACAATAAAACCATTACTTTTGTGCCATTGACTCCAAGACAAGTGTGTGAGAATCAAATGAAATTGAAAAGAAAGAATAAGTTGAAAAAAACTTGTGAGACTGAGAGTTCAAAAAAAGATAAGAAAAATGAGAGTGAAAAGAGAAAAAAGAGTGAAATGGAGAGAGAGTGAAAAAAATGAGAGAAAAAAGAAAAACAAATGAGCTTTTATGCTAAGGCAAGTGATGTTAAAAGTGTTTTTTTATACAAATCAACCTATATTTGTACTCTTGTACAAATAGGCTTGTTTAAATACTAACGAAAATGACAAATCTTTGCCTAGTGTTATTGTTTATTTGTTGCAGGATCTCCAAACATGTTTCCTAATGATGTGCATAGTAGATTTCTACCTAATAGAGGGATCGAAAATCAAATCGATTTTATGCCGGGTGCAATGATTCTTAACTAACTAGCCTACAAGCATAATTTGGAGGAGACAAAAGAACTTCAAAGGCAAGCTAATGAGTTGATGGCTAAAGGACAAGTAGGAGAAAACATGAGTTGTTGTGCGATATCAGTACTACTTGTGCCTAAAAATGATAGAACTTGGCTAATGTGTGTTGATTGCCAAGATATTAACAACATTATGGTGAAAATTCGAGGATGAATCCTTTTGAAGAGAGAGGGAATGATGAGAATTAATAAGCATCATCAAAGGATCTGCTACATGTTTTAGTTAGGCCTATTACTAGGGTAAGATCCAAGAAAAATCAAAGCAGAACTTAATGGGCTAATTCAAGAGATTTTACCCATATCTACAATAGTTAAGCCCAAATTAGGCCTATCGAACAATTAAGGCCTAATCCATCTCATCAAGGCAAGTGAATGGGCTTAGACATGAACTTAAATGGGACAAGGCACGAGGACCACGAAAATTCAACATATTTATTTGTTTTTTTAATTTAATTTAGATATTTCAGTTGATGATTTGTGAGGCATGATTGCCAATTAGGCTTTTTCTTTTTAGGCTAAGAGTGTAAGGTAAGTTAGGAAACTTTCTTATTCTTTCGTTTTGTCTTATAGTGTTAGACACTAGGGTTTCTTTTATATTTTATTGTGGCCGCCTACTGTTCACCGACACTATTCATGCCCACTATTCACTAGCTAGGGTTTTGTTTTATTACTGTCCACCTATTTAAGAGAGTTATATCTCATGGGGAAAAATACAATTACTTTTGATTAATACAATTGTGAGAGTTTTCTTATAAGTTCTTCAGAGAACTTTTCTTGAACTTATCAAGAATTTCTTGTGGCTTTCAAATCCTATATCTTTGGTTCATGATTTGTTATAATCATTGGGTCAATATTAATTACTTATACAGTTGGTTCGCGTTTAATTCATAAACGTTGGGTCAAGGTAATCTATTCTGTATTTTTGTGTTATTGTCTTTTCGTTTATAAATCTGATTTAGTTCGATCCTCGTGAAGACACTCTATGTTGGTTTCGGGTCTCACTAATTATATTGTGTGCTTGATGTTTTATGGAAAGAAAAACTATATGCTAATGTAAAGAAATGCTCATTTTGCTTGGACAAAGTTGTGTTTCTTGGCTATGTTGTTAGTGCAAAAGGGATTGCGGTGGATAAGGAAAAGGTGAAGGCTATCAAAGAATGGCCCACACCTAAGTCAATCATAGAAGTAAGAAGTTTTCATGGTTTGGCTAGTTTTTATCAGTGATTTGTTAAAGATTTCAGTACACTAGTCACACCACTCATTGAAATTGTTAAAAACTCTGTGGGTTTTAAATGGGGTAATGAGCAAGATTGTGCATTTAATGTAATTAAAGAAAGGTTATGTGGTACTTCTTTATTAGCATTACCTGATTTTTCTAAAACTTTTGAGATTGAGTATGATGTCTCAAGAATAGGTATTGGAGCTATTTTGATGCAGGAGAAACGACCAATGGCATACATTAGTGAAAAGCTAAATGGAGAAGTCTCGAACTACCCGACATATGACAAGGAGCTTTATGTATTAGTAAGGGAATTGGAGACTTGGCAACATTACCTGTGGCCAAGAGAGTTTATTATACACACCGACCATGAGTCCTTGAAGTACTTGAAAAAACAAGGTAAGTTGAATAGAAGACATGCCAAATGGATGGAATTCATTGAAACCTTCCCATATGTAATCAAATACAAACAAGGTAAGGAAAATATTGTGCCTAATGCACTATCCAGAAGGTACGCCCTTAACTCTACTTTAAATGTGAAGTTATTGGGTTTTGAATATGTTAAGGAATTGTATGCTAATGATGATGACTTTACTAGTGTGTATGGAGCAAGTGAGAAGACAACGTTCGGTAAGTTCTATAGAATGGATGGGTACTTGTTTAGAAAGAATAGACTTTGTGTGCTTAATAGTTCTATGGATGAGTTGCTTGTGCGTAAAGCACATAGAGGTGGTTTGATGAGTGATTTTGGTGGAAGAAAAACTTTAGACGTGTTACACGAATACTTCTTTTGGACAAAAATAAAATGTGATGTGGAGGGAGTTTGTGTTAGATGTGTTACGTGTAGGTAAGCCAAATCTAGAGTCTTACCACATGGATTATACACTCTTTTGCCCGTACCTAGTGCGTTTTGGGTGGATATTTCTATGGACCTTGTTTTAGGCTTGTCTAGGTCAAGGAAAGGTAGGGATTCAATTTTTATGGTTGTTGATAGGTTTTCTAAGATGGCACATCTCATATCTTGTAATAAAATAGATGATGCAACCCACGTTACTGATGTGTTCTTTAGAGAGATAGTACATCTCCATGGTGTTCCTAGGAGTATTGTATTTGATCGTGATGTTAAATTCCTTAGCTATTTTTGGAAAGTCTTGTGGGGGGGAAAGATAGGAACTAAATTCTTGTTCTCAACTACTTGTCACCCCCCAAACGGATGGATAAACCGAGGTAGTGAATCGAACTTTATCTACTTTGTTGGGTACTATAGTTCAAAAAAACTTGAAAAAGTAGGAGGATTGTTTGTCGCTCATTGAATTTGCTTATAATTGGAATGTTCATTCTACTACAGATTATTCACCATTTGAGATTGTTTGTGGTTTTAATCCAGTAACTCCTTTTGATTTGTTGCCTTTGCCAGTCAATGAGAGGGCTAGTTTGGATAGACAAAAGAAAACTGAGATGGTGAAGAAATTCCATGAAAGTGTATGGCAACCCATAAAGAAAAAAAATGAGCAATATGCAAACAAAGCCAACAAGAGCCGTAGACGAGTCACATTAAACTGGGTGATTGGGTTTGGATGCATGTGAGAAAAGAAAGATTTCTAGCCCATAGGCAGACCAAGCTACATCCTAGAGGGGATGGTCTATTTCAAGTCCTTCAGAGGATTAATGACAATGCATACAAGTTGGATCTTCTAGGTGAGAATAACGTGTAACATTTAATGCTTCTGATCTTTCTCTATTTGATGAAGATTCGAGGTCGAATCATTTTGAAGAGAAGGGGGACTATAAGAACCAATAAGCACTATCAAAGGACCTGTTGCATGTTCCAGTTGGGCTTATTTTTAGAGTAAGATCCAAGAAGATCAAAGAAGAGCTTAATGGGCTAATTCAAGAGATTTGGGCTGAGTTTAAAATAATGAAACCCAAATTAGGCCCAAATGATGATCAAGACCTAGTCCACCTCGTCAACGAAAGTGAATGGGCTTAGGCGTAGACTTGAATGGGCTTAGGCGTGTGGACTGCGAATTTCAGATAATTTATTTATTTACATATAAACTTTATTTTTATATATTTTAATTTTATTGTTGATTTGTAAGGCATGAATGCTAAATTAGCCTTTTCCTTTTTAGATTAGGAATTAGTCATTTCCTTTTTAGATTAGGAGTAGGATTTCCTTATTTCTCTAGTATTCCTTGTTCCTTTAGGGTTTTCTTTTATTTTTTATTGTGGCTGCACACTATTCATGAGGTACTGTTCATGGCTACACTATTCATTAGTCTAGGGTTTTCTTTTATTGTTGACCACTTATATAAGAGACTTGTACCCCGTGAAAAAAAAACACATTACCTTTTAATTAATACAATTTGTGAGAGTTTTATCTTAAGTTCTTTAGAGAACTTTTTCTGAACTTATCAAGAATTTCTTGTGGCGTTCAAATCCTATATCTTTGGTTCGTGATTTATTATGATCATTGGGTCAAGATCATTACTTATATCGTCGGTTCGCGTTTCGCTCATAAATGTTGAGTCAAAGTAATCTATTCTAAATTCCGTATTTTCGTGTTTTTGTCTTTTCGTTTATAAATATGATTTAGTTCGATCCTTACGAAGACACCCTAAGTTGATTTTGGGTCTCACTAATTCTTGGTGAGGTTCGCATCAGGTTGGTTATGTTCGGGGAAGCTGTTAGGTACCTCATGACACCTGTTCGAAAACGGTACCTTAGTGTCTAAGTGTATTTCAAACTAAATCAAGTCCAACTTTTGTTTGATTTAGTTGCTTAACATAATCGTTTTTCCTTATTTTATAATTTATTATGATGTGTTCATGAAGTAAAACTAATAAATATGTAAATAAAGAAATGAAACATATAAAATAAAATAAGTTAAAATACAAAAATGTCCCATTTTTTAAACTAACAATCAATTATGGAAGAATTGACAAGTTTTGGTCCGCGTGGGAGAGGGGGGTTGAGAGTTTTTATTTTATTTTATTTTATTATTATTATCATTTATTTATTTTTTATTTTTTTTTAGTTGAAGTTATGATAGAAAAACTTTATGTTTTAAAAGAAAAGGAAAAAAATGGAAGTAATAAATTTAAAAGACTTTTTATTTTCTTTCTTAAATAATTTTATTTATTTAAGGAAAAGGAAAATTAAATACAAAGAAACTGTTGTGTTTTTTTTTTTTTTTTTTTTTTTTTTTTTTTTATTTAGGAAAAGCAATTTAAGAAAATATATATTGTTTTAAAATGTTGTTGAGAAGAAAAGGATTTTTTTTTTATTTTTTATTTATGAAAAAAATAATTAAGTAAAATAAATGTTTTAATGAAACATTTTTACTTTAAAAAAAATTAAATGGGAAACTGTAGTCTTGGAAAAAACTTTAAGAAAACAATTTAAATAGAAAATAATTTAAAAAAAAAAAAAAAAAAAACATCTTTAAGAAAATTTTGTGTTCTTGTGAGGGAGACAATTTTTAACACAAAAATATTTTTACGAAAATGAAAATTTTATTTTTAAAATAAATATTAATGAGGGTATTTTCGGGCACCACTGAGTTAGTATCTAGGACCCATCCACGTGTCCGTCTTCGTGGTGACGTGGACGCATTTCGGAATTCGAGCGTCACGTTAGAACATACGCCGACTGTGGATCTTCCTTCGAATCTCATTTGCACCCAAGGCGAGCAAGGTGTCCCGTAGAGGTGTGCCAGCCTGGGCTCTGTGCGATACCCAAGGCAGCCATCTTTAGGGGCTCAGTTGTTCACCTCGACTGGCTCCATTCCAGCTTGTTTCTCCTCTAGGACTCCACGAATCTCCACTCTCCTTCATCAGCTCACTACCATAGGCTTGACAAAGGCCCGCGAGCTTTGCTAAATGGGTCTAAAAGCCCAAGCCCAACGATTATTTCCTAAATGCCTCGAATTATCCGCTAAACATAGGGTTTTAACTAATTAATCGTCTTTAGACCCAACTAATAATCTCCAATGCCTACATATACTAAGGGCCATGCAAGCCTGAGGTACGCTTTATTACGCGCATCCATTGAGTTCACTTGCTTACTTAATGCATTTTTGTACCTCTTCTCTCTGAGCACTGATTATCACGCCGGAGTGGCTTCGGTAGGAAAAATCCTAACCCGAGCCTTTTGTAAGTACCACTCCCCGCAGAACAAGACTCCGGACACTGCAGGTCAATCCTCCTAGGACCCGACATAGCTCACCTTAGGAATTTTCAACCGCCGACTCCCCCTTAGTAAGAGGATCTACTTGTCATCCGACGGGACTACACTCAAGGTGTGTACTAATTTTATACACCAACAGCTTAGTGTTGTCTGTGGGAACGGTGAAAAAAGCCTTCATCTGATCATTGCTCTTTACTAAGCTGAGTTTGAATGATCATAAAGTTTGGTTGGACAGACAGACCTGGAATAGAAGGAGAAGACATGTCGAGAATTTCAAGGGCTCACCCCTCAGCTCCCATTAACAAGGATAACTACCCCCTTAGGATTAGGTTTGGACATTTACGCTATCATCCGGTGCTTTTGCGAGAAAGACCTCGGGAGTTGTAGAGACATCTCGGAGTGATATCCTTGAGCACTAGGTGGGCGAGTTCAAGTTGTGTATGCAGCTCCTTATCTTATGCCTACCGCTGCCTCCCGCCCAGATGAGACTAGCTCTCCAAACCGCAAGGACTGAAGAGTGACCCCAAGATCACGACACTCGTGTAGAATCTTCGAAGGGGTGCGCACTAAAAGACTACCCTCTGCCTCGCGACCATGAGTCTACAAGACTAAACAGGGCTCCCTCAGTTGTATCAAGATCCCCTCTTCCATGAAGACATGGTGCCAAGAACTTACTAGGGTTACTCCTAGGCTTAGCTCCCAACTACGTAGCAAAAACTGACCTGAGGGCCCATCGTGGGCAGGGGCAAGAGCCTACTTACCGCCTTTGTGCCACTGCATTATCCGAGCAACTGCTAATCTTGCATGTGTAATTCAAAGGTAGAGACAAGCAGCCCTCCATCCCACCAATGGCGAAGACGAGTACCCTCCAACCTATCTCCAAGTTGGCTCAAAGTTAAACATGAGCAGCCATTTGTCCCACTTGGGGTTGAGATAAGCGCCCTCCAGCCTATTCCCAACAACGACATTCCAACCCCTTGAGTTGCATCACGACTCTTAGCATCGCGGATGATTCTACACTACTGCATTTCGACCCCCTAAGTCCTGACTCTCGGTGTTGTAGATAATTCTCCATGGCTATATTCTGACCCCCTGAGTCGTATCCTGGCTCTTGGCATTGCAGATGACTCTCCTCAGCGGCATTCCGACCCCATAAGTCATAAATAATTCTCCTGAACAACATCCCCGTTCTCGACTTCATGAGTAATTCTTCTCAGTGGCATTCTGACCCCCTGAGTCACAGATGGTTCTCCATATCAACATCCTGACCCTCGGTGTCATGATGAATCTCAACAAGGCTCATCCCAGTGCTTAGTATCGAGGGTGATAGCTAGACCCTCTCCAGAGGTCAATAGTCCATACCTAGGAAGAGACCAATATTATATACCATGGGCGGGGCATTTATTGGATCTGAGGGCCTGCAGCTAAGTACCTCTCCCTACCAGTCGATTATAGGTCCGACATTCTAAAGGAGAATGTGTTCTTACATGGACTAAATGGAGATAACTTGGAAGAGTTCTTGAATGAGCCTAACTATAGAGAATTCCCCGATGACCAGCCACAAATGACCAACCGTTGCGTTACACCCCTGAGGAATGAGAGGACCAGGCACCTTGAGAAACCCTCTTCCTAAGTTCACGACATGATTTTCTTACAATCAACTCGTGTCCTAGATTGGGGGGCTAGTGGTCCCTGGTCCTAGGCAGAGACGAGAAGTTGTTTTAAAAAACATTTCAAAATTTTACTACCCTGAAAACAGGACCAAGCGAAAACCGACGTGGCAAAAACGTCAGAAGGAAGTAGTAGACTTTGAAATACCTTGGCTATGCCGCTTAGAAGCTTACATGCTCGAACGCAGAAAAATAGGAATAAGTGAAAAATGAGTCTACAAAATCCTAAGTGTTGAAGAAGCGAAGGTCCAAAGCTCAGTCCTCCATATTCTCGTTATGAGTGGTGTTCGTGCGAGGAGGAGTAGCATTATTCTTGCCCTCTTCAGGGCCCCCCTCGTCAGTATTGTCCTCCTAGGCATCTCTCTACTCGGTGCCTTTGTGCTTTGCACCATCCTCTATCTTTGAATACTTCATTCCTGCAGGGCCAGCAAAGGAATTAGAATAAAAGCAATAGAGAGCCATCATGATGGTTCTTCCCAAAGACACTGTCTAGGGGTTCAGCCTGAATGCCCCATGATCGGCATCATCAGGTTTGATGAGTATTGTCGTACTACCCTACTCCTAGCTGACAGGGTCCAGATGGTGACGGGTACCACCTTGCTGTTCTACTCCTAGCTGGCATGGTCCAAATGGAAACTTTATCCAAAAATGCCGTTCAGAAGTGCCCTCCCAAAACGGGTTGTTAAGGAGCGCCACTCAAAGCTCGCCACCTAGAATCTCTTTGCTCAAGGTGGTTTGTGAACAATTTGAGAATTTCCATTTAGAATTCTTCCCGTCAGCGATTCACTCAGAATCTTTTTGCACAAGATTGCTTGCTAACAATTTAAAAAAGTGTCGTTTAGAGTTCCTAGAAAGTTACCAATATTGGAATTGCTGTTTCTTAAGCACACTTAACTGCAGAGTTCAAGAACCTATCGCCCAGAATTCCTAGGGGGTCACCCATCCTGGAACCTATCACGTAGATATGTCGCTACTTTTACCGCAAGTGTATGGCTCAAGTTTTATAGAATAGAGAATAGTAAGGGTTGTCGTATCCATAGGGATTAGATTAGATTATCGTTGAGTATCGCGTTTATCATAACCTAACTTTATTTAGGTGATAAAAATGTAGTTTATAATAATTATACTAAACTAAATTAACTAATTCTACTAATATACTAATATAGACATTTATGGGAGTAAATTGCCTAGGGATTAATTTCGTCCACTTAAACGTGTTCATTTCAATCTAGTTTACGTTAACAGAGTTCATCCTATCTGACAATCTCAATATCGAGATCTTATTCACTACCTCTCCCGAGTGTAAAATGATTGAATATGTGACTTCGTGTCAATGCCGAAGTCCCCCTCGAGTATCTATACGACACTTGGTCACATGAGTCTCGCCCCAACCTCATGGATTGCACACTTTCTAACTCCCTCCCGGGTTATTAGATCATCGCGTTATGTTTAACCCTAGTCCAAATTCGGGGTTACCTCTCCCGAGTGTCAAACCCGATTTCTCCATATATCATAACAAGCATATAAACATGACAAAACGGTAAGTACAATTAGATAAACATGAACAACTATTAACAAAACATCAATTTATTCAAACAATGTTCTTTTGGAGTCCATCTCTCCCTAGACATTATATGTTTAGGTACACATGGCCATGGCCCTATATATAATAAAATACAAGCTAAAAATATACAAATATAAACAAGGGTTTAAGAATAAAAACGAGAAACAAGAGAGTTTAGCCTTTATCCGAAGATGTGATGGTTCCACGTCCGTGATTTCCACTCCGATCTTGATTTCTCTTCTTGAATTTGTCATCTCTTCTTGTTGGTATGCTTTTAGAGCTCTCAAGGGACTCCCAAAAACATTTTTAGTGTGTTACGGAAAGAGGTGAAGAAATAGGGATCCAAAATATCAAGAAAATATCCCAAAATATATATTTTGTCGGCAATCTAACCACCGTGGTGGTGGAAATGCAGAGAGTTTAGCAAATTTCTGCTGTTTGACCGCCGCGGCGGTGAGACCCTTTGGTATGTTTATTGTAACGTTCTTGTCTGAACTTCGATTGAGGTGATTCAAAAACCTTTGGAAAGTTAAGACAAATATTTACAACTTCCATGTTTTGAGTTTTGCCAAACTCCAGTCTCATCATTTTCCAAAATGGCCTTAAAATTACTGCATCTGTACCGACTTTGCCTCTTTTCACCCATTTATTCAAAAACCTAAAAAACAATACAAAAACACATTAAACTAACAAAAGTGCTTGAAAACACACAAATATTTGAATCTAAAAGTACTTGATTTGTTGGTAAATAAATCACTCATCAAATACCATCAAACTCAAACGTTTGCTTGTCCTCAAGCAAAAACACTCACACTAAAATAAAAAACACAACGAAATGACTAACACAAAAACTAAAAAGACATAAACAACCTAAACACAAACAATCTAAACATAACAACATGCGAGTTTTAAATTCATCTATCAATCAATATATTTTTCGCTCAACAACCCCCAATCATATCGTGTTCAGGAGTAAAACGCACCATATGATGTTCTAGAATTTCGACATTCAAATAATGGTAAACGTCATTCTAGATCCTTTCAACATGTGTGTATGAAACTCAACAATACAACTATCCGATGACTGGATTGGATTATCCACCAACGAAGCTCACGACTTAAACTATAAATGATTAGGATTATCCATATGCCTGACTGGGTTCCACTCTCCACTAATGTAGGCTAAGCAGTTCAAAAAGATTAAGAGGACTTGGTTCAGTTTGGAACATGGCCAAAGGTATATCGAAAATACAAAACAGGTTAACGTCGTTAACTTGACGATACCCAAGGCATAACGCTTGGTACACAATCACACTTGAACCCCCATAGATAAATTCGAAACAACCCTGAACATCTTTTAAGAATATTGTACTCACTTGTCAAATGAAATGAAAAATGAACTATATTTACATATGGTTTTTTTTTTTTTTTTTAAGAACCACACCCCTAAACTCATTCAATTTTACAATTTCACGGGCGTGGTTAAAATGAAAGAAAAAAAATGACAAGTGAGTACTCGAATACCGACCAAATCAAAAGTTCGCCCTAAACCTAGCTGCTCACTTCAAGTAGCATTTGCAACTGCTAACTTGATTTACTCAAAATGTGCCTTCAATTTAGTGATATAGGTTTGGAAAGAATTCAATTGGCTAGGGTATTTATTATGTGTTCAGAATTGAAATGGAAAATATGCTTCGACAGGGTAACAAGGGATAAACATATAACAAGGTAATCTTCAAAGGCTCAAGTGATCAAATGAATGCCTAAATCACGTCTCCTGAACTACCTCGCCTAGGATTTCACCTCTAGTATCCCCCAATCAAGTTCTAGAATCCCAAAAATTGTCATGAACTTGCTAATGGATAATTGGCCTCTAATCAATTGGATAACTATACATTGAGTCTATGTGCTCGTGCAAATTAGGATCCACAATAACTTTTACCAAAACGACATGCTAAGCACACAAAACACATATGAATGAGCATTACCCTTGACCTCGAAAAACAATAAGGGGATAATATCATAATCGGGTAATGTCCCAGATGAACGCAAAACTCAGCATGCAATAACAACTACAACCATAAACATAATAACTAACCTAAACAAACATGCACACAAATAACTAAACAACATTTAAACATACTAACATACTACATACTACACATCACCCCCAAACTTAAAATGGTCAATGTCCATAGTAACCCATCAGCAATCCCAATGAAAGCATATAGCATGATAACGAAGACGGGGGTTTAGAACACGTACCTGAGAGGCGAGAGAATCTTGCCTCCGAATCAAGTCAGTGGAGATGGATCTAATTTATTTTTTACTTGGGTTGCCTTCTAAGAAGCGCTTGGTTTATTATCCTCAGATTGACACGTAGAACGGCTCATCAAAAAGCGGCTTCCCCCCATAGTAAGTGTCGTACAACATCACATATGAGTCTTGATTCAAAATGCCCCTCTCAATTGGACTCTTCACCGTCTCATGTACTCGGTTGGCTTGGAAGTACGTTGAAATGACGATGAAGGATAAGTGAACCATATTGGATCCTCGTAGATGTGATCGTCTTCGATCGGTGGTAGCATCACAGTATGGATATCTATTGGCGAAGAATCAGAATGTGGATTACCCAAGCTCGTCCAACTCGTATCCGGTTCCTCGTGGTGGTTTTCATATTCGGATGAGATTTGTTCACCTCTCAGTACCACCATCTCTGACTCGGTCTCAATAAAGCAGATAAGTTAACCGATTTACATCTAAATAGATGTTACGGTCACATCAATCTCGGCGCAGACCATCTCGATATTGTCAAGACGATCCTCGTTGTCACGGTCTTAGCTTGTCCAGTGCTTGTTCTTGCACATGGCCGCTTTTCTGTGACCCTTTTCATTTATTTTCTAGACTAGTTTAGCTTAATTTACTTTATTTGTTTAATGTTTTATAAAATGACCCCATTATGTCTCCTTGAGCATAATGATATCTATTGTTGTCACTTGAATTTTTTTGCTTAAAGTATTATGTGGGAGGACATTCTCTTGAAGTCATTCAAGATTTTCACACCTTGTAACCTTTGATATTAATACAATTGTTGTTGTCATTATAATTGTATTCTTTTCTACATTGTCGGCATGTGTTGTTGTAGGGACACTCGTTGCTATTGAATCCCCTTCTACTACTAAAGATTTTCTAATCTTCAGGCTTGCTACAAGGTGATCCCCTAGTTAGCGTTGCACGGTCCATTTTCCAACCTTGAAAGGCTCGGCCCATAATGGTTGGTACTTAGAGTTGCGTTACTGAAAACCATGTCGATGAAAGATTGTCTCGACGCGCTTGAAGAAAGCGTTTCTCACATTGACACTGCTATAGCTCTTTTGCGAAGCCCCGATGCTAATAGGAAAGGGACATCTTAGAACCCCCAAATCGATCACCTGATCGAACGGATGGTCCTAGTTGCCGCGACATCCGCTGGCCATCATGCTTAGATGGAACAATCAGTCATTGATCTCCAAAACGAGTCGGCTGGCTTAAAGAACATTGTGTACCGAGCACTTGCTAGAGACTCTAGGCAACCTACTTTGAGGGTTTGCATTCCCAAACCTCAATCCTATGGCAGTTCAAGAGACGCCAAGGAGGCCAGCACTCAAAATCTGGCCAATTGTTCAGCAACTCAGGGGCATCATTTGGTTCGACAAACCAAAAGCCTCACTAGGGCAAACAGGCCCACAAATCCAACTCCATGCTTTTTATGCAACAAGAATCATAATGTATTCGATTATCCACATAAACATACTTTGTTCGCGCTGTAAGTATCGATTTAGGAAGAAAAAGAACGTCGGGAAAAGTATATTATAGAGTAGGAGGAGAAAACTTCAGATGAGTTTGATGACCATGAAATGGGCACAATTTGTTTGTTGAATACTATAAAGTGGCAACCGGTCACGAAGAAGAATGTGATGAGAACCAACAAGCAACATCAAAGGACACATTGCATGTCCTGGTTGGGGCCATTACTAGGGCAAGATCCAAGAAGATCAAAGAGCGCTTAATGGGCTAATTCAAGAGCTTTTGGCTGAATTGAAAATAATAAAGCCCAAATTAGGCCCAAATAACGATCAATGCCCAATCCATCTCATCAAAGCAAATGAATGGGTTTAGACATGAACTCAAATAGACCAAGGCTTGAGGACCACAAAATTCTCAGCATATTTATTTTATTTATTTGTATTTTAATTTTAATTTAGGTTATTTATTTGATAATTTGTAAGGCATGATTGCCAAATTAGCCTTTTCCTTTTTAGATTAGGAGTAGGGTTTCCTTGTTCCTCTAGGGTTTCTTTTTTTTTTGTATTGTAGCTGTACTATTCACGAGCACTGTTCACCGATACTGTTCACCACACTATTCATTACCAATTTAAGAAAGTTGTATCCCATGAGGAAGGACACATTACTTTGATTAATAAAATTGTAAGAGTTTTCTCTTTAGTTCTTCAGAGAACTTTTTCTGAACTTATCAAGAGTTTCTTGTGGTGTTCAAACTTATATCTTTGGTTCGTGATTCATTATAATCATTGGGTCAAGATCATTATACCATTGGTTCGCGTTTCATTCATAAACGTTGGGTCAAGGTAATCTATCTTTCAATTTTTGTATTTTTAGCTCATTCAAAAATCTAATTTAGTTTCGATCTTCATGAAGAAACCCTAAGTTGGTTTCGGGTCTCACTAATCTTGGTGAGGTTCGCATCATTTGGTAATGAGAGCAAGGTCTAAATTAGGTTTCATCTATTCTTTTTCTTTTTCGTTCTTTCATATCTATTCTTTCATAATTTTTTTTTCTGGACCAAATTATATCATCAGATCTACTGCGTTTTTTTTTTCTTTTCGTTCTAATTCAAATCTTGTCCAATCTTGAAAAAAAAAATGCCGTGCATCTTTGTTCTGATCATATTTTTCGTTTAAATATTGTGATTATTCAAATCTCAATTTAAAGTTGCTGGTTTTCAAAAAAAAAAAAAAAAACAGAAAAAAAAAAAAACAGAAACAAAAAAAAAAAAAAAACAGAAGCAGAAACAGAAAAAAAAAAAAATGAGAAAATTCAGTAGCCCCCCCAACAAAAATTGAGAATAATATCTTCTTGTTCTACTCTATAAACTTTTCTTTGTGCTCTTTTTATTCCCTTTATTTCGTTCCTAAAATCTCATTCTTAGTGAATCAAATTGTTGAGTTTGGATTGCTACAAGGAAATTTTTGATTGAGATTGGTTAAGTTCAATAAAGAACTAAAAGAGGGAACTAAAGAGTGGAAAAAGGCAAGAGAATGTGAGCTTATAAGAGGGTAAAAGCCGAATTTGAGTGATACACGAGTGGAGTGACATAGTTTGAGTGCAAACACGTGAGGGAGTGTTTGTGAGGTTTGCTAACTTTGTTTTGCAGGTTACTAAACATGTCTCGAGAAACAAACAAAGGCTCGTTCGATGAAGCACATGAAAGGATGGACATAATGGACGCAAAAGTTTTCTACAAGGCCTTGGAGCAAAAGTTTCAATAGTTGAACTTGCAGTTTGATGAAGTGCATGAGCGGCTTGACAAAGTTGAGTCTAGCTCACAAAAGGGGCAGCCATCGAGAGCTCCTAATGTGCAACGAAGAGAGAGGAATCAACCTCGGTTCGTGTACGAAGATGATTATTAGGATGACCAAGATGAAGACGATCGGGCCTCTAATGCAAGCTTGGGCAGGTTTGGGAATGGACATGGGAATAGAGGAAATAGACATGGGGAGCGGATTGATAATAACTTGGGAAGTATCAAGGTGAAGATACCTTCATTCCAAGGGAAAAATGATCCTGAAGCATACTTGGAGTGGGAGAAGAAGGTGGAGTTGATCTTTGAGTGCCACAACTACTCCGAGGAGAAAAAGGTAAAACTCGTTGTGATTGAGTTTATTGACTATACTATAATATGGTGAGATCAACTTGTGATAAACAGGAGAAAGAACCATGAGAGGCCTATCGTGACGTGGGCGAAAATGAAGGCCATCATGAAGAGGCGGTTTGTCCCTAGTCACTACTATAGGGACTTGTATCAGAAATTACAAAGCCTTACGCAAGGCTATCGGAGTGTGGATGATAACTACAAGGAAATGGAGGTCGCTATGATTCGGGCTAATGTCGAGGAGGATAGAGAAGCTACCATGGCAAGGTTCTTGAATGGGTTGAATCGAGATATTGCCAACGTGGTGGAGTTGCAACATTACGTGGAGTTGGAGGACATAGTTCACATGACCATAAAAGTGGAACGACAGCTTAAAAGGAAAGGAACTCGGTCATTTCAAAATTCAAACTCCTCTAATTCATGGAGGCCGAATGAGAGGAAGGACGAATGGGCTGTTTCAAAGTCCAAAACCGAACCCCCAAAAAGGAGAGATGATGTTCCCATTGCCAACAAAGGTAAAACCGAAACCCAAACTCGTAACCATGATATTAAATGTTTTCGTTGTTTGGGAGTAGGTCACATAGCCTCACAATGCCCAAATAAGAGGACCATGATTGCACGTGTTGATGGAGAGGTGGAAACCGAAAGTGAGAGTGATGATGACCAGATGCCACAACTTGAAGATGCTTGTGATGATGATGTGGAGTACCCGGTGGAGGGAGAGTCACTTGTGGCAAGGCGTGCTCTAAGTGCCTAAGTTTCGGAGGATGACATGGAACAACAAAGGCAGAATATATTTCATACTAGATGCCACGTCAACAACAAGGTATGTAGTATGATCATTGATGGGGGAAGTTGCACTAAAGTGGCTAGCACTACTTTAGTAGAGAAACTGAATTTACATACCTTGAAACACGCTAGACCTTATAAATTGCAGTGGTTGAATGATCGTGGGGAGGTTTGGATAAATAAACAAGTATTAGTTTCCTTTTCGATTGGGAAGTACAAGGATGAAGTACTTTGTGATGTTGTTCCAATGCATGCGGGTCACATATTGTTGGGCATGCCATGGCAATTTGATAGGAAGGTTATTTATGACGGGTTCAAGAATAGGCACTCATTTGTCAAAGACAATAAAACCATTACTCTTGTGCCATTGACTCCAAAACAAGTGTATGAGGATCAAATGAAATTGAAAAGAGAGAATGAGTTGAAAAAAACTTGTGAGACCGAGAGTTCAAAAAAAGATGAGAAAAAAGAGAGTGGAAACATAAAAGAGAGTGAAAAGCAAAAAAGAAGTGGAAAAAATGAGAGAAAAACAGAGAAACAAGTGAGCTTTTATACTAAGGCGAGTGATATCAAGGGTGCTTTGTATGCAAACCGGCCTATATTTGTACTATTATACAAAGAGGCGTGTTTTAGTGCTAACGAATTTGACCAATCTTTGCCTAGTGTTGTTGTTTCTTTGTTGCAGGAATTTGAGGACGTGTTCCCTAATGATGTGCCTAGTGGATTGCCACCTATTCGAGGCATTGAGCATCAAATTGACTTTGTGCTAGGTGCAACAATTCCTAACCGACCAGCCTATAGGAGTAATCCAGAGGAGACGAAGGAACTTCAAAGGCAAGTGGCGGAGTTGCTAGCCAAGGGACACGTAAGAGAGAGCATGAGTCCGTAGGCAGTACCGGTACTACTTGTGCCTAAGAATGATGGAACTTAGCGTATGTGTGTTGATTGCCGAGCTATTAACAACATTACAGTAAAGTATCGACATCCCATTCCTAGGCTAGATGACATGTTAGATGAGTTGCATGGGTTATGTATTTTAACTAAAATTGATTTGAAAAGTGGGTATCACCAAATTAGGATAAAAGAAGGTGATGAATGGAAAACTGTCTTTAAAACTAAATATGGATTGTATGAGTGGTTGGTAATGCCTTTTGGGCTAACTAATGCACCAAGTACATTCATGAGGTTAATGAATCATGCATTGCATGCGTTTATAGGCAAGTTTGTTATGGCCTATTTTGATGATATTTTGGTGTATAGTAAGAGCTTAGATGAGCATATTGATCATTTGCATTGTGTGCTTGATGTTCTGAGAAAAGAAAAATTATATGCAAATTTAAAGAAATGTTCATTTTTCTTGGACAAAGTTGTGTTTCTTGGCTATGTTGTTAGTTCGGAAGGGATTGCAGTAGATGAGGAAAAGGTGAAAGCTATCAAAGAATGGCCCACACCTAAGTCAATCATGGAGGTAAGAAGTTTTCAAGGTTTGGCTAGTTTTTATCATCGATTTGTTAAAGATTTTAGTATACTAGCCGCACTACTCACTAAAATTGTCAAAAAATCCGTGGGTTTTAAATGGGGTATGGAGCAAGAGCATGCATTTAATAAGATTAAAGAACGGTTATGTGGTGCTTCTTTATTAGCATTACCTAATTTTTCTAAAACTTTTGAGATTGAGTGTGATGCTTCAGGAATAGGCATTGGAGCTGTTTTGATGTAGGAAAATTGGCCAATAGCATACTTTAGTGAAAAGCTAAATGGGGCAGCATTGAATTACCCAACATATGATAAAGAGCTTTTTGCGTTGGTGAGAGCATTGGAGACTTGGCAACATTACCTGTGGCCGAGAGAGTTTGTTATATATACCTATCATGAGTCCTTAAAGCACTTGAAGGGACAAAGTAAGTTAAATAGAAGGCATGCCAAGTGGATGGAATTCATTGAAACCTTCCCTTATGTAATCAAATACAAACAAGGTAAGGAAAATATTGTGGCTGATGCACTCTCCAGAAGGTACGCCCTTGTCTCTACATTAAATGCAAAACTACTGGAGTTTGAATTTGTTAAAGAATTGTATGCTAGTGATGATGATTTTTCTAGTGCGTTTGGTGCATGTGAGAAGACAGCGTTTGGTAAGTTCTATAGACTAGATGGGTACTTGTTTAGAGAAAATAGACTTTGCGTGCCTAATAGTTCTATGCGTGAGTTACACGTGCGTGAAGCACATGGGGGTGGTTTGATGGGTCATTTTGATGTGAGAAAGACTTTAGATGTGTTACATGAACACTTCTTTTGGCTAAAAATGAAACGTGATGTGGAGAGAGTTTGTGCTAGGTGTATTACATGTAGGCAAGCCAAATCTGGAGTCTTACCACATGGATTATACACTCCCTTGCCCGTACCTAGTACGCCTTGGATGGATATTTCCATGGACTTTGTTTTAGGCTTTCCTAGGTCAAGGAAAGGTAGGGATTCGATTTTTGTGGTTGTTGATAGGTTCTCTAAGATGGCACATTTCATATCTTGTAATAAAACTGATGATGTGACCCACGTCGCTGATTTGTTCTTTAGAGAGATAATACATCTCCATGGCGTTCCTAAGAGTATTGTATCTGATCGTGATGTTAAGTTCCTCAGCTATTTTTGGAAAGTCTTGTGGGGAAAGATGGAAACTAAATTATTGTTCTCAACTACTTGTTACCCCCAAACGGATGGACAAACCGAGGTAGTAAATCGAACTTTATCTACTTTGTTGCGTACTATAATTCAAAAGAACTTGAAAAATTGGGAGGAATTTTTGCCATTCATTGAATTTGCTTATAATCGGAGTGTTCATTCTACTACTGATTTTTCACTATTTGAGATTGTTTATGGTTTTAATCCACTAACTCCTTTGGATTTGTTGCCTTTGCCAGTCAATGAGAGGGCTAGTTTGGATGGACAAAAGAAGGCTGAGATGGTAAAGAAACTCCATGAAAGTGTACGACAACACATAGAGAAGAAAAATGAGCAATATGCAAAGAAAGCAAATAAGAGCCGTAGATGAGTCATCTTTGAACCAGGTGATTGGGTTTGGGTACATATGAGAAAAGAAAGATTTCCAGCCCATAGGCAGACCAAGCTACATCCTAGAGGGGATGGTCCATTTCAAGTCCTTCAGAGGATCAATGATAATGTGTACAAGTTGGATCTTCCAAGTGAGTATAATGTTAGTGCTACATTTAATGTCTCTGATCTTTCTCCATTTGATGTAGGTGAAGATTCGAGGTCGAATCCTTTTGAAGAGAGGGGGGATGATGAGAACCAACAAGCAACATCAAAGGACACATTGCATGTCCCGGTTGGGCCCATTACTAGGGCAAGATCCAAGAAGATCAAAGAAGCTCTTAATGGGCTAATTCAAGAGCTTTCGGCTGAATCGAAAACAATAAAGCCCAAATTAGGCCCAAATGACGATCAATGCCTAATCCATCTCATCAAAGCAAGTGAATGGGTTTAGACATGAACTCAAATAAACCAAGGCTTGAGGACCACAAAATTCTCAGCATATTTATTTTATTTATTTGTATTTTAATTTTAATTTAGGTTATTTATTTGATAATTTGTAAGGCATGATTGCCAAATTAGCCTTTTCCTTTTTAGATTAGGAGTAGGGTTTCCTTGTTCCTCTAGGGTTTCTTTTTTTTTTGTATTGTAGCTGCACAATTCACGAGCACTATTCACCGCACTATTCATTACCTATTTAAGAAAGTTGTATCCCATGAGGAAGGACACATTACTTTGATTAATAAAATTATGAGAGTTTTCTCTTTAGTTCTTCAGAGAACTTTTTCTGAACTTATCAAGAGTTTCTTGTGGCGTTCAAACTTATATCTTTGGTTTGTGATTCATTATAATCATTGGGTCAAGATCATTATACCATTGGTTCGGGTTTCGTTCATAAACGTTGGGTCAAGGTAATCTATATTTCAATTTCTGTATTTTTAGCTCGTTCAAAAATCTGATTTAGTTTCGATCTTCGCGAAGAAACCCTAAGTTGGTTTCGGGTCTCACTAATCCTTGGTGAGGTTCGCATTAGAATGTCTCGAAGAAGAACCTCATGTTTGTAGATCTTCGGGTTAATGGGCAGAATTCTCGTACTTTAGTTGACGCTGGTGCTACACACAAATTTAAGTCCAATAAGGAAACTAATCGATTGGGATTATGTGTTGAGAAGTACTCAGGTAGATTGAAGGCTGTGAATTCTGAAGCGTGCCCCATGGTTGGAGTCTCCAACACAGTACATACAAAGAGTGCTCCGTGGGATGGGTTCCTTAACTTCACCATTGTTCCCATGGATGATTTTCAAGTAATATTGGGGATGGAGTTCTTTATGGACACCAAGGCAGTCCCAATGCTTTTTGTAGATTCGCTTTGTATGATGGGAGATTGATCGTGCGTAATTCCTACAACACATTATTCTTTTAAAGACAGATTTGTTTTGGCTCTACAGCTTGAGATGGAGGAATATCTAGATGACCTTCTAAAACTTAGTGGGGGAGAGACTAACCCACAAATACCACTTTTGATTTCAACAAAAGGGTTGTTCGACAATGCTCGAATTGCTTCTCCAAGAGAACTTCCAAAGGAGTTTCCCTCTCATCCGGATGGGGGAAAATCTACAACTATCAAGTTCCCATTGGGCCAATTCGCTTTCATGTTAGCCAATGGTGCAAAGACCCATTTTCTTTTGGTGGGATTACATCCAGAAAGACGGAAATACAAACTTTGTGTACCGAGGGTCAGAGTTTCGGTAAACATGGGTATAACTGTGGATGTGGTGGATAAAACTTTGAGTTCCACAACCTTATCTCCATCACTCCAACTTCTCTCTTCCAGGGACATCGCCGTATAGTTTCTTAAGCATGATACTCAATTGTGGACTTTTCTGAGGAGTATTAATTATTGCTTCAATCTGCACAAGTACTTTGATATTAATTTGAGCTCCAGTGAGATTGTCATAGACCAGCCACTGTATCCTCATTCAGCGGATAAGCTCTACAAGGCCAACCTATCCGAAAGACAACAGAAGATGCAACAAACCACAGACAAAATCCGAAGCATCATCAGAAGAAGTCTATGAGAACGTTGACTGCTTAAGTGAGGGAGAATATCACGGTCTTAGCTTATCTAGTGCTTGTTCTCGCACATGGCTGCTTAATCATAACCCTTTTCATTTGTTTTCTAGACTAGTTTAACTTAGTTTAGTTTATTTCTTTCATTTCTTGTAGAAAAATCCTATTATGTCTCCTCGAGCATAATGATGTATGTTGTTGTCACTTGTATTTTTTTGCTTAAAGTATTATGTGGGAGGACATGCTCTTGAAGTCATTCAAACCTTTCATACCTTGTAGCCTTTGATATTAATACAATTGTTTATGTTATTGTAAATATATTCTTTTCTACATTGTTAGCATGTGTTGTTGTGGAGAAACTCGTTGCTATTGAATCCACTTCCGCTATTAAAGATTCTCTGATCTTCAGACTTGTTACTAGGCAATCTCCTAGTTAGCACCGCATGGTCCATTTTCCAGCCTCGAAAGGTTTGGCACGTGACACTTATGCTCATTGATCCGATTATTCATTTCCCTCAAGAATATCTGAGTCTCTCCTATAACAGTAGCGAACATTTCCTACAAGGCAAGAAAAGACTCCACATCTTGAACTGGAGTGTCAATCCATGGAGCCCTGGTGTTGGAAAAATCCCCCAAGATTTGGTGACTTGGTGAATAATTCCAACTCTGATAATTGAAGCCCATCATGTCCTCAAATGAACAAAAGACTTCGTCCGCGGTTAGGTCGTAGAAAGAGGAGGTACCATTTCCTCCTTCCACCTATATTCTGGTTGTAGCTTGTAACCCGTCTAGGAAATTCAATAGTTGACACTCTCTCAGGAAACCATGATTTGGGAACTAGAGTAACAACTCCTTGTAACGATCCCAAGCACAATAAAACGACTCAGAATCTCATTGAAAGAATTGCAAAAATACTTGTTGATCTAGCATCTTCAAGTACCCTGCAAAAAAAAAACTAAAAAAACAAAACTACAAAGAAAAGTTATAAACAAAATAAATGCCTAAATTAAAATCAAGTTATTTACTCACAATATCAACAACAATCTAAAACACAATCCCCAACAACGGCGCCAAAAACTTGGTAGCACGTAGATACGTCGCTACTTTCACCGCAAGTGTACGGGTCAAGTTTTAGTAGAATGGGAAGAGTAAGGGTTGTCATATCCACAGGGATTGGTTGAGATTATTATCGAGTACCGTAATTATCATAACCTAATTTTATTTAGGCGACAAAAATTGGTTTATAATAAATTACAAATCTAGTTAACTACTTAAACTAATTAAACTATATTATTATATTGAGATGTTTAGGGAAATAGATTATTTACGGATTAACTTTATTTAAAAAAATGTGTTTGGTTTCGTTTAGTTATCAATAACGTTATTCGACCTATCCGACAATATCCGTATCATAAACTCATTCACTCCCTCTCTTGAGTGACAAGTGAATGAATATGTGACTTTATGTTAACGCCAAAATCCCCTTCTAGCATTTCTTAGAACACATAGTCACATGAGTCTTGTCCCAACGTCATGGATTGCGCACTTTCTAATACCCTCCCAGGTCATTAGATCGTCTTGTCATGTTTAACCCTATTCCAAATTCGGGGTTACCTCTTCCGAGTGTCAAACCCCGATTTCTCTGTATATCTAAATAAGCATATAAACATGACAAACTGGTAAACTCAATCGAATTAGTGAAGAACAACCGTTAAAGAAACACAACTCAATCAAACGATATTTTCATAGACTATATTAATCCCATAGATAATCCAAGTTTAGCTCATGACTATAACTGTATATACAATGATAAATGAGCTAAACATGCTCAAACCAACTACCAAAGTTAAGAAAATAAAGAAAGAAATAAAGGAACTTAGCTGTATTCTAAAGATCCGTCGCTAAAACTGCTCTGAGATCGTTTCTCCTTCTTCGCTTTGTGTTCTTCTCCTTCGGATTTGGTTGAGCACTCCCCAAAAACCTCTATAATCTATCTATTCTAAGTATGAGATCTCATGGTCGAAATGGAGATGAGGGAGGAAGATAAAGGGAACAAAATATCTAAAAATATCTAAAAAATCTACTTTACAACTACAGGGGTCACCGACGCGGCGGTGGGTTTCACTGCTGCGGTGGTAGGTATGTTGGCAGTGTTACTACTGCAACAGTAGATACAACGATGGAAGCAAAGAGTTTCTTGTTGTTTCACTACCGCGGTGGTAGATCTCATCACTGTGACGGTGGATTTACAGAGTTTAGGCCATTCTTTGTATTTTGACCGTAGCGACGATGGGCTGTAGGTTCTAAAATTCAGCCTATATACTTGTTTTTCACCATTCTTCAACCACCCTTTATCCGATTTGATCATTTATGATCCATTTTCATCCATTTTCACCCCAAATACCTGATTTATAACAAAAAGAATAAAAACGTATTAAAACACTATAAAAATACTCAAAAACTAACAAGTTCGATTTGGAAATAGATAGGTAAATTACACCTATCACTAAACATGCTTAACCGTAGAGTTAAAAAATCTATCGTCTAGGAATCTAACCTCTATGAGCCAGCAGCTTGACCCTGGCAATTTTGACTTGCTTGTTGCGCCCTGCACGGGTCGTACCTTGTGCATGCGCGGGCTGTGCCCTGCACACTCAAGCCCAGTGCTGGATGTACCTTATGCGCTTGGGCCCATCCCGAGCCACGCTCTACGTGCGCGTGGGCTACACCCCGGACCTTGGCCATATAGGGTCCTATTTCAAATTAGCTCTTTAGAAAAAGTTCAACGGTGGGAAAAGTACCGTCCTGAAAATTTAAAAAATTCAGAGTCGCCTTGTTGTGCTACCAAACCCCGGACCCTGGCCGTATAAGGGCCTATTCCAAATTGGCTCCTCAGGAAAAATTAACTATTGAAAAAGTGTCGCCCAAAAAATCGATAAAATTCAGGGTTTCCTTGTAGTACTACTTAACCCTGAACCCCAACTATTTGGGGACCTATCTCAGATTCTTTTCCCAGAAAATGTTAACTCTTGGAAAAACGTCGATCAGATGTGTTTCTCATACTTCAAAGTCTCCAAGATGCCCGTTCAGCCTGAAATTGATATCCCTGACCGTCTTGCTTCTCTCGTCGCATAGGGTTGGGGGCAACTAATGAGGGTAATTTCGGGCACCTGAGTCAGCATCTGGGAGCCAGCCACATATCCGTATTCGTGGTGACATGGATATATTTCAGAATCCAAGAGTTATACTGGAACATGCACCAACTACGGCTTCTCCCTAGAATCTTATTTGCACCCAGAGCTGAGCAAGGTGCCCTGCAGGGAGGTTCCCCAGGTGGCCAACTTTAGGGGCTCAGCCGTTCACCTCGACCAGCTCCCTATTCCAACTCGTTTCTCATCTAGGACTCCACAGATCTCCACTTTTCTCCTAAACACCCCGGATTATTGGCTAACACATAGGGATTCAACTAATTAATCGTGTTTAGGTCCAACTAATTGTCTCCAATGTCTATATATACCAGGGGCTATAAAAGCCAGAGGTACACTTTGTTACGCGCATGCATTGAGTTCACTTGTTTACTTAGCGCATTTTTGTACCTCTTCTCTCTGAGCACTGATTATTATGCTAAAAGGGCTTCGCTGGGACAAATCCTAGCCCAAACCTTCTATAGGTACTACTCCCCGAGGAGTAGGACTTTGGATACAGCAAGCCAGTCCTACCAAGACCCAACACAGCTCACTTAAGAAATTTTCAATTGCCGACTTTACCTTAGCAAGAGGACTCACCTCTCATCAGACTGGACTATACTAAAGGTGTATACCAATTTTATACACCAACCAATGTTTTTTGTTTGAAAAAGAAACACATTTTTAAGGAGAGAAAATGTTTTTATTTAAAAGAAAGTATTTATATATATGTGTGTGTGTGTGTGTGTGTATGTATATATATAGTACAATGTCAGTCCGAGGACTCGACTGAAAAAGGGAAAAAATGTGTCAGGCCAAGGATTATGACTTAGTGTCAGTCTAAGGCCAAGCTAAAAAAATGCGTAAATGTAAAGTGCGAAAAGACGCAGTGATAAAGTAAATGACAGTAAAGTAAATGTGGAAAGTGAAGTGCGGAAAGTAAATAACGGTAAAAATAAATACAAGAAAGTAAATTTGTGCGTTCTCGGAGAACAACTTTTATTTTTATCGGGTTTTGATCCTTTTTGTGTTTGTTTTTCTTTGTTTGAATTTGTTTTAGCAAGAAACATAAAGAATTAGGAGTTTTGAGAACTTACCTTGCCTTTTAGAAGGATGGTTATTTTTCTCCTTTGTTTGCTTTTTCTTTTTCTTCTTCTTAGATCTCTTGTCGTAGAGAATTTAAGACTTGTAAAAACTAAAATCTAATTTTTTTAGAAATATTTTATAGAGAGAGAAAGTGTTCTTGGCATTTAGAGTGAGAGTGAATGCAAGACATGAGGAATTAGCAAATGAAAATGGAATGAGCCTTCCCTTATTTATAGTGGAGGCAATTGGCGCACTCCCTAGGGCACATGCTCTGGGGAGTGTATGACTGTCTTTTTCCATCCCCATGTTACTCTAATGATGGGTGACGCACCTCGAATTTTGAAAGCAGAGGAAGTAAAGCACGAGAAGATGAGGAAAACAAAGTTTTCATCTCACCCTCTCAAAATCCTCAAAATCCGTTCATTTTTTAAATGAGTTTTCAGGGGAATTTCTAGGCGTGGTTTTGAAAACGTTCTTTGGGCCAGGATTTATGTTAGAAAAGGAATCACCTCTTATCATGGGGTTAAATGGTATACTAGGTTACCGGGATCTTAAAAATTTATTTTATTTGAAATGACCCAAGTTTTTACTCGAAACAATTGGTCTTTTACGAGAGATTTCTATAGGTTTAGGGTCAGTTTTACTCGGGGAAGGTGCTAAGCATCCCAAGACACCGGTTCGAAGACGGTACCTTTGTCTAAATATATGTTCACGTTTAAACAAAGTCCAAGTAATTTCCTTTGGTTTTGTTTAACACAATAATTCCCATTTTTAATATTTTTATCTTTTTCATGCATTTTTTTATGTAAGGAAAGCAAGAAAGCAAGAAATATTTACTTATCTACCAACAACAAAAAAAAAAACACATTACATGGATTTTTTTTTTTTGTATTTTTTATATCAACTGAACTTGTAAAAGTTGCTTACGTATCCCGGTTTTTGCGGGGAATCAGGTTGAAACGTAATTAATCTGTTTAAGATGAATTAATTTTTTATTTAGACAGATGACCGAACCTGTACGTGGGTTGCCTATGTATCTCATGTAACAGCCTAGTTTTCTAGGGTTGCCACTCGATTTCTCCCATTGGAGAATCAATACCAAAACCGATTAACCAAATTTTTATTCTACAAAATCTGGTAAATTTATAATGCGACGGTGTCCAGTAATTAATAATTCGTCTTATGAAAATATTTTAATTTACAATGCGAGGATGAAACTTATAATTATTGAATTCACCGATTTTACATATAGCGGCAATAATTTTAGTTCTTCATTTTCCAACGGTAAGTTAAAAACATAATAATTACAATTTAAATACAATAGAATAACCAATAATTTATTCTGAATTAATCCGATAAATTTTACAAACAATGGCGACAATCACAAATATCGAATTAATTGATTCAATTTTTACATCGGTAATAATAAATTCAACTATTACAATTTAATTAGAAATTTAGTCAAAATTCTTGTCACCGCATTATTTTTAAATACACAAATGAATTCTTGGCGCCAGTCAATTTAATGCTAAAGTTTAAATTTGTAATTTATTATACAATTACAACGACAATTATAATTATGGGTTTAAATTTTACAATACGACGACAATAATTATATTCAATTTATCGTATCAGTTTTTTTCAACAGTAAATATTAATTATAATTATTACAAACAGAATTTCTTATGTAATCCCTGATGCCGTTTCGCTCTTACCGGCCTTACAATCAAAACTGTAGGGTTGTGAGCTAACTCTCAGTAGAACTCTAACCCCTCTAATACGTGCATTTCATTATCACGATAAATAAAACACCTTACCATGATTTTTACATAATCATAATTATTTCATGCGAACTAATAACGATAAATTCACTGGTAATAATAGTGTAGATTACCTAATAGACAGATTAATTACAAATTCTAGAAGAGTTAGAAATTCTACTTGAAATCCTAAGCCGAAACTAGAACTGAATTACTTAAAATATACTAATATATATATATATATATAAGCTCCTTTTTTTTTTCCGTCTCATTTCTCGTTCAACACTTGCGGCTCCAATTCTTTTCTCTTCATGACAATCCAACAGTTTGGCTCCTATTCCTTTTTCTTCCTGATAAGGATTCTCTCCCCCTTTTCTTTTTGAATTATGGATATCATGCTTATTAACATGCACAATTACACGTGAACACCCCTTCCCATATACCAATATTATATATATATATATATATATATATATATATATATATATGAAATTGAGTTTGGTTTCATTCATTAAGAAGAAAACCATTCTCACCCATTTATTTATTTACTTATTTATCTAATTACACCAGTATCCCTCTTAAAATAAAATAAATAATAATTATACCCCAAAATTCTTAAAAGTATATTTTAAATAACACATTAGTCTCAAAACTTCTAAAATCAATTTAAAGTAAACACTTAACTCCCAAAAATTCTCAAATATTATTTATACCCTAAATTCGCAAAATAGTCCTAAAAATATTAAACTTATATAAAATAATATTTTTCAAGAATATAATTTTTTTTTTTGGTATTACAATATTTCTTCATAAATTTTAAAGGTGAATATTTGGTTTAAATTCCTGGTTTAATAATATTTTTGAAGAACATAGGAATGGGAAAGTTATTATTGGTTTAAACCACAATAGTCCATAAGTATTTTTAAATAACACAATATCCGTTACAATTTGATAGTTCATAAGTATTGTTATGGACTATTGTGTGTTTATATTAGAAATAGACATGAAATGAATTATTAAGGATATTTTATTTTGTCCATACACTGGTACTCTATTAGAATTGTTAGGTTCCGATGCAGGACGATATAATATTCTTAATTGATATTGGAAATAGACATGAAATGAATTTGGGGTATTGCAATCTACCCCTCTTAAATAAATTTCGCCGTTGACATTTCGTTCAAGTAATAATTCAGAATCGCACTATGCTAGTCACTCTCGGTTAACCACTAATAATCAAAAGTCACTACCACGCTCCCGTTGTTCTATTATGATAACATAGCAATAAATAATCATATATCTTTAAAATATCATGGTAGAGTCTCACTGAATTGGGTCTACCTCAATCCTAACAGGTCTACGACCTTGATAATATTTCCACTTGGCATGACTTTTCAAATCCATTGCCATATCCCATAACCAAAATTTATCAATTATATTCGACATTTCAAGACAACATATCGTAGCCAATATTATAAGCAATAGATAACCCACTTTCTCATGGACTGCCCCATGCAACTAAAAACAATCATCTCCAATATCCCCATTAAAATTTCAATAATCTCGTAAATACATCTCGAAACACATATATATCCCAAACCACATAAATATTTGGAAACACGTAAATATGTCACAAACGCGTAACTATGTCTTAACCACCCAAATATGTTTCATACACATAAATACTATGCAATACTCACGTAAACAATATAAAAAAAATATGACATAAAGCCCTCAATCGTATTTCTACAACATTAATTAATCTCAAAAATTCAAATTAATATTTTCAAGTAACAGTTGGTGGGTGGTATCAGATTCCAAACGTATTGGGTTAATATGTACTGTGGCCCCATGTGGTAAACCCCTGCGAACACTAAATGATCCATATACAATGTACACTAAAATGAACCTATTCTGATGTATTTATAATTCATACTAATAACCAATGAAACGAATAGGAGCCTCATTAAGCATATGTATTACCACGATAACAAAAATAAAAATAAAAATCAAGGAAATCTTGATCCATCTAGACAATTAGTCTTCACTGTCAAAGATTTGAGATCTCTCCTTCCAAATAAAGAAGACTAGACAAAGAAGATTCATTTTTTAAATTTCGTAATTCTTAACTCCTCTACACTTCCTTCTACATTTTTCGCCAAGTGCCCTTTCCTGCTATATCATTCTTTTGTGAAGTGCCATTTTCCAGATCATTCTAACAGTACACTTAGGACCACATGATTATTCAAGAAGGAAAACGATAATAAACTGTATTCCCTTATTAACCTACCATGCAATAAAGATGGTTTCTACCTCCTTAATCCCTTGATTGTACTCCACCAATAAGAGATCACCTTGTCATGAGTCCGAAGAAAATAAAAATAAAAGTCAAACATCTTAGCCATTTCAAATTATTCTATTATTCATCACAGATATGTAGCTAGAGAGGGATCTAGGGGTAGGGCAGCTTCTACTCCCAAGTTTTGCCCGAAACATAAAAATAATTTTTCACCCTATAGTATTAATATATACACATATATAATACAATCTGCCCCTAGTAAATGTTTCATATCTTTAATATTTTTTTATAAATATATATTAACCTTACAATTTCCCTCCTAATATTTTCATAATACATCGAAGACCCCAAGTATGGGAATTACCTTTCTGGCCCATCACTATATGTAGTGTTGATTGCCACATGGTATAGCACAAAACCAATGAACCGCCACCACTATCGAGGGAGTAGGATGCTCCTAATATCTTACAATATACATACATGATAGATAGAGAGTTAAACTGACTATTCCATATCATATTACAATATCTACAACTTGATAATGATCATACCAACTAAACACTATGTCAAGCAAACATGCCAAACAATCAAGCCAAGTCACACAAACTCAGCAAACTGCCCAACAAGCTTGATTAGTAAGCCTAATGGCCTTGCCAATACATTGAACCGACAATATTCCATGCCTAACAAACTAATAGATTCTAGAATGGCAACTCAGCAAAAAATAAACAAAAAACAAATATAGCTATTGCATATGATCATGCAATTAGCATTTCATCAAACAATTTATGTGCATGCATCTATTTCCCATAAATAGTTGAAGGCTATTTGACGAACATATAGATCAATGAAGAGATAATTTCAGACATTTTTGGGTATTAATAACCCAAATGTATTGGGTTATTATTGGGTTGAATTTGTGTTCAACTAATTCACGTATCCCCTAAGTGATACTAATATTGATACCACGCTAAGTGTCATTTTTTTTGAGTTATTACCCCATTAATTATGAGTAATAGGTTCCATAACCCAAGCCTAGGGCGATCGCAAACCTGCTCTGATACCAACTTGGTTATCAACCCATTTTCCAAGTCCGCCACTCGATTTATCTCATTGGAGAATTAATACAAGATCTGATTGACCAAATTTTCATTCTATAAAATCTGGTAAATTTATAATGCGATCGTGTCCAGGAATCAATAATTCGTTTTATGAAAATATTTTAATTTACAATACGACGACGAAACTTATAATTATTGAATTCACCGATTTTACAAACAGCGGCAATAATTTTAGTTGTCGATTTTACAACGATAACTAATAAACATAATAATTACAATTTAAATATAATCAAATAACCAATAATTTATTCCGAATTAATCCGAGAAATTTTACAAACAATGGCAATAATTACAAATATCGAATTGATTGATTCAATTTTTACACTGGTAAATAATAAATTCAACTATTACAATTTAATTAGAAATTCAGCCAAAATTCTTGTCACCGCATTATTTTTAAATACACAAACAAATTCTTGGCGTCGGTCAATTTAATACTAACGTTTAAATTTATAATTTACTATACAATTACAGTTACAATTATAATTATCGGTTTAAATTTTATAATACAATAACAATAATTATATTTAATTTATCGCGTCAGTTTTTTTCAACGGTAAATATTAACTACAATTATTACAAACAGAATTTATTATATAATCCCTGATGCCGTTTCACTCTCACCGGCCCTACAATCAAAACTGTGGGGGTTGTGAGCCAACATTAAGTAGAATTCCAACCCCTCTAATATGTCTATTTCATTTTCACGACAAATAAAACACATTGGCATGATTTTCACATAATCATAATTATTTTATGTGAACTAACAACGATAAATTCACCGGCAATAATAACATAAATCACCTAATAGACAGATTAATTACAAATTCTAAAAGAGTTAGAAATTTTACCTGAAATCCAAAGCCAAAACCCGAACCTAATTACTCAAAATATACTAATATATATATATATATATATATATATATATATATATATATTTTCCCATTCAACAGTTGCGGCTCCAATTATTTTCTTTTCATGACAATCCAACAATTGTGGCTCCCATTCCTTTTTCTTTCTGATAAGGATTCTCTCCCCCTTTTCTTTTTGAATTTTGGATATCATGCTTATTACCATGCATAATTACACGTGGACACCCCTTCCCATATACCAATTTTATATCTATATCTATATCTATATATATATATATAAAATTGAGTTCGGTTTCCATCATTAAGAAGGAAACCATTCTCACCCATTTATTTATTTACTTATTTATCTAATTACACTAGTATCCCTCTTAAAATAAAATAAAAATATTAATTATACCCCAAAATTCTTAAAAGTATATTTTAAATAACGCATTAGTCCCGGAACTTCTAAAATCAATTTAAAGTAAACACTTAACTCTAAAAAATTCTCAAATATTATTTATACCCTAAATTAGCAAAATAGTCCCAAAAATATTAAACTTATATAAAATAATATTTTTGAAGAATATAAATTTTTTTTGGGTATTACAATATTTCTTCATAAATTTTGAAGGTGAATATTTGGTTTAAATTCGTGGTTTAATTATATTTTTGAAGGACATAGGAATAAGAAAGTTATTATTGGTTTAAACCACAATAGTCCATAAGTATTTTTAAATAGCACAATATCTGTTACAAATTGACAGTCCATAAGTATTGTTATGTACTATTGTGTGTTTATATTAGAAATAGACATGAAATGAATTATTAAGGATATTTTATTTTGTTCATACACTGGTATTCTATTAGAATTGTTAGGTTCCGATGCAGGATGATATAATATTCTTAATTAATATTAGAAATAGACTTGAAATGAATTTGGGGTATAACATCTCATGTACCTGAGAATTAAGTGAGCACGTAGTTCATCTCGAGATGATTTTTTTTTTTTTTTTTTTTTATGAGATAAGTACGTGAATCGCATTGATAATATATAGATATTCACTTTTGATTTTGTCAAGAATACTTTAATTGAACTCACTTGCTTAGGAAAGTTTAGAGTTTAGAGTTTAGGTTTAGGTTATTAGTTCAAAAAGTTTAGAAAATATGTAGTATATGTGCCAATACTACTTGTAACTAAGAAAAACTTAAATGTTTTTGAAGAAGGTGCACACTTATCCCTATGAAGGAATAAATATTATTCATTTATTTCGTATTTTTAGACACACGGGTCTCGACAGAGTAATATATATATATATATATATATATATATATATATATATATATACACACATACATACATATACATATATGGTGCTAGTCCATGAGCCTGATGACTTAGTGTCAGGTTGTGATCTAGACTATTACAGAAAAGTAAAAGTCAGTTGTTAGTGGTTAGTAGTACTTTGTCAAATGTTTGTTTTGAGTTCTTTAGAGTTCGGTTTCATGTGTACTTGAGGGAATCAAAGATTCTATGCACAAATCATGGTGTAATTGATGTTCTTGTCATGTTCTTGACATATTCTTCATGTTCTTGACATTTTTTGTTTTTTTTATGTTTTTGACGTATTTTGATGTTTTGGACAATTTGTTTGACTTGTTTCTTGGTATATACATTATTTACATGAAGTATGCATATAAGAACTAAACAAATACTCTATGTACAGGCAATATAACAGTAGTTAAGACAAGATTGAAGGAATTTTAAGAAGACTTACCTAACTTAGGGGAGTGCTATTTCCCTAAGTGATTTTCTTCTTCTTCATCTTCTTTGATCTTCTCGGTCGTTCTCGATCGTTGTTCGACAACTTCTTCAAATCTTCCTCCAAGATCCTCAATAACACCTTTAGGAAGCTATTTTGATTGAAATTTTGGGTGTTTTTGAAGTTAAAGGATTGAGAATTCCCTAGACCCGAGAGAGAAATTCTAGAGTAGAGAGAGAAATTTTTGGATTAAGCCATTTGAAATGAGAAACCAGACTGCCTATTTATAGGCTCGGGGAGCCTGTGAATTGGACCATGCACAGCGCATCCCAACCTACTCCTTAGGGTCTATTTTGTCTAGGTGTAATCCTTTGATGTCTTTTAATTTGATAGTTTGTGACGAATCTGGAAGATTTACTAAGATTTCCTAAGATTTTGTAATGATTGCAAAATATTAAATTAGCTCAAGTAATCATTGGAAATAATTTCTCATGATTGGTAATGCTTTGTCATCATTAGTAACCATTGGTCATAGTTAGGTTGCACACAGGGTATTTAATGATTGATGTGATGCTTTTCGGTTCAGTTTTCTTGCTAAGTACTAGTTACTCGTACTGGTTCGATTACTTTGCATTAAATGATTTGGAGGTTCAAAGAATGTAGTCTATTCTTGTTATTTTGAATTTAATGATTGATTATGACACTTGATTTTATGGGCATTTAATTCCCTTTGAGGGAATGGAATTGGTCCGATTAGTCTCTTAATTGTTTAGTTACTTTTCAAATAACTTGGTTTCTCTAAGATATTTTGATCAAAATATCAGATTATTTGAATGTAGTCTTCCTAGGTTGTTTCAAATATTTAATGCTTGATGGGAGGTTGATTTTATGGCTCATTTAATGCATGACTTGATGGGAAACCAAATCGATTGGATTTGTAACCGTTCGTTACTTTTCAAGTAACTTAGTTTTCATCCTATATATTTTGGTAGGAAATAACTTAGAAACATCTTGTCATTTATTTCTCATTAATGAGTCATTAAATTCATTATGGGGCCCTTGATGCGATGGGTTTTGAATGCTTGTCATGATGACTTTAATTTGGCTTGAATGCTTGTCATGATGACTTTAATTTGGTTGGTTTTGAATCGAGGTTTTAACCTTAGTTAGCTTGGGTAACTAGACTTGTCATGATAGTTTCATTGACTTGATCAATGTTTTTTTGGATTGATTTCTTGAGGATTAATGTTTAAACAAAATTTAAAGATGTATTTTTTACAAAAAAAAAGACGAAACCGGTGAAAATAAATGTTTTAGGGATTAAAACGAGTAATTGGTGACATTTCCTGAAATTAAAAGGTATTTTCTTGTACTTCTTCTAGTATCCAGTGTGATCTAATACATAAATTGGTTTCCTTTAAATCTCAGTTTAAAATTTATATGAACTTACACTTTCGATCTGATACTAAATTGGCAGGACAAAATGCGATGTCTACAATGGGGCATACCCTCTATTTCATGAAATTTACACAACAACCTATTTATATTTGGTATTGTGTGTAAAAACATATTGATTTAACTTCTACTAGTCATACCATTTTTTGTAATGGATTTGGGCACTTGTTTGGCTATTTTGGGCTTTCCACTTTGAGAATCCTAAGCTATGTCTTATTTCTGGAGAATGTTCCTTAAGTGTTTTTTGTGATTTGAGGACTTTTTATCAATTACACATGAATTTTTTGGGTTTTCTTGAAATTTAAATGATACAAATGAAATTAAATTATCCAAATAAATATTATAGTTCTATGTTGTAAAATAAAATATTTTTTGACGTCAATTTGACAAAACAGATGGAAGAACACAAATTTCGGGCCAAAACAAAAAGTAGTTGAAATTTCTTAAAATTAAGGGGTGGAAAACAAAATAATTATATCCCAAGTGACATTCTATAAAAATACACTTTCAATTTAACCAATTTAGTCCCCAATTAACTTTTAGAGATTTAAATTTTTGCTAAAAACTTTATTTTGTCTAATTCAATCAAATTGTCGATTTTTTTATTTCTCTTCTATGCAATACATTAAATGAAATTTAAACACATGAATCTAAGACAAATATATGTCCCTTTAAACGTGGTTTAAAGTTTTTTCAAATTTTCACTTTAGACCCGACATTTTTATAGAATGCGAAAATGAGCGGGACAAAATGCGGTATTTACAACAATGGTCATAATACATATAAAAAATTAGGGGCAAGTAGGATACTATGATACTTGATTACCCTTTTCAACTAAGATCAATATGGGCAACTTTATGGTCAATTACAATTAGTTTGGGATATGATGCACACACCATCACATATATGATGTAATCAAGTACGATCACGTGATGTAAAGAATAAATTTATCAATTAATCTCAACATATTGAAAGTATGATTCTTTTCAAAGTGAAGCTAAAACCATTTTCGAAAAAACATTTAACTCTAAGAAAATTTAGTGAAAATGTTTAGTTAGCTTACCTCTCGTTAGATTGGTACATGACATATTTAAAATCTCAATGAGTAACTTAATTTCACCGGAGGTGCAAGGTCCTTTTGTTTACAATATACAAAATCTTATGAATTTTGTGATATGTAGAAAACACTTTTTGACATCTCTTAGAAAATCTTATTTGATTTTCTCAAAATGAAGATTTCAAATCTAAGTAAAATGACTTTTATAAAGCACAACATGAAAAATCTAATCGTTTTTTTTTTTTTTTTTTATCACAAACACAATTTTATATACTTTATCATCTAAAAATATAGATATGATAAATGTAAGCAACTTGTACTTGTATAAGTGTGCGTACAAGTAGATTACTCATCTCACCAAGCATGGTAAATTTAAAGTATCTAGACAAACAAGGTTGACCATATAAAGCATGATCTAGACTTTTCCAATTAAGCAGATAATCAACATGTTCCAAGATTTGAACAATAAAGCACTAAGTAATGTATAATAGAACAAACTTACAGGATGTAATAATAATGTTTTGGACTTGTTGCATATTCTGGGATGACCAATTTTCTCCTTATTAAACCCCTTACAACATTAGAGCATTACAAAATTGAGTTTGAAGGACCTATTCTATGTTTTACACTCATAGGATGACACTTGTATTTTTGTAGTGTTTTTCACACTATATCAGTCATTTAAGTACAAATAGGTGTCTATATATGATGGTAAATAATTATCAATTAATTTCAGACCTCATCCTTATTCAAATTCGTGTAAAGAGGGGGGAGGGTTTATATAGGATTTGTAAAGGTAGAGATTGTTGCACCAATTCTGGCATCAAAAGGATATTAATACTTTATAATTAATTAATTGAAAATTATGAGAATGTAATATGATTAATAACAGTCATCTATAACGTTCCAATTTGATTAATTTGGGTATGAACTATCGGGAGACAAGGTGCATCAAGAAAGACTGAAATTCAGGCTTTAAAAATGGAAACATTTAAACATCAAATTTTCCCTATGATTTTGATCCATGATTCGTAATTATTGATTCAAATGGTCGAAAATATATTGAATTAAGGATTAAAACCATTTTGAATCAATTTGGCATTCAAAATAATAATTTTTTCCTCGATATATACGAATAGATCTTGTAAATCGGTTAACCAGTTTGGAAAATTGATTGATCAATGTTCTTGATAGGTTATTCTAGAAATCCTATTGGTGTGATCGATTAACTAAGTAAGATGGTTGATTAAACAATTACTTATAGATCAAAGCCTACTATCAGAATCGGTTGACCAGATATTCCTATCAGTTGACCAATTAATATTTTTTCTTAACCTTTTAGCCTACTAGTAGGATCGATGTGTCATTACTATAAGGACTTGTTTTTCATTCAGTCAATCGATTTGTTAAATCATTTCCAAAATGTTGTTTCATTTTACAAAAATGTTTGCTCGGTTTGTTCTTTCCTAAAATCTCATTCTTAGTGAAGTGAATCATTGAGTTTGGATTGTTGTGAGAAATTATGATTGAGATTGGTTAGGTTCAATAAAGTACTAAAAGAGGAAGCTACAAGTGAAAAAATACAAGAGAGCGTGAGACTAATATCAAGAACAAAATCTGATTTAAGAATGATACATGAGTGTGAGTGACATAATTTGAGTGCAAACACGTGAGGGAGTGTGTAAGGAATTATTTCTAATATTTCTATGTAGTTTGTAAATATTTCTTCCAGGGGTAACACATCAAACAATGAAGGAGGGAAGAATATGTTATTCACACGTTGCAGGATATGAAACAACAATTTAAATGCATGAATGTGGTGTTTAATGAGATTCGGGATCTGATGGATAGGCAAGATGTTGTTATTGTCGCTTGGCATGAAGGGCTACCCCAAGGAGTCCTTAATTCTAGAAGGCACGAAAGGCGTGTGTAGATACCGCATTTTGTCTTGCCTAGTTAGTGTCGAATTGAAAGTACAAGTTCAGATAAACTTTAAATTAAGGTTTAATGAAAATGAATTTCTACCTTAGATCACCTTGGATAATACATAAAAACCATAGAAAAACAAGAAAAAACATAAAACTGTTAAATTTGTCTGAATTCAGTTAAGTAAAAGTTTCGAGTCAATCTTGAAATTCCTAAAGTTAAAGGGGGACTAAGATGACTTTATTAAAGGATGATTTTTTTTTTTTTTTTAAATTACCTTTAATATGAATAAAAATTAGTTACGATCCTTCAACTATAGGATATTTCACCAAATTACCTCTGTTACCTACTTTGACCCTAAAACATTTACTTTAATCGGTTTCGTCTGTTTGACACTAAAAATATTTCTTTAAATATTTGTTTAAAGTACTAATCTCTATTAAATCAAATTCAAAGACCTTAATCAAGTCATAGAATTTCCATGACTAGTCCAAGTTATCCAAAGTAACTAAGGATTAAGACTCGGTTCGAAATCAAATCAACCAAACTGAAGTCGTCATGACTAGCCATTAAAGCCCATCAAATCAAGGGCCCTACCAAGAATTTAATGACTTATTAATGAGCATTAAATTCCTAAGATATTTCCTACAAAATATCTAAGGAAGGGAAGCAAGTTACTTAAGAAGTAACTAACGACCACATTCCAGTCACCTAGATATTTTGATCAAAATATCTTAAGGAAAACTAAAATAATTGAAATGTGACTACCTGTTACAAGGCAAACCAAACCGAATTGATCCCATTGAAAGGTGTAAAATCCCTATCAAATCAAGTGTCATTGTCAAGCATTAATTACCAAGTAACACTTGAAGACTAGATTAAATTCACCTCCAAAGAATTTATGGCAACGAAATCAAAATAGTACGAGTAACCGATACTTAGCCACCTCAACAAATAAAAAAGGTCACTTCATGAATTAAATGAATCCATGTAAAACCAATCATATATCATGATTGCTCGTGATGACTAATGATTTCTCATAATAACCAATGATTGTCAATCATTGTATTTAGATATTTAATGATTTAGTAATCATTACCAAATCTTTAAAGATCTTACAAAATCTTTCAAATTTGTCCAAAACCATTCAAATTCAATACATAAAGGGATGACCTCTAAGCTGAACAAACCCTAAGGAGCATCCTGGGATGGTCTGCATATTGGCCAATGCACAGACCTTCCAGTCTATAAATGCATGGCTCATTATCATAAATTTAGAGATCTTGAACCCACACTTTCTCTCTCTAGGCTTGAATTATACTCTTGGATCCCTTAGGTTTTCAAGATTTCTATTCGATAAATACCTCAAAATTATGTCAAAATACCTTCTCGAATGAGTTCTTGAGGATTTTGAAGGAAGACCTCAAGAGGTTGATAACAAACGATCAAGAACAATTGAGAAAGATCCAAAGAAGGAGAAGAATGTAATTAATTAGGGAAAGACTACTCTCCTAAGCTAGGTATGTCTTCCAAAACATCATTCAATCTTGTCTTCAATACGTTATATTGCTTGTACATAATATATTTATATAGTTCTTGTACTTATATTTCATATACATAGCATATATAACATGTAATCAAGTAAATAACGTTGAAATCATGTCAAAATCATCAAATATGTCAAAAAGCATTCAAGAACATCCCAGAACATGTGACGAACCCGAACATGTTAAGAACATGTGAGGATTATAACAAAACATAGATCACACCATGAGTTGTGTATAGTCTCTGTGATTCTCTCTTGAACACATCAAACCTAACTCCAAAACTCAAATTAAACCATTAATTGCTAATCACTAACCATTTAATATTAATAACTGACTTTACTTTACTACAAAACATTAAGATCACAGCCAGGCACTAAATCTTCAGTCTCGTGGACTGGCACCTTATATATATCTATATACTTCACCGCTGAGACCCTTGTGGCTAAAAATTCGAGATAAAGGGAGAACCTCTATTCGTTCGGGAATATGTGTGCACCTTCTTCAGAAAATTTCTCGTTTTTTCTAGTTAAGAGTAGGACTGACATATATACTATGTATTTTCTTTCTTTTCTAACTAACAACTCAAACATAAATATTAAACTTACCTAAGCAAGTGAGTTCAGTTGAGGTGTTCTTGACAAAATCAAATATGTCATTCACATATCATTATATGATTCAGGTCCTTGCCATAGCTAAATCAAAACATATCAATATCATGTTGCATATAATGAACTATGTGATAACCTGATTCTCAACATTATGAGATACGTAGGCAACCCATGTACGAGTTTTGTCACCTATCTAAATAGAAATCAGTTCATCTTGAACATATGAATTACGTTTAGACCTAATTTCTTGTGAAAACCAGGATACGTAGGCAACCTTTATAGGTTTAGTCGATATAAAAAATACAAAAAATATTTTCACTTCAAATTGCTTTATTTGTTGTTGCTGATAGATAGGGGTGGTCATAGGCCTAGGGGCCTGCCTAGCTCGACCCTATTTTTTTAGGGTTTGGGCTTTAGTTTTAAGCGCATGGATAGGGCTTGGGTCTTGATTTTTAGACTTGATTAAATTTAGGGCCAGACTTGGGTAAGATCAAATTTTTTTAGGGCTCAACCATAGGGCCGAGCTGGGCTAGGGCCTAGTATTTTTTTTGTTATACCCTAGCTAAATTCTAGTTCGTTCCTGGCCAGGCCCGGACCATGATCCCTCCTTACTGAAAGATAGTTAGTTTACATGCTTTCTATACATAAGAAATGCATAAGAAAGATAGAAGCTTAAAATGGGGAACTACTTTGTTAAACTAAATAAAAGAAAATTACTTGAACTTTATTTAAATGCGAACATCTATTTAGACTGAGTTACTGTCTTCGGACGGGTGTTTTGGAGTGCTTAAAACCTTCTCCGAGCATAATCGACCCTCGACCTTAAAGAAATTTTTGGTACAAGACCTTTAAAAGTCAAAACACGGTCCATTTTAGAATAAAAAATGAACTTCTAAAACCCCAATGACCAAACACACCATTTAAACCATGCTAGGTGGTGACTTCTTTTTCAACATAAATCACGACCCAAAGAACATTTTCAAATTGGTGCCCAGAAAAGCCCCTGAAAACCATTTTCAAAAATGAACAGATTTTGAGGATTTCGAGAGGGAGGAATGAAAACTTGTTTTCCTTTTCTTCTCGATCTCTACTTCCTCTACTTTAAAAAAATCTGGGTGCGTCAGTGTGCGCATGTGAAAGATTCGGATGGTGACCACAAGGATGAATTCAAAAATAAAGAGAACCAATCTTTATTGAACGGTGAGGGTAGGTTCATGCCAAGGGGATAAAGGCATGGTAGAGGTTTCCGAAGAGATCTGAGATGGTAAGATGGGGTCGACAGAAACCCAGGAAACATCAAGATGAAGATACCATTGTTCTAAGGGAAAAAAATGACCTGAAAGCGTATTGGAATTGGAGAAGATAGTAGAATTAATTTTTAAGTACTACAACTACTTCAAAGAGAAAATGGTAAAAGTTGTTGTAATTTAGTTTCTTGACTATGCTATTATTTGGTGGGACCAACTTGTGATGAATAGGAGGAGAAATCATGAGAGGCATATTGAGACATGGGGGGAAAATGAAGACCATCATAAGAAGGCGGCTTATCTCTAGTCACTACAATAGGGACTTGTATTATAAATTATAAATCCTTACTCAAGGCTATTGGAGCATGGATGACTACTACAAGGAGATGGTGATCACCATGATTGGGGATAATATCAAGAAAAAAATAGAAAAACTACCATGGCAAGGTTCTTGAATGAGTTAAATTGGGAAATTGCCAACGTGGTGGAGTTGCAACACTATGTGGAGTTGGAGGACATGGTACACATAGAAATGAAGGTGGAACGACAACTTAAAATAAAATGAACTCAGTCATTTCAAAATTCAAGCTTCTCTACTTCGTGGAGGCCAAGTAGGAAGATAAGACGAAAATGATGTTTCAAAGTCCAAAACCTGAACCATAAAAAAGGAGAGATGGCATACCTAATGCCAAAAACGGTAAAATCAAAATCCAAACTCGTAATCATGACATTAAATGTTTTCATTGTTCGGGAGTAGGTCACATAGGTTTACAATGCCCAAATAAGAGGACCATGATAGAACGTTTGATGGAGAAGTGGAAACCGAAAGCGAGAACAATAATGACCAAACTCCGCCACTTGAAGATGCTTGTAAAAATGATGTGGAGTATCCACTGGAGAGAGAGTCATTTTTGGCTAGGTTTGCTCTAAGTGCCCAAGTCGCGGAGGATGACATGGAACAACAAAGGGAGAATATTTTTCATACTAGATTCCACGTCGACAAAAAGGTATGTAGTATGTTCATTGATGAAAGAAGTTTTACTAATGTGGCTAGCACTACTTTAGTAGGAAAATTGGGTTTACCTACCTTGAAACACCCTAGACCGTATAAGCTGCAATGGTTGAAAGATTGTGGGGAGGTTCGAGTAAATAAGAAAGTATTAGTTTCCTTTTCAATTGGTAAGTACAAAGATGAAGTACTTTCTGATGTTGTTTCAATGCATATGGGTCATATATTATTGCTCAGGCTGTGGTAATTTCACAAGTATGTCACTCATGATGGGTTCAAGAATAGACTTTCCTTTGTAAAAGACAATCAAATCGTTACTCTTGCACCACTGACTCCAAGGTAAGTGTATGAGAATCAAATAAAATTGAAAAAAGAGAAGGAGCTAAAAACAAATTGTGAGACTGAGAGCTTAAAAAAAGATGATGAAAAGAAAAGTGGGGGGAAAAAAGACAGTGAAAAGAAAAGAGAGAGTGAAAATAAAAAAAATAAAAAGAGTGAAAAAAATAAGAGAAAAACAAACAAAAAACAAAAAATAGGTGAGTTTTTATGCTAAGACGAGTGATGTCAAGAGCGTTTTTCGTACGAACCAACCTATATCTGTACTCTTATACAAAGAGGCTTGTTTTAATACTAACGAAGTTGACGAATCTTTGTCTAGTGTTGTTTTTTATTTGTTGAAGGAATATGAGGACGTGTTTCCTAACGAGGTGCCTAGTAGATTGCCACATATCAGAAGAATAGCTCATCAAATCGATTTTGTGCCGGGTATGAAAATTCCTAATCGACTAGCCTATTGGAGTAATTTAGAGGAAACACAGGAACTTCATAGGAAAGTAGAGGAATTGCTGGCTAAAGGACACGTATGATAGAGCATGAGTCTGTGTGTGGTACCTGTACTACTTGTGCCTGAGAAATATAGAAGTTGGTGAGTGTGTGTTGATTGTTGGGCTATTAATAATATTAAAGAAAAGTATCGACATACCATTCCTTGGCTCGATAATATGTTGGATGAATTGTATGCTCATGTATTTTCATAAAAAAATGATTTGAAAAGTGGGTATCGCCAAATTAAGATGAAAGAGGATGATGAATGGAAAACTGCCTTAAAAACTAAATATGATTGTATGAGTAGTTGGTTATGGATTTTAGTCTAACTAATGCTCTAAGTACATTAATGAGGTTAATGAATCATGCATTAAAAGCGTTTATAGGTGGATTTGTGGTGGTCCAGTTTCATGATATTTTGGGGTATAGCAAGAGCTTAGACGAGCATGTTGATCATTTGCATTGTGTGCTTGATGTTTTGAGAAAAGAAAATCTATATTCCAATGTAAAGAAATGTTCTTTTTGCTTAGACAAAATTTTGTTTCTTGGTTATGTTGTTAGCGCGAAAGGAATTGGGTGAATAAGGAAACGGTAAAGGCTATCAAAGAATGGCCCACACCTAGTCAATCTCGTAGGTACAAAGTTTTCATGGTTTAGCTAATTTTTATCGGCGATTTGTTAAAGATTTCAGTACTGATGAGAACCAACAAGCAACATCAAAGGACACATTACATGTCCCGACTGGGCCCATTACTAGGGCAAGATCCAAGAAGATCAAAGAAGCGCTTAATGGGCTAATTCAAGAGCTTTCGGCTGAATCGAAAACAATAAAGCCCAAATTAGGCCCAAATGCCGATCAAGGCCTAATCCATCTCATCAAAGCAAGTGAATGGGTTTAGACATGAACTCAAATAGAACAAGGCTTGAGGACCACGAAATCTCAACATATTTATTTTATTTATTAGTGTTTTATTTTTTTAATTTAGTTATTTATTTGATAATTTGTAAGGCAAGATTGCCAATTTAGCCTTTTCCTTTTTAGATTAGGAATTAGTTATTTCCTTTTTAGATTAGGAATAGGGTTTCCTTATTTCTCTAGGATTCCTTAGTCCTCTAGGGTTTCCTTTTAGTTCTATTGTGGCTGCCACTATTTATGTACTATTCACGGACACTGTTCACGGCTGCACTATTCACTAGCTAGGGTTTTTCTTTTATCTATTTAAGAGACTTGTATCCCATGGAAAACATTACATTACTTTGATTAATAAAAATTGTGAGAGCTTTCTCTTTAGTTCTTCAGAGAACTTTTCTTGAACTTATCAAGAGTTTCTTGTGGCATTCAAACTTATATCTTTGATTCGTGATTCATTATAATCATTGGGTCAAGATCATTATACCATTGGTTCGCGTTTCGTTCATAAACGTTGGGTCAAGGTAATCTATCTTTCAATTTCTGTATTTTTAACTCGTTCAATCTTCGCGAAAAAATCCTAAGTTGGTTTTGGGTCTCACTAATCATTGGTGAGGTTCGCATCAAGTACACTAGCCGCACCATGCACTAAAATTACAAAACAATTCTGTGGGCTTTGAATTAGGTATTGAGCAAGATCATGCAGTTAATGAGATTAAAGAAAGGTTATTTGTTGTTTGTTTATTAGCATTACCTATTTTTTTATAAACCTTTTGAGATTGAGTGTGATGCCTTAGGAATAGGTATTGGAGCTGTTTTGATGTATGAGAAGTGGCCAATAGAATACTTTAGTGAAAAGCTAAATGGGGCAGCTTTGAACTACCCGACAAATGATAATGAGTTTTATGCATTGGTGAGAGCATTAGAGACTTGACAACATTACCTATGGCCAAAAAAGTTTGTCATGCATACCGACAATGAGTCCCTAAAGCACTTGAAGGGACAAGGTATGTTGAATAGAAGGCAGGCCAAGTAGATGTAATTCATTTAAACATTCCTTTATGTAATCAAATATGAATAAGGTAAGAAAAATATTGTGGCGAATGCACTATCTAGAAGGTACGCCCTTGTCACTACTTTAAATGCAAAATTATTGGGATTTGATTATGTTAAGGAATTGTATGCTAACGATGATAACTTTGCTAGCATTTATGGAGCATGTGAGAAGACAGCGTTTGGTAAGTTCTATACGACTAGATGGGTACTTGTTTAGAGATAATAGACTTTGTCTGCCTAATAGTTCAATGTGTGAATTGTTTGTGTGTGAAGCACATGGGGGTGGTTTGATTTGGTGTAAGGATGACTTTAGACGTATTACATGAAAATTTCTTTTGGCCAAAGTTGAAACGTGATATGAGGAGAGTTTGTGCTAGATGTGTTACGTGTAGGTAGGCCAAATTCAGAGTCTTACCACATGGATTATACACTCCTTTACCCATACCTAGTGCACCTTAGGTGCATATTTCCATGGACTTTATTTTGGCTTGCCTAGGTCAAGAAAAGGTAGAGATTTGATTTTTGTGGCTGTTGATAGATTTTTTAAGATGACATATTTCATATCTTGTAAGAAAATCGATGATGCAACCCACATTGCTGATTTGTTCTTTAGAGGGATAGTAAAGCTCCATGGTGTTCCTAGGAGTATTGTGTTTGATCGTGATGTTAAGTTCTTTAGCTATTTTTAGAAAGTCTTGTAGGAAAAGTTGAGAACTAAATTATTGTTTTCAACTATTTGTCACCCCCAAATGGATGGACAAACCAAGGTAGTGAATCAAACTTTATCTACTTTGTTGCGTACTATAATTCAAAAGAACTTGAAAAATTGGGAGGATTGTTTGCCATTCATTTAGTTTACATATATCGGAGTGTTTATTGTACTACTGATTTTTTAGCATTTGATATTGTTTATGGTTTTAATCCACTAACTCATTTTGATTTGATGCCTTTTCCAGTTAATGAGAGGACTAGTAAGGATGGTCAAAAGAAGGCTGAGATGATGAAGAAACGCCATGAAAGTGTACAACAACACATAGAGAAGAAAAATGAGCAATATGCGACCAAGCCAACAAGGGTTGTAGATGATGAGTCATCTTTGAACCAAATGATTGGGTTTGGGTGATATATGAGAAAATAAAGATTTCTAGCCTATAGGCGGTCTAAACTACAGCTTAGAGGGGATGGTACATTTCAAGTCCTTGAGAGGATTTCGAATACTTGTCCCACACGTTCACACCAACTCTATAAATTCTTCAGCAATACTGCAAAAAACAAAGCATGGCAGTGAGAAAAAAGAATCATCGACAATCATCAGAACAAGAAAAAAAGTAGAACTATAAAAAACCATATATGAAAAAAAAAAAAAAAAAAAAAAGAAAAGAAAAGAAACAGCCTATATATCAACATAATATTGGAGATAAGGTTCAAATAATAGGTTAAGATAGTAACCTTAACAAACCCAATCTCCTTGGCATTGCTGCAGAAGCTTTGCCTACAGCACATGAGACCATACATTCTAATGATTGCAAGAGGGTTTCCACAAACATGTTAAATGATCTCATCTAAAATTAAGAACAGTTTATTGACAAAAGACATTTTAAAACCACAAGTATGTAAAACAAAATGTTCATTTGGTATATATCCAACATCACTAGACGTAAAAATCAAATTGAAATTCTTCAATGACGCACGATTTCCATACATTGATTAGAAGACACAATGTTAACACTTCACCCTTTTAAAGCCAGTTTCAAAAATAAAACGAGTTATTGGAGAGCCCCTTTGAAGCATACTGCACCTTCACCACCTCTGTAAACTAACTTTAGCTGCCCTGATTCATTATGGTTCAAAGAAATAAAACTTGTAGCGGAAATACATGAAAATTGAGTTTGACACAAAAATTTCTTATCAAAAACTAATTGAATCAATCCTAAAGTTTGTTTTTATTCTCAAAATGAAAAAATCGAAATTTGTTTATGTTCACGATTTCATAGAATGAATTCCTTAGGGGGGGGGGAAAAGAGAAATCAACAACAAAATCCTTTGCTAGTCAAGAAACTATTTCCTCCCATCAAGAAATCAACAATGAAATTTGTAGACACCCTATTTTGACCCATCTATTTACGTTTGTAAAAGTATCAAGTCTAAAGCGCAAATTCGGATAAACTTTAAACTAATACTTAAAGGGAACAAATTTATGCGTTAGATTACATTGAATACTATAAAAACCCAAACATAAAATTGTCAATTTGACTGAATTCGGTATAAGTAAAAGTTATGGGTCAACCTAAAAAATTCATAAAGTTAAATAAGGGCTAAAATGACATTATTTAAGGTTGATTTTTTATAAAATCACTTTGAATATGAATGAAATTAGTTACTACACTTTAGCTTAAGGAAATTTCGTCAATTATTTTACTTACCCATTTTGACCCCTAAAACTCTTACTACCATCGGTTTTGTCTTTTTGACACCAAAAATACTTCTCTAATTTTTTTATCTAAGTATAAAATCCTCCAAAAAATCAAGCCAAAGGTCTTGATCAAACCAATAAATTTCCATGACAAATCCACAATTAGCAAAGTAATTAAGGATTTGGACATGGTTTGAAATTAACCAAACCAAATTCATCTTGGAAAACCATCAAGACCCATTGAATTAAGGGCCCAACCCATCATTGAAATGACTCACAAATGAGCATTGACATGACCAATAATCCCCTAAGATATTCTGTACACAAAATATCTAGGGAAAGAACTAAACCACTTAGAAAGTGACTAACCGTTATTGAAACCAAACTAATCTGGTTCGCCACCTTGCATAAAGTTAATGTAGACATAAAGTGTCTATCCTATAAAGAATTTAATATTTGGGATGACATGGATGGGGCGGATTCAAAGAACCTAGATATTTTCATCAAAATATCTTAGGGTTAACTCAAACCCTTGAAATTTAACCACCGATTATAAGGCAAACCAAGTCGATTCAATCCAAATCCAACCAAATCCATGCCCATAAAATCAAGGGTCACCATAAATAATTAAATTCCAAGTGACACCTCAAGACCACATTTCAAGAACCTTGAAAGCATTAATGGCAACCAAACCAGAATAGTGAAATTAATTGGTGTTTAGCCCCTAAACCAAACTGGATATGTCAATTCAAGCTATAAATGATCCCATGTTCAACAAATAATATCCAAGATTGTGTAATGATGACTAATGATTACTCATGATTGCCAAAGATTTGCAATCATTCCCAATCATTGAACCTAGTCAAGTAATAATTACCAAATCTTTTAAAGATCTCAGATAATCTTACCAAATATTTAAGATTTGTTCTAAACCATTCAAGATCAAGACAAGAAGGGGTCACTACTAGGCCAAACAGACCCTAAGAACCCTCCTGGGATAGCCTGTGCATTGGCCAATGCGCAGGCATCCTGTCCCAATAAATTGGTGCCATGTTTTTTATACATAGGAGGTCTTGAAACCACACCTTCTCTCTCTAATATTGAGCAATCCTCTTGGGTCACTAGGGATTCTAAGAGATCTTTTCAATAAACACCTCAAAATTCTGCTGAAATATGGTAAGAACATGTGAGGATTTCGATAAAACATCTATCACACCATGAGTTGTGTATATTATCTGTGATTCTTTCATGAACACTTCAAATTGAACTCTACTAACTATAAATCTAACCATAACTATTAATAACTGACATTACTTTCCAGCTAAACATCAAGATTACAGCCTGGCCCATATCTCAGGCTTGTGGACTGGCACCTTTATATTTCCTCAGTAGTCTAAATCACAACCTACCACAAAGTATTTAGGCTCATGGACTGACACCTTATATATATATATATATATAGACACACACACACACAACACCGTCGAGACCATTGTAGCTGAAAATTCGAGATAAAATGAGGACATCTATTCCTTCGGAGTTATGTGTGTACCATCTTCAGGAACGTTCCCATCTTTCTAAGTTACGAGTTGGACTGACATATATTCATAGTATTTTCTTTCATTTTCAACTAACAACTCGCATACTAACACTAATCTCAACAAAGCAAAAGAGTTCAGTTGTGATGTTCGTGACAAAATCAAGGATGTTCTTCACAAATCATTGTCTGATTCATGTCTTGTTTAATAACTAAAACAAAAAAAAAATCATATCATTTTTTATAAACGAACTACGTGATGGTCTGATTCTCATTAATCTGAGATACGTAGGTAATCCACGTACGGGGTTGGTGACCTATCTAAATAAATTCATCTTATCTCTTCCATGATGGAACTACACGTCGACCTGATTCCCCATGTTTACTAGGATATAAAGGAAACCTTTATAAGGTTTCGTCATTAAAAATTACTAAAAACATTTGCATTTCATATCATTTTGCTCGTTGAAACTACATGTCAACTTGATTTCCTATGAAAATATGGATATGTAGGCAATCTTTATAAGGTTTAGTCGTTAGGAAAATGCAAAATATTTCAGTTTCTTAGATACTATTATTATGTTGTTACTGCTAGTTTAGTTGTAGTTTTTATTTATTTTCATTACACCATCCAAAAATGCATAAAAAATACCAAAAAAAAAAAAAAAAAAAAAAAAAAAAGAAAATGAATTGTTTTGTTAACAAAAACCAAAGAAAATTGCTTGGATGTTGTTTAAATGTGAACATTTATTTAGATTAAGGTACTATTTTCATACCAGTGTCTTGGGGTGCCTAACATCTTTCCCGAACATAACTAACCCATGAAATTTAAAGAAATCTCTGGTAAAGACCAAATGTTTTACGAGTCAAAACTTAGGCCATTTTCAATGAAAAAAATGAATTTCTAAAATCTCGGTGTCCAAGCACACTATTTAACCCCATGCTAGGTGGCAACTCCATTTTTCATATAAATCCCAGCCCAGGGAACTTTTTCAAAATCATAGCCTAGAAAAACCCCTGAAAAACATGTTTTCTAAAATGAACAGATTTTCAAGGATTTTGAGGGGGAGGTGGAACTTGTTTTCCTTGTCTTCACGATCTCTACTTCTTTTTCCTTTCGAGGAAAATCCGGGGTGTGTCAGCTGGTGATTCCGTTTGGGATCTTTTATTGCCAAGCCTAGTTGAAATCTAAATCTATATTCACAGTTAAATAAAATCCAAGAAATACGTCTTCGATTTTTAAACATAAACAGTTCACTAAAAAAAATAATAAACATTTTCTTTTAACATGTTTATATATTTGCATAAACTTCTTTACAGTCATTTATTTATCGCCTTTAAGTATCAACATTTACTTTACAATCTTTAAATTTTCTCATTTAATTTTTGTATACTCTCTCCAATGCACGAGCACCACTCTTGCATTGCATATCATGATGAAAAACCCAAGCCATAACTCTCTTAGGTATAGAAAGGTTGGCAGTAGGGGCTGAAGTCGTGCGATGTCATTATGCCGACCTAAGCTGCAAAACCCTCAGGATAAAAAGAAGAGTTAGCATAAGTAAGGTCAAGTAGGTTTCTCCCCCGGGATCCGGCTACGAAACTCGCCTCGCTCAAACCACCAACCAACGATGGATGTTCTTGCGGGGAGGACATCAGAGGTTTGAAGGTTTAGAACTGAACTTTTCTAGGATGCGTTAGTAGAAAAGCCATGAACCACGTATAATGAGCCTAAGATAGAGGAATAACCAAAACCTTGTTTTACTTAAGACACTATCTTAGAGAGAGATTTCATTTTATCTCGTGTATAGTTATTTATGTAATTGTTATACTAGGTTGGTAGAATAAAATTTCTGAGACAAATAGGAGCATATTTGTCAGTATAAGAATTATTGTTCTATCCCACGAGTTGCTAGTTTGCTCAACATAGATTTTTTTATTTTTCAAAATCGGAATACAGAGCATGTTGCAAGAAAGAACAAAAATCCTTGCTTTACCTAATACAATAAACCATCAAATACAAACTCTGAATCACAAATGCCCATTTTATATGTGATAGTATACTTAAAAAAAAAAAAAAAAAAAAAAGGAAAAACATTCATCTTTGAATAAATAAAACCCTAACCATGATAAATCATTTGAAAAATAATAGCCTTTGCTAAACAAAGCTGTTTAAAATTCATCCGTTAAAGATGACATGAAATAATCTACTTCGATTGTGCAAAATCACGCCGAGCTTTACCCATACATAAGAAAGTGTCATCACACAATCAAATCAAGACTGTGCGATCTAGTAGTAAACATACCTTGGGTCATATTTCCCTAGGAGATACACGTCACCTACTAAGCATAGTGTCATTTTCCATCAAACCTATACAGTAGGAATTATACACCATAAGAAAGACATTTTCGTTTAGGTTCAAAACTCATTAAGCAAGTCAAAACCTGTTCGGCTAAGAAACCAACAAAGGTTCACTAGTCAAACTGGCAAAATAGATTCACCTTCAGAGAGACATCATGAATTAAAAGGTTTTTTAGACCCTTCATCGAGTCCTAGAAGCAATAATTCATTTTTTATTAATAAAATTATGTCATTAGGTTATAAGAATGATGATCCTTTTTTTAAATAAAGAAAAAGAAGAGACAATTCTGTCATTTAAGTCCTAGGAGCCATGATCCTTGTCTTAAGGAAGAAAAATGACGATTTTGCCTTAGAGTCCTAGGAAGAATGATCCATATCTTGGGGATATAAGGTTAATCATACCATAGTCCTAAGATGACCGTAACTTCTAAATTCGAGGATAAACCAAAAATTGCAAGTTACTCTGGTTCTACAAAACCAACTCCAAGCTGAGGTCTATCCAAAACATATATGAGAGTTGTTTGCTAGAGCTACATAATCCTAGGATCGCATTACATATAGCACAAATCATCTATTCATATAGATTTATTCTTACATAGGAAAGAATACAATAATGCACAAGGATCAGAAAATTTTGCATCCTTAAAGTTCATTAGCATAAATTTAGGTTTTTAATCACATAAATCCTAGAAAAATTGCTTTAAGTAACTTCTACTAAAAGCCATCAAGATCCGCTTGCAAGATAAAAAAAATGAACCCGATCTCTCCCTCTATCAAAGAGAGCAAAAGACTACTACTGTGCAAGAAAGTGTTTCCTCTCTATAACAAACCCTGACTTGGATGAATGCAACCTCACTATTTTGAGAAAAGAAGAAAATAATACTATATCTATCTCTGCTTTCCCTTAACTTTTTAAGTAATTTCTAATGAATTAGGTATTATCTTGTACGATTATGTACTAGATCTACGTATCACTAAATGTGGGTTTATTTTATCTAAGGTCAACTCAGGTCCTTATACTCTAACTTTCATAAATCAAATTGCTTGTTATAATTCACACACCCCAAATAATCAAAATAAGGATAACATAATTTCAATACTAAATTAAACCATCATCTAAAGGAAACTATTAAAAGAAATGTCTTGTTTCAACCAGAAGATGGTGAGATATTGACAATAAAATCTAAGAAAGTTAGAAGAAAAATTCAGGAGCCCTTTTATGGAATCACTACACATATTCTAGCCTGGGAGTGTCTGAGGGACCATGAAGAAGTGTAGAAGACCTCTTCAACCAGAATGATCTAGAAGATTTATAAATGTAAAGGATGATGGATAAAGTATTTGAACCTGATCTTGCCAAAGAAAAGATCTAGAAAGGCATGGCAAATTAACAAAGGAAGATAGTCGTTATAGAATTTTACCCCAGCAATAACCAATCCAAAAGCACGTGGAAACCTACTTAAAATAAAGAATAGGATGGGCCTTGTAAGAGTCAAGATCGTCAAGATTAGAAGACGACGACGAGGCCTCACCAAGATAATAGTCAATAAAGGAGAAGTATCCAGGATAGGGGCGAAATCAACGAAGACCTCGAGACTAACTCAATCGACCATAATTCCCTAAAAATATAAAAATCCTAAAAGCATGTGTTAAGAGAAAACAATAAATCCAAGACTGATCTCGAAAAGCTTTTAAGCATTGAGTGGTCACACGAAAGTAATTAAGTGAATGCTGCTCTCTATACAAACCGAGTATTAAGTCGTAGGGATGTCTCAACACCTAGTGACTTGGTCCAACTGGACCGGGATCACTACTCAAAGCTCGCTACATAGATTATATAGAAAGTATGATTCCCTAGTTGCTGGAGTGAAAGAAAAAAAAATATATTAAAAAAGAAAATGATTCTCTTAACGCTACCAGGATAAGAGAACATTTGTTGGTGGTCATTTAACTAACACTTGTTTATCTATCACTTCTTTTTTCCCTTATTTGAGTCATCTCGAGAAGGCCCATTCTGTTTACCTTTGATTGTAGACAGAAGAAGTGAATCATAGCTATCAAAGAAACTTCCAGTAACATAAAGAAACTTCCAGTAACATAAAGGGCCTAGGTAATATCATGATAACAATCTCAAAAAAGATCAATTATCAAAACTTGATGGAATTGAACTAGACAAACTCATTAAATAATAAATGTGGATATTTGGTCTAAATTACTACTGAAATTATCATTATAATAATTAGGATTCATCCGATGCAAAAATCAGGACAATCATTGAGATGGTTGAATGTTTGAATATGATTATCTGGGTATACTCTAGTAAAAATTAATATCGCATAAATGTGAAAAGAAAATATACATGGCACATGTAGGTTAATGCCTAAAACATTAAGCATGAACTTCGGAAATTAGGGGAAGGAAGAGAATAAGCCTTTCCAAAATAATCCATTCATTCAAACCCTTTCTCAAAACTGTCCAAAAGGTCATTCAATGCTTGAGCTAGATTAACCTTGATCTCAAATTCTGAGCCAGATGTTCCCATTTTGGGAAACCCTTGTCTCAACCAAGCAAGACAAGAAATAACCCTCCACTATTCCTGTTCAAACCTTTGTATCTTGCAACCAAAACCCATAGATTATTCGAAGAAAAATTCTTATCATAATTCCAATTGTAACGCAAGAAGGAACAAAGGAGTAGGAAGTTTCTAAGAACTACCGGTCAGCTTTTCATATTAGAAACAACATGGAAATAACTAGAGGAGATGGTTAATAGAAAAAGGTACATAGTACAAACATTCTAGGAAACATTTTAGGAAAAAACTGGCATCTCTAGATAAACTATGCATTTCCTAAGAAAAATTCTAGGGAAAAGATTGGGCTTCATAAAATCATTCAATACATAAGTCAGTATCGAAGTACTATACAAGCACTAGGCATCATGTCTTACTTAGGCATATATAACCTTTATACACATGAGAAAAATTAGTCATCCTACATCAAACAGGAACCTATGACATCCTGCATATCATTTAGCATCAATAGGCCATCATCGACGCGACACTTGCACCCATACACCTTATTTAAAAGATCTTGTCGGCTAGCAAGCAATCATCAGTCATGTAATCTGGTCAAGTAACCTCACTATGTCACTGTACCATTGTCTGTCTCTAATAGTAGTTTTAGACCAAATAGGGAGTTAGACAAGAAGTCGACCTCGCATAAGGTGTGTCCTGATAATAGATTATACCCCTTCTGGTAGAACGTTTGGGTGTAGTAGGGTATCCTTAGAAAAATAAACCTCACTAGGGTTTAACAACATCTTCTTAGAGTTGAGCAAATCCTAGAATTGTTCGTGTATTCTAAGTACCAAGCCTCCAATAACCCAAAACAGAACAGCATCATTCAAAGACTTAAACAGACTACCAATCAGGACAACGATCAATCTGACCTAGCTAATGCACAGGCAAGAGACTCTATCTATTAGATGGGATTGTTTCCAATAAACGTAAAATATTTACCTACACTAGGTATTGCTCTTAAAATCGTCTTGTTGTTCAGAACTACATTAGGACCTGATTCTTGCAATTTGCCAAGATACGTAGAAAACCCAAGCGGGTCTAGTCAAATTAGAGAAATGATGTCTTCATACCATTCTCTTAGCCCTGCATTGGGGGAGGGGGGCATCTCTTGAAAGATCCTTTGACTCTCCTGAGAAAATCTATCTTCTCTCTCCTTACAAGCAATGCCGAGGCAAAAAACTACGCTAACTTGATCCTTGGTAATATGCTAAAGTACATAGGAAACCTATTAAGGTTCGATTATCCAACTGGAGAAACCCATGCCCATAGGCCAGGGTATATTTTACAATGCGTTACTTCCATCAACTCCTAGTGAGTAACCCCTATCTTCCTGTGAGTAACCTCCATAAACTCCCAGTACGTAAACCCCCATCAACTCCTAGTGAGTAACACCCATCAATTCCCAGTGAGTAACCTTTCATCAACTCCAAGTGAGTAATCCCCATCAACTCCCAGTGAGTAACTCCCATCAACTCCCAGTGAGTAACCCTCATTAACTCCCAGTTAGTAACCTCCATAAACTCCCAGTAAGTAACATACATGAATGCCCATGGAGTGACCTCCATTAACTTCTAGTTGGTAACATTTGTAAAGCAGCCCCAGCCATTGGCTGGGGCACATTACGCAGTGTTTATAGGAATGTAGTTTGATTTGTGTTACTAATATTCCAAAAGTATCCATCTACATGATCTTGTCTTTATGAGATCGGTGTAGCGAGACCCCCCATCAAAGCGTCCATCTACACGATCTTGTCTTGATAAGATCGGTGTAGCGAGACCCCCCATCAAAACATTCATATACATGATCTTGTATTCATGAGATTATTATAGTAAGACCTCTATCAAAGCGTCCATCTACACGATCTTGCCTTTATTAGATCGCTGTAATAAAACCCCTTATCAGAGCGTCCATCTACACGATCTTATCTTTATGAGATCCGTGTAGAGAGACCTCCCATTGAAGCGTCCCTTTACACGATCTTATATTTATGAGATTGGTGTAGCAAGACCCCCCATTAAAACGTCCATCTGTATTATCTTGTCTTTATGAGATCAATGTAGCGAGACCTCCCCATCAAAGCATCCATGTATACGATCTTGTGTTTATGAGATCGGTATAGCGAGACCCCCCATCAAAGTGTCCATATACAAGATCCTGTCTTTATGAGATCGCTGTAGCAAGACCCCCATCAAAATGCCCATCTAAAATATTGTTTGTCTCCGATCTTTGTCATTACAAGTAAACTTGCATGACAAATAGGGGCAACTATAGAGACCCTATTTTGACCTGCCTCTTTCAGTTTGTAAAAGTATCAAGTCCAAAGCGCAAATTTGGATAAACTTTAAACTGATGTTTAAAGGGAACAAATTTTCCCCTTAGATTACATTAAATACTACAAAAAAACCCCAACACAAGAAAGCATAAAATTGTCAATTTGACTGAATTCGGTATATGGTAAGAGAATTCATTTTAGTGGTGGCCCAAAATGTTGTGTGTCTTCTATCTTTGTTACTACAAGTAAACTTGTATGATAAAGAGGGGCAGTTATAGACACCATATTTTGACCCCGCCTATTTAAGTTTGCAAAAGTATCAAGTTTAAAACGCAAATTCAAATAAATTTTAAAGTAATGTTTAAAGGAAACAAATTTCCACCTTAGATTACATTGAATACTAAAAACCCCAAAACACAAAAAAGCATAAAATTGTCAATTTGACTGAATTCGGTATAAGTAAAAGTTCTGGGTCAACCTCGAAAATTCCTGAAGTTAAATAAGGGATAAAATGAAATTATTAAAGGTTGATTTTCATGAAATCACTTTTAAAATGAATGAAATTAGTTACTACACTTTAACTTAAGGAAATTTCGTCAATTACCTTTGTTACTTATTTTAACCCCTAAAATACTACTACCACAGATTTCGTCTTCTTGACACCAAAAATGCTTCTCTAATTTTTCATTTAAGTATCAAATATTCCAAAAATAAAGCCCAAGGTCTTAATCAAATCAAGAAATTTCCATGACAAATCTACAATTACCAAAGTAATTAAGGATTTGGACTTGGTTTGAAATTAACCGAATCAAAGTCATCTTAACAAACCATAAAGGCCCATTGAATTATGGGCCCAACCCATCTTTTAAATGACTCACAAATGAGCATTGACGTGACCAAGGAACCCCAAAGATATTTTCTACAAAAAAATATCTAGGGAAGGAATCCGAACCAATCCGGTTCGCTACCTTGCATACACTTAATGTAGACATTAAGTGTCCATCCCATCATTCATTTAATTATTGAGATGACATGGATGGGGAAGATTCAAAAAACCTAGATATTTTCATCAAAATATCTTAGGGTTAACGAAAACCCTTGAAATGTAACTACCAGTTATAGGGTAAACTAAGTCAGTTCAATCCAAATCCAACCAAATGCAAGACCATCACATCAAGAGTCACCATCAAGCATTAAATGCCAAATGACACCTCAAGACTACATTCAAAAAACCTTGGAAGCATGAATGGAAACCAAACCACCATAGTGAAAGTAATCGGTATTTAGCCCCTAGACCAAACCGAATATGTCACTTCAAGCCATAAATGCTCCCATGTTCAACCAATCATATCCAAGATTGTGTAACGATCACTAATGATTGCTCGTGATTGCAAAATATTTGTTATCATTGCCAATCATTATCAAATATTTTAAAGATATTAGAGAATCTTATCAAATCTTTAAGATTCGTTCTAAACCATTCCAAATCAAGACAATAAGGGGTCACCACTAGTCTAAACAGACCCCCTAAGGACCCTCCTAGGATGGCTTGTGCATTGGCCAATGTGAAGGCATCTTGTCCCTTTAAATAGGGGCAATGTTTTCATAAACAAGAGGTCTTGAAATCATACCTTCTCTCTTTACGCTCTAGCAATCCTCTCGGGTCAATAGGGTTTCCAAGATTTCTCTTCAATAAACACCTCAGAATTTTATTGAAATATTGCCTTGGAGGAGTTCTTGAGGATCTTGGAAGAAGATCTCAAGAGGTTTACGGCAACCGATCAAGGACAACGAAGAAGATCCAAAGAAAGAGAAAAAGGTATTTCGTTTCGAGAAAGACTACTCCCCTAAACTAGATATGTTTCTTAACAATCCTTCAATCTTGTCTTAAATATTGTAGTTTTGCTTGTACATAGCATGTTCATATAGCATTTATGATTGTTTTTCCATGTACATATCAAATTTAACAAGTAATTAACTAAAAAATAGTAAAAACATGTCACAGTCATCAAACCATGTCAAAATCATCAAAATCATGTCAAGAACATCAAGAACATCCAAGAACATGTTAAGAACATGTGAGGACCAAAAATATCCGAGAACGTGTAAAGAACATGTGAGGATTCTGACAAAACATCAATCACACCATGAGTTGTGTATAGTATCTGTGATTCATTCATGAACACTTCAAATCGAACTCTACTAACTGTTAATCTAACCATAACTGTTAATATCAGTTACTTTCCTCCTAACGTCATGATCCCAGCCTAGCCCACATCTCAGTTTTGTGGACTGGCGCCTTATATGTGTACACACACACACATACACACACACACATATACACACACCCACACCCTATACCGTCGAGACCCATGTGGCTAAAAATTCGGGATAAAAGGATGACCTCTCTTTCTTCGGGAATATGTGTGAACCTTCTTCAAGAATGTTCCCATCTTTTTTATTTATGAGTAGGACTGGCATATATACATGGTATTTTCTTTCCTTTTCAACTAACAACTCACATACTAGCACTAATCTCAACAAAACAAAAGAGTTTGGTTGTGGTGTTCTTGACAAAATCAAGGATGTTATTCACAAATCATTGTCTGATTCATGTCTTATTTAATAACTAAAATAAAAAAATAATCATATCATTTTGCATAAATCGGCTACGTGATAGCCTGATTCTCATTAATCTGAGATACGTAGGCAATCCATGTACGGGTTCGGTCACCTATCTAAATAAATTAGTCTTATCTTTTGCATGGTGGAACTACATGTAGACCTAATTCCCCATGTTTACTAAGATATGTAGGCAACCTTTATAAGGTTCAGTTGTTAAAAAATACCAAAAACATTTGCATTTCATATCATTTTGCATGTTGGAACTACATATCGACCTAATTCCCTGTGAAAACAAGGATATGTAGGCAACCTTTATAAGGTTCAGTCGTTAAGAAAATACAAAATATTTATGTTTCTTATATATTTTTATTGGGTTGTCGTTGCTAGTTTAGTTGTATTTTACCAGGCTTTTCATTACATCATATAAAAATGGGTAAAAACAACAAAAACATATAAAAGGGAATTGTTTTGTTAACAAAAACTAAACACAATTGCTTGGATGTTGTTTAAATGTGAATATTTAGACAAAGATACCGTCTTCGGATGGGTGTCTTAAGGTGCCTAATATCATTTCCGAGCATTATCGACCCCCAAACTTTAAAGAAATCTCGGGTAAAGACCAAATGTTTTACGAGTCAAAACTTGGGTCATTTTCAAAGTAAAAATGAATTTCTAAATCCCAATGTTCTAACACACCATTTAATCCCATGCTAGGTGGCGACTCCATTTTTTTATATAAATCCAGGCCTAGGAAACGTTTTCAAAATCAGCGCCTATAAAAGCCCCTGAAAGACATGTTTTCTAAAATGAACTTATATTCGAGGATTTAGAGAGGGAGGAATGGAAACTTGTTTTCCTTGTCTTCACGATCTTTACTTCCTCTTGCTTTCGAGTGAAATCCGGGGTGAGTCAAAATTGACAAAATCAATTTTGTTGATGAGTAACAAAATCGATTTCGTTCACAACTACGATTTCGTTAACAAAATTGATTTCGTGAACCTTGAATGCTAAATTGATTCGTGAATGGAATCAATTTCATCAACGAAATCGATTCAGCGACGAGCAACTAACGACAAGAAGACGACAAAGACAAGAGAGAGAGAGAGAGAGAGAGAGAGATTACAAAGACGACGATGATGGCGGTGAGAAAGTGATAGCATCAGACGCGAGAAAGAAACGACGTGAGTAATGGAGTAGCAACAATGAGCAGCGATGGCAATGGCAATAGGAACAAATGGTGATGGACAATTTGATGAACAATGAAGAGAGAAAAAAAAAATAGAGAAGACGGTCTGATGAACGAAGAAGATATAATGATTTCGCGAATGAATGGGATGAGAATGGATGAAAGGACTTCATTAAGATTAAAAAAAATTACCAGGTGTCCTAAGATTGGGAAGGGAAGGAATAGGAATGAAAAAAATCCACTATTTTTTTATTCTCATCTTTTTAAGAAATTCAGGAATCAATCCCAAATTTTAAAATGGGATGGGAACATAATCATGTTTACCAAATACGATTTTGTATATCAATCCCAAAATTATGAGAGTGAGAATAAAAATCAAGGATCGGACACACTAATCCAACGGGAGCCAGATAACTGACTTGAGTTTGTTCCTCAAATTGGGCCATATCTTTGAATTTGACAATACTTTATGACTTTAGACCACAGTTAATATATAATAACTGAGGTAACATGAGTAGAATATATATATATATATATATATATATATATATATATATATATATATATACATATATATAGATATATAGTTCTGTTTCTAGATATAGCATATTGTGAATGAACCTCATCTAACCTTTTAAACATTGCCGTAGCCAACAACTTTCCCAAAAAGCAATGTTTTAAGAATTTTTATGGCCACAAAGGGCACAAAATCATGAGCTAAAAAAAGATACCCTTCTTTGCTTCGAAGGCGAGAATTTACTTGGAAACAAACATGTTTATTATAAGAATCACCATATTTCCAAAATGACATTGAAAATAAATTTTGATATTACAGTGTTTAGTCTAAATTGCATTTTATACCCCTAAAGTTTATACTTTGATTTTTGAGGTTTTTGCACTTTGCAATCATGAAGTTTTGGAGAAATTCCACTTTAGTCCTTGTAGTTTCAATTTGAATAAATCAAACCATGAAGTATCCAAATTGTGTCAAGTCAGTCCAAATTAGTCATTCCGTTATTTTTTTATGATGGAATTCAACCACATATCAAACATAGAATCACTCCAAGTGGGTGAATTCCGTCATAAAAATGACGGAGTTAATGATTTGAACTGACTTGATATGGTTTGGATATTTCATGGTTTAATGTATTCAAATTAAAAGGATAGAGGCTAAAGTGAGATTGTTCTAAAACTTTAGGGGTACAAAATGAAAAAGCTCTTTTTTTGTTTTTTGTTTTTTTGCATTTCAGACTTTCAATTACAATACAGTGTATTGAAGGTAAAAATACAATTGACTCAATTTTTTTTTTTGGAAAAGATGCACTCATGTGGCAGAAAATTATTAACCGTTTATTCAAAATTTAATATTAAAGTACATATATTATTATTAAGAAGAAGAAAATATGGATACTACTGGAGATGTGAAAGGTGGATGGATATGAATAGTCAGGCATAAACATGAGGAAATGCCCAAAACAGAAGCCCCACCGCAATGACAATCAATCACTCTTATGCAAATGTTAATTTTTGATGGACCCACAGGCCTCCCTTTTGTTTCCAATTCTTTTTGGCAACATGGTCTTGGTTCATCTCCCCCATCGATAAGCATGAGCATCCACATGTGTGTGTTGGATACTATCTTGTAGGTATTTTTATTTCACATGCAAGTCTTACAATTTTTTTTTTGTTGACAAGTTAGAAAATAAAAATCACACAACAAATAGAAAAAATATTACCGGCACAACTCAAAGGCCCTATTGTCCATGTCAACAAAAAATAAATCTTCTAAATCTACCGTAATTGTCTATGAGATTTTTAATTCGCAATCCCCATGCGCGCCTTTCTTGGCTATCTCCCTTGGATGGAGAGTATAATTGTAGAGGAACAAGAGGCATTTGTATTCGTCAATCCAATCTTTAAATCTATAGTTCTCGGGATAGGGATTTGGAATAAGGATAACCGTATCCTCCATCACTCTAGGATAGTCTCGGCATGCAGCAATTTTGATTTTTGTGACGAGGCTCTTGAGCTCTGCTTCCAAGGTCGTACAGTTCTACAACACTCCGAAGTATCCCACTTTTCAGACACCCAAGTTATCTCACAACAAACCTCCAATGCCCTCCTTACCGGAATTTCTTTTCTCACTATCATCTGTATTTATTTTAAAAAGACATGCCCCAGGAAAAAAACCAATTAGTTGTGGTCTACAATTCCAACATATCTATATTTATATCTATATCTATATAAGAAACTAAAATTGAAATACTACACTTGAGAATGAATGAGTTCACATCTCCTTAAATTCTTTTTTTCTTTTAACATTTTATTTTGTTTAAATAATTTTTAAATATTATTTAGCATTAATATAATAAATTTAGTGAATTTAATTGTCATTTGTTTTTGCAATAGTGGGTTCAAAGAATTTTAAAAGTTTTCTTATATTTCAAATAGTGAGATTTTCCATTTAAATAAAATATAATTTTTTTTTACAATACATGATAAAATAATATAAATAATTCACCTATTAGAATTTATATATATATATATATTCCTCATAAAAGTGTTGACAAGAGTAATTAAAATTTTATTTTCTTTCTTTTTTAAAAAAAGAAAAAGAAAAAATAAGCTTAAAAATTACAAACATAATTTTTTTAAAATCATATAATAAAACCTAAAAGTGGAAGGCCAAGCCTTCAAATTAATGGGAGCACTCCAACATTATTTTCTTTCTTTCTCAAAATTTTGAGTATATTTAAATTAATAAATGTTTTTTTAATTAATTTCATTGTCATAACTCTACTAATTAATTCATTGCCATAATTCCACTAATTAAATTTACTTTTTAAAATTGAGTTATAATTATTTATTGTCTCTTCCTCTTCCTTCTATAACATCCCAATTCATTGAGAGCTTACCATTCCAATCTTCTTATTTCTCAAGATTTTGATTATATTTAAATTACTAAGAGTATTATTAAATTAATTTCATTGTCATAATTCGACTACTTATTTCATTATCAAAATTTCGCTAATTAAATTTAATCTTTAAAATAGAGTTTTAATTGTCCATTGTCTCTTCTTTTTCATTCTATAATATTCCAACTCATTTTTTACATTCCATCCACTTGCATGTGGAATTTAAAGTTCAAATTCCAGCACAACTTAGAATTTAGAAAGACTTCATAACAAAGCTTTAGAGTTACAATTTGAAAAGACTTCATAACAGCTCCTAAAATATCATCCGCTAATATGTGAGATTTACAATATTTAATGGCCATCATACCTTTCTCTCCTCCTCATTCACATACTCTCTCTCTCTCTCTCCCTTCCTAAGTTTTGTCAACACAGGTATAATTTCTATTTCTTCTTGGTCATGTAAGGACTGAAGGGAAAAAAATGAGGACACAATGGTGGTGAACGTTCTGTTGGAAACAATGGTGGTAGTGAAGATAGATGGGACGTAGAGAAAAAAAAAAAAAAAAAAAAAAAAGGAATAGCGTGATATGCAAATGCATTCGTAGATTTTCTTCCAAACGGTTAGCCCCAAAGCTCACTTCTGTTTTTAATGCTAAATGTAATATTGATTTGAGGATCAAGATCTAGAAATGAACTTTCTTATTTTTTCCAACACAGATTTGGATTTTTGTTATTTCATGTTTATCTTTCTACTTTGTTTTTAGAAAGTATTATTGTGGATTGATAATGACAAGTTTTGAGTAAAAATTAGAAGAAAAACAAGATTTTGAACCATGATGTTTTATTATTTTTATATTTGTGTGGTATAAACTAATTGAGATTTTTAATTTGATTTGTGCTTAAATTTTAGTGATAAATTTTAAATGGGCAGATCAAGAAATAAGAAGCCATTTTTATTCTTCATGTGACATGAAATAAGAAAATTCTTACCTTTATTGACTTGGGTTGTTACAAAATTTTCTTCTTAAATAATTAAGATATTTGACATTTTCATATGATATATACTACTTAATTATTAATTTTGATTCTTTTTAGACTTATATTTATTTTGTTTTCGTGTTTATGATATATTTCCTTTAGCAATTATTTCTTTGTGTTGATAGGCAGGTAATATGGGAAACCTCCCGCTCACAACTCACATAGGCATGGAGCCTTAACAGATCAGATTAGGTCAGTGATGCAACCCAGAATAAATAGACTCGATGTGTTATCTAGGCCGAGCAAGACGAGCCCATTTGAGAAAGGACTTCAGCAGTCCACTGAATAGGTTAAACAGCCTCATGAAGAGGCCTATCAATGGGCAATCTAAAGCCCATGGTGTTCAGGTCCAAAGAAAGAATAGGTCAGCCCATTGTGATTGTATCTCCTACACATGAATAATGTTATAACCTATTGACTGTAATGACCCATGATTGATGAAGTACGTTATAGAGATCTCTCCCTGGTTTAAAGGAGAAGATTTTGATTATCTTCTAGGTGGTTAGGAGAAAATCACGTAACGGGCGACATCACCAAAGAAACGGCAGAAGATAACCGAGCCTTTATAAAGGGAATGTATCATTATTTATTTCTTATGATTCAATCGGTGCATTAGCCTTCTCTATAACTAGATTAACTTATTCTCAGGCCAAAGGTTCTTTGGTCAACACCACACCGGTGTCCCTTTAGAATTAATCGATTTCGCAGGTTATCAGGTTGAAGAGATTTCTGGTACGTGCAGAGTTGTTACACGTGCCAGAGATTTTTTGACAACATCATTTGGCACTGTCTGTGGGAAGCACTAACGAAAATGCTTTTTGTCACAACAATGTGGAAACCACAAGTAAGAGGAGCAACACCGAGTCAAAGCAGTAACCTACCACTGTAGGCTGACAACGAAGTTCCAACAAGAATACATGAGTAGGTTCATGCAGATCCTTCAGTAGTGCAGAACATAGATGCGAAGATTGATGCTCTAACTGGGAAAATATTAGAGATAGAAATTATAATCAAGTACATGGCGGAGATAATCTCCAAAAGTAGGCCACAACCCCCAACCGCCAATAACGATTTGGGAGCCTCTAGGATCAGCTGACCCACAATCCCTGGAAGAGCAAACTGCCCAGGGAGATACCAACAATCAAAACCAAGAGAGAAGGGTGTAAAGCTGAACTGAGACTGTTGATTTACGCCAGCAGCTCAAAAGCAAGGTGGAGAGCGATATGCCCTCGGATGAGCTGGACACGCTACTGAAGGGCACTGAAATGTTATTCACTTCAGATATCTTGGTTGTACCACTCTCAAAAAGGTCTGATCCCACGAAGTTTAAGAAATACGATAGGAAAACGGATCTTGTGGATCACAGCTAGTAGTTCAAGCATGTTATGAACTTATATGGAGCAAGCAACTCAGCACTTTGCAGAGATTTTGCCACAACTCTAAAGGGATCTATGATAGGTGTAATTTACTTATCTATTTCCAAGCCGAACTTGTTAGTTTTCGAGTGTTATTAATACATTTTAATATATTTTTATTTGTTTTGTAATAAATCAGGTGTTTAGGATAAAAATAGATAAAAACAAATCATAAATGATCAAATAGGATCAAGAGTGATGGAAGAACGGTGGAAAATGAGCAAAAATGGTCAAATTTAGAACCTGCAGCCCACCACCGCGGTGGTCAAAATTCAAAGAGGGGCCCAAATATTCTGATCGCTCACCGTCGCAACGGTGAAACAACAGGAAACTCTCTACTTCCACTGCAATGGTGACACTGTCGACATACCCAACGCCGCAACGGTGAAACCCACAGCCGCGGTGGTGACCCCTGCAGCTGTAAAATAGATTTTTAGATATTTGGTTCCATTTATCTTTCTCCCTCCTTTGAAATTCGGCCATTAGAGCTCATATAGAGTTTAGATAGCTTAGAAAGTGTTTTGGGGAGTGCTCAACCAAATCTGAAGAAGAAGAACACAAAGCGAAGAAGGAGAAACGATCTCAAAGCAGTTTTAGTGGCGGATCTTTGGAATACGGCTAAGTTCCTTCATTTCTTTCTTTATTTTCTTAACTTTGGTAGTTGGTTTGAGCATGTTTAGCTCATTTCTTATTGTATAAATGGTTATGGCCATGAGCTAAACTTGGATTATCTATGGGATTAATATAGTTTATGAAAATGTCGTTTGTTTGAGTTGTGTTTCTTTAACGGTTGTTCTTCACTAATTCGATTGTGTTTACCGGTTTGTCATGTTTATGTTTATATACTTGTTTAGATATATTGAGAAATTGGGGTTTGACACGCGGGAGAGGTAGCCCTGAATTCGGACTAGGGTTAAACGCAACACGACGATCTGACTACCCGGAAGGGTGTTAGAAAGTGTGCAATCCATGATGTTGGGGCAAGACTCATGTGACTATGTGTTCTAAAAAATGCTAGAGGTGGACTTCGGCGTTAACACGAAGTCACATATTGATTCACTTGTTACTAGGGAGAGGGAGTGAATGAGTTTATGATATAGAGATTGTCAGATAGGTCGAATACCGTTATTGATAACTAAATGAAACCATATACGTTTTTGTAAACAAAGTTAATCCCTAGATAATCTATTCCCCTAAACATCTGAATATAGTAATATAGTTTAATTAGTATAATTAGTTAAATAGATTAGTATTTATTAATTATAAACTAATTTTTATCGCCTAAATAAAGTTAGGTTATGATAATTGCGGTACTCGACGATAATCTCAATCAATTCCTATGGATACGACAACCCTAACTCTCCTAATCTATATTAAAACTTGACTCGTACACTTGCGGTGAAAGTAGCGACATATCTACACGCTACTAATCTACCCTTGAGAGGTTGCATACGCTCCTATCTAACTCCATCTCGTCGTTTAAAGAATTTGGGAATATGTTTATCAATTGCTTCATAACCTATTAAAGGTTGATGAAGGGACCTGATTACCTGCTAGCCATGCATAAATAGAAATAAGAGTCTTTTCACAAATACATGAGCCGATTCAACAAAGAGTTGATGTGCATTGAGGGGTATGATACAAACCTCATCATCAAGGCATTTACTTTCGGGTTGCGCCATGGAAGATTTCAAGACTCTCTTACTAAGAAAAACCTAAGCTGATGGAGAAAACTAAGCCCCATATGAAACTGAAAGATGTTAAGCTTGCAAGTGAAGGAAGATGATCTGCCAACGATCACCCTAGGCAAAGCAAGAAGGACCACGACAAGACAAAGGGCAGTAGGTCGGACAAGCATAAAGATCAGCCAAAGAGCTAGGGTTCTAGGCCAGAACCGCATCAAGAGCCAAACTTTCCTGGTCTACGGATGTCAATATCTAGAATCTTGCATGAGATCCGTGCTTCTGAGATGGTTCAATGGTCTTCCAAGCAAACAACCAAGTCTAACCGGAAGAAAAGATCAAAGTACTGTGATTTCCAAAGGGACCATGGTCATGACACTGATGACTGTTGGGAGCTCAAGAAGGAAATCCAATGGCTAATTGACATGGGTCAGTTACGTGACTATTTACAAGAGCGTTCAATAGATAGAAAGAGACCTAAAAATTAAGGTCATCATAAAGAAAACCATGATAAATAGCTGAAAGAGGATCGTCTTAAAGAAAATCATAAAGTGATATTCATGATAAACTCTACTAGGCTGACAATTAGAGAATCCAACTGCGAGTGGAAAAAAAAAATTCCGTAAAGCAGCACTGGAACGCTGCTATAGAGAAGCAATGACAATAACCACAAATTCGAGACCGGTCTTCTCTGATGAAGATTACTAAGGGATTATTCACCCCAATGAAGATGCCCTAATCATCACCCTCTGGATTTCAAGCTTCCAGGTAAGACGAATTTTGGTTGATAATGGAAGTTCTACTAATATTATCTTTATGGACACGTTGAAGCAGATGAGAGTACCCAGTTCAAATGTGAGTTCCACCGAGACAGTCATAGTGGGATTCAACGGGAAACTCAGCTCTCCAAAAGGGACGATCACTCTGTCAGTCACCGTAAACAAGGAAGAAAGTAGATAAACAAAGGTCACAAAGTTTATGGTAATGTACTCTTTATCACCCTACAATGCAATATTGGTACATCTATGGCTGCATGCGATGAAGGTAGTGGTATCAATGTACCACCAATGCCTCAAATATGCAAAGGATGGTTCAGTGGCAATAATACGAGACAATCAGGTGGCTTTAAGGTAGTGCTTTGAAATAGTTATGAAGGATATTAAGAATTCCTTATAGCACTTAAAGCCAGAGCAGGGAGCAGTTCCGTCCAACAGCTCGGCTCATGAAATCGATGATTTCAGAGAGCACCCCAGCCTTATTCAACCTATTGAGAAAGTATAGGAGATCACTTTTAATGGAGGAGATCAAAAGCAAATGATAGAGAGATCTCTAAGATAGATTAAGGCAGAAGACATCAGCAAGCTGCTCAAAGAGAATTTGGATATCTTTGCCTGGTCTCCAAAAGATATGAAGGGCATTAGCCCCGACGTTACGGTCTACCACCTTAATATCTCCAGATCTTATCCTCTAGTCAGGTAGAAGAGAAGAATATTCAGCCCTAGAAGGAACAGGTGATCGAAGCTGAGGTGTAGCAGCTTCTCACAATTGGCCACATAAGGAAAGTAATGTACCCAAAATGGCTGGCCAATCCAGTCCTCGTCAAAAATAAAAATAGAAAGTGGAGAATATGTGTGTACTTTACTGACCTCAACCAAGCATGCCCAAAAGATTATTATCCAATGCTGAGAATAGACCAAATAGTGGATACGGCAGTAGGGCATCAACAACTGACCATGATGGATGCATATGAGAGTTATAATTAAATACCCATGGATAAGCAAAACGAGGAAGGGACAATATTCATCACTCCCAGAGGTACTTACTGTTACAAAGTAATATCGTTTGGTTTGAGAAATACAGGTGTAACATATCAGCGACTAGTGAACTGCATGTTCCAATAGCATATTAGTGCAATATAGAGGTTTACAGAGATGATATGCTGGTCAATATCTCTAAGAAGAAATATCACTTGACCCATTTGGTAGAAGCTTTCTCCATTCTGAGAAAGTTCAACATGAAGTTGAATCAAGAGAAATGTGCTTTTGGGGTAGCATTTGGAAAATTTTTGAGTTTTGTGGTAAACCAGTTCAAGATCATGGTGGACTTAGGTAAGATAGAAGCAGTCAGGAATATGAAGCCCCCTGCAACTATAAGAAAAGTTCAAGTCCTGACAGGAAGATTGGCGGCCTTGAATAGATTCATCTTCAAATTTACTAATAGGTGCGTTGTACGACGAGGATTTACACCCTCGAAGTATATGACTACTCGCAAGTGTATGAGATCAAAGTTTTAGTATAGTGTGATCGTTAAGATCGGGTTATCGTATCCACAAGGATTGGTGTCGTTACTATCGAATACCGCGTTTGTCGTGACCTAATTTTATCTAGGCAGAAAACATATGTAATTAATTAATTAAACTAATACTAATATAACCTAAATTAACTACACTAATATGCTAATATGTTTCAGGATGAATAATTGCCTAGGGATTAACGTGTTTACAAATATGTGTTCGATTCTGATTTACTCACGTTTACGTTGTTCGACCTATTTGATAACCTCGATATGTAAACTCCAATGTCACCTCTCCCGAGTGTAAGACAGGGGAATACATGACTTTGAGTCAACGAAGAAGTTCCTCTCAATGTCTTAACGACCCTAGGTCACATGAGTCTCTGATAGGTGTAAAATACCTATCTAATTCTAAACCGAATTTGCCAGTTTTCGAGTATTTTATTGTAGTTTAAATACCTTTTTAGTTGTTTTTATTAGTCAAGAGAAGGGATGTCAACAATTGGCAAACCGAGAGAAAATGGGGAGAAAATGGTAGCCATAAAGATGAAAAAAGGAGGTTTCAAAGAACAGTACAAATCCGCCTAGGCGAAGTATCCACCTCCTAGGTGAAAATTCACCAAAAAGTTGCAAAAGCTGAAGAATTGAATCTGCCTAGGCAAAGTTTCCACCGCCTAGGCGGAAATCCGCCAGAAGGTTGCAAGGGCTGAAGTATTGAATCCGCCTAGGCGAAGTTTCCACCTCCTAGGCAGAAATCTATCAGAACACTGGAAGTGCTGAATTGCTGGAAGAGCTGCACTGCTGTAAATCCGCCTAAGCGAAGTAGCTACCGCCTAGGCGAAAATCCGTCAGAAAGAATAGGGGCCCAAGAAGTTAGTGCTCCGCCTAGGCGAAGAAACCATCGCCGAGGTGGAATTCTAACTGACTTAACCTCTGCCTAGGCGGATTCCACAGAACAACCCAAAATATCTGTTTAGATATTTTTGAACCCCTAGGCCTATATATACCCCTTTTCCACGTCTAAAACAGGGAGTTGACAAACCCCAACCCTAGTAGAAAGCTCTTAAGCTATACTTTGAAGATCAAAAAGGAGGTTCATCATTCGGACAAAGAAGAATCACTTGTGGATCGATCATTAGTGACAGTGAACCGTTTCACTTCCAGATTTGATCGTTTCTCTCTTGTTTTTATCTTTGTAATCACTTTTTCATATCTAAGAATGTTGAATCCCTCTTATTTTGTATGGTATATGGCTAAGATCTTATAGTATTAGTTAAATGTTACTTAGGTGTAGTAGAAATCATGTAATTGTTAAGTTGAATGAATTAGTGTTACTTTAATGTGTTGTTTGTCTAAATCCAATTGTGTTTACCATTATTCTTGATATTATGCTACTATTGATAAATCGAGAATACGAGGTTTGACACTCGGGAGAGGTAACCCTGGATTCGGATTAGGGTAAATACAACGTGACGTTCTAACGACCCGGGAGGGCATTAGAACGTATGCAATCCATGACGTTGGCAAAAGACTCACGCGACCTAGGGTCGTTAAGGTGTTGAAGGGGACTTCCTCGTTGACACGAAGTCGTGTAATCCCCCATCTTACACTCGGGAGAGGTAGCGGAGGAGTTATCGATACAGAGATTGTCGGACTAGATAGAAAACCATTATAGCTAACTTAATGACTTCGATTATGCATTATGCGAAAGAAATCAATGCCTAAGTAATTAGTGTAATTAAAACTAACTTCATAGTTGTCGTTTATATTAGTATATTAATTAGAAAACAAACAAAATTTCATTAGTCGAGATAATATGAAACTATTGAAATCGCAATACTCAACCGAATTACCTGCCTTCCCAGTGGAACAATATCCGATCTTACAAGATCCATTATATTAAAACTAGACCTCGTATACTTGCGAGTAGTCCAATCACCGCAAGGAGGAAAAGGTTGTAAATCCTCGCGCGTGACAGTCTCGCCCAGCGTCATTGATTGCACACAATTCAACTCCCTTCCGGGCTATTGGATTGTCGCATTGTATTTACCCTATTGACAATCTCCATTTTAAAACTCTCTGGCCACCTTTCCCGAGTGTAAGACGAGGGATATAACGCAACTTTGTGTCAATGAAGAAGTCCCCCTCAATGTCTTAACGACCCTAGGTCGCATGAGTCTTACCCTAATGTCATTGATTGTCCACAATTCAATCCCCAACCGGGTTATAGAATCATGACGTTTGTTTACCCTAATCCGAATTCGGGGTTTGTCAAAACCCCGTATTCTCTATTTACCATTCTAAGCATAATAAACAAACAATATGATAAACACAATCAAACTACGAAAAACAAACATAAACGCAACACAGAAATCATCCAAACAAACATATTTATAAATATACCATTAATCCCTACTAAAATCTATATTTAACTCATGGCCATAGCCGTATAAACATATAAATCGAGTTAAACATACTCACATGATCCTAAGATAAAGAAATAACAAAAAATAATCGAAGAACTTAGCCTCGTCTGAAAATAAACAGCTAAGAACGCTCAATGATCGATTCGCCGTCTTCTCCACTTCGGGATGTGAGCTCCACCTCTAAAACTCCTAAATATACCCTTAGATATAGCCTAAGGGGCTCAAAAATGCAAGAGAGGCCCAAGAAAGGGGAGAAGAGGGGTATTTATAGGAAAAATATCTCAAAATATCTAATAAATATCAAGGTTATGCTGTCGGATTTTCGCCTAGGCAAAGTTAGGTCGGTTAACTTTCTGCCGGAACTTCGCCACGGAAAAGTTACTACAGGTTTGCAATTTTGTTTTGACTGTAACTTCTTCATATGAACTCTGATTGATAAGATTCAAAAACCTTTGGAAATCTAAGAAAAAGATATACAACTTCCATGTTTTGAGTGTTTCCAAAATAGGATTGCATAATAGTAAAAAATAGCCTTGAAGTTACAACACCTGTACCGATTTTGTAGGTTTGGTGACCGCCTAAGCGAAGAAGTAGGTGGTGGACTTGGAAATGTTTCTACTGGGGTTTCCACCTAAGCGGAGGAATTTCCTACCTAGGTGGTAGGCTGTCAGTAGCCTTTTATCATTCTCAACATCTTCACTGCCTAAGCGGAGGTCTAGATGCCTAGGCGATGGGCTTCCTTTATATTTTTGCCTCTTTGCTTGTTTATCCACCATAACTTCGACTCGCCTTCGGTTTGATCTCATCGTTTTTGCTCCAGTTTCCTATCTTTTTACCCTACACACCTGATTTATTACAAAAAGATAAAAATTAATTAAAACATGATAAAAATACTATATAAATGCTCGAAAACCAACTTAATTCGGTTTGAAAATACGTAGGTAGATCACACCTATCATACGCCCATTTCTTCAAATTTTGAAGGGAAGCAAAACCTTTCAGTAGTATAAAGAATGTGAACAAGCGTTGCAATCCATCAAGGACTACTTGGGCTTTGTTGAGACACTAACCAAAAGGATCCATGAGAAGAGATCTATCTTTATTTGGCTACCTATGGCAGTAAGCGCTGCACTGGTAAAGAATCACATAGGAGGGCAGAGGCCAATTTACTATCTCAACAAACTATTGGTCCCACCAAAAACTCGCTACATCAAACTAGAGAAGCTCTCTCTAGCCCTGGTTATTGCAGCGTGAAAGCTCAAACCGTATTTCCAGGCACATAAGATCAGCTTGCTAACCTCTCAGCCACTCTAAGCTGTAACACATAGGACAGAGGCTTCTGGACATCTCATGAAATGGGTTGTAGAGCTTGGTGAGTTCTTCATCAAATATAGGTCCAAAATTACAATCAAATGACAAGTTTTAGCAGACTTTATTACTGAGTTGACTCCTCCAGCAGAAATTGCAGCAAAATATTGGGAGTACCCTGATCAGTCAGCTACATCATGAAAGTTGTGGGTTGCTGGGGCCTCAAACATGAAGGGATGTGGTGTAAACATAGTCCTGCAGACACTTGAAAAAGATCAACTCGAAAAGGCTGCATTGCTCGGCTTTCATACCTCCAATAATGAAGCAGAATATGAAGTAGTGATCATTAGGTTGACTCTTTCCATAGAGTTACGAGCCCAGAATATGGAGGTGAAATTAGACTCCCAACTGGTGGTCAATTAGATTAATGGAGTGTTCACAATAAATGAAGAAAGGTTGCACCTTTACGTTGAAAATGTGAAAAAGTTAATCTCTACACTCTAGAGCTGTAAATTTGAAATCGTTCCAAGAGTTGAAAATGAGAAAGCGGATGCTTTGCCAGTATTAGCTTCTGTATGTTGACCTGATCAACTGTCTGAGCTGATGGAGTTCCTTAAGCAGACATCTATAGCAGCACAAGCAAACCATTGCGGATGCATAGGTCAACCGGATCAAGAAGAGAACTGGAAAACCCCTTTAGTTTGGTACCTCAAGGAAGGAATTTTACCAGAAGACAAGGACTCTGCTAGAAAAATTCTATATAAAGTATCAAGGTATGTGCTGACCGATGACAAACTGTATAAAAGATATTTTTCCCAACCATTATTTCTTTGTTTAGGACTAAAGGAAGCCACCTATGTTCTACAAAAAATCCATAAAGTGGTTTGTGGAAATCATCAAGGAGGAAGGACCTTAGTTCACAAGGCATTAAGTGTGGGATACCACTGGCCAATAATGCGCCGTGATGCATAAGAGTACGTTAATAGGTATGATAAATGTCAGCGATTCTCCAACGACATCAAGGTCCCAACTGAACAGCAGACCCCAATAACTAGCCCATGTTCGTTTGCTCAATTGGGGATGGATGTGCTAGGACCGTTTGCTCCGGCACCAAGGAACAAGAAATACCTCATGTTGGTGATTGACTACTTCACCAAATGGGTCTAAGCTAAAGCGTTCACAACTATGGGAGAGAATGAAGTAAAGAACTTTCTTTGGAAGAATATAATCTATCATTTTGGCATTCCAGCAGTACTCATATCTGATAACGGAACACCTTTCACCAGCGACAAAGTTGTATCTATTTATAACGATCTAAAGATTCAACATCGCACATCCAACCCAGCATGCCCTCAAGACAATGGACAAGCTAAGGTGACAAACTATTCCATCAATAAGGTACTCAAGAAACGTCTAGATGACGCCAAAGAAAAGTAGGTAGATTAACTCCCAGGAGTATTGTGGGCTTAACGGACCATTCCAACGTCTATCACAGGGGAAACAGATTTCTCCATAACTTACGAAACTGAAGTTGTTCTAGTGAAGATAGGGTTGTCATCCAGATGAGATGGCACAATCAACCTAGTAGAGAAGCCATACGAGAAAAGATGGACCAGCTGCAACAAAGACGTGACAAGGCATCAATAAGAATGGCAGCTTACAAGTCAAGAATGGCACGATTGTTTAATCATGCAATATGTCCATGAGACTTTGCAGTAGGACACCTGGTACTTCAGAGGATAATTTTCATCGCCCAGAAGCTCACTTAGGAAAGCTAGCTCCTAACTAGGAAGACCCTTATCGAGTTGTCAAAGTAAACTGGCCAAGGACCTATTGGCTGGAAGATCTTGATGGTGTGGAAATCCCCAGGCCTTAGAACATCTCTCACTTACAGAAGTAATTTGTAGAGTTTTCTGATCATTCTCATATTCATATTTTTCAATGATTATTTTAAAGTTGTCTTTTCTCTTTTTGAGATACATTCTTTAAATAAAGTAAACAAATATTTTCTCCATCAATTTTTCAATGCTTATTCTTATAATGCTAATTCTAATCAACACTTAGTGAATTGAGACTAAGTGAAGGACAAACATTTGACATTGAAGTTAAAAAAAATTGAGCAATTTAGCTCAGCTTGAGCAGAACTAATCTGTTTACTCATTCATAAATGAGCAGAGCAAGTCAGTTTACTCACTAAAACTGAGCAATTCAACTCGTCATAAGTGGAGCTGATCTGTGTATTCATTCACAAATGAGCAAAGCATGTTAGTTTACTCACTAAAACTGAGCAATTCACCTCAGCATGACCAAAGTTGATTTGTTTACTCATTCGCAAATTAGTAAAGCAAGTTATTTTACTCACTGAAACTGAGCAATTCAGCTCAGCATGAGAAGAACTTATCTGTTTAGTCATTCAAAAATGAGCAAAGCATGTCAGTTTACTCCTTAAAACTGAGCAATTCAGCTAAGAATGAGCGGAGCTGATCTGCTTACTCATTCTCAAATGAGCAAAGCGGGTCAGTTTTCTCACTACAACTGAGCAATTCAGCTCGGCATGAGTAGAGTTGATTTTCTTACTCATTCTCAAATGAGCAGAGCATGTCAGTTTACTCACTACAACTGAGTAATTCAGATCGGCATGAGTAGAGCTTATATGTTTACTCATTCACAAATTAATAGAGCAAGTCAGTTTATTCATTAAAAATAAGCAATTCAGCTCAGCCTACGCAGAGCTAATCAGTTTACTCATTCACAAATGAGCAGAGCAGGTCAATTTACTCACTAAAATGAAGCACCTCAGCTCAGCATAGGCAGAGTAGATTGACTTATTCATTCAAAGCAGATTGGCTTACTCGCATAATGCCTAAAAAGAGGAAGGCATGAAAACTCAATTAATGTTTGTGCAGATCAGCCCAGCCTTAGATAGCACAGCTTCTTCTGAATAGTGCAAAATTATTTTACCATCTGTAACTTCTAGCTTCCAAGATTGAGGGAAGCTGACGTAGACATATTAGTCACTAAAATCTCCATCAACACAAGATTCTTGTCGTCACCATCACAAACCCAGTCAAGATAAAAAATCCAGAAAACTTACATATTGCCTGAAGCCTAAAAAATAATTAATAACTAGCTTAGTTTTCTAATAAAGTTCTAAATGAGGACAGGCATGACGGCAACACAAACAATCAACATGCAACAACACAACACAAACAAGTTCAAGAACCCCATTTTCTATAAACCAAAAAGGGGGATGTACATTGTTACAAAATAGGGAGAGAAAAAAAATAGGCAGAACAGAGGACTGTTCGCCACACACACACACACACACACACACAAAAAAAAAAAAAGTAAGATTAGGAACAAAAAAAATTGTTCATTTAAAACAAAAACAAAAAAGAAGAAATTTTTTCTTCATTAAACTGGGGTTGAGGGTGGCTTCATTCCAACCCAGAAGAAGTAGGCAAACCTAGATCTTCCAAATTCAAGTTAGACAAATAGAAGTCGTGCTCCTCATAGTTGTTCATCTTGTTGATCAACTCTCAGATCTTGGTCTTTTTTTGTCTCGTTTTTCTCCAGGAGATTGTCTCTCTTAGCTTTAACAGTGTCAGTAAAAAGCTTGTGATATTGGAAATCAGCGGCCAAGTCACGCTTACTTCTCTGAAATTTTTTCAGCTCTTCCTTGAGCTCATGAAGGTGAGATATTGTGCAGAAATGGGCTACTTCCATATCGACAAAAATAACACTGGTATCTTCTAAAGTGCGAAGGCAAGGGTGCTCCTCGTAGCAGTCTTGACCATGGTCAACAGGGTACAGAATGTATTACCTAGCTTGATTTCCTTCTGTCTCTCAAATTAGATCTCTTCAAAGCAAAAAGGGGTTAGCCATGAGGAAGAAATAAATCGATATGCCATAGTCATAGAAGGAGAAGAAAATGAAGAAAATATTCAAGAATGCAATATTGAAGAAGATAAAGTGTTTGGATTTATGAAGGAATAATCAATGCTTGGTTTGGCCTTAAATAGCCAAACTAATGAAGAGAGAGAAGGAAGTGAAATGTCAAAAAAGTGTGCATTAAGTGCATGAATGACATGTGATGACAAATTACGTATTGTAATTATCACCGTATATTTTCAAGATTTAAATAGAGGCTACTGTTTTAAACAGATCATGATGATAAAAAATAAAAAAAAAAGTATCGTTACAAAAATTAATTACAAACGTAAAAATAAAATAAAAAAATAAAAAATAAGGAATTGAAAAGACAAAAAGGACAATTCAGAGAGTAGCACTCTGATCTGCAACATTTGGTTTATTAGAGATCCGCGCGGCAATGATGTCAACTGGCAGAGCTTGAGCAAAGACTAGGACTGAGCTTATGGCATGATGACTTGGAAGGTTTGGGGCTGATCTCTCCACTGGAATCCTATGTTGGCAGAAGCCAAAGCGATGACAATCTTGGAATCCGAGTATCAAACCCTGTATTTTCAAATCCAACCCTAATACCTTAACAGGCATAGTAAGATTATCATAAAATGATAAACACAATCGGAATTAAAAGCAAACAACTGTTAAAGAAACATATATATTAAACCAAACAAGTATTTACACAACTACATCGATCCCTAACTAATATTTATTTAATCTAGCAAGATCTTGGCTATTGAAACATTAAACCAAGAGGGATTCATCATCATTTACAATAAAATATTAAACTACAAAGAGAGAAAGATTAAATCTTAAAGTGGACTAATCCACTGTTGCCAAAGATCGATCCGCCAATGTTTCCTCTTCTTTGGATGATGAATATCCTTTTTGAGCTCTTCAAGAATGGCCAAGGATCAAATCTTAAGGGTTAGGGATGTTTAACCGTCTAAGAGATCTTCAATGGAAGTAGGAGAATGGGTATTTATAGGTGCAAGGCTTCAAAATATCTGAAAATATTTATTTTGCTGTACAGAGCTGACCACCGTGGTGGTAGGTAAGTCTGTTAGCTCACTGCTGCGGTGGTGAGATCACGTTGCGGCAGTGGGCCAAAATCTTAACTCTCTGATCTTTTATCACTACGGTGGTGGGATTGACCGCTGCGGCAGTGGATCTTGTGTTCTTGAAACCTTGTTTCTTCATTATTTCTTCACCATTTTCCTACCGTTTCACTCATTTGTCACTTACTTACGTCCCTACACCTGAATTACACAAAAACTAACAAAAACGCAATTAAATATTACAAATTTACTTAAAAACTACCAAATTCAATTTAGAAGTAGATAGATATTTTACAACTATCAAATACCCCCAAATTTAGAATTGGCTAGTCCTCGAGCAAAACACCCTAACACTAAATTAAACTAACTACCATAATTAACTTACCACTAATCTAAAAATGAATAACTTTAACAAAGAAGAAGTATACGCATGCAAGTTCCAAATTCAATCGAAGAAACCAAGTTGGTCCTCTCTCAACAGCCCTCAATCTAATCAAATTTGGGAAATAATACACACCAAGTGGTGTTTTAGAATTTCAACACTCAATATCAATAAAAACTATTCTAGATACATTTGAAATGTGTGTGTGAGAGAGCTCATATGTATAACTAACCAAACACCAAATTAGATTATTCAGTAGATAAGCTCATGACTTAAACCTTAAAGGATTCAGGAAAACCATACGCTTGACTAAGCTCGACTATCCACTAATGTACGTTCGAATATTCATAGAGATCAATAGGGTTTGGTTTGGCTTTGGAGGACAACCAAGGGTATCGCAGGAATAGAAAACATAAAATCGTTAAGATTAAACGATACCTGAGGCACAAACGCTTGTCGCTATCTCTCTCTCGTAACCCCACACGTTTAAAATACAACCCTGAACAAGAATTTATGAACACTGTATTCACTTGTCGAAATAAATGAAAAATAAAAACTATATTCACATAGTTTTTTTTTTTTTTTTAAACACAAACATACAAGCACACCCCCAAACTTATACAAATTTGTACTATTTTAGGGGTTTGCAAATAGAACTAAAAGATTGGCAAGTGAATACGCTAATACCAAACCAATAACAATTCATCCAAAACCCCAATCGCTCACTTCAAGTTAGCATTAGTCTATGCTACTTGATTTCACTCAATTTTGACTTTTAAGCTTAGTGACAATAGTTTGGAAAATTTTAATTGGATAGAGTATTGAAATGTGTTCAGAATTGAAAAGATTATTGGTTTCGATAGGAGAACAAGGGAATAAAGTTTTCAGATTAGCTACAAAGGTTCAAGCGAAAAAAGTGAAGGCCTAAATCACGCCTCCGGAATTACCTGACCTAGGATTTCGCCTCAAGTCTACCCCAAATCAAGTTCTAAATTCCTTATTTGTGTTATGAACTTATTACTAAATAATCAACGTCAAATCATTCAAATAATAATACATTGAGTCCATGCGATCGTGCGATTTAAGGATCATAATATTTTTTACCTAATCAACATGTAAGCACACAAAACACACATGAATGGCAATATCCCCGACCTCGATATACAATTAAGAGATAATTTTCATCATCGAAAAATGGCCTTAGACGAATTCAACAACTCATCAAGCATATACGACTTGATACATAAACATTTCTACATTAACTCTAAATACTACATTCATACACTAATCTAAGCATTTAACATGCTAAAACATGAAAATTAAAATAAAGCTTGACTAAAAATTAAAGTTTCACATCAAAAAATATTTCCATCCTTCACATCTTTCTTTAACAACACAAAACGTGATGTATATTCCTGCCAAACTTAAAAAGAGACAGTGCCCTTACTGACTAAATAGCGAACTCAATAGTTGTTTATAGCAATGATAAGTAAAATTGGGTGCCGACACATACCTAGGGGCTAAGACGTAAAAGTTTCACCTTCTACCGTTCGCTGTGAGGAAAGTCATCGCCACCACTATCACATAGGAATAGAAATTGTGGAGGTTGCAAAAGGTACAGCGACACCTGAGGCATAAGTGGATAAGCACTCATATAAATGCAGAAGCGTTCGCACATAAGCCAGTGGATTTGATCTTGCGCACACACTAATCGCAACATTTCAACAAAATTTGAACAATGTAGCATGCAATTTTGTTTCACACAATTTAACAATCCATAGAAACTTAGTTTATCACCAAAAATCAAACCAAAATCCCATAGAAATTGAAAATCATGAAAATGGGGGTTAAACCTGATTTTTGGTGAATGATTTGGGGTGGAAATCACAAATTTTGTAAATGGAAGGATGAAATTGAGGGTTTGAAACGGTTTGGAATTATGAAAATGGAGAGATTTTTTACTTTCAAAAGTGGTTGTGGCGTTTCTTGGGATGGTTTTAATCATACTAAGGTCTCACTGCCCCCTCCTGCATCTTCAAACCCCGATTCAGATTTCAATCTCTGATCAAATCCGTTTCGGTGTGAGCGTCTTTTTAAAACTAATACATTCTGTCGTTTCACTGGCTAGGCGGTGGGAATCACCATCTCGGTGGTGAAGTGCCCTTTTTAAAACATAATATTTTGTTGTTTCACCGCTGCGGCGGTAAGGCGTTTATGCTGAAAACTTGACATCCTATATTTTCAGCGCCGCGACGGTGCGTCCAGTGCTGCGGCAGTAAGCCTGCTGCTGGATTTTAATTTTTTCTTCAAGTTTTCACACAAAGGCTCCACACCATGTGTTTCCACTTCTCTTTTTCAACGATTTTAAGTGCAAAACACATCTCCGAGAATCCTCACTCCTTAATTTACCTCCAAACACGCTCCGAGACCATTCCAGCCTCCAAAAAAATAAATAATAGCAAAAATAGAGTAAAAATTGATACCCTCAGTTTCGGATTAAAAAATGTGACTTACTTGATTTAACGTCCCTAGCTGGACTTAGTTGAGCATTTTTCACCAAAATTCCTCATAGACAAGGAATTTGGCATAGAATGCTCCGTTGGATCTCGATTCATGGTATTGAAGTTGGATTCTTCTCTCTCTCCTTATCATTTTCAATGTACACTCGATCTCGGGATCAAGAGACAAGAATTTCAACGTTTTCTATGTTGCATGCACTATTTGATCACAACTTACGAAACAAATTAACACAATAATTTAAAAGAAAATAAAACAAAAGAATTGTCTGGATTAATATTCAACTACTTAGTTGCAATATCAATTCTACGTATTCAACACCATCCCCGGCAACGACGCCAAAAACTTGTACGACGAGGTTTTTACGCGCTCACGTATTAACTACTCACAAGTATACGAGGTCAAGTTTTAATATAGTGGATCTTTAAAATTGGATATCGTTCCATAGGAACGGTGTGAATAATTGAATACCGCAATTTGCATAATCTCTTATTATCCAGATGATTCAAGAAATATTTTAAATTAAACTAATTAAAACTAACCTAAACTACAATTAGTGGGTTAATCCTAACTAAGTTGACTACCTAGGGATTGATTTCGTTCACTTAATACATGTTTGATTTCGTTTAGTTAACAATAATGGTGCTTATGGTATCCGACAATCTCGGTTCGTAAATTCCTCTGCCACCTCTTCCGAGTGTAAGTCGAGAGAATACACGACTTCGTATCAACGAAGAAGTCTCACTCAACATCTTAATGACTCTAGGTCACGTGAGTCTTGTCCCAATGTCATTGATTGCACACTCACTAACGCCCTCCCGGGTCGTTAGATCGTAACAACGTGTTTACCCTAATCTGAATCTAAGGTTACCTCTTCCAAGTGTTAAACTCTATATTCTCAAATCCAACCCTAATACCTTAACAAACATACTAAGATTGTCATAAAATGATAAACATAATCGGAATTAAAAGCAAACAATCGTTAAAGAAACATATATTAAACCAAACAAGTATTTACACAACTATATCGATCCCTAACTAATATTTATCTAATCTAACATGATCTTGGCCATTGAAACATTAAACCAAGAGGGATTCATCATCATTTACAATAAAACATTAAATTACAAAGAGAGAAAGATCAAATCTTAAAGTGGAGTGATCCACTGTCGCCAAAGATCGAACCGCCAATATTTCATTTTCTCCAGATGATGAATATTCTCTTTGAGCTCTTCAAGAATGACCAAGGATCAAGTGCTAAGGGTTAGGGATGTTTAACCGTCCAAGAGATCTTCAATGGAAGTGGGAGAATGGGTATTTACAGGTGCAAGGTATCAAAATATCTAAAAATATCTATTTTACTGTGCAGAGCTGACCGCCATGGTGGTGGGTAAGTTGGTTAGCTCACTGCTACGGCGATGAGATCACGCTGCAATAGTGGGCCAAAATCTTAACTCTTTGATCTTTTACCGCCGTGGCGATGGCCTTCCATTGCGGCAGTGGGACTTTGTTTAAAAACAGCCTTCTCTGTATTCTCACCACCGCGGAGGTGGGATTGACCGCTGCAGCGGCGGATCTTGTGTTCTTGAAACATTGTTTCTTCATCATTTCTTCACCGTTTTCCCACCGTTTCGCTCATTTATCACTTGCTTTCGTCCCTACACCTGAATTACATAAAAACTAACCAAAACGCAATTAAATACTACTAATTTACCCGAAAACTATCAAATCAGGTTTAGAAGTAGATAGGTATTTTACACCTATCAATTAGTCTTCTCCATAACCAGATTAACTTATTCTCACGTCGGATGTTCTTTGACCGACACCACACTATTGTCCCCTTAGAACTAATTGATTTCACAAGTTATCAGGTTGAAGATGCAGGTTGCGAAAATTTCTAGAACGTGCAGAGTTATTACACATGCCAAGGATTTTTTGGCAACATCAGTAGGTGTGATAATGAACTAGATTTAGTTTAGTTTTAATAAAAATTATAATCAAAATCTTTAAAAAATTTAAAAAGAATACTTAAAAATATAAGGTTAGAAAATGAATGAAGGATAATGGAGAATTGCTCTTCTTCAGTTCATGGTGCTCCTAAAGACACTTTTGTTTTTTAATTGGGTGAGTTTTCTCATTCATTTATTTCTACTTTATTTTAATAAATTTATAAAAATTAAATTAAATTTGTATTTTGAATGTAAATGTCCTTTTCATATTATAATTCATTGCATCATTTAAACTCCTATCTCAATTTAAAGAGCCATGTAGTTAGGATTCTTCAATTGCACTTCTAAAATTTGACATTTACAACAATCAAACCAAATTAAAGCAAGCAATTTATACACTTTCATAAAATAAATTAAAACTAAAATTATAAAATTAAGTGTGCGTCATGTCTAATATTCAAATAAAAAATAAATATTATAGAACTTTTTTCAAGACCTGCATATAATGCTGGTCTAAAACAAATAAACATATATATTGGTGCATTAGAATTATTTTATTACTTATTAACATGTAGAGTTACCAATATAGGTGTACATAAAAGCGTGTATAACATATGAACGACCCACATTATTTGAATAGGTGTACATGTTTTCTACCTATAAAGTTTTGAGAATTTCGTTGAGGCTCGAAAGTTATAAAAAAAAAAAAAAAAAAAAAAAAAAAGAACAAAAAACTTTTTAAAAAGTGATCAAATCAAATTCTTGTCAAAAATATATAAATAATTTCAGTCCAAAATTACTCCTTCAAATACAATTTCCACTTAACTTTTTGCAATTCCAATGATTTTCTTGTAAATTCCATTGAAATTTAGTTTCCAATAAAAAATTTACTAAATTTCATTTTTAGATAATTACATTTGTGCCCCTATGGTTAGGTCTAATTACACTTTACACCTTTGTGTTATTTTCACCAATACTTACACCCCAGGCACTTCTGACTTAAATGCAACTACTAAATATTTAACAGAATTAAGGATAATTGTGTTATTTTGCTTTAAAATTAAGAATAATTTTGCAATTTTCCTAAAACTAATTCAATTGGGTCCAAAATTCAACCTTCATACCGGCGAGGCCACCCCCACCCACTTCTTTGTTTATTTCCGATGACCGTCCACCAGCAAATGCAGTTTTCTCTCTCTATCTTTCTCTGTATCTCTCTTCCGTCTCCTCTCTCTATTATATATATATATATATATATATAGAAAAATAAACCCAAATTTTGGATCTATAGATCCGAGTACGAAGAAGATGAACAAAAATGAGTGGCGAGTTTTAGAAGGGCGATTACATCAAAAAAATAAGAAAAAGAATCTGAAGAGAGGCATATTATCTCGAATTTGGAATGAATTATTAGATTAATGGAGATGATTTTAAGAAAAAATTGCAACATATTTCTAAGGAAAAAGCCATTGGAATGAAGATCTCAGAAACATGACCAGGCAATTTTTTATTTTCTCCATAATTCTTGAGGTTACTATCATGACATCAAGAAACCTGGGTTTGTGGTTTGGTAATGATCAGTATTTTAGATAGAGAGAAAAGAGAGGGATTTTGTGTTCTAGAGAAAGAGAGAAATTTCGTCGGAGCACCACTCGCCCTCGCCGCCATCCAAGCAATAAGAGGAATAAGATGAAGATAAAACAAATACACAATAGCCTCCCAGTGTTTGAATAGTATAAAAATAGTCCCAATTGAAATATTTATAGGTATAAATGTCATTTAACATTATTTAATAGATTTTAGTTTACTTTTACCCGTTGATTATTGAAGTTAATGGAAACTAAATGTTGCACTTAAGTCGAAAGCATAGGGGTATAAGTGGTGACGAAAATAATATAGGATACAAAGTGAAATTCGGTCTAAATACAGGGGTGTAAAGTGTAATTATTCCTTTAATTTTTCATTTAAAACTATATAATTTGTTTTTTAAAATACTATAAATATCCTTACATATGTTCTGGTGAATTTTATTTTTTTTAAACATCCCACTAAATTTTTTAAAATATATGTAGAAAATATTAAATTTTCAAAGGATTAAAAGATAGATGCTTCGTTTTGGGCTATTAGGGCAGTCGGCCCATTTCTTGCCACGGGGTTGCCTCTTCCAGGTCGGACCTCCAAAGCAGCTCTGACCCGCTACTTCATCATCGTCTACTCCAACTTGCATGCTGGAATTTTTTTCACATTATTTGCCCTCCTGACCTTCGTGGTGGTTCACCGAAGCGGAACAAAAGGTTATAATTTCCCTGTAAGTTCTCCTCCTCTCCTACTTTGTTGCTTGATTTCCTTGTCGCATTGCATTTTCTCATACTCCCACAAGATCTTGATTTCGGTAATGGATTCTACCCCGCCACCTAGCCCGGCGAAGGCCAGTTCTTCTTCCATGTTTTTCCCTAAGAGGGCATTGATGATTGGGGCTCATGCCTCTACTGATTCTCCGATGAACTGGGGTGACCATGGGGCGAGCGTTTTCCGGAAGGAATGGCTCAGATCGTTTCGAGAAACATTCAAAATTCCTTCCCCAGTTGAAATTAGGGTTCCCTCCGAAAATGAGCACCCTTATTCCTGTAAGAAAGATGAAATATGTTTCTTCCTATGGATGTTTGAATACGGTCTCAAGCTTTCCTTCACTCCATTTCATCGCAACTTATTCTGCCAACTGGAAATCACCCTAGCCCAATTAGTTCCTAACGTATTTCACAAAATTATGGGTGCTCTTGAGCTGTCCCGTTTAAACAAAGCACCCTTAATCGTAGAGATGATACAAAGTGTATGTAATCTCAAATTCCACAATGACACTGGGAGATTCTATTATTCGGCCATGAAACAATATACCTTTCTTACTGACCTTTCTCAATTCGTAAAGGATTGGAAGAATTGTTACCTATTTTTCAAAGGTCATTGGGAATTTTTCGTTGAGGAGACAGTTTGGTCCTCGGTTGTACTACGGAATTTCAATTACCCAAGTAATTTTACTTTCTTCATCTTTGTAATCTTTGAGCTTTATTGTCTTTATAGCATTCTCACCCCTTCATAAATTTTTTAGCGCAGGTAGAAGTACATGTCAAAGATTTCGTTTAACACAAAAGGTCATTGACCAATTAGGGAAGCTCTTGATACCAAAAGATCGGCCATGCCAAAAACTAGCTTATAATCCATTCGTACCCTCAAAAATGAAGATCGATAAAGCTCACATCTCCCAATTTCATGATTTAGCACTGGGAAAGAAGAAGAGAGCACCAAAGAAAACCACATTATCTGTCGCGTCTACCGCAATTGTTCATATCGCCATGGTTCCTCCCGGGCCTACTCAGCCTCAGGAATCTCAATCTATCTTTCCCATATCGCCAGGCTTTGATGAAAACTCTCAACCTTTGCACATAAAGCAACATAGAGTGGTGTCCATACTTATTCTTAGCACTCGTATCCCAATCCATACTAAAATTTGTGGGCTAGAATCGACTACCCAAGCAACTGGGATTCCGATAGCTTGGACTTCTGAGGTCACAATAGTTCGTGCTCAGCCCATTCCACCTGTCCCTACATCTGGGGTCGGTACCTCTGCAGTCTCGAGCTTGTAAAGGGCCTCTAAAGAGCATATGCTTCAATTGTTAAAAGAGGTAGGCCTATCAGTTTTGGATCGTCAACAGATCTTTGAGAATGCCATCCAATTTCTCTATGAGCAATCTTGGGAGAAAAGTCATTTGAGGATTGAGAAACATAGCCGAGCAGAGTTTTTTTGATCTCTCGTCTTCGCGCTTCTTCAGGTAATTTTGAATTTATCTTTATAATTCAGTTGATGTGCTGAACAAGATTCTAAGTAAGTTTGGGTACATTATAGAGTTTTCATCTATCCTCTACCTTGGCTGGGAGTTCAGACGATACATCCGAACTGGATACCCAGCTCTTGCATCAACTGATTGAGTTTAGTCGGTTGGAAAACGATCTCCTAATTCTACAGGAAATGAAGACTTCCCTTGAAACTGAAATTAGAGAGGTCTTTAAAGGAACAATCTGAGACTAATTTGTAAACTGCCGTGCTCAGTGTGAATTTTTCCAAAGCAACAATCAGTCTCTACTCAGTGAGAACTCTAGGCTCTTAGCTGATGTTAAAAGACTGTCAGCCGAAAACTCCACATTGAGATAGAAGCTCAACAGGCACCAGTTCGACCTTGATCTAAAGAAGATAGAGTTGGATGCCAAGATAGATTTCCTCCAAGATCTTTAATGAACTGAGCTCTAAGAAGGTTAAGAGCTTAGCGCTCGAGGCTAAATTAGCAGCCCTAGAGGTTAAGTCCGTGGAGCAAGCTAAGGCCTTGGCGGACCTGACCGCAATGGCAAAGCTAGAAAAATATTGAGCATGAGGAGGGGGTCAAGGATCTTTTAAAACACTTTGAATCTCTAAAAGAAAGCATTCAGCTGGTTGGTTTTTGGTTCTGTCAAGCACAGGTGCAATAGGTACACCCTAAGCTGGATCTTGCCTTTTTGGACCAATTTATCCCTAAAGACGAGGAACGTCCAAGTTCTACTTTGGTACTATTGCTGAGTGTCAAACTCCCAGTCGTTGGGGCAACAAACACATCCTTTCCTCGGGGCTTCTCTTCCGCAGATCAAGCTCAGGCCTAGCTTGGTTCAGCTCAGCTAAACCCTGACCAAGTCAAGCTCAGTTGCGAACAGAATTAGCCCACCTCTAATCATTCTTGACCTACTCCCAAACTATATCAACTCGCTCATACCTAAGCTCATCATGTGGCTGATCCAGTTTAGTTCAGCTCCAGTCAAGTTTGTTCCGTTCTCGACTCAGCACAACCCATTTTTATCCAAGCCCCGCCTGTCCCTAAACCAATTCAGCTTGGCTCCAGTCTAGCTCTGGTCGTTTCTGACCAAGTCCAAACGGTGCTCAGCGAATCAACTTTAGTTGTTGTTGACGTCCATGCTGTACCTCTACCAGATGGCATGGATCAACTGGCCGCCTCTTAACTGATCGGCTATCTTTTCAATTCCTATTTTTGTTGGTTTTATAATGATGGTAGTTTATAATTATAACTAGATTTAATCATTCACCGAATTTAGTCTTGGGAATCATCGTCTTTTTCCTTTAGTATTGGTTGCCACCGTTCGTATTTGACATCTTAAATGCTCCGACGATTTGGTTTAGCCTTTTTGTCATTTAGTGGACGCTAGTTTGTCTATTTAAAGGTAAACCTCTCGAGGTTCCTTTATGTTTTCTTCAAGTGTTCTTTCTTTTCTTTTTTTTTAGCTTCTCATATCTCATATTAGCCATGACCTCATCATCCTCCACATTAGACATCTTTGATGTTGTTTAAACCGACAGGAAAAATGAGGTCGAACTAGGGCATCAGTTTCGAGAGCTTATAATGATGACTAATGTTCTCGACGAAGAGCACCCACGATTTTGTGCCCCCGGCTTTGCGCCCTCGAAAGTGCTTGTGTTTCCTTCGCCTCCCTTGACACCACCCATTTTTGTGCGGTGTCTCAAATCCATGAACTTCGTGGTTGCCTGAAGTTGGCAAAGAAAGAAATCAATGCTTTGCGGGCCCAAGTTGACATTTACAAATCCTACAACGACGTGCTGAAGATGAAAAGAGACAAGCTTTGGGAGAAAAATGATAAGAAGAATGAGAAGATATGCTCTATAATCCAAGCGTTGAATTGGTACAAAGAACATGACTTCTACCATTCAAACTCAGATTCTGAGGGCTTAGGTCCTATATCTTCCCCGGGATCAGATTAGCCCATTCCCTTTCTCTTCTTTTTGTTATTTCCTTTTGTGTTTTTGTTTCTTGTGCGAAGCCTCAAGAGTAATTTTATTTTTTTTTTGAACAATATGGGCTTATTAGTAACCAAATAGGCCCCTACAATACTCTTGTAATGGCTCTGTCAAATATTGGTAGGATTTTTGTGATGCTAAAATCTGATTTATGTTAAAAGAAATATGTAATGTACCTTTCGATTTTACGGTAGGAAGTGACAAGTTCAAGCCTATTTTTTTTTGGATTATACTAATACGTTTGTTGTATAGGAAAAATCGTTGGGGCATCATATGTTGTGTGTTAAATTGTGCACAAAAATGGGTGTTTTGAGAAGTGACCAAAACAGTATGGGTTTATCAGTACTCCATAGTACACCATTAGTTCTCCATAGTACTCCTCCAACCCTCCACAACAAGCTTAAGTAATTAACATGTTATGGATTGCCCGGGTTTTCGAGATTTATGGTCGAATTATTCTTCGCATCTTGGTTGATGACTTGCCTTGGGTAGTTTGGTTTTACAAACGAACTAATCTAGGCAATTCAGTTAAGTTGGGTTAGGTTAACATTAGTGTAGCTAAGCTAGATAGCTCTAGTTATGAACTGGGCTTAGCAATTTTTCTTGAACTGAGCTATGCATTCTGATCACGAACTGGTCTTGACAGTTCGGTTTATGATTGGACTGAGTTAGGAGATTCAGTTGAGCTGAGCTAGGCAACTTATGTTGAACTAAGCTAGGCAACTCTGGTTGCGAATTTGGCTGGGTAGTTCAGTTTACGAATGAACTGGCTAGGTAGTTCAGTTGAGCTGAGCTAGGCATCTCTGGTTGTGAAAAGGGCTGGGCAATTCAGATTACGAATGGACTAAGCTAGGCAGTCTAGTTGAGCTGAGTTAGACAACTTTGGTTGAGCTAAGATAGTCAGCTCTGGTTGTGAACTGAGCTGGGCAGTTCAATTTATGAACAGACTGAGTTAGGCAGTCTGTTAAACTGAGCTAGGCAGCTTTGGTTAAGCTGAGCTAGGCAGCTCTAGTTGTGAACTAGGCTGGGCAATTTAGTTTATGAACAGACTGAGCTAGGTAGTCCAATTGAGTTAAGCTAGGCAGTCCAATTGAGTTGAGCTAAGCAACTTTGGTTGAACTGAGCTGGTCAGCGCTGGTTGAATCTTGTTTAATGTTTCTGAATGTAAAATTGTTACTTCTTTGTGAAGGTAAATGGTTTTCATTGTACTTCAGAAAATAGTAAGGGATAATTCTTCTTCCAAACTTGAAATGAAAAAAAGAAAACCAAAAATCATAAAACAAAAACTCATGAAAAGGGTCTTTAAAGTAAACTAAATGAGCTGGGTTGTGGACTCCAGTTTCGTAGAACTCTTGTCCTTGATCTGGGCGGCTGGCCGATGCTTCTTCATGCTTCTATGTTCGTCATCACTGTATCATTTTGTTTCCCTTTATGGCTATCGCGAAATACTTCCTAGACGTGACTTGGTCTCCTCTGATTACGGTCACCTTGCTATCTTTCACGTACTTGATGCATTGATAGAGAATCGACGCCATAGCTCCCATTGCATGGAGTCAGGGCTATCCCAGGATAGCGTTGTATAGAGATGTAGAATCCATTCCCATAAACTCAGTAGCATTGGTCACTCTACCTTCATCTTTGTTTGTAGTAACGGATAAGGTAATTTTCCCCTTAGGGGAGCTTAGGTCCCCGTTGAAGCCTACCATTACTGTTTAGGTTTACCCAATGTCTAAGATGGGAACCCCATCTGATTGAGTGTATTAACAAAGATAATGTTGCTTGAATTATCAGTGTTGATCAAGACTCTTCTCACTTCAAAGCTAGAAATCCAAAGCATTATAACTAAGGAATCATCATGAGGGTGAGCTACCCCCCTATAATTTTCGCTGTTGAAAGTGATTACTAGCCCCACGTCGCTGGTTAGAGCCATCACCTCCCCGTAGAATCTCTCCTCTGCTACCTCGCAGACCTTCTTTTTTTGCCCGCAAATTGTCTTTCCTACATAAGGACTTACCAAGTTTATCATATAGATGACCCCATGAGTATTGCTCAGGTTATCATTCTTCCTTTCATCTTCACGGTTCTCTGAATGAACTTCACTTCTTGGTCTCTTTCTTTCTCTCGTCTGCTCCTATAGATATCTGTGTAGTCATCCCATGTTAATCATTCACTTGATTTCTCTTTTAAGCTCCCAATAGATATCAGTATTATGTCTATGATCATTGTGGAATTCACAATACATGTCCTTGTTCTTAGTGGACTTCGTCGAGAGCTTAGGAGGCCACTAATGTACCCTAGCTCTTGTCATTGAACTCCTAGGATGCTTTCTCTGCCGGTCTGAGGTGTTTTTCTTAGATTTCAGACGACTTGTTTCACAAGTTCTAGGGCTATCTTTCATTTGCGTATTTGACGTCCTCCAATTTCATATAGGGATTTATCTTCTCCATCAACTTAGTCATGGTCTTCAGGGTGTGCGTCATTAGCGAATCTTGGAACCACCCGAATCTCAGTCCTAAAGTGAAGGAATTTATAATAATATTTGAATCACAACCTTCGATGCACGTCAGTTCTTCCTTGAAGCGATTCATGTACTGACGTAAGCATTCGCCCTTTTCTTGCCGCAACGTTAATAGGTAGTCAGTGCCCTTCATCAGTCTTTGGCATGTGATACATCAGCCGATGAACTTCTTTCCAAAGTCCATAAAAGATGAAATCAAGTTGGGCGGTAACAAGTGCAAGCACTCTAAGGCCGACCCTTTCAAGATCGTCGCAAAATCCCTATAAAGCACAAAATTACTCGCTCCATAGATCGACTTCAGATGTTTGAATTGTCGGATGTGGTCTATCGGGTCCGTTATCCTATCGCGTTTCTCAAATTTTGTGGGGTCAAACTTATCGGACAGCGGTGCCTCCAGGATGTCCGAGGTGAAAGGCATTTCAGCTCCCTTTAACAGTACGTCCAACTCATCCATCAATAGATCTCTACCCTCTAGCACTTCGCATCACTAGTGGGAATCTACTGTCTCATTTTGAGTCAAAATTCGTCCCCCATCTAGGTGGGTACTCATGCCCCTTTGATCTGTTCGTCCTTCCTACAATGAGTCTGGAGACTCCAGCGACTCTGCCTATTCCCCAAAGCCGTTATTGATGGGAGAAGGGTACAAAGCATCCTTAGCGATCTGCTGGGCCATTCTTGTCAACATCCCTTTTATTGTGACGATCTTTTGCCGCTAGTGTATCAATATTTGTATCTTAGGAGGAAGAACAACATGCCCTATACTTGAGGCCTCCATATGAGCTTCCATGTTTGCTAGTGGTGGGATCTCGCTTCCGTGACTCAGCCCAGTCATTCTTGATCGTAAATGTCTCATTTTGTCGGTGAACTTCTTTTTATTTCTTTTCTCACAAACGACACCAAATGATGTTGCAAAAAATTACTCGGTATGTGTTATAGAGGACATGTCAGAATCCTCCGCAACTCGTAATCCGACCTGCAAAACCAGTTAGTTATATAAGGGGGACATGGTGTGGTGTTGGCCAAAGAACCTCCAGCGTGAGAATACAGTCAAATTGCTCTGAAGAGAGAATAAAAGCTTTAGGGTAATTGAGTATAGTATTAAGAGATATGTCCTTTGATACCTCATTCCCCGTCGCATATATAGGCAGTCGCTCTGGTAACTGTCCCCGCCATGATTTCCTCCATGTTTCATAATCAATTGTCGTAAATGTTGTTTGTGCTCTTATTACGAGAAGTTGCGTCAATTATGTCCATGCATGGGGAAGGTGGTAGGTGAGGTAACGGTTACCGTCGACCTACCATCCTTAGATTTGGTAATTAGGCATTCATTAGATAGCTTTATCTTGCACCGAACAGGCCCATGCATAGCTAAGCTGCATTTAGCGGGCCAGATGCTTTGTTTTGGGCTATTAGGATAGATGGACCATTCCTCGCCACTAGGTTGCCTCTTTTGGGTCGAACTTCCTAAGCAGCTCCGACTGGCTGTTTTATCATCGTCTACTCCAACTTGCATGAGGGAATTTTTCTCACATCATATATGTTCTGAATAGAAAAATTCAGATACCGAACCATCATAAACCAAGACTATACCCTACTATATTATCATGAATAAATCAACCAAAAATAAAACATTTTTATATGTATATATAAATTATCACTTATCAACATAATAATTAAGTTGAAATCAACTAAATAATCAATTAGAAATCTAAAAAGAACTGTAGAAGGCCAAAAATATAGATTCTGAATAGAATACCGAACTACCATCAACCAAGACTATACCCTACCATATTCTCAAGAATAAATCAATTGAAAATCTAAATTGAACAACTCAAATCCATTGAATTCAAAAATCAAAAATAAAAAAAACACGAAGCACAATTAAAAGCGCAATAGATCAAACACAAATCAAATCACAAACATAGATTCATTAAATAAAAATTACTTGAGAATTATAAGAGAAGTAAATTAAAAAGATGCATCGCATTTCTTGATCGCTAGACATAGATGGCATTTCGAATAAGATATTAGAAGATGTTACATGTATATATAGATAGAGAAAGAGAGAGAGAGAGTAAATTCAACCAAGACAATATGTTATAGGCTAGATTTGGTTAGATCTAGCCTAGATCGGCTAGAAATATTGTAGCTGACGTCGTTGTGAACTGACGATGAAGCAACGGAGACAATAGATGGAGACGACAAATGGATTGATCGATGACAGTGAACAAGGCGATGGTGATGGCTACAAATAGCTGCGGATTGAAAATGTAGATTAATGCGGTAGATTTGCTTGACATCTGCAAATTGGAGCGGTGGTGACGACGACGAACAAAGTAATGATGATGGCGACGAAAATCTGTGGATCTCAAGCATATTTATCAATCCATCGCCGTCTGCTGATTGATGCGGTGGATCGAAGCGGTAGATTTGTTCGTTTTTGTCACCATCGCTAGATTTGCTTTGATTTTAAGAATCTTTGCTAGGTATGCTTGACATATGCCAATTGAAGTAGTAATGGTGACGATGAATGGAGACGACGAACAGGTGACAAATAGGAACGATGGCGATGGAAAAGCTTGACGAAAGCAAAGAAATCAAACGTGGTTGCGCTGGGAGTAGCAGCGACATCAGTGACGAGTAGCAAAGCTGGTAGCACTAGAAATAGCAATGACGAGGGAAACAAGAGAGACAACGAAGAGTGGCGATGATCTTCGTTGTAGTTGAAAGAGTGAGAGAAAGACTAAAAAATCTGTTTATTGTTTTGTTTATTAGAATTGAGGGGCAATTTTGTCATAAAAAATATTAGTAGGAGTTGATGCACATTTTTTTGAAATAGGACTTGTGAACAATGTTTTATTTGAGTGAGTCTTAAAAAATTGCTTGATTTTAAAATTGGACCAAGACTCCTAAATTTTTGTCAAATCAATCAATTACTGAAATTTGAAAATTAAAGCCCATTTGGTAACCATTTCGTTCCCACCCCATGCAGTGGAATGGGATGGGAAGAGAATCATGTTTCTTTATTGGGAATAGAATCGCCTTTGGTAACGACAATTTTTTTTTTTGACTTCGGGAACAAAATTACGTTTGGTAACGATTTTATCCAAGAAATCAAGAACGAACCCTAAACCACTATCAAGAAATCATCAAGCAATCAAACCCTAAACTCTAATCGAAATCGAAATCGATTAGAACTCGAAATCAAAATCGAAACCCTATTTTGAAATCGAAACCCTATTTCAATTTTGTTTTCGAAATCAAACTTGTTGTTCGATTTCGATTTCGAAAACAAAATTGAAATCAATCGAATCCCTTTCGATTTCGATTTCGATTTCGTTTTCGAAATCAATCAAAACCCTATTTCGATTGCGAAATTGAAATTAGGGTTTCGATTTCGAAATTAAAAGATGCAAAGTAGACGACAAAGATGGGGACAGATGAAGGAGATGGAGGATAGAGAAGAAGCAGACGACGGTGATGGAGGATTGAGAAGAAGCAGACGAAGGCGAAGCAGATGATGGAGGATAGCGAAGAACAACGATGAAGAAGGACAGACAACGAGAGGAGGAGGAGACCAAAGGAGGATGACAAACAGCAAATGAGCAGAAGCACAGGAGAGAAACTCGTTGAAAATGGGATTGAAATTATGAGAAACAATTTTTTTTATTTCTCATTTCTTACGAAAAAAAATGGGAATGATTTTTGGTTTTGGAAAGGGAATGGGAACGAAATAGGATTTACCAAATGATATTCTCAAACAGAAATCCCAAAAATCTAGGAATGGAATTTTGATGGTTACCAAACGGGACCTTAGTCATTTAGATAGGAAATTAAAGTAATAAGATAAAAAATAAATTAAAAAAAATTAAAAGACTGCGTAAATATTTTTTTATGTTTTACTATTGGTTCATTTTAATTACAACTCTATGATTATAATTCAACCATTTTAGTAGAAATTATGTCTAAAATTGTAAATAAATGCATTTCAATGCAAAAGAATGTGACAAATTAAAAACAACTCAGAGTCCATACTATTAAGAATGTACATGAAACCAAAGTTAGAAAGAGCTTTTTGCACTTTGTACCCCTGAAATTTTAGAGGGATCCCACTTTAATCCCTATCCTTTCAATTTGAAAACATTAAACCATGAAGTATACAAATCGTGTCATGTCAGTCATTCAGTTATTTTTAGGACGGAATTCATCCACGTTGGTAATTCTGCATTTGACATGTAGATAATTTTCATCATAAAAAATAACAAAATTATCGATTTAGACTGACTTGTCACAATTTGTATGCTTCGAGTTTTAATGTGTACAAATTGAAAGTATAGGGCCTAAGTTGTGATTCCTCTTAAACTTTAGGGTGCAAAGTGCAAAAACCTCTAGAAACTAAATACTATGAGATTTCTAACAAAGTCGTGATAGATAATAGGGTTAATAGCACTTTACTCCCTACGGTTTGGCCTATTTTCACTTTAGCCCCTATAGTTTGAACTTCGCCACTTACCCCCTATAGTCTTGGACTTAAGTGCAAATCTAACATTTTTCGTCAAATTTGACAAAAGTGGCGCTCACATGCCATTTGTGAAGGTGGGTTTGATTTGTGCATGATCTCTCTCTAAACGACAAGGGGTAAAGTGCGAAATAGGCCACACCACAGGGGGTAAAGTGCAAATGAGCCAAATCACAAGGGATAAAGTGCTATTAACCCAAGGATAAAATTGACATTTAACCTTTCTGTCAACGGAGTTAGCGTTGTACTAAGTTTACAAATCACAGGGGGGTTAGTGGCGACATTTAAACCACAAAGGGGTAAAGTGCAAATAGGCCAAACCACAAAGGGGTAAAGTATAATTAACCCTAGATAATATGGTTTTAAAGTACATGATTAAATCAATGTTTCTATTCTCTTAATTTTTTTAATATCCTAATCATTGTTTTTAAATCAATGATTAAAGTAGATGTAAGTGTTTGATTTCTACATAGTAAATGAATTAAGTGGTTTACTGGATTGCAAATCTCCATGAAATTTGGGGGATTGGACATATTTAGGAGTAACTTGTCGAACCAGAATAAATTTTTGTGCTCTGCATTGCTTCATTTCATATCTTATGTGTGAGTGTGCACTTAGTATTAAACATATTTTCGTTACGTATCAAAATAATAATTGATTTCAGAAAATTAATTATTTATGTTTAAATGATTTAATTGTTTAAATTTTTGTAACTAACCAATTTACCCTCCTCTTGGGTAACTCTTTGGGCCAACATGTTGAAAATAATAGATGACATTTTTTACTCAATTTAAAACAAAAATTATATTAATTTGATATTTTTGATAGTTATAGATTTTATTTTTATTTTTTTTATAATAATTATAGATTTTATTTTTCTACTTTCATAAAATTATAAATTTTTTTGTACTTTCATATATTTGGTAAGATTATTATCATCAATTACTATTTTTTTTTAATTATAACATATAAAATAAATCAACGGTATTACCTAACAATTATTGAAATCCATGTGACTCTATTACTATTATATGTCTTACTTAGTCATTTTAACTGTGACATTTTCAAATGGGTCTTTTACTGAATCTTACAATCTCTACACTTTGTTGCTAAATTTATTTCATCAATTGTTTTTTTTTTTTTTACCATAACACATAAAAAATATAATATATGCAAGAGCATGAGTTGAACAGTTTCAAAATTGTAGTTCTTATCCATGGAAGTAATCTTCATCTTTTGATCGTGTCATGTGCATATGCTTATTACTAGTAGTAGGGGTATAAATCAGTCGGTCAGATCAAGGTTGAAGAATTTCAGTCAGTTGACTCGAAAAAAAATTATGACAGCTTACTCGACCTAAGCCAATAGGGTGGCCTCATTACCCTGATGTAATTTGGTGTTGGTTGGGCCAGTCGATTGTTAGGTAGCAAGAACAAAAAAACAAAGATGAAATACTAAAAATTTGTAGATAAAAAACAAAAATTGGTAGATTTGAGACTAAGGTAGATAAACAATTAAGAAACATATTAAAAAAAATAATAATTATAGATTGTTATATTGGAGCCAGAGCAGGAACAATCGACGGCAACAAAGAGCAGTGTTGCAGGAATCATTGATGATGAGTTTATTAGACAACGTAGGCATCATCATCGTAGGAATCATCAACATGAGATTATTAGACAATGTAGGCATCATCGCAGGAATCATCGAAGTAGGAATCATCTATTAGGGTTTGATAAACGACGACAGCTTTGGGATTGAGAGAAAGAGAGAGAGAAAAAAAAAAAGCGTCTCTTTGGTTGGAATTTGAAAATGGAATGATCTAAATCTAATTAGGGTTATATTTATATATGGGGTCTCTTAAAAATATGTCATGTTTTGGGGGGAGGGGGGAGGGGGGGTATTTGGTAAATATGTATTATTAGGGTTTTGGGTTCGAGCGGGTTTGGGTGCATCTGGTATGGGTAGATAGCTACCTAAGCCGAAGTGTTTCTAAGTTTGGACAAGTTTGGTTAAGGTGGAAGTGAAAAAAACTACTCATAACTGATCGACCCACGATCAGGTAGGGCGAGTCGAATTGAGTTTTCGAGTAACAATTGCACCCCAAATTAGTAGCCATGATCAATTTCACTTGCACTGTATTTATGTTTTTTTTTTTTTTTGTTTTTTTTTTTTTTTATCATCATTTAATCTAGAGCTAATGGTTGTATTCGATTAATTTTAATTTTTTAGCTAACTATAAGTTTGTCTACATAGTGATTTTCATTTATGGTTTTAAACGAGTTTCAATATTTAATATTATAAGAAATAAGAAATTTATATATACTACATTTCTTCATTGATTTTTTTTTTTACTAAATAAATGTATTTTATAATTTTTCTTTATTATTTTAATGATTATTTTTTAAATTATAAAAGAAATTATAGAGCCAAATTTGGATTTGAATTTTTTTTTTTTTGCGGGTAGACTTGGACAGGATAATAGGGCCCAACGATAGGAATCGGGCTTGGGCTTACTATTTTTTTATTTTTATTTTTGTAATATCCTAAGCAAAACCCGGCCCGAACTCGACCCATGACCAGCCCTAACATCAACTAATAAGTAGCCCGAAATCCCCAAATGCAACCTTAAAATTAACAAGAATCCAAGAAATTAGCTATCAAAATAATAAAAAATCTAAAGAAACTAACCAAGCAAAGTGTAAACTTCACATTTTTTTACCTCTGTTTTTTAGTTCTATTGTCCGGATGACTTGCAAACTTTACAACAAAAATCAAATGCAAAATCTATGCGCTCATACTCTATTTGGAACCAAGAACAATACATTTTTTTGACTATCTAAATTTGCAGCCAAATAAATTTAAAAAAATCACAAACAAAACTTCTTTCAAGACTCTGTACATCTGACTTTGTCCAGATCTGACTTTTCCCAGATCTCGCACAGTACAGAAGTCTCGTGCATTGAGTTTGTGCTTTTATATTATAGGTTTATGAAACATTTATTTTCAACCCCTTATCAAGAATAGGCCAATCATCGTCACGATTAGAGTGGAGGGAAGGCCGAATTTGAGGTGGGTCCAGAATGAGAGATTGTACCCGAAATGTGGGGCTCGTCGGGCCTGCTCGCACACAATGAGATTGGCGGCCGAGCCCAATAGAGAGAGGTTCCCCGCTACAGTGCTCACCCACGCTAAAATGAGCCACGCTTTCCTCTCTTGAGCTGGAGATATTGTCGCTGCCGAAGCCGCCACTCTTCCTCCCAGCAGTAAAACTGAGTCACAAAAATAAAAGCATTAAACTAAAAGAAATTATCGAAATGCGTTAAGGTAGCTTTTGGTTTCATGGAACTGGAGCCTAAGAATCGGAATTAGAAATGGGCGTATGTAAAAACTAAATAATTACGTGCATTTATTTTCACTTCCGATTCCAAAGCATGAATTCCGGGCACCCAAACGCTACCTAAGGATTTGTGTGGTTTCGACAATGTCTGAGGCAACCAATTGCCTGGAATTGATTTTCAAATTTTAAACCCAATTTGGGGGAATTCCAAACGGGACTCCGACGTTTCAACATATTTCTCGTGCTTTTCCCCCTCCCCTTTATGGTTTTTGGGAGGAGGCAAGCAATGTGGTGGTTTTGGTGGCATTTGTTTGGTGTTTCAAAATAACTAGGAACTGAAACAAAAATTTGGGAAATTCAGTTATGTTTTGATAATTTTGCTGTAAAAATATGAAAACAGAACGTAAAGGTACACTTTTTGTTCCCATTCCGTTTGTCTTCCTAGAATAAATAAATAAAACAAAAAAACATAGAAAGACCAAACAAACTCCACCTTAGTTCAGACCCTAAATTCATATTATAAACTTCTTATAAAAAGGAAATCATAAAGTATATAGTAGTCTTTGTACCTGTAGGTACATTGGAAGCCAAATTTGAAAGGACAAGTACAACAAGAGCAAGAACAATTATCCCGGAAGCGTGATTGATTTGTGCATAAGGCTCCATGAATTCCCAAACTGTGCTCGGAATTCCTGTTTTGTTGAATCCATCGACTGTAATGAACATCCCGCAAAAGAATATCAGGAGCGAATACGATACCTGAAAACAAATTAAGAACACAGAAAAATGAATAATTTTCTTATTGGATGAAACAAATTGAAATTACTCAACACATAATGCCCTGTTTGGTTAGTGTTTTTATTGCCAAATTTTTTAGTTTTGTTCTGCTCCCAGATTTTCAGAACGTGGAAACTGAACAAAATTTTGGTTGGGTTTATGTTTCTGTTGGGAACAGAAATACTAAGGTGGCGTTTGGTTAGTATTCCCACTTTTCTGAACCCAACTGGAATGGGTTGGGTTGAGTTGAATTGGGTTGGGTTGAGAATTTTAGGAACAGAATTGCGTTTGGTAACGACAATTTTTGTTTTGTGCTGAGAACAGAATGTGTTTGGTAACGATTTTATCCAAAAACTATTTTTTTTTTTGAATTTTTTTTTTGTGTTTGGCGGCGGCGGTAGTGTCAGACGGTGGGCGGACGGCCGGACGCCAGCGACGGCGGTGGTGTCAGACAGTGGCCGGCGGCGGCAGCCGGTGACCAGCGGCAGGTAATTGTCGGACAGTGGCCGGAGTTAAGAACTTTGGGTTGAGTTTTTTAGGCACAAAAAAAAACAAATTTTTTGTTTCTCATTTCCTTAACATTTTGATAATCAATTCCTATTTTTTGGGTTGGGTTGAGTTTTGTATTTGCCAAACACGTTCCCAAAAATCAAACTCAGAATTTTTGAGTTGGGTTGGGTTGGGTTTGGTTGGGAACACTAACCAAACGGGGCTAAGTTGGTGTTTGTTTTAGTGTTTCTGTTCTCATGTTTCAATTTTCATTCAAAGAAAGCTTAGCAACTTGGAATAGAAATAGAAATTTGAGAACAATTCTGTTTTGCTCTCAGAAAATAGTCTAAAATATCTGAAAGCAGGCAGAAAAAAAAAAAAAAAAAAGTTAACAAAACAAAACACAGATTTTTCCCCATATTTTTATGTTCTCCTTCCCAATTTTCCAGAACAAAATCAAGAATCTGAAAATAAGGCAGCCCACTGCATGAAGGTGGCTGCCATTGTGGGGGCTGATGGATGAAGGTCAGACGTATGCAGTCTTACCCTTGCATATATAGAAAGGTTGTTTCCAAAACCAAAAATCTAGAAATAAAAACACTAAACAAACGCCACCTTAGTTTTACCAAATCCCTTCTTTAGATCAAAAATTTTCTTCAAATATCTCACGCAAAGGCACTCTTGGGATGCGTTTGAGTGAGGTATTTGAAAAACGATTGATTTTGAAATCAAATTCATTCTTCAAGTACCTTTTCCAAACCAAATCCTACTGCATTAAGTGTTTTTCGGATTTATGAGAATTTTACCTTTTCCAAACATGGCCTAGCATCCTTGAAATCAAGAACCACAAGAGCGAGCGCAGCCGTTATTGTAGTCCACGACATGTTCAACCCCATCAACAAAGCAATCAACATCCCAATCGTAACAAGATAAACACAAGACTTCCACACCACATGCCTCCATTTAATATTCCAATCTTTTGCCTGTTCCAAAGATCTAACATCCGAAGCACTCGAAGATTCAAATTCCCCGCTTCGAATTTTTCGGATTTCGCCATTGTTTGACGACGAACGGTTCCTTAAATTCTCAATATTGGGAGAATTTTGAATGCTCAACGATTCCAACGCAGAATTCCACTCTTGCGAATTTAATGACGTGAGGTGAGACATCGTCGCAGGCGAAAACCGATGAGAAACCATTTCTTCCTCAACAGCTCTTTCCGAAATCGCCCTTTCTTCATCCTTACAAATCGACAACAACCTCCAATACATACCCAAAAGGAGCAAAGCGTTCACAAAAACACCCAAAATCATCGCAGGCAAAATCCCAAATAGAAAACCACCAAACGAGATCTTACTCTGAATCGCTATCACAAGATTTTGGGGGTTCCCTATTGGGGTTGCCGCCGATCCAATATTTGAACTCGAGGCTAGGGCTAACAAAAAGGGGTGAGGCGGAAGATTGTGTTGCCTAGCTACTTTTAGCACAAACTCGGTTAAAACAACACAAGAGGTATCATTCGTGAAAAGGGCACTAGAAATGGCGGAAATTATGCATATCCGACATAACAAGTCTTTTGCACCTTTGCTTTTCCAAGATAGCAATTTTCCCAAATACTGAAACATATCAGCCTTTTCGAGATATACACTAACAACCATTGTTCCGAAAAGGAGGCCTAAAATGGGAAGATCAATGGCGGCATATGCTTGATCTGGGGTTATGACCCTAAAAATGACCATTAGCATTGCCCCTAAGAGGGAACCAGCGGTTCTACCAATAGGCAAAAATGGCACTGCTGGGAAAACAGCCAAAACCCAGAATATAAAAAAGGCTATTGATCCAAGAATTACCTTTACTGTAGGTGCCAAAGCCATATTTTTGGCAATTCAAAATGGCTACTGGAGTTCAAATCTCCATTTTCTGAAAGATTAAAAACAGACATCAAGATTGAGGAAAGACATCATCTCGTCTTTGAAATTTAGCAGAATTGTGAATCAATATATTTCTTCATTTACCTATGATTTAATCACATTTATAATTGTTGTTCGAAAAAGAGAAACATACACTTATTTTATCTTAGTTAAATTTTCAATTATATTTTATTACAGTTACAAATAGCATTTGAATTAGAAATAAAATTAAAATGAAAAACTAAGGCCCCGTTTGGTTACTATATTTGTTCCATGATTATTGTTCTCGCTCTCAAAACGTTAGAATTAATTTACAGAAACATGTTTGATAAACACGTTTTTGTCCCCAAAATTTTAAAAGTAATTTGAGACTATTTCTAGAATTCCTTAAGAATCTTAGAAACCAAAAAAAAATATTGATTCCTATTCATTCCCACAACTATTTTCACTATCATCTTGCCAGCCACTACCACTATGCCGACAACCATACATTTAAAGAGAAAGAAAAAAAAAAGAACAAATTTTGCATACAAATATGTTTTTTGTTTCTGTTCTCATAAGTTAAAAGGAACAATTTTAAGACAATAGCCGTTACCAAACATGTTTCTATTTCAAGAATACTGCAGAACGTAAACATAATTTTCATTCCATCCCATCCCAAAAGTAGAAACAGAAAAACAGGAACACTAACCAAACGCCACCTAACTAATTTAAGTATTTTTTACCACCGAACACTAACTTATAACAATTCATAAAAAAATAGTATAGTTCGCAAAAAGATGGACAACCTAAGGGGCCCAAAGTAAAATTAAAAATGACAACCAAACGGCACCAAGTACAATGAAAAAAAAAAAAGAAAAAATGAGCCGCTAAGAGATACAAGGGAACCTGAGAGAAGATAAACCAAACACAGAGTGCAAAACACAACATTTAAATCATTTATTTGTTTTAAAACCATTTACTGTGTTTGGGGTGCAAATTCAGATATAGCTTTCATGGGTTTTTTAAAGACAACATGAATCAATCTTATAATGCATTAACCATTAAAATTCAGAAGAAAACATTTTTTTTTCCTAAAATTTAAAGAAAAAGAAAGGTTGAATTGCAGGAACCTATGACAGATTCTTATTAATGCAATGCATCTACAACAACGAAAAAAAAACAACAACAGATTCTCATTCATTGAATCAAATGTTTGAGCTAATCTGAAAAAAACCCCAAAAGAACCCAGATTCTGATATTCATAGATTCTAAACAAAACAATATAGAGAGATGGGATCACCATACAGAGAAGAAGGAAGAGTGATGAACTTGAAGCGGTCGCTCCTCCAAACAGGTCGGATCTTTTGGATGGGTAGTTGTGAATTCAGGAACTTTTGGTTGAATTCGGAGGCTGAAGAAAGTGAGGGATAAGCACAGAACCGACGTGAATGACTTATAGACAGCTTCTGACGGAGACACGTCATTGTCTTAACTTGCCTCGTAATCAATCTGCATATATTGAAAACGTTTATGGATGAAATTGTATATTGCCAGGTTATACTGTACTGGGGTCAAACCATGCTCCTTTATTGGAGGTTTACAATTGGGTAAATTACATTTTCTTCCCCTTAATTTTCATGTTTTTCTCTTTGTCCGTTTAGTTTGATCTGAGAATTTATTTGTTTTTACTTAAAAATAAGTGTTGTTATTATATGGTTTTTGATTTTTTATTTTCATTTACAAGTCTGATAAGAGCCAAATAAGACTTTATAATAATATATTAGTTAATATTAACTATGATATCAAATACAAATTTGTACCTAATTGGCATTAACTCAATATGTCCAATATTTTTTATGTTAATCAAATAACTAAAAAATTTGTGAGTGAAAAAATTTGTAAGTGACTTACTCACGACCAATCTATGCTCTGAGCTAACAGTGAAAATGTTGATTAAGCTAAGTTATATTTCTGTTAATTAAGTTGTGTATTTTTTATTTTGTGCATAAGAATTTTGAGTTTTCACGTTCCCTTTCCCATTTCCAAATTTTTCGATACTGAAAACGGCAGCAACATTAAACAATTTTGCCACGAAATTACAGGATAGTCGATTAATCAACTGATTATAGTTTTTAGTTGTCATTCGTAATACATTTCGTTTCATTGTTTTTCTTATACATCACCTATTTTCAAAACTGTTTTGTGAATTGAAATGTTCAATTAAGACATTATGTATTGGTTGTAATCGATCAAAATGTTTGTTGTTATGCTTGGATGATTTGATATATTTTTTTTATAACGAGCATTCATTTCTTTAGTGACTCATGTTGAATAAGCTATTTTGAAACAATGTGAACAATCACATTAAATATACTAATAGTGGTCGTAAATGTTTTATAAATATTCACATAATTATTTGCTGAAATACTAATCAATTTAATGGTTTTGGCTGTGTGTTGCTACTATTGCATTAGTATCCAACAACACATTGAATGTGAACATTCACATTATTTTTATGATTATATTAAATCCTGTTGAAACAATGTAAAAGTTCACATTCAATATAATACTAATGATCGTAAATGTTTTGTATGCATTCACACAATTTTTATTGAAATACTAGTCAATTTAATGATTTTAGACAATGTTTTCTATTGTTGCGTTAGTTGCCAACAAGTGAACATTCACAATTTTTCTTATGAGTTATAATTAATCGTGTTGTGAATGTTTTTCTAAATTCAAATAGATTATAAATGAATACAAACTAATGGGAGAAAAATTTGTACTAAATATTTGGTCCCATACTATTTTATTTATTTATTAAGTGTGGTTGTTCATTAGCAAATCAATATTGAAATAGTATGGGCAATGAATAACTTATATGTGGATATATATGTTAACATGCAACACAGTGAACATCACAATATAACCGTCAAAAACCGCTTGTTTGTGAATGTTCACAATCTCATTTTTTTTTTTTCTAAAATAGTTGTTGAAGATCTTGAAATGACGAGTAAGATGATATTTTTTTTATTGAATTTATTTACAACAAAAACGTTCACAAAAATGATTTGTTTATATATTAATTATTTCTTAAAATGACTTACGCACATTAATGGTGTATGATGGCTACAGGGGGATAAAGTGACATTATTTGATAAATTTGAAGATATTCAAGGTTATTCATACAAGATTAATGGAGGAATTTTTAATGAACTATGTTTGAGAATTGAAAACTTAGTTGTAGTAATTGAGGTTTTTTTTAGTTTTCACTATTTTTTAGGACTATATAATAAAAATACCATATATATATATATATATATATATATATATATATATATATATATATATATTGTCGAAACAAATGAATTTTAATTTAATTTTTAGAATAGAAAGTGTCAAATGTGTCAAATTGGTTTTTTCCTCAAAACCTTTTGTCCCACATTGGTTGGGAGAGGAAAAATTAAAGTGGATATCTAGGGGTATGTGAGACACTTGGGGTGTGCCCCAAGGGGTACCCACATTTTGTGGAGGGGAGAGGAGTTACATCCCTATCGGTTTACCACACACGCGCGCGCCGCCGCCGCCGTCCGTCCGTCCGGTCGAGCCGCGCGTGTGATGAGGTGGCACTTATTTACTTTTTAGAAAAAATTTATTTAAAAATATTTTTTAATAAAACAGTTTAATTAAATAAAAAAAAAAAAAATATATATATATATATATATATATATATATATTTTGAATTTGAAAACCGTTAAAACAAATAAAAAAAAAGGAAAACGTTTTGAAATCCAAACGTTTTAAGACAAAAACGTTAAAACGTTTTAAATTAATATTTAAACGTTTTTTTATTTATTACTTTCGGTTTCAAAACAAAAAAAAAAAAAATTCCTATAAATTGAAGTTTTTTTTTTCTCAGTTGAAGGACAAAAAAAAAAAAACAGTGAACTGTTCCTCATTTTTGTTCCTGCACTGTTTCTGTTCCTGATCTGCACTGTTTCTGTTTCTGTTCCGGATTTTTTTTTCTGTTTCTGTTTCTGTTCCGAAACAATTTTTGGTTTGATCTTCCGGAATTGTTCCGATTTGTTCCGGTACTGTTTTTTTCAGTCCGATTTTGGTTTCCAAGCAGTTTGTTCGTTTTGCGAACAGTGTGTGGGGATGTTTAGTTTTCGGGACTTCTACAGTGCAAAGAACGTCCTAGACAGAGGAGAATTCTGGGCTGTTTTATCCTGGGGACGACGGGGCTAATACACTGCTGGCACGTTCTTGGGCAGAGCCGCGAAATGTCTTAAAGAGAGCGACCTAGTCCGCGACTCATCCCAAGAAATTTTGGTAAACTCGTTCTTTACTTATTTTCTGCAACAACAATTTTAAGACGTTCAATATCTGCTAAGATGTCTGTTGTTCACGATTTTAAACAAGTAACTGTTGATCTCAACAAACCCTTTCGTTTCGAAGGGTTTCATTTTAAAAGGTGGAGACAGAAAATGTTATTTTTTCTTACTATCGAAAAAGTAGCATATGTCTGTACGACCGAAAAAACCACAATTACCTCAAGTTCCTACAGACGCTCAGATTCAAGAAGTTAAGTCTTGGGAGGAAAATGATTTCCATTGTAAGAATTTTATTCTTAATGGTATGTCTGATGATCTGTATGATTATTACTGCTCTAACAAAACTGCGAAGGAAGTTTGGGATGCTCTTTCGAAGAAATACGACACTGAGGAGGCTGGAAGTAAAAAATATGCTGTTAGTCGGTATCTGAAATACCAAATGACCGACGACAAATCAGTGGAGGTTCAGTCTCATGAACTTCAGAAAATCGCTCACGAAATAATTGCTGAAGGTATGTCCCTTGATGAACAATTTCAAGTTGCTGTTTTAATTGACAAATTACCCCCTTCTTGGAAAGATTTTAAGAATACTCTGAGGCATAAAACTAAAGAGTTTTCTTTAGAAAGTTTGATCACTCGTCTTCGGATTGAGGAGGAGGCCCGAAAACAAGATCAGAAAGATGAAGTGCTTGTTGTTTCTAACAACGCTCACAAAAAATCATCTTACGCTATTCTGAAACCTAAAGGGAAAAATATGAAAAATCAAAATCAGAATCGCAACCACAATAACCAGAACAGAAATGTGCATCAAAATCAGAATAGGAACAAACTCCCTTCAAGAAATAATTCTGAACAGTTTACTTGTTATAACTGTGGGAAGGCGGGCCATTTGGCTCAGAACTGCCGGCAAAGACGTCGTCCTGTTCCACAGGCGAATCTTACCGAGGACCAACTTATAGCTATGATTTCTGAAATCAATATAGTTGGTGGATCCGAAGGGTGGTGGGTAGACACTGGTGCTTCACGCCATGTCTGCTATGATCGTACCATGTTCAAATCTTATTCTGAAAGGAAGATAAGAAAGTGTTGCTGGGTGATTCCCACTCCACTATTGTTGCCGGTTCTGGTGAAGTGGAATTAAAGTTTACCTCTGGAAAGACAGTCATCCTTAAAGATGTTCTGCATACTCCAGAGATGAGAAAGAATTTGGTTTCGGGCTATCTTCTGAACAAGGCGGGGTTCACTCAAACTATTGGGGCTGATTTGTACACCTTAACCAAAAATAATATTTTTGTTGGGAAAGGATATGCAACTGATGGAATGTTCAAACTGAATGTTGAAATTAATAAAATTTCTTCTTCTGCTTACATGTTGTGTTCTTTTAATATTTGGCATGCTAGACTTTGTCATGTTAACAAATGAATTATTAAAAACTTAAGCAACTTAGAACTAATTCCTAAATTGTCATTGAATGATTTTGAAAAATGTGAATTTTGTAGTCAAGCTAAAATTACTAAAACCCCTCATAAATCAGTAATTAGAGAATCTGAATCTCTTGACTTAATACATTCTGATATTTGTGAATTTGATGGAGTCTTGACTAGGAATGGTAAACGGTATTTTATTACATTCATAGATGATTATTCTGATTTTACTTATGTTTATCTCATGAAAAATAAAAGTGAAGCTTTTGAAATGTTTAAGAATTTTGTAACTGAGATTGAAAATCAATGCAATAAGAAAATTAAGAGATTACGTAGTGATAGAGGAACAGAATATGATTCCGATATTTTTATTGATTTTTATAAATCTCATGGGATTATTCATGAAAAAACTGCACCGTATTCTCCTGAAATGAATGGTAAGGCTGAAAGGAAAAATAGAACTTTTGCTGAATCAGTAGTTGCTATTTTACTTAATTCCGGTGCAGCTTCTCACTGGTGGGGTGAAATTTTATTAACGGTTTGCTATGTACTTAATAGAGTTCCCAAATCGAAAAGTAAAATTTCACCTTATGAAGTTTTCAAAAATAAGAAACCAAATTTGTCTTATTTTAAAACTTGGGGTTGTTTGGCATATGTTCGAATTCCTGACCCCAAAAGAAGAAAACTTGCCAGTAGAGCTTATGAATGTGTTTTTATTGGTTATGCGGTAAATAGCAAAGCTTATAGATTTTATGATTTGAAAGATAAAGTTATCATTGAATCAAATGATGCTGATTTTTATGAATATAAATTTTCTTTCAAATTGAAGAATAGTGGGGGCTCGACTTCTAGTAATGAACCTATCATTAGGATTAATGAATCTAATAAGGAATTAGATATTGAACCTAGAAGGAGTAAACGACCTCGTATAGCTAAAGACTTTGGTTCGTATTTCTATGCATATACCTTAGAGGAGGATCCACTTACCCTCCAAGAGGCATTATCCTCTATAGATGCCAAATTATGGCAAGAGGCTATAGATGACGAGTTAGACTCTCTCGAGTCAAATAGAACTTGGCATTTGGTAGATTTACCTCCTGGTTGTAAAACAATAGGATGTAAATGGATTCTAAAGAAGAAATTGAATCCCGATGGAACCATTGATAAATACAAGGCTCGTCTTGTAGCCAAAGGGTTTAGACAAAGAGAGAATATAGATTTCTTTGATACTTTCTCACCCGTCTCTAGAATTACATCTATTCGTGTGCTTTTATCTCTTACTGCAATTCATGATCTTATTGTGCACCAAATGGATGTTAAAACTGCTTTTTTGAATGGTGAATTAGAAGAAGAAATTTATATGGACCAACTTGAAGGATTTGTTATTCTTGGTCTAGAAAACAAAGTATGCAAATTAGATAAATCTCTTTATGGTTTGAAACAAGCACCTAAGCAATGGCATGAGAAATTTGATAATCTAGTCATTTCACATGGTTTTAAAGTAAATGAAAGTGACAAATGCATTTACTATAAATCTGAAAATGATGTTTGCACTATTATATGTATTTATGTGGATGACTTGCTAATTTTTGGTTCCAATATTCATGTTGTGAATAATGTAAAATCCATGCTATGTGCTAATTTTGATATGAAAGATCTTGGTGAAGCAAGTGTAATCCTTGGTATTAAAATAACTAGGTCTAAACATGGAATTTCTTTGGACCAATCTCATTATATAGAGAAGATTCTAAAGAAATACAATTATTTTGATTGTAAACCAGCATGTACTCCTTATGACCCTAGTGTGAAGTTGTTCAAGAACACCGGTGACGGTGTTAGACAAACTGAGTATGCGAGCATCATTGGCAGTCTCCGATATGCCACTGACTGCACTAGGCCCGACATAGCGTATGCTGTGGGATTACTATGTAGGTTTACAAGTAGACCTAGTATTGAACATTGGCATGCTATTGATAGGATTATGAGATATCTAAAGAGAACAATGAACCTTGGATTACATTATCAGAAGTTTCCCGCTGTTCTGGAAGGATATAGCGATGCTGATTGGAATACCCTTTCAGATGACTCCAAGGCAACTAGCGGCTATATATTTAGTATAGCTGGTGGAGCTGTTTCTTGGAAGTCTAAGAAACAGACTATTTTGGCTCAATCTACTATGGAGTCTGAGATGATTGTACTAGCTTCGGCTAGCGAGGAAGCAGGGTGGTTAAGGAGCCTGCTTTTTGATACCCCTTTATGGAAGAGATCGATTCCAGCTGTCTTGATCCATTGTGATAGTACCGCGGTTATTGCAAAGATACAGAACCGTTATTATAACGGAAAAAAGCGACAAATACGTCGCAAACACAGCACTATTAGGGAGTATATCTCTACAGGGGCTGTGAGAGTGGATCATGTACGGTCTGATGATAACTTAGCCGATCCTTTGACGAAAGGATTAGCTCGAGAAAAGGTTTACAAAACCTCGAAAGGAATGGGACTCAAGCCCATAGATTGACGAGTCACTTGTGAGGGAAACCCAACCTATAGACTGGAGATCCCAAGAAATAGGTTCAAAGGGTAATAACAACTCATGAAGTGATATGAGAAAAATCATGCTATAAATTTGAGTTCTATTTCATAAATGCGCTGTTTGAAGCATGATATCTTGAAGCGATAGAAGGTTGAGTTTTTATTAACTCTTAATGAAATCTATACTCTATTTTTGAGTGGAGTACCTAGCTATAAGAGTACTCTTGATAGATTCACCTATGTGAATGTGGAAGTGTGGCCGCTTCTTATAGAATTTTGGGCAAAATTCTCTAGAGCATTCACTATACTGGGATACACGTGCATGGCCGTAAAGCACGGGCTTTTGGACTACACCCTGATAGGGTTGTGTGTGTGATGTTGTTAGAGATAGAGTTCAAAACTACGAGTTACTCTAGTATAATCTAAAGCATCTTCACTATGTAAAGGTTCAAGTCGATAGACACCTTTTCTTATGCACAATCTTATATTGAATTATACTGCTCGATGAAAAAAATTGTTTTTAAAAATTCAAGTGGGGGATTGTTGAAACAAATGAATTTTAATTTAATTTTTAGAATAAAAAGTGCCAAATGTGTCAAATTGGTTTTTTCCTCAAAACCTTTTGTCCCACATTGGTTGGGAGAGGAAAAATTAAAGTGGATATCTAGGGGTATGTGAGACACTTGGGGTGTGCCCCAAGGGGTACCCACATTTTGTGGAGGGGAGAGGAGTTACATCCCTATTGGTTTACCACACACGCGCGCGCCGCCGCCGCCGTCCGTCCGGCCGAGCCGCGCGTGTGATGAGGTGGCACTTATTTACTTTTTAGAAAAAATTTATTTAAAAATATTTTTTAATAAAACAGTTTAATTAAATAAAAAATATATATATATATTTTGAATTTGAAAACCGTTAAAATAAATTAAAAAAAAAAGGAAAACGTTTTGAAATCCAAACGTTTTAAGACAAAAACGTTAAAACGTTTTAAATTAATATTTAAACGTTTTTTTATTTATTACTTTCGGTTTCAAAACAAAAATTTTTTTTCCTATAAATTGAAGTTTTTTTTTTCTCAGTTGAAGGACAAAAAAAAAAAAACAGTGAACTGTTCCTCATTTTTGTTCCTGCACTGTTTCTGTTCCTGATCTGCACTGTTTCTGTTTCTGTTCCGGATTTTTTTTTCTGTTTCTGTTTCTGTTCCAAAACAATTTTTGGTTTGATCTTCCGGAATTGTTCCGATTTGTTCCGGTACTGTTTTTTTCAGTCCGATTTTGGTTTCCAAGCAGTTTGTTCGTTTTGCGAACAGTGTGTGGGGGTGTTTGGTTTTCAGGACTTCTACAGTGCAAAGAACGTCCTAGACAGAGGAGAATTCTGGACTGTTTTATCCTGGGGACGACGGGGCTAATACACTGCTGGCACGTTCTTGGGCAGAGCCGCGAAACGTCTTAAAGAGAGCGACCTAGTCCGCGACTCATCCCAAGAAATTTTGGTAAACTCGTTCTTTACTTATTTTCTGCAACAACATATATATATATATATATATATATATATATATATATATATATATATACACACACACACACACACACACACTAAAGCAAATAAAAAAATATTAACCCAAGTCTTTTGACAACAATAAATATTTGGCGGTTCTTATTATATTCTCTTCTATTTCGGGTTTTGTAATTTTATTATTCTATTTATAGAGCATGTTATTTTTAAGGGATTTTTATTGTTTAAACCATATTCCATACTCTCTCTTCGATAAACCATTTAGGAAAAAAGGTTATTATTTGATCCTTATATTATTATTTAATCCTTTGACAGTTAGAAAAAATTGTAAACGGACAATTATACGCTTATATATATATATATATAACCTTAACCCTAAATTCATTTGTTCATTTCATTACCTCTTTCACAACTGGTCGCCGAAGCTTGCCGCTGCTAACTAATTACCTTCATCCTCTCTCTCCCGCTACCACAATAAGCCGAAGCCATCCACCGCCGACGTCGCCTCTGGTTGTAGCCTATTGTCAACCTATTCGCCATCGCCGCCGTCACATTTACTGTCCGAAGCTCACATCCTGTTTGCCATCGCCACAAAGGACGTCGTCGCCACGTTGGTTTGCCATTGTTGGTTTGCCGCTAGTGCTCGTCCTCCATCTGCACTCCTATGGTCTCCATCATCGTGCTCCTCCTCCTCCTTTTTCTCTTTCTCTCTCCGCTTCATGTCCAGATCTAGTACAACGGCTAGTGGTAAAATTTTCTAAATTAAGTGAAATTAGATTTGGAATTTTAGAGATGGTGAATGTTCATTTTTTAGGTTTATTTTCAGATCTTAGGGTTGAACGTCTTGTTTTTATGAATGTTCATACTGTTCTGTGTTGATTTTGGTTTGTCTTTATCACAAACTCAGATCTGGAAGTTTTCGATTTGAAATTTTGCAGATGAATGTTCACAACAAACCTCTTGTTTGATCATTTTGTGTTAGTGAATGTTTGATTCAAGATTTTTTTTTTTTTTTTTTTTTTTAGTGTTCATTTATTTTTGGTGAAATGTTCACACGAGTTTGTTTTTCAATTTTTCGGTGATCTTTGGTTTTTTGTCTATGTTTTTTATTTGGTTTAATTTTTTTGTTTAATATTCATTGTTTGATTTTAGTGTTGCAGTTGTGATTTTGGGGGAATTTGATTTATTGATTGTGATTGTTCATGTTTGATTGTTTTATTTGTGTGAATGTTCATATCGGTTTGTTTTGGTGTTTTGATGTGTTTCTGGATTTCGAGGGAGAGGGATGAGTGTTTTTGTTTTTTTGGCAATTAAGCAATTATCAAGAATCGAGGGAGATCAACATGGTAGGGTGATTGATTTGTGGGATAGTGGATGCGATATTTTAGGACTACAACCGCCGATTTTCTGCAGAGAAACTGTGAAACAATCCATATGAACATTCTCAAATTTTCATTTTTCATCCAAAAAATTCACAAATTATAGCATTAGGAAGAGGATTTTTTATACATTAATTTGATGTTTTTGTTTTAAATTTTTGAATAGGGAATTAGTTCACATCGTCAGATTTTTTAGAATTTAATGATATATTTGGGGACTGTCACTTTCCATAAATGCAATCCAGTTGTAGAGCACTAGATGACATAGATTTGTTAATATAATGTCAATAGAGTGGCAAATGTTAGAAACCATTTTCTAAGAAATATGTGAGGATTAAAAAATTTATTTCGGTAGTTGAAGGTTCATATTATGATTTGTATTTCTCTGACGGCTCGTTTGGTTGGACGAAATAGAATGAGGGCGGAATAAAATGAAAGAAGGAATGGAATAAGAGAAGGAATAGAATTGAATTGTCAATGAAATCACTATTCTATTATCTTATTTGGTTGGTATGGAATGAGAGAAGGAATGGAATAATAAAATATAGTAAAATTACCATTATGCCCTTATAAAATTATTATTCAATTCTCTTGTTTGGTTGATATAAAATGAGTAAAAGAATGGAATGAAATATAATAAAATTCTCATTATGCCCTTTTTAGAAAAATTTATTATATTTCACTATTTCATTCATTCCTTTATTTTATTATATTTCACTATTTCATTCAATTTTAAATTTTTGTTCTATAATTTCTGTTTATGTTATCAATTTTTAGTTTCTATTCTCTAATTTCTGTTTTTGTTCGCAATTTTCAGTTTCCGTTCTCTAATTTTCTGTTTTTGGTCTCAATTTTCAGTTTATGTTCTAAATTTTTTGTTTCTGTTCTTAATTTTTAATTTTTGTTCTCAATTTTCAGTTTTCGTTCTCAATTTTCTATTATCTAAATTTCTATTTTTATTCTCAATTTTTAGTTTATATTCTCAATTTTCTATTTTTGTTCTTAATTTTCATTTTTTGTTCTCAATTTTCAGTTTCCGTTCTCAATTTTATGTTATCTAATTTTATGTTTTTGTTCTCAATTTTCAGTTTATGTTCTCAATTTTTTGTTTCTATTCCTAATTTTTTGTTATCTAATTTTTGTTTTTGTTCTTAATTTTTAATTTTTATTCTCAATTTTCAAGGGTTTAAATATAAGAGCTTTTATGTATTTTAGGTTGTTGATTATTTTGGGTTGGAATCTCATTCCACCCCATCTCAAATGGAATCTCATTCCACCATATTTCATTCCAATGGAATCACAAAAGTAATTCCATTGAAAAACCAAACAATGGAATAGGAATCGAGGGCGGAATGCGATTCCATTCCGCCCCCGATTCTATTCAACCAAACATGCCGTTAGAGTCTATATATTAATTTTTCCTTAAACTATTACCAACTTATTTTTTAACTTATTTTTTCGTACATAGTTAACATTACCTATTATATGAAATGTAAATTTGGTATTAACTTGATGAATTCAATCTTTGAAAGATTAAAAATAAAAAGAAAAAAACTGAGAATAAAAATTGTAAGGGTTTGTTTCAACAACAATCTATTAACCCTAATATTTTTTTTGAAGTCAAAGTCTTAATGTTATTTTTATCGCTATATTATTTTTTTGCTATGAAGCGTTTTATTATTTTGATTAGAAAATTACGATTATATATTTTAATTCAATTTTAATCTTAAAAGTAAATTATGATGTTGATTGATGAAGAAAAAATATTTGTTAATAAAAACTAGGGTTAATTATACTTTATGTCCCGTGGTTAGGCTATTTTGTACTTTGCCCTCTATAATATTTTCGTTACCACTTTATCTCGTGTAGTTAGGTTTTGTTGTATTTACCACTTGATGTAGGCATAATCACAGAAGAGTAAAGTGCTAACGAGGGGGGTAAAATGCGACAAAGGCCTAATTACAAAGGACAAAGTGGAGACGCGAATACCACAGGGGATAAAGTACAAAACGGTGTAACCATGAGGGGGGTAAAGCAAGGACTTATTAACCCTAAAAACTATGCAAAGCAAGGACTTATTAAATAGCAGCCAAAATTGCCAGAAAAACAAACCCTATCTGTCAATGGGTGTGCTTATCCATCTTTGAATACTCAATTATTTTAGTCCATTCACCTTAATTTTTTTTTTAAGGATAAGGTGTGTTCTGGTCAGTTTATACACATCTCGACAAATTATCTCCTAGAGAGATCTTACGCATTTCTTCTACATTAGTTTGGTACATTTAGTATTAAATTCAAGATTTAATTGTTAGAGTGCTCCTTACCAAAGTTGAACCTTAATTGACAAAAAAATGAGACACTTTCCATTGCCAACCGGACAAACACGTTTTTTGGAAGTCAAGAGTCAAGACTTCCCTACATTTGGTTTTTATTAGAATTTGTGTTTCTTGAATCTTAAGAAAGCGATCAACAAACACCATTCAGTTTACTTGCTTCTTCTTCGTGCAAGTACGTGTACACGAAAGCGTTCAGCTGACAGTAACATATTGAGGTACTGCTGGTTAGGTCTGATTTTTATTCCAAATTTGACTTTTGATTCTTTGAAAGCTTCTTTGGGAACTATGCATGCTTATTATTTGTCTCGTCCCAAATAGATATTACTAAAATTTGGGAAGTTATATGGGCATCCCAAGAATGTCCCATTGCGCTCTATAAGACTCAGGCAACGGGCCAGGCTGGGACAGACCAGAAAACTTGAAGTTTGGTTGGGCCTGGGACCATTGAACTTTGATTAGTCAACGGTCTAGGTCGATCATGGATTGGGAGAGCCCAGCCAACCAATAGACCCACACATCTTTGGGTACTCGGGCTCGGGCTTGAAGCCCTCATTTCGGGCCTATTTTCTAACTTCGGGTTCAATGATCAAAATAGTTAAAATATCCAATGGAAAAAACTAAGGCGATATTTGATAACGCTTAAATCTGAAGTGTTGAAAATTTGAAGTGCTAGAATTATAAGTGTTGAAAATATCATAAACTTGTTTGATAAAATTAAAATTATAAATGTTGATTTTTAAGTGTTGAATTCTTTTGATCTATTTAATAAGTACCAAATTCGAAAATTGAAAATTATTTAAATTGCATTACTATTCTCTAAAATTAAAACTTAAAATGAAGATAATATGGGGAAAAAATCGAAAACAAAACAATAAAATAAAAATACAAATAAAATACTTAAAAATTCAAATATATGAATTATCACAAGTTAAAATAATGTAGAATTCAACAACAAAAAAAAAATACGGGATTTTTTTTTTTAATTTCTAGATTTCCTTTTTTATGTCGACACTAAATAAACGTCACCTTAACTATTATCATTTTTTGCTTCATAGATTCACTGGTATTTAAATGTATCATTCAAAAAAATCGATAAATTATTTGTTGCTTACGTTATTGCCATCAACTTCAAAAATAATTTCTTTGATGTCCTTTATATTGTTTGCAATGTCCCCGATTTCAAAATTAGTAAAAAAAATAATAGTGGATTTCACAATTTTCGAGAAAAGAAACATAACATATGGGAACAAGAAAAATTGTTTGTTGTATTTTCAGATTGTTAAACATAACAGAATTATTCTGATATTTTTGTTTATATTCTAAGTTTTTGGAGAACATAATCTGAAATTTGGGAAAAGAAACAATAAAAGTCTTTTGAGGGTAAAAAGGTCTCTACAAAAAAAAAAGTTAAAAAAGAAGAAGATTGAACCTATTAAGTGATAACAAAATAAGTGAACGTTCATTGGCTGAAAATTTTAGACTCATAGACTCAAAATTTTAAGTGACACTTAATTAATTAAGTAATATTAAATAAAATTATCAAACATAATTAATCAAATAAGTATTTAATTTGTTTAGTTTCAATACTTAATTTGGTTATCGAACATGACCTAAAAATCATTTTCTATTACCAAAATGTCAATAGTAAGTTATGTCTACTATTTTAAGTTTTAAAACATATTTTTTTCCCAAAGATTTTTTTTTTAATTAAACTTTAAAAATCATATTTTTTTAATTAAGAAATTATTCTAATTTTTACATTATTAACTTAAAAATAAACTACATTACTTTAGCTAATAAAATTAATGTAAGACTTAATTTTTTGACTTTGTTAAAAATTATTTATAATTTAAAAAATTAAATATGTATTCTATTCAAAGTTTCAAACTTAACAAAAACAAGGTTTATGCCAGCGCTGAGTGTGGGTTTATAAATAATTTCATGGAATTTTTATTTTAATATTTAAAATTAATTTCATTTCTGTTATGTTTAAATTTTTTTTTTTTTTTTTTTTTTTTTTTTTTTTTTTTTTTTTTTTTTTGTATTAGTTAGTGCGGTTGGTAGCGTTTTTTGTTTGATTTTTATTTTTGTGGGTGAAGTATGTTTAATTTGGAGTGTTGAAAATATTTTTTGGGGCTAATAATTTTTTTGAATTAATATTATAAGAGTTTTAGTTTTTGTAATTGAAAGTGTGAGTATTATTTTTACATTAGATAAAACGATGAAATTTTAGTTCAATACAATGTTAATTTTAAAGTTATGTGGGTGATAGAATTTAAATTTTTATTTGTGTTATAGTTAGACAAAGATCATATTTTAGTGTAATTATATGCAATTATTTAGGTCATTTTTTTTTGTTTTTAAGTAATATTATTATAACGTGTTAATAATGTTATTCTAAAGTGTTAAAAAATGATAATTTAGCCGATGGTGTTTATTATTAATATTTGGTTATTTTTCATATTTTGTTTTTTAAGAAATGATATGTTGTTAATTTTGATGTTGGGTATTTGTATGTATTACATGATTTTGTTGCAAACGTAAACAACAAAAGGCATAAGATTATTATGTGAAGAAAAAATGAATAATGAAATAAAGAATGTGTTAGAAAAATAATTTAAAATTAAATATTTTATTTTATATTATATATAAATTATATTATTTTAGTTAATAAAATTATTGATATATAATTATAATGATTATATTTATGTATACTAATTACATATTTATGAGACATCATTATTGTGATTAAATTATAAAATGTAGTAAAATGATTTTATGATTTCTATTATAAGTATATATGTTATAATGTAATTTATTATAATATTTATGTGTATAATTAGTGATTTTATTAATTATAATATTATGAGTACTTAAAATTACATAATTTATACACTAGTATGTGAAAATGAAAGAATATATAAGAATAGAGATATAGAAGAGAAATATAGAAAACTTTAAAGAAAATAGTTTGATATTATATGATGATACTATATAAATGTTTTTATTGAGATATATAAGTAGAGAGAAGTGATATTTTGTGATACAGGGAGTGACACGTGACATTCCCTTATTGGTTCTCCGACCTCGTACTCCCATGCACATCACCCGCCAATGCCCGATGCTCAGGACTAAGGACAACTGATATGGGTAATTTTGAGTGGCATCCACATATGCCAAGTACCCCCACCATGTGTTTAACATCTCAGTCACGTGTTCGTCTCCGTTACTCAGTGACGGCGTCCTCATTGTTGTCTTTCTTGTAGCGCCCTGCCATGATATCCCTGGTCAACAACCACCAAGGGATGGACCTTTTCGAAATGGGTCGACCAGCGCCCTTGCCGTACTATTCCTGGTCAGCAACCACCAAGGGATGGACCCTTCGGAAATGGGCAGACCAGCACCCTGCCGTGCTATCCCTAATCGTCAACTACTAAGGGATGGACCCTTTTGGGAAGCACCGATTACCTCTTTGCCATTCTATCTTTAGGCGACATCTATCAGTTGAAGGACCCATTTGCTCACCACCAACCAGCGACCTTCTGTGTCACTTCTGCTTGGCAGCTACAGAAAGAGAAACCTTTGCGTTTTGGTAGACCAATGCCCTTCCCTGTTGTCTCTAGTCGGCAAGTAGCGTGACAAGGCATATGTTTCTATTTGTGCACTGCTCAAGAGGTCTCCACATCCTCAGGTCATCCAAGATCTAGTTCGTCTTCAATAAGTCTCCTCAAAGCTTTGTGAGTTGGCCCATGGGGCATCTAGGTCAAAAGCCCAAGCCCATTGGGTAATCTCCTCATCCACATTCCTATTGGCCATGCACAGGGTTACCCTAATTAACCTTACTCAGGACCTCAATTAAGTAATGCTAATACACTCCACTCCTGTAAATGCCCACTAATTCAATGTTCCAGGTAATACTCAACCTCTGACTTGAAGCATATATTTGCCTTTTTCTCCCCCCCCCCTAACTCTTACTCTCATACCGGAGAAGTTTCGCCAGGCACAACCCCGACGAGTCCTTGTGTAAGTACTATCTCTCTGGACTTTAACTCGGGATTTGAAAATAATTGATCGTTAACTGCGGGACCCTTGAGGACTCCAGCCCCCTGAATCTCTAACTCAACACCCCACCTCAGCATGAAAAATACACTTAAAATCTGACCGAATTAACTCGAGGTATTTATCAATTTTAGACACCAACATATATTGGTTCATAATTTAACAAAATCTAACTTGCCAAAGAAAATTAAAATAAAAAACAAAACAACATGAACCACCAAAATAAAACATCGAGTGAACATGACCCTCATGTTTCATGTTTAGATCCAAAATTACTAATTAAACTTGTCTAATGAAATTTCTCGAGTACTTTGTTTTCAATAGATGGCAAGGTTAATTAATCCTAATGTAATGGACGTTTTTAAAAGATAATAAATATAATTAATTTATTTGTTTTAAAAAAAATAAAAGGCAAATGAATTTTAAAGTTGAAGTATCATCTATTACGACTTGATTAATTTATTAAATTAAATTATTTTAAAATATAATCAATTACTTAATATGATTAATATACTAAAGCAAATAACATTAAAAGAAAAATAAACGACAAATAAACTAACACATCCAATTAGATATTATCATCCAATAGACTAAACAATTTAAATTTCATACTATTATATTGTACTAACTTAAGCAATAAAAAAAAATCTCAAGCGTGAAAAATGGAGTGGAAAGCACCCCCTCCAATAAAAGAAAGATGACAATTCTGTAGAAGGGTAGAATAAAAGAGAAATAGACAAATTTACTTTGATGAAAATTCTGTAGAAGGGTAGAATAAAAGAGAAATAGACAAATTTACTTTAGTGGAAGTGATAAAACTTGTAGAAAAAAAATTGACTTTTATTATAACAAGAAAAATTAGAAGTGGACTTTAGGATTTTGATTTTTTTTTTTTTTTCAAGGTATTTCTGCTCTACAGTAGCGGAGACTAATCATTCGAAATACAATCAGACGTAAAAAATGGGAACTTTTTCCAATAGAACACTTTTCATACATAACCTCCATGAATCGAATTAGGGATGATTGCTTAAAGAGCCCAAGTCTCTTCCGCTTGGACCAACTCATGTTGTTAAGATTTTGACTTTTGTAGTAAATTTAGAGTCTCTTTTGGGGGCTAGTAAAAATTAAATAAAACAACAAAAAAAGTCGGAACCCTCTTTTTGGGTAAAAAAAAAAGGGGATTCTAGGCGTCATCCAAAGAACTTAAGCCTGGGATCAACCTTGGTTGATGGTCTTTTAAGGCGTCGACTACAACGATGGCGGTGCCACGAAGAAAAGTTTTATTTCATTTTATCCCATTTTAAAAGGTAAATTTGGTATAAAATTAATATTTTGGCTGGGAAATTAATTCTCTTGCACTTACATTTTGTTTGAGGTACACACTGTTAAACTTGACAGATTCCGTCCATTTGCACTTTTGTGGCGAAAGTATTTTGTGCTGGGGAGCAAAGTAAAATTTTATCCCCAGGTTTGGGTCTTCAAGACCCATTAGCACTGTGGAGTTTGGACCACTAAAGACATCAAAAGTCTATGCAAATGGAGTCTAAGGGAATGTTTGTTAAAAAAAAATAAATTGCTTGAAATGATTATATTAAGTATTTAATTAATTAAGTTTGTTTGATAAATACAATTAGTACCACTTAATTAATTAAATTAACTTAAAAATTAAGTCAAAATGTGAGTAAAAAATTAAGTCAAGACCCCTTCACTTATTTCATTTTACTTAATACACTCCATTATTTTTCACTTTAAAAAAAATTATATTTTGACTATTTTATCCTTAATCCCCTATGAGGGTTTAATGAGAATTGGATTAATTATGAATTATTTTAGGGTTTTAATTTTAATTTTTATTTTTTTGGTCTCAATTTTATTTTTGTCCATATTATCTTGATTCAAAGGTAATTATGTAAATTAAACAATTTTTAGCATACAAATTTTGTATTAAAAAAAAAATAAAAATAATACAAAATAAAAAAATAAATCAACACTTAAAATTTTTAATATAATTTTATCAAACAACCTTATGATATTTTTAACACTTCAAATTTTAGCACTTAAAATTAAATACTTAAATTTTCAGTACTTAATTTTTAAATAGTTATCAAACATGTCGTAACTAGTCAGATAAGATTCAATTTCTTAGGGCCAAATTTTCTTTTAAATGTAATGAGCTAAACCCAACAACAACATTATTTTACTATGTTGGTTATTTGCAAGTATTGGAGTGCTCCTCTCACTATGATTGTCATTCAATGTGAATCAAAGTTTCACTCAAATTACAATAATAATATTTTCCATAAAAGTGCTGTTATGTGGAGACCAGATATTTCTTTTTAATTTTTTCAATTATTTTGGTTGGTACGTCAGTACCAATATCTATAAAAAAAAAAAGAAAAAAAAAAAGAAAATAAATAAATATATTATTTGATATGAGAAACCTGCTGCTCACAACTAACATAGGCATGAAAGTCTTAATGGGTCGGATCGGGTCAATAATCCTACTCAAAATATGTAAACCCGATACACTATTTGGGTTGAACATATGAAGCCCATCGGGGAAAAAGATCTCAGCGGTCCACTATGCAAATCAATCAGCATCATGAGGAGGCCCATCAATGGGCGATCAGAGCCCATGGTGATTAGGCCAAGACGAACAGATCAACCCAGGGTGACCACATTCCTTATACATGCGGAGCGTTATAACCTATTGACTGTAACGACCCATATTTGATGGGAGCACGTTATAAAGATCTCTCCTTGGTTTACTGGAGAAGATCGTGGTTATTTCCCATGCCGTTAGGAGGAGATCACGTAACGGACGACCTCACCAATGACACGACAAAGATTTACTATGCCTATATAAAGGGAATGTATCATTGTGTATTCTGGACGACTGATTTGAGTACTTAGCCTTCTCTATAATCAGATTAACTTATTCTTACGCAGAAGGTTCTTTGACCGGCATCATACCAGTGTCCCCTTTAAGAATTCAACGGTTTTGCAAGTTGAAACACGAAGTTGAAATGGTTTTTGGCACGTAGAAAGCTGATTGCACGTGTTGAGAATTCTTGCTCACATAATTTGGCAATGTCTTTGGGAAATGCTTACATAAAAGCTTTTCGTAGAAACAATGAGGCAACCATGAGCAAGAGGAGCATCACCAAGTCAGAGTAGTGACTTGCCACCACCAGCTGACAGTGAAGTTCCTATAGGAGCGTTTGAGGAGGTTCATGTTAATCCTCCGCCAGAGGTGCAAAATACTGATGCAAAGATCAATGCTCTAACTGGGAAGCTATCAGATATCGTGGACTTGATCAAGTACATGGTAGAGATGATCGCCAAAACCAGACCACAACCTTCTACCAATGATAACGGTTTGGGGGAAGAAACTGAGTCTCTAGGGTCTGTAGACCCACAATTCCAAGGGGAGAAAGTTATCCCGAGAGATACCAGTAATCAACAACAAGAGAGAAGAGTGTTCAGCAGAATTGAGACTATTGATTCACGTCAGCAACCCAGAAGTAGGGAGTAGAGCGATCTACCCCTGGATGAACTGGATACGCTGTCAAAAGGAACTGAGATGTCGTTCACCTTAGACATCTTGGTTGTACCACTCTCTGAAAAGTTCGACCCCACAAAGTTTGAGAAGTATGACAGGAAATTAGATCCTATGGACCACATCCGCCAGTTTAGGTATGTCATGGCCTTGTGTGGGGCAAGCGACTTGGCATTATGCAGAGCTTTTACCATGACCTTGAAAGGTTCTACCCTGGAGTGGTTGCATACGCTCTCATCTAACTTCATCTCTTCGTTCAAAGACTTTGGAAAGATGTTCATTAATGACTTTATAACCTGTCAAAGGTTGATGAAGGGACTTGATTATCTATTGGCCTTGCGGCAAGAGAAGGGAGAGTCCTTACGCTAGTACATGAGCTGTTTTAATGAAGAGGTAACGTGCATTGAGAAGTGTGACTCCGACCTTATAATCAATGCATTTACTTCAGGCTTGCACTATGGCAGATTTTAAGACTCTCTCACTAAGCACAACCCAAAGAGCATGTCTAAGCTGATTGAGAAAGCTAAGCCCTACGTAAAGCTGGAGGACGTCAAGCTTGTAAGAGTAGGAAGAGAATTAACCAAAGATCACCCTAGGCAGAGTGAGAAAGACCACAATAGAACAAAGGCTAGCAACTCAGATAGGTAAAAAGATCATCCTAGAGGTTCCGGTTCTAGACCAGATACACGTCGGGAGCCAAACCTCCCAAGCCTACGGATGCCAATCTTTAGAATTCTACATGAAATCCGGTCATCTAAGGTGGCTCAGTGGCTCCCCAAGAAGAACATCAAGTCCAACAGAAAGAACAAGTCAAAGTACTGCGATTTCCATAGGGACTATGGCCATAACACAGACGACTGTTGGGAGCTCAAAAAGAAAATCAAGTGACTGATTGACATGGGTCAGTTACGTGGCTATTTGTAGGAACGCTCGAGGGACATGAAGAGATCTAGGAGCAAAACCCGTCATGAAAACAGTCACAAGAAATGCAAAGAGGATCGTCCCAACGGTAATCGTGAAGTCATCTTCATGATAAACACTACTGGGCCTGCAACTGGAGAATCCAACTGTGAATGCAAGAGGAAGGTCCGTGAGTCAGCACTAGAGTGCTGCTATGGATAAGTAATGTCAATAATTGCTAAGCCAAGACTAATCATCACTTTCTTTGATGAGTATTGCAAGGGGATAGTGCACCCTCATGAAGCTGCCTTGGTCATCACCCTCTGGATCTCCGGTTTCGAGGTAAGATGAATCTTGGTTAATACTAGTAGTTTTGCTGATATTATTTTTGAGGACATGCTGAAGTAGATGGGAGTACCCAGCATAGATGTTAGTTTAACCGAGACTGTTATGGTAGGTTTCAATGGGGACCTCAGCTCTCTAAGAGAAAAGATCACTTTGTCAGTCACAACAAACGAAGAGGAGATAGGGTACACGAAGGCCACAAAGTTCATGGTGACGGACTCTTCATCTCCCTATAACGCAATATTGGGACTACCATGGCTACATGCGATGAAGGCAGTGACGTCAACATACCACCAGTGCATCAAATACGCAAAGGATGGCTTAGTAGCAGTGATACGTGGGGACTAGGTGGCATCAAGGCAGTGCTTCGCAATAACTATGAAAAGAAGGAAGAAGACATTATAGTAATTAAAGCCGAAGCAGGAAAAAGCTCTGTCGAAAAGCTCAACTCATAAGATCGATGATTTCAGATAGCACCCCAGCATTCTCCAACTTGCTAAGCAAGTACGAGATACTACTTTCAATAAAGGAGCTCAAAAGCTAATGATAAAGAGATCCTTAAGCCAGACTGAGGTGGAGAAGATCAGGAAGCTACTTAAAGAGAACTTAGATGTCTTTGCCTGGTCTCCAGAAGACATGAAGGGCATCAACCTTGATGTAGCAGTCCACTGCCTTGATATTTCCAGGTCTTATCCACCAGTCAGGCAGAAGATGAGAACATTCAGCCTTGAAAAAGAAGATGTGATTGAATCAGAGGTGAAAAAGCTGCTCTCTATTAGCTACATAAGGGAAGTGATATACCCAAAATAGTTGGCCAAAAGTGGAGAATGTGCGTGGACTTCACTGACCTCAACTAGGCATACCCAAAGGATTGCTACCCCAATGCCAAGAATATACCAGATGGTAGATGCAACAGCAAGGCATCAACGGCTGACCACGATAGATGTGTATGTAGGATATAATCAAATCCGCATGGATAAGCGAGATGAAGAAGTGATAACGTTCATCACTCCAAGAGGTACTTACTACTATAAAGTAATGCCATTTGGCTTGAGAAATTTGGAGCAACCTATCAGTGACTAGTGAACCGTATGTTCCAAGATCAGATTGGAGCAACTATTGAGGTCTACATAAACGACATGCCGATCAAAAGATCTAAGAAAGAGGATTTAGCATAAGCTTTTTCTATACTAAGAAAGTTCAATATGAAGTTAAACCCAGAGAAATGTACTTTTGGAGTCACATCTAGTAAATTTCTGGGCTTCGTGGTGAACTAGTCTGGCATCATGGTGGATTTAGGGCCGATAGAAGCTGTCCGAAATATGAAGTCCCTTACGACTATAAGAGAAGTTCAAGTATTGACAAGAAGATTGACAGCCTTAAAGAGATTCATTTCTAAATTTACTAATAGATGTGTCCCTTTCTTCAAAATTTTAAAGGGGAGTAAAACCTTTTAATAGGATGAAGATTATGAACAAGCGCTGTAGTCCATCAAGAACTACTTGGGCTTAGTTGAGACGTTAACTAAAGCAAATCCATGGTGTTGATCCCCGAATTTTGATGGACAATTAAATATTGATGTTTTTTGTAAAACTAATGAGTTTATTGAGTGTTTCAGTTTAAGAAGTTCCAATCAAGATAACATTATGAAGAAATTGTGAAGAATGTAGAGACGAACATTAAGAGATTGAAGATTCTGCAAAATCTAGGTGAAAACAACTCAAATCTATTTTTAATCTTAATATATCCCGATAAGATCACACACAACACGAATTAAATGATTTATATTTATGTGTGTTTATATTAGGGTCTTAATTAAGTTTAATTATTTGCTCCAATATGTAATTGAAAAAGAAAAATTGACCTAAGCAAAATTAGTATATAAAATTGATTAATAAGTGTCAATTCAGTTAACTGAGAAAAGAAAACGGTTAAAGTGTTTAAAACGATGAAGTTTGGAAATGAAATTAGTTGAAAAAGAGAGGTTCTAGGAGTGATAGGTCAATCGAAGAATATCAGATCGGTCAACCGATTGGCATTGGGCTGGAAAAGTAAAATTCTCTGAATTAATTGGTTAGTCGGCCATGTAAGGGTCGGTCAACCGACCTTGGCATGTTTTGGATTGAAAAACTCTCTAAATCTGTCGGTCAATCGACCGTGAGATTTCAGTCAGCCGACTGGGCTTGTATAGCTGTTCGTATTTTGTCCATAACTTTCTTATCCGAACTTCGATTGAGGTGATTCAAATTGTTATAAAAATCTAAGAAATAGATATACGATACGACATTTATGTTTTAAGTTTTTTCAAAATCAGATTATATCATGGTCAAAATAGGGCTTGAAGTTTCTGCACCTGTAACTACAATCAGTCAACCGACCACTGTGATCGATCAACTAATCGTTTTAGTTCAGATCTCGAGGAACTTAGACTTTTGGTAAAAAAACTAGCCATTTTTTATGGTTCTAAGGGAGAGATTTGAGGAATTTGGAATTATAGAAGATATGACCCATATATTTTGAATAGATACTGATTTAGTTCATATATTAAATGATTTTCACAATTTGGTTTATTAAATTCTTCCTATATTTGTGATTAATAATTGAGAAATAATTTATGTACTTAATTGAGAAGTTTAAAATCTATATTTGAGTAAAATACAATATAATTGAATGGTTATGATATATGGGGTCTATAGGTGCCTTTTAGAGGCCTATCTTGAGGAAACTAGCCATTGGAGGGCATGTTTCAAATTGCTTTATATAGACCTACGAATTTTGAATATTGGTTATCCCAATCAATCAAGAACTAACGGCATGTTTGGTTGGATGGAATTGAGGGCGGAATGAAATCGCATTCCGCCCTCGATTCCTATTCCGTTGTTTGGTTCTCCAATGGAATCACTTTTGTGATTCCATTAGAATGAAATTGGATGGAATGGGATTCCATTTGAAATGGGGTAGAATGGGATTCCAACCTAATGGAGTCAATATCTTAAATTACATGATAGCCCTTGCAATTAAGCCTTTGAAAATTGTGAACAAAAATAGAAATTAGAGAACATAAATTGAAATTAGAGAACAGAAAGTTGGGAATAGAAATAGAAAATTGAGAACAAAAAATTGAGAACAGAACTGAAAAATTGAGAACAGAAACTAAAAATTGAGAATAGAAACAGAAAATTGAGAACATAAACCGAAAATTAAGAACAAAAATAAAAAATTAGAGAACAAGAAATTGAGAACATAAACTAAAAATTGAGAACAAAAACATAAAATTAGATAATAGAATATTGAGAACAGAAACAGAAAATTGAGAACATAAACTGAAAATTGAGAATATAAACTAAAAATTGAGAATAAAAATATAAAATTAGAGAACGAAAAATTGAGAACGAAAACTGAAAATTGAGAACAAAAACATAAAATTAGATAATAGAAACAGAAAATTGAGAACAAAAACAGAAAATTGAGAACAAAAATATAAAATTAGATAATATAAAATTGAAAACGGAAACTGAAAATTGAGAATAAAAACAGAAAATTGAGAACAAAAACAAAAAATTGAGAACATAAACTGAAAAATTGAGAACAAAAAATAGAAAATTAGAGAACGGAAAATTGAAAAAGGAAACTGAAAATTGAAAAGAAAAATAAAAATTAAAGAATAGAAACTGAAAATTGAGAACAAAAATAGAAATTAGATAACAAAAACTTAAAATTGAGTTGAATAGTGAAATATAATAAAATGAAGAAAGGAATAGAATAGTGAAATATAATAAAATTTTATTATAACCAACCAAGAAAAGAATGAAATAATAATTTTATAAGGGCAAATTAGAAATTTTACTATATTTCACTATTCCATTCTTTCTTTCATTCCATACCAACCAAACAAGAGAATGGAATAGTGATTCCATTCACAATTTCATTCCATTCCTTCTCTCATTCCATTACTTCTTCCATTCCATTCCTCCCTCATTCTATTCCGTTCAACCAAACATGCTGTAAGTGTTCCTGAGCTTTCTAAGAGTTGTTATTCTGATATTTTATTGCACGATCATTTGTGAGAACTATTGTGAGAAAAGTTCTTGAGTTAAAGCGTCAATCGATTTGGTGTCACCGATCTGAGCTGTCTAAGCGATTCAATTTTTAATCTTTCGGTGTTATATTGGTGAGATCTTTCCAAGATTTTGTTTTTAATTATGAATTTACATTATGATTGCTTGCTTGGTTATAAGATTGTTGTGAAATCGCTTTTGAACTTTAAAGAGAATAAAAATTATTTTAAAACGATTTTTGTTATAATCTGATTATGTGATTAATTCTAGAATTATACATTCATCCGCTACATTATAATCCGTTGCATTATAAAGATAATAATCAATTTAGAATAATTTGATTAATTGATTATTTGAAGTGTTGAAAACATAAGAATTTGCTTAAATTTTTTATAACTACCCAATTCACCCCTCTCTTGGGTAGATCATTGGGTCAACATAAGGGATGAACCCTGTCTCTACTTAGTGGTAACACCCGTAGCAATGAGCGCAGCACTAGTGAAAGAACACACAAGAGGACGGAGGCCAGTTTACTACATCAGCAAATTGTTGGTCCCAGCAGAAACTCATTACACTGAACTGGAGAAGCTCGCCCTAGCTCTGGTGATTGTAGCACAGAAGCTCAGACCCCCTTTTTTTTAAGCACATGAGATCAATGTGCTGACCTCTTACCCTCTCAGAGCTGTAAGGCACAAATCAGAGGTTTCCAAATGTCTCATGAAGTGGGTTGTAAAGCTTGGTGAGTTCTTTATAAAGTACAAGCCCAAAACTACAATCAAGGGCAAAACCTAACAGACTTTATTCCTGAGTTGACTCCTCTAGAAGAAATTACAACAAAAAACGGAGAGTGACTTGACTAGTTAGTGGTAGTGCGTAAATACGTCGCTACTTTCACTCGCAAGTATACAAGGTCAAGTTTTTGTAAAGATGGGGCGAGTAGGCGTATCGTGTCCACAGGGACTGGTTGTGATTATTATCGAGTACCGTGTTTATCATGACTTAACTTTATCTAGGCTAAAAACAAATGTGTAAAATTATATCAAACCAAATTAATTAACTAAATTATCTATACTAATATAATGAGATGTTTTTGGGGAAAAGAATTGTCTAGGGATTAACGTTGCTTATAAATACGTGTTCGATCTCGTTTGACTTATGTTAATGGTGTTCGCGTATCCGACAATCTCGGTTCATAAATTCACTCGACACCTCTCCCGAGTGTAAGACAAGTGAATACATGGCTTCGCGTCAACAAAGAAGTCTTCCTCAACGTCTTAACGACTCTAGGTCACGTGAGTCTCTCCCTAACGTCATTGATTGCACACTTTCTAACGCCCTCCCGGGTCGTTAGATAGTCGTGTTGTGTTTAACCTAGTCCGAATCCGGGGTTAACTCTCCCGAGTGTCAAACCACGTATTTTCTATATATTATTCTAAGCATATAATCCATACAAGAATGATAAACACAATCAAAATTATAAAGAACACACATTTACGAAACACCGAAATCAAAATAACCACATATTTATAAATGTATTGTTAATCCCTAAACAATTCACATCTAGATAACGGTCATAACCGTATTTACAATAAAGAACCAGCTAAACATGCTCAACAATGCCTAAGTTAAATAAATAAAAGAGAAAACGAAAGAACTTAGCCTAGTCCGAAGATTATGTCGTGGAACGATAGCTTCCTTCAACTTCTCCTTCTTTGGATTGTGAGCTCTCCCTCAAAAACACTCTAATCTCCACCCTAAATATGTTCTAAGTGTTGTAGGGGTGTTGAAGATCCAAGGGCTCGACAATGGAGAGATGAGAGGGGATTAAATAACAAAAATATCCTAAACATATCTTAAATCTGTACAGAGGTGACCGCCGCGGCGGTGGGATTCACCGCCTCGATGGTGAGTAGTTTAGTTTGATATTTGCCTAAGTAGTGGAGTCAGCGATGGATTCAGGACCTCTCTGCAGTTTCACCGCCTAAGCGGTGAGCTTCCAACAGATTTAGGCCCTCTTTGCATTTTCACTGCCGTGGTGGTGGTTTGGATATCGCAGCGGTGGGCTTCTTTTCAGAATATTACTTCCTTGCTTGTTTTTCCACCGTTCTTCCACCATTCTTGATCCGATATCTTCGTTTAGAATCCATTTTCATACCGTTTCACCCCACACACCTGATTTAGAACAAAATAAAAATAAAAACACATTAAAATGTATTAAAACGTAATAAATGTACTAAAAAACTAACAATTTCGGTTTGGAAATATATAGGTAATTTACACCTATCAAATACTCCCAAACTTGAAATTTTGCTAGTTCTCGAGCAAAACACTCATGCAATAAAAGAAAATATATCAACTAAAAACCAAAAATAAAAAAATAAAAAACACTAAAAACAAATATGTGCAAGTTTTGAGTATTATCTACCAGCCAAACGAATTATCCCTCATCGGCCCCTAATTCTATCGAGTTCAAGCATAAAACACACTATGTGGTGTTCTAGAATTTTAACATTTCGATGATAGTAAGCGTCGTTCTAGATCCTACTAAAGTGTGTGTTTAAAACTCAAATATACAACTATCCATCAATGAGATAGGATTATCCCTCAATATAGTTCATGACTAAAACCTTTATGGTATAGGAATCCATAAGCCTGACCCGGGTTCTATTCTCCACTAATGTAGGCTTGGATGTTCAAAAAGATCATTAGGGCTTGGGTCGGTTAAGGAAAAACGCCAAGGGTAAATTGGAATAGAAAACAGGTTAACGTCATTAACTTAACATTACCCAAGGCATATCGCTTAGCACACTCATACTTGAAACACCACAGATAAATTTGAATCAATCTTGATCAATAAATTAAGACCGACATATTCACTTGTCAAAAAGAAACAGAAAAAATACTATATGTACATAGTTATTTATTTATTTTTTATTTTTTTCAAACAACATACCCCAAAACTTATTTGATTTGTACAATTTGAGGGGTGTGTGAAATATGAATGAAAAACAACAAGTGAGTACTCGAATACCGAACCAATTAAAAGTTCACCCTAATCCCAACCGCTCACTTCAAGTAACATAATGAATGCTAACTTGATTTGCTCAAATGGGGCATTTGGTTTAGCGATAAAGGACTGGAAGGAATTCAATTGGCCATGGTATTGGTTAAGTGTTCAGAATTGAAATGGCATTTAGGCTTCGACACGATAACGGGGGGTAATGATTTAACAAGGTTGGCTTAAAAAGGCTCAAGCGAGAAAAATGAATGCCTAAATCATGTATTCTGAACTACTTCGCCTAGGATTTCGCCTTGAATTTCCCCCAAATCAAGTTCTAAAATCCCTATTATCATGAACTGGGCTAAAGGATAATCATTCTCAAATCGATTGGATAATTCTACATTGAGTTTACATGCTTGTGCATTTAGGATCTATAATAATTTTTACTAAAACGAAATGTCAAGCACACAGAACACACATGCATGAGCTTTACGCTCGACCTCAATAAACAACCAGGGGACAGACTCATCATTAGGTAATGGCCCAGATGAAGTCAAAACTCAACACATGCACAATAACTATCCTAAATGCCCATAATAACCTAGTCAGCAACCCCAATGACATGATAAAGTATTATAATGAAGACTAGGGTTTAGAATACATACATGGGAGGCGAGAGAATATCGCCTCTGTTTCAAGGCGAGGGAAATGGATCTAACTTATTTTTTACCTTGGGTTATTTCCAAAGAAGCGTTTGGTTTATGGTCATCAACCCGACATACCGAAGTGCTCGTTAAAGAGTGGTTTTTGCCCATAGTATGTGTCAAATAACACTACGTACGGGTCTTGATTTAAGACATCCTCAAGACTAGAGAGATAAGGCTCGATTTGGCTCAAACTTTCAACGACATGCCTCACCGGTTCATGTACTTGGTGGGCATGAAATGACATTGCTATCGGCGGCGAGGAACAAGTGAACCATATTGGATCCTCGTAGATGTAATCGTCTTGGATTGACTACGGCGTCATGAGCTCGAATTCAAACGGTGAAAATTCACAACGATTAATATGTGAATTTTCATTGATCTCACCCAAGTACATCCCGTTTGTCTCTGGTTCCTCATGGTGGCTTTCGATGAATGTGGCATTTATATCTCTAAGTGCCACCGCGTCTGTCTCGGCCTTAATTAAGTAGATTAGATGACCGATTTGCATTTGCAAAGACGTTACAATCGCATTGATGTCGGCACAGACCGTCTCGATATAATTAAGACGATCCTCGTGCTCGTTGATCTGGTCATTCATTTTCCTCAAGACTCTATGAGTCTCCTCCATGACAGTAGTTAATATTTCTTCCAGATTGGGGAAAGAATCCTCATCTTGGTTCGGAGTGTCAATCCATGGCGCCGTAGTGTTAAAACTATGAAAATCAAAGGCCGCCATGTCTTCCAACAACCCATAGGCTTCATCCGTGGTTAGTTAGTCGAAAAAGGTGGTACCGTTTTCTCTTTTAACCCACATTCTGGTTGTGGCTTGTAACCCGTCGAGGAGTTCAATAGTTGACACTCCCTCGGGAAAAAATAGTTCGGAAATCAAAGTAGCAAATCCTTATATCGATCCCAAGCACAGTAAAATGAATCGAAATCCCATTGAAAGAAACGCAAAAGTACCTCTCGATCTAAAATCTTTAAGCACCCTGTTGGAAAACAAAAACAAAAACTACAAGGAGAAAAATTATACACAAAAGAAATGCCAAAAGTAAAACCAGGTCATTTACTCACAATATCAATAATAATAATAATAAAAAATACAATCCTCGGCAACGGCGCCAAAAACTTGGTAGCACGTAAATATGTCGCTACTTTCACTCGCAAGTATAAGAGGTCAAGTTTTAGTTAAGATGGGGAGAGTAGGGGTATCGTGTCCATAGGGATTGATTGTGTTTATTATCAAGTACCGTGTTTATCATGACCTAACTTTATCTAGGCTAAAAAAGAATGTGTAAAATTTATATTAAACTAAACTAATTAACTAAAGTATCTCTACTAATATAATGAGATGTTTTCGGGGAAAGAATTATCTAGGGATTAACGTTGTTTATAAATGCGTGTTTGATCTCGTTTGACTTACATTAATGGTGTTCACGTATCCGACAATCTTGATTCGTAAACTCACTTGCCACCTCTCCTAGGTGTAAGACGAGTGAATACATGACTTCACGTCAATGAAGAAATCCCTCTCAACATCTTAACGATTGGAATTTTGCTAGTTCTCGAGCAAAACACTCACATTAAAATGAAAAACACAACGAAATTAAATAACAAATAACCTAAAAACAATCTAAACATAATGATATGCTAGTTTTGCATTCTTCTAACGACCAAGTCATTTTTCCCTCAACAACTACCAGTCATATCGAGTTCAGGCGGTAAAACACATCATGTGTTGTTCTAAAATTTTAACATACAATAATGGTGAATGCCATTCTATATCCTATAAACGTGTTTGTACGAGACTCAATAATATAACTATCCAAGACCGGATTGGATTATCCATCAATGAAACTCATGACTTAGACCATAAAGGATTAGGATTTCTATATGCCTAATTGGGGTCCACTTTCCACTAATGTAAGCTTGGAAGTTCAAAAAGATTAGAAGGATTTGGTTCAGTTATGGAATATTTGGCCAAGGGTGTATCGGAATAGAAAACGAGTTAACGTTGTTAACTTAACGTTACCCAAGGCTCAACACTTAGCACATTCACTCTCGAACCCCCATAGAAAAATTGAAAACAATTCCAAACTAACATTTAAGACCGACCTACTCACTTGTCAAAAGAAACGTAATAAACAATATTTACACAGTTTTTTTTTTTTTTTTACAAACCACACCTCCAAACTTATTCGATTAGTATGATTTCATGGGTATGGTTAAAACGAAAGAAAAACGACAAGTGAGTACTCGAATACCGAACCAATCTGAAGTTCGCCCTAATCCCAACCGCTCACATTAAGAAGCATTTGCAACTACTAACTTGATTCACTCAAATGTGCTTTTAATTCAGCAATAAAGGTTTTGAAAAAGATCAACTGGCGAGGGTATTTGTTCATGTGTTCAGAATTGAATTGGCATTAAGGCTTCGACAGCGTAACGAGGGTTAAACATGTTACATGGTAGGCTTAAAAGGCTCAAGCAATAAAAAGAATGCCTAAATCACGAATTCTGAACTACCTCACCTAGGATTTCACCTCAAGCTTCCCCTCACTCAGGTTCTAGAATCCTTAATTTGTCATGAATTTGGCTAATCGATAATTTGTCTCAAATCAATTGAATAGAAATACATTGAGTTTATGTGCTCGTGCAAATTAGGATCTACAATAATTTTCATCAAAACGCATTGTCAAGCACACAGAACACACATGCATGGGTATTACCCTTGACCTCGAAAACAACCAGGGGGTAATATTATTATCGAGTAACGGCCCAGATGAATGCAAAACTCAGTATGCACACAACAACAACACAAACACAAACTAACCTAAACAAACATGCATACAAGAAAACAATAAAACATTTAACATACTATACTACACATCACTTCCAAACTTAAAACGGATAGTGTCCTTAGCGATCACAATCATCAATCTCAACATATAGGAAATTGAAGCATGCTGACGAAGGGGGTTTAGAACACGTACTTGGGAGGCAAGAGAATCTGGCCTCCGAATCAAGTCAGATATGACAGATTTAATTTATTTTTTACCTTGGGTTGCCTCACAAGAAGCGCGTGGTTTAATTTTCTCTGCCCGACATATTAAGAACACCCTCAAGCTTGGTGAGATTTTTCTTTGTTCAGCTCGATCTTTCAACGACACGCCTCACCGGATTATGTGCATGGCTACGTACTATAAAATGGCTCGGAATCCCGTTGAAAGGAATGCATCAATACCCGTCGATCTAATATCGCCAAGTATCCTGCATAAGAAATAAAAACAAAACTACAAAACAAAAATTATATACAAAAGAAATGCCTAAAGTAAAATCGGGTCATTTACTCACAATATCAATAATAAGCGACAAACACAATCCCCGACAACGGCACCAAAAACTTGTACAACGAGGTTTTTACACACTTACGTATTGACTACTTGCAAGTGTACAAGGTCAAAATTTTAGTATGACGGATCTTTAAGATCGGGTATCATATCCATAGGGATTGGTTGTCATTATTATCGAGTACTATATTTATCATGACCTAACTTTATCTAGGCTAAAAAGAATGTGTAAAATTTATATTAAACTAAACTAATTAACTAAATTATCTATACTAATATAATAAGATGTTTTAGGGGAAAGAATTGTCAAGGGATTGACTTGGTTTACAAATACGTGTTCGATCTCGTTTGACTTACGTTTACGGTGTTCAACTCATTTAACAATCTCAGTTCGTAAACTCTCCCGTCACCTTTCCCGAGTGTAAGACGAGGGAATACGCGACTTCATATCAACGAAGAAATCCCCTTCAATGTATTAATGACCTTAGGCCACGTGAGTCTCCCCTCAACATCATTGATTGCACAAAATTCAACTCCCTCCCAGGTTATTGGATCATCGCATTGTGTTTACCCTATTGACAATCTCAGTTCGTAAAAGCCCCCGTCACCTCTCCCGAGTGTAAGACGAGGGAATACATGAATTCATGTCAACAAAGAAGTCCCCCTCAATATCTTAACGACCCTAGGTCACGTGAGTCTCATCCCAACGTCATTGATTGCACACAATCTAACTCCCTCCCGGGTTATTGGATCGTCGTGTTTGTTTACCCTTGTCCGAATCCGGGGCTACCTCTTCCGAGTGTCAAACCCCAAATTCTAGATATATCTATCTAAGTATAATAAACAAACAATACGGCAAACACAATCAAACTTCGAAGAACAAATATAAACGAAACACCGAAATCATATGAATCACATATTTATAAATATATTGTTAATCCCTATACAATCCATGTTTAACTAACGGCCATAACCATATTTATAATAAAGCACGAGCTAAACATGCTCACAAATTCCTAAGTTAAAGAAATAAAAGAAGAAACCAAAGAACTTAGCTTAGTCCGAAGATTTGTCGCTAAGAATGTTCAACGATCGTTTTGCCGTCTTCTTCTCATTTGAGATGTGAGTTCTTCCTTTAAAACTCCTCAATCCACTCCTAGATATGTTCTAAGGGTGGTAGCATGTAAGAGAGAACCGAAAATGAGGGAGACGAATAGCTTAAATAGAGAAAATATCTCAAAAATATCTAAAATAATATATAATCTGATGCAGAGGTGATTGCCTAGGCGGTGGGATTCACAGCCTAGACGGTGGGTATGTCGGTTCATTGATCATTGCAGTGGTAAAGATATCGGTGGATTTGGTTACCATACTACAGTTTCACCGCCTAGGCGGTGAGCTTCCAGCAGATTTAGGCCCACTTTATATTTTCCCCACATAGGCGATGGGCTGCTATTTTGATTATTGCCTCTGTACTTGCTTTTCCACCGTTTTTCGACTGTTCTTGATTCGATCTGATCGTTTATGCTTTGTTTTCATACTTTTTCACCCCAAACACCTGATTTATATAAAAAGAATAAAAACGAATTAAAACTTAATAAAATACTATAAAAATGCTCAAAAACTAACTTAGTTCGGTCTAGAAATGGATAGGTAGATCACACCTATCAACGACAATAGGTCACGTGAGTCTCGCCCTAACGTCATTGATTGCACACTTTCTAACGCCCTCCCGGGTCATTAGATTATCGTGTTTTGTTTAACCTAGTCCGAATCTGAGGTTACCTCTCTCAAGTGTCAAACCTCGTATTCTCTATATATCATTCTAATCATATGATCCATACAAGAATGATAAACACAATCAAAATTATAAAGAACGCACATTTACAAAACACCGAAATCAAAATAACCACATATTTATAAATGTATTGTTAATCTCTAAACAATCCACGTTTAGCTAACGGCCATAACCGTATTTACAATAAAGAACGAGCTAAACATGATCAACAAATTCCTACGTTAAATAAATAAAAGAGAAAATGAAAGAACTTAGCTTAGTCCGAAGATTATGCCGTAGAACTATCACTTCCTTCAACTTCTCTTTCTTCGGATTGTGAGCTCTCCCTAAAAAACACTCTAATCTCCACCCTAATATGTTCTAAGTGTTGTAGGGGTGTTAGAGATCCAAGGGCTCGAAAATTGAGAGAGGAGAGGTGATTAAGTAGCAAAAATATCCTAAAAATATCTTAAATCTGTGTAGAGGTGATCGCCGCGGCGGTGAGTTGGTCGGTTTGATCTTCGCCTAAGCGATGGAGTCAGCAGTAGATTCAGGACCTCTCTGTAGTTTCACCGCTTAGGTGGTGAGCTTCTAGCAGATTTAGGCCCTCTCAGTATTTTCACCTCCACGACAGTGGTCTAGACACTACGGCAGTGGAATTCTTTTCAGAATATTGCCTTCTTGCTTGTTTTTTCACCATTCTTCCACCATTGTTGATCCGATATCATCGTTTAGCATCTGTTTTCATACCGTTTCACCCCATACACCTGATTTAAAATAAAAAGAATAAAAACACATTAAAATGTATTAAAACGTAATAAACGTACTAAAAAACTAACAATTTCGGTTTGAAAATATATAGGTAATTTACACTTATTAATCAGCTATACCATGGAAGCTATGGGTTGATGGAGCCTCAAACATGAAGGGTTGTGGTGTAGGCATAGTTTTGGAAACACTTGGAGGAGATCAGATCGAACTAGCAGTACAACTTGGTTTTTGAACCTCCAACAACGAAGTAGAATATGAAGTAGTGGTCATTGGGTTGACTCTTTCCAAAGAGTTAAGAGCCCAACATCTAGAAGTGAGGAAAGACTCCCAACTAGTGGTCAACCATATAAATGGAGTGTACACAATAAATAAAGAAAAGTTTTTTCTTTATGTGGAGAAGGTGGAAGAGCTAATCTCTCCACTCCAGAGCTACAAATTCAAAGCTGTTCCAAGAGCTAAAAAATGAGAGATAAATGCATTGTTAGTGTTAGCTTCTACATTTGGACAGAATCAATGGTCTGAATTAGTGGAATTCGTTGAGTAGCCATCTATAGCAACACTAGATAACCATTGTGCATGCATAGGCCAGCTGGATCAAGAAAAAGACTGGAAAACATCTTTAGTTCAATATCTAAAGGAATGGATTCTACTAGGAAACAAGGATTCAGCCAGAAAAATCCTTTACAAAGTATCAAGGTATATACTAACCAATGGTCAACTGTATAGGAGATCTTTTTCCCAACCTTTGTTACTTTGTCTAAGACCAAAAGAAGCCACCTATGTCTTATAAGAAATCTATGAGGGGGTTTGCGAAAATCATTAAGGAGGAAGGACCTTGGTTCACAAGGTGCTAAGAGTGTGATACTACTGGCCAACAATGTGCAGGAGTGCGTCAAGAAATCTGACAAATGCTAGCAGTTCTCCAATGATATCAAGGTCCCAACTCAACAACAGACGCCAATAACTAGCCCATGGCCATTTTCTCAATAGGGGATGTATATGCTAGGGTCGTTCACCCCAACTCTGAGAAACAAAAAGTACTTACTGGTGGTAATTGACTACTTTACTAAGTAGTTCGAAGCCGAAGCCTTTATGACAGTAGGCGAGAATGAAGTGAAGAACTTGATTTGAAAGAATGTGATATGTTGTTTTGGTATCCCTATGATACTTATATCTAATAATGGAACACCTTTCACTGGCGGTAAAGTTGCATGGATGTATGACAAACTGAAGAAACAACACCGTACATCTAGCCTAGCATATCCCACAAGTCAATGGACAAGCTGAGGTGACAAACCGTTCTATCAAGGAAGCACTCATGAAACGACTGGATGATACCAAACGCAAGTGAGTAGACGAGCTGCCAGGAGTATTGTGGGCTCATCGGACCACACCAACAGCTACCACAAGGAAAACACATTTTTCATTACTTATGGAACTGAAGTTGTTGTTCTAGTGGAAATTGGGTTGCCGTCAAGATGTGATGGAACAATCAACCTCGTGGAGAATGAAAAAGTCATACCACAAGAGATGGACCAGCTGGAAGAGAGACATGATAAGGCAGCGATGAGAATGGAAACCTACAAATCAAGGATGGTACGGATGTTCAACTATGCAGTACGTCCAAGATACTTTGCAGTTAGAGACCTGGTACTCAGAAAGGTAATGCCACATTGCCTAGAGGCTTGTTTGGGAAAACTAGCCCCTAATTGGGAAGGCCCTTACCGAGTAACCAAGTGAACATGCCAGGAACCTACTGGCTGGAAGATCTGGATGGCGTGGTAAACCCAAGGCCTTGGAACATCTCTTACTTACAAAAATAATTCATATGAGATTTCTTATCATTCTATATTTCATGTTTTTTTTTTTTTATTGATTTTTAAAGTTTTCTTTTCTCTTCTGTGAGACATTCGTTGAATAATGCAAATAAACAAAGTTCTTCTTCATCAACTTGTGTAAAAATTTATTTTTGTCATGTTCTGAGTTAAACATGTAAAAGAAACATTTAGTGAATTAAAACTAAGAGTATAAAAGCATTTGGCGAATAAACCAAGTGTAAACAAACTGAGCAACTCAGCTCAACATGAGTAGAGCATATCAACTTACTTATTCATAGATACGTAGAGCAGATCAGCTTACTTATTGAACACTTAGTATGAAAATTGAGTATAAACCAACTGAGCAGCTCAACTCAACGTGAGCAGAGGAAATCAACTTACTCATTAAATACTTAGTATGAAAACTAAGTATAAACCAACTGAGCAGCTCAGCTCAGCATGAGCAGAACAGACCAGTTTACTCATTCACAGATGAGCAGAGCAGATCACCTTACTCATAACACTCTTAGTAAAAAATATAAGTGTAAATCACATTAATTGAGCAACCAGCTCAACATGAGTAGAACAAATCAGTTTACTCATAAAAACAAAGAAACGATGGCAGATCAACTCACTCAGATCAACCCATCCACAGACAGAACAACTTATTGTGTGTAAAAGTAGATCAGTTTTCTATTTTAAACTAATAGTTTTCAAAGTTAAGAGAGGTAATTGTGGACTTATTAGTCACCAAATAAACTCCTACAAAGACTCCATCAAGTATGGACTTCTCGTCTTCGTCACACACCTTATTTAGTCAAGATTAAAGTCTAGAACACTTATTCAAGTCTCCACTAAATCCATGATAAAAAGTGGTAAGTTCAATACTAGACAATATCTTGAGAAAGATGTTATAGAACAAGACAAAAAAGGAATTCTCATTGAAATGATTCCTATGATGGTAAAATTTGATTTGCCTTCATTTTGTGACTTTGCTTATTGTGATTAGATTTGTGTTCAAACTTATTGCAAAAAGCCTAAATTAGTTCATAACTAGCTTAGTGTTATAACTGGTTGGGGCGATTTTGTGCACGCCTACTTACTCTCGCAAGTATACGAGGTCTAAAGTTTTAATATAGTGGATCTTTGGAGATCGGATATCGTTCCCACAGAGAAAAGTGTGAATAATTGAATTGAATACCGCAATTGACATAGTCTCGTGTTATCCTGACGACGGAAGATGTGAATTGAAATTAAACTAAGCTAAATTACAATTAGTGGGTTAATTCTAACTAGGTTGATTAATTAGGGATTGATTTCGTTCACTTAATACACATTTGATTTCGTTCGGTTAACAATAATAGAATTTAGGTATCCGACAATCTCGGTTCGTAAGCTCCTCCGCCACCTCTTCCGAGTGTAAGACGAGGGAATACGCGACTTTCGTGTCGACGCCGAGGTCCCTCTCGATGTCTTAACGACTCTAGGCCGTGTGAGTCTTGACCCAACGTCATCGACTGCACACTAACTAACGCCCTCCCAGGTCGTTAGGTCGTAACAATGTGTTTACCCTAGTCCGAATCCAGGGTTACCTCTCCCGAGTGTCAAACCCTAGATTCTAAAGTCCAATCCTAATACCGTTACAAGCATATTAAGATCGTCATCAAATAATAAACACAATCAGACTTAAAACAACAACCGTTAAAGAAACGTATATTAAACCAAATGAGTATTTACACAACTACACATTTCCCTAACTAATCTCTAAATTACACTAGCATGTTCTTAGCCAATACAACATAAATCAAGAGGATATCATCATTACCAACTATAAATATTTAAATACAAAGATGAAAACAAGGGAAGAAAATCCAAATCTCAAAGTGGAGTAGTCCACTTTCGCCAAAGAACGATCCTCCCGAGCTTCCTCTTTTCCGTTGATGAACTTCCTCTTTTGCCTCTTCAAGGATTGGCCAAGAACACTCTTTACAACAAATCTAATATACTTCCTAAACTAATCTAATCTAACTAAGGTGGAAGAGAGCTCCCAAGAACAACTAATCCCTCTCCCACGTCTATGGGGTTCTAAGGTGTAACGGTTTCTAACTTTTCTAGCAATTGGGGGAGAAAGGGTTTTATAGGCAAGGATTTGGAAATATCTTCAAAATATCTAAAACAGATATTTCGGTGCAGAGTGTCACCGCCTAAGCGGTGGTTCACCGCTTAGGCGGTGGACTTAAGTCGGTTAAGTTCTGTCGGTTACTTCGCCTAAGCGGTGGTTTTTCCGCTTAGGCGGTGGCTGCTGGCAAGATATTCTGTTATTTTCTCGCCTAGGCGGTGGTTTTCTTGCCTAGGCAGTGGTTCAGCCCTTCAGCACTCTAACATTCTACCTCTTTTCCGCCTAAGTGGTGGAACTTCCGCTTAGGCGGTGGTCTTCATTCATCGAAATCCTGTTTTGCACATTTTGTTCACCGTTTTTCCACCATTTTCACTTGTTTCTCGCCCTTTTAGGTCCTTTCCCTGTTCTACACTAAAACACAATTAAATATAACTAAAATGCTTGAGAACTAACAAATCCGGTTTAGAAATAGATAGGTTTTTCACACCTATCAATACCCCCAAACTTAGAATTTTGCTAGTCCTCGAGCAAAACACTAACACTAAACTAAACTAACTAACAAACTAATCAACTAAAAATGAAAAATTAAACTAACACAAAAGAAGTATATGCATGTAAATATAAAGTTCAATCGAAATGACCAATTTGTTCTTCCCTCAACATCCTGAAATCGGATCAAGTTCGGGAAGCATCCCACACCAAGTGGTGTTCTAGAATTTCAACTATCAATATCAATAAAAACCATTCTAGATCCATTTGAAGTGTGTGTGTGAGAACTCAAATGTATAACTAGTCAAATATCGGATTCGATTATTCAATTGTTAAGCCCATAATTTAAACCGTTACAGGATTTAGGAAAACCATACGCTTGATTGGAGTCTACTATCCACTAATGTAGGCTCGGATATTCCCAAAAATCAATAGGGCTTGGCTTGGCTTTTGGAGAACGACCACGGGTATCATTGGAATAAAGATAGAAAATTGGTTTCATCGATCGATACCCGAGGTAAAATCGCTTGTCGCTATCCTCTCTCATGACCCCACATTTAAAGTACAATTCTGAATAAGAAATGAAGATCCTGGTATTCACTTATCGAAAGAGAAGAAAATGAAAAACTAGATTCACGTTTTTTTTTTTTTTTTTTTTTTTTTTTTTTAACATATTCCTAAATTAACTCGAATTGTTACAGTTTTAGGAGAGTGCAAAAATAAGTTAGAGAAACACACCCCCAAACTTATTCGAATTTGTAAAATTTTAGGAATATGTAAAAAGAAATGATAGAAACACACCCCCAAACTTATTTTAGGAGCGTGCAAAAAGAAATACGAAAGTGACAAGTGAATACACTAATACCGAATCAATAAAAATTCGTCTAAAACCCTACCGCTCACTTGATTTCACTCAATTTTAAAAATTAGGCTTAGCGACTTTGGTTTAGGAAAAATCTAAATGAAAAGAGTATTTGAAACGTCTTCAGAATTGATTACGTTCTCGACTTCAACAGGGGAAATAAGGAATGAATATTTTCAGGTTAGCTACAACGGATCAAGCGAAAAATTGACGGCCTAAATCATGTCTCCGTAATTACCTTACTTAGGATTCCGCCTCAAGTTTTCCCCAAATCAAGTTCTAGTTTCCTCTTTTTCTATTATGAACTTAATATCAAATAATCAACGTCTAATCGTTCAGAAAATTATACAGTGAGTTCAAATGTCGTGCAATTTTCGGATCGAGATAATTTTTACACAATTGACATGTTAAGCACACAAAACACACTAGGAAGGTATTACCCCCGACCTCAATATGCAATTTGGGGATAATTCTCATCATCGGGTCTTGGCCCAAATGAACTTACATCTAATCATGCAAACACAACTTTATACATACACAATATTAAACTAATTCTAATACTAACATACATACTAATCTAACCACTAAACATTCAAAAACAAACATTAAACTAACCAAACTAAAAATTTAAAAATTTAAAACATTCATAATACATAAATAAATAAAGGTTTGTACAACAAAAATTTTCATTTTGTTCAAAAATAGTAATAACTGTTCATCATTTTCTACAAAAAGTCAAAATGGATGAACATCCACTAAGCTATCATTCGATCCATACCACTCAGGCTTGAACACGACAGTGTTCCAATAGCAGCGAACCCAATAAACATATAGCATGTTTGCAAAAAAAAAATGGGTTGAACACATACCTAGGGAATAAGATTTATTCCCTACTGTTCACCTGAAGATGAGTCATCACCATCATCACTTTGGGAAGGAGAATATGGTCTCTGGAGTAGATGTGGTGGCACAGATGGCATCGGTGGGAAATCATCCATCTCAAGGCCAAGGCCCTCCCAAATCTTCCGTTGGACTCGATCTTGTTGCCTCAAAAATTGGTCCAGGAAAGAGGCAATCTCATATTGGTTCTGGAGGACCATCTGAAGCTTCTTCTCTTGGGAATTTTTAGCTTGGACTCCAGAAGGTCCAACCGCGTCATCTGGTTGCTCTTCCCCTTCCTCCGGCTCAGGCTCGGGTACCTCTTGCGCCCTATTCCTCCACAACCGATTTATCACTGACAGCGTAAGTGGAGTGATAGGTTCACACTGGCTTCTCCCGGATACAGTCACATCAGCTAATCTGAATATCTGGGTCAACAGTGACAGAAACGGGAGCCCACCCTTTACTAATTTCAAAGCATGAAGAATTGATGAATAGATCAGAAATCCAACGTTTATGGGTTGTCCGGTCTGGATTTTATAGATCAAATAAGCCCTGTCCTTCGAGACGTCTGACAAATGTGATGTCGGCAGGAGGTTTCCACAGATGAAGTTGTGCCAGATTTTTGAGACCGGCTTTAGGCATCTCACTGAAAATGTAGCGATGTTCGGCCCCTGATGTTTCTACTTTACCGGGCCAGATGTGATATATTGGATGACCCTTTGTAAAGTAGGCTCCTGGCTTTCAATTGACTCCGGTGCCGAAAGCCCGAAGATATGATTTATGAAGTTGGGGTTGAAGATAATGGGCTGGTTCCGGACCCTTGCTAGATCGTCGATGGCCTTGGTAGCATTTGCATAGAATTCTTTGACCAAAGCGATTTCGCCTGGGGGCGGCAATTTGCAGAGTTTCTCCCAATGGCGGCTTAGGATTTCATTCCGAAATTCCTCCGGGAGCTCTTCGATCGGACCGAATCCCCGTTGATGTATGCAAGCACGATGTTTTTCTTGTTGTTCGAAATGATCCTCCGCTTGTTTTGACACAAAGCGGGTAGCATCAAAGTCAACGTCGGTCGGTGCCCTTGGGGTTGAACCCAACCCTTCGCCTCTAGCCTTCTTCTTAGCTGCTCTTTTCGGCATTTCCTACAATTACAATCACAAAAACCCAATACAACCTCATCATATATGAACATTTGAAAATCATACTTCCCTAATCACATTGTCATGAACAAATTCATCCCAAAAACGAATACCCATTTGAATTTTTTCAAACAATTTTAACAAATGTGACATCCTATATTAATTCACACACTCAATCAATCCAATTAAACATGTGTCTCATCAAGAATCAAATCAAAAACCCATTGAACATTGAAATCGCGAAACTAGGGTTTTAGGTTTTTGGGCAAAATCTCAAAATCCATTGATTTCTTTGATAGAATCATGAAAACCAACCAATAATTTCAACAACTAAACTAAATGTAATGTAAAAGAAACTTACTTGTTGAAAAATAATGGTCCAATCAAAAGAAATGGTAGAAATCGCACCTTTCACGCGGAACCCTTGATTTTCGGAAATGGGGGTTGAAATCCGATTCTTGAAGGATGAATCATGCTGGAAATGACCACGTTTTGTAATGGATGAATGATTTTAGAGATTTGGAATGGTTAGGGAGTGAAGTTGTAGAGAGAAGGTGGAGGATTTGGGGAGGGAACTTGCGTTTTTGAATTTTAAGCGAAGGGCTGTTTTTAACAGCAGACGGTCCACCGCTTGAGCGGTGGAACTCTTTTTTTTTTAAAACAAACCTTCTGATAAAATTTCGCTTAGGCGGTGGTTTTTACGCCTTAGCAAAATTACACCAGTGTGCAAACGTTTTATTCTGCTGTAAATCTGTCTAGGCAGTGGTTTTTCCGCCTAAGCGGTGGAGTATATTTTGAAAATTTGGTGCATCCTGTATTTTTACCGCCTGAGTGGTGGTTAACCGCTTGGACGGTGGGCCGTTTTCACCCACTCTATATTTTTACCGCCTAAACGGTGGTTCACCGCTTGGGCAGTGGGCCTTTAGCTCCCACTTTAATGTTTTTCTCAAATTTTCAAAAGACGGCTACACCCTTTACGTTTTCACTTCGCTTGTTCAACGTGTTTAAATTTAGAATACTTCCCCATGCGTCCACACTCCTAAATTCACTGCCGAACATGTTCCGAAGCTATGCCGGCTTCCAAAAAGAATAAATAATCAAATAAATAGTAACAAAAATCGGGTAATTTGATACCCTAAGTTTCATTTCAAAAGAATAGCGCTTGAGTTACCGTCCCCAGCTGGACTTTTGTGTCACTAAGTATTTTTCACCAAAATTCCCCATAGACAAGGAATTTGGGCTCAAATGCTTAGTCGGATCAAGATCATGGCTTTGAAGTCGGCATCTCCTCTCAGTCCTTATCATTTTCAACAAGCTCCATCTCGGGATTGAGATTTAAGAGTTCCAATCTTCATCATTTCTCGCACTGCTTGATCTAATTAACACAATGAAACAAAAATAAAAATTAAAAACAAAACAAAAAAAAATGTCAGGATTAACATTTGACCACTTAGTCGCAATATCAACTTAGAATTCACACCAATCTCACGTCTACAACGCCAAAAACTTGGTGTGTTGACGGAACTAGGAAACGATACATTTGCTTTTCCTATATATAAAACTTAAGTTCTGGGCCGATACCGCGTTTCTTTTGCAATATTCAAATAATATTCAAATAACATTCACATTAATCCCCGGCAACGGTGCCAAAAACTTGGTAGGGGCGATTTTGTGCACGCCTACTTACGCTCGCAAGTATACGAGGTCTAAAGTTTTAATATAGTGGATCTTTGGAGATCGGATATCGTTCCCATAGAGAAAAGTGTGAATAATTGAATTGAATACCGCAATTGACGTAGTCTCGTGTTTTCCTGACGACGGAATACGTGAATTGAAATTAAACTAAGCTAAATTACAATTAGTGGGTTACTTCTAACTAGGTTGATTAATTAGGGATTGATTTTGTTCACTTAATACACATTTGATTTCGTTCGGTTAACAATAACGGAGTTTAGGTATCCGATAATCTCGGTTCGTAAGCTCATCCGCCACCTCTTCCGAGGTCCCCCTCGATGTCTGACTTTCGTGTCGACGCCGAGGTCCCCCTCGATGTCTTAACGACTCTAGGCCGCGTGAGTCTTGACCCAACGTCATCGACTGCACACTAACTAACGCCCTCCCGGGTCGTTAGGTCGTAACGATGTGTTTACCCTAGTCCGAATCCAGGGTTACCTCTCCCGAGTGTCAAACCCTAGATTCTAAAGTCCAATCCTAATACCGTTACAAGCATATTAAGATCGTCATCAAATAATAAACACAATCGGAATTAAAACAACAACCGTTAAAGAAACGTATATTAAACCAAATGAGTATTTACATAACTACACCTTTCCCTAACTAATCTCTAAATTACACTAGCATGTTCTTAGCCAATACAACATAAATCAAGAGGAGATCATCATTACCAACTATAAATATTTAAATACAAAGATGAAAACAAGGGAAGAAAATCCAAATCTCAAAGTGGAGTAGTCCACTTTCGCCAAAGAACGATCCTCCTGAGCTTCCTCTTTTCCGTTGATGAACTTCCTCTTTTGCCTCTTCAAGGATTGGCCAAGAACACTCTTTACAACTAATCTAATATACTTCCTAAACTAATCTAATCTAACTAAGGTGGAAGAGAGCTCCCAAGAACAACCAAGCCCTCTCCCACGTCTATGGGGTTCTAAGGTGTAAGGGTTTCTAACTTTTCTAGCAATTGGGGGAGAAAGGGTTTTATAGGCAAGGATTTGGAAATATCTTCAAAATATCTAAAATAGATATTTCTGTGTAGAGTGTCACCGCCTAAGCGGTGGTTCACCGGTTAGGCGGTGGACTTAAGTCGGTTAAGTTCTGTCGGTTACTTCGCCTAAGCGGTGGTTTTTCCGCTTAGGCGGTGGCTGCTGGCAAGATATTCTGTTATTTTCTCACCTAGGCGGTGGTTTTCTCGCCTAGGCGGTGGTTCAGCCCTTCAGCACTCCAACATTCTGCCTTTTTTCCGCCTAAGCGGTGGAACTTCCGCTTAGGCGGTGGTCTTCATTCACCGAAATCCTGTTTTGCACATTTTGTTCACCGTTTCTCTACCATTTTCACTTGTTTCTCTCCCTTTTAGGTCCTTTCCCTATTCTACACTAAAACACACTAAAACATAATTAAATATACCTAAAATGCTTGAGAACTAACAAATCCGGTTTAGAAATAGATAGGTTTTTCACACATATCAATAACCAAGTTATGAAGAAGGGCAGGCAGGAGGGAAATAAACAAACAACATAGCGACAACACAAATATATCATAAAGAACCCTATTTTTTTATATTAACAAAAAAGAAAAGGGGGGTACACCATTGCAAAAAAAATAAAAAAAACTGTTTGTCGTACAAGAAAGAAAGGGTTGGCCACAACATGGTTGCAGAGGAATAAAAAAGATAAGAGAAAGAATACACACTATAATAGTGTAAAACAGATTAAGAGAAAGCGTTTGGATTTGTGAAAATTATCAACACTTGGTTTGGCTTTAAATAGCCAAATTAAAGACGAAAGAGGAAAATGAAACATTAAAAAAATGCACATTAATGTGCAAGTGACGTGTACTGACGAAATATGTACTGTAATTATGACAGTATATTTCCAAGGCTAAATCGACGGCTACTGTTTTAATCAGGTCATGATTACAAAATGTTATCATTGTTAAAAAATTAATTACATACATGAAAAAAGAAACTGAAAGGATAGAAGGTCAAATCAATGAGCAGTACTTTGATCAACAATATTTGGCTAATTAGAGATCAGTAAACCAACAACGTCGCCTGGTAGAGCTTGAGTTGGAGCCTGGTCTGAACTTATCGTGGGTTAAACATAAGAGCTTGGTATTGACCTATCTGTAGGCACCTCAGCAGTTGATGTCGAAGGAAGCTCTTCACCTTTAGTATTTTCTCCCTTTTCTTCAGCATCATCATCTCATTCTATTGCGTCTTCCAACTCAACTTCCAAGAATGAAAGGTTTACGTTCTTCTGACACCTGTTGTTGGCAGTAACCAAAGCCTAACGACTGTATTTTCTTTAACCTTCTCTTGAACTCAATCTAGAGATCCTTGATCTTCTGCTCAGACTCTTTCTCTTTTGCTGCCAACTCTTTTGTCATCCTCTCCACCATTTATGCTTGATTAGCAGACTTTAGCTTATCCTAGTCTAGCTCAGCTGAAAGTCAATCCTTTTCACCCTGAAGTTACGGGAGGGCATCCTCCTTCGCTCAGAAGACAGTGTACGATGGGCATTTTTATTCGCTCACGTATTGACTATTGGTAAGTGTACAACATCAAGTTTTAGTATAATGGATCTTAAGATCGGGTATAATGTCCACAGGGATTGGTTGTCGTTATTATTGAGTATTGTGTTTGTCATGATCTAACTTTATCTAGGCGATAAAAAATGTATTTAATTAATTAATACTAATACTAATATAACCTAATTTAATCTATACTAATATGAGACATTTTAAGGAAAAGAATTGTCTAGGGATTAACTTGGTTTACAAATTCGTGTTCGATCTCGTTTGGCTTATGTTTTCAGTGTTCAACCTATTTGACAATCTCAAGTTGTAAACTCCCTCGCCACTTCTCCCGAGTGTAAGACGGGGGAATACATGACTTCGTGTCAACGAAGAATTCCCCTTCAATGTCTTAACGACCCTAGGTCACGTGAGTCTCGCCCCAATGTCATTTATTGAACACTTTCCAATTCTCTCCTAGGTTATTGGATCGTCACGTTGTGTTTAACTTAGTCCGAATCTGGGGTTACCTCCCCTAAGTGTTAAACCCCGTATTCTCGATATATCTAAACCAACATACATGCATAGAATAACAATAAACACAATCAAACTTCGAAGAACAAACATAAACGAAACACCGAAATCATACGAATCACATATTTATAAATATATTGTTAATCCCTAAACAATCCACATTTAACTAACGGCCATAACCGTATTTACAATAAAGCACGAGCTAAACATGCTCACAAATTCCTAAGTTAAAGAAATAAAGAAAGAAACAGAAGAACTTAGCCTATATCCAAAGATTTGGCACTTGATCCGTCCAACGATCGCTTCCCCTTCTTCTTCTTCTCCTTCAGGTTGTGAGCTCTCCCTCTAAAACTCCTTAACCTACCCTTAGATATGTTCTAAGGGTAGTAGCATGTAAGAGAGGACCGAAAATGAGGGAGAAAAATGGATTAAATAGGCAAAATATCCTAAAAATATCCAAAACAAATATGAAATCTGTGTAGAGGTGACCACCGCGGTGGTGGGATTCACCGTTGCGGCGGTGAGTAGGTCGGTTAAGTGATCGCCTAGGCAGTGAAGACAACGGTAGATTTGGTGACCATCCTATAGTTTTACCGCCGCGGTGGTGGATGTCCAGCAAGAATTGGCCCTCTCTGTATTTTCACCGCTGCGGCGGAGGTCTGACACTGCAGCGGTGGGCTTCTTTTCAGAATCTTGCCTCCGTGCTTGTTTTTCTACCGTTCTTGGTTCGATCTCATCGTTTATGCACCGTTTTCCTACCTTTTCACCCCACACACCTGATTTATACAAAAAGAATAAAAACTAATTAAAACGTAATAAAATACTATAAAAATACTCGAAAACTAACTTAGTTCGATTTGGAAATAGATAGGTAGATCACACCTATCAAATACCCCCAAACTTGGAATTTTGCTAGTCATCGAGCAAAACACTCATACTAAAATGAAAAATACAATGAAATTAAATAACAAACAACCTAAAAGCAATCTAAACATAATGATATACGAGTTTTGACTTCTTCTAACGACTAAGTTATTTTCCCTCAACAACTGTCAGTCATATAGAGTTCAGGCGGTAAGACACACCATGTAGTGTTCTAGAATTTTGAAATTCAATGATGGTGAACGCCATTCTAGATCCTGTAAACGTGTTTTTACGAGACTCAATAATATAACTATACAATGACCGAATTGAATTATCCACCAACGAAACTCACGACTTAGACCGTAAAGGATTAGGATATCCATATGCCTGATTGGGGTCCACTCTCCACTAATGTAGGTTGAGTAGTTCATAAAGATCAAAAGGACTTGGTTCGGTTATGGAAATAGAAAATGCGTTAACATTGTTAACTTAACGTTACCCAAGGCTCAACGCTTAGCGCACTCACTCTCGAACCCCCATAGATAAAGTAAAAACAATCCCGAACAAATATTTAAGACCGACGTACTCACTTGTCAAAAGAAACGAAATTTAACAATATTTACATTTTTGTTTTATGAACCACACCCCTAAACTTATTCGATTATTATTATTTCACGGGTGTGGTTAAAACGAACGAAAAACGACAAGTGAGTACTCGAATACCAAACCAATCTGAAGTTCGCCTTAAGCCTAACCGCTCACATCAAGTAGCACTTGCAACTGCAAACTTGATTATCTCAAATATGCCTTTAATTTAGCGATTTAGGTTTGGAAAAAGATCAACTGGCTAGGGTATTTGCTTATGTGTTCAGAATTGAATTGGCATTTAGGCTTTGACAGGGTAATGAGGGATAAACATGTTACAAGGTAGGCTTCAAAGGCTCAAGCGATAAAAAAAAAATGCCTAAATCACGTCTCCTGAACTACCATGCCTAGGATTTCGCCTCAAGCTTCCCCTCAATCAGGTTCTAGAATCCTTAAATTGTCATGAGTTTGGCTAATTGATAATTTGCCTCAAATCAATTGAATAGAAATACATTGAGTCTATGTGCTCGTGCAAATTAGGATCTACAATAATTTTTACCAAAATACATTGTTAAGCACACGGAACACGCATGCATGGGTATTACCCTTGACCTCGAAAACAACCAGGGGGTAATATCATCATCGGGTAACGGCCCAGATGAACACAAAACTCAGCATGCAACAACAAATACAAACAAACACAAACTAACCTAAACGAACATGCACACAAGAAAATAATAAAACATTTAACATTTAACATACTATACGGACAGTGTCCTCAACGATCCCAATCATCAATCTCAACATATGAAATTAAAGCATGTTGATGAAGGGGGTTTAGAACACTTACCTAGGAGGCATGAGAATCTTACCTCTGAATAAATTAGGCTGCGATGGATTTAATTTATTTTTGACCTTGGGTTGCCTCCCAAGAAGCGTGTGGTTTAATGTCCTCGGCCTGACATACTCAGAACGCCCTTAAGCTTGGTGAGATTTTGCTTTGTTCGGCTCGATCTTTCAACGACACACCTCACCGGCTTATCTGCATGGCCACGTACTATAAAACAGCTCGGGATCCCATTGAAAGGAATGTATCAATACCTGGCGATCTAACATCTCCAAGTACCCTGCATAAAAAATAAAAACAAAACTACAAAACAAAACTTATATACAAAAGAAATGCCTAAAGTAAAATCGGGTCATTTACTCACAATATCGACAATAACCCAATCCCCGACAACATCTAAAAAAAATTGGTGGTGATTGCTGGAAACGAAATACGACAAACATAATCCCCGGCAACGTCTCCAAAAACTTGTACGACGAGCGTTTTTACACGCTCGCGTATTGACTACTCACAAGTGTACGAGGTCAAGTTTTAGTATAATGGATCTTTAGGATTGGGTATCGTGTCCACATGGATTGGTTGTCGTTATTATCGAGTTCCGTGTTTATCATAATCTAACTTTATCTAAACGATAAAAAATGTATTTAATTAATTAATACTAATACTAATATAACCTAATTTAATCTATACTAATATGAGACGTTTTAGTGAAAAGAATTGTCTAGGGATTAACTTGGTTTACAAATACGTGTTTGATCTCGTTGGACTTACATTTAGGGTGTTCAACCTATTTGACAATCTCAGTTCGTAAACTCCCTCGCCACTTCTTTCGAGTGTAAGACGGGGGAATACATGACTTCATGTCGATGAAGAAGTCCCCCTCAACGTCTTAATGACCCTAGGGCACGTGAGTCTCGTCCCAACGTCATTGATTGCACACTCTCCAACTCCCTCCCGAGTTATTGGATCGTCGCATTGTGTTTAACTTAGTCCGAATCCAGGGTTACCTCTCCCGAGTGTCAAACCATGTATTCTTGATATATCTAAATAAGTATACATGTATAAAATAACGATAAACACAATCAAACTTCGAAGAACAAACATAAACGAAACACCGAAATCATACGAATTACATATTTATAAATATATTGTTAATCCCTAAACAATCCACGTTTAACTAACAACAATAACTGTATTTACAATAAAGCACGAACTAAACATGCTCACAAATTCCTAAATTAAATAAAGAAAGAAAGAAACCAAAAAACTTAGCCTATATCTGAAGATTTGGCGCTTGATCCGTCCAACGATCGCTTCTCATTCTTCTTCTCCTTCAAGTTGTGAGCTCTCCCTCTAAAACTCCTCAACCTACCCTTAGATATGTTCTAAGGGTAGTAACATGCAAGAGAGGACCGAAAATGAGGGAGGGGAATGGATTAAATAGGCAAAATATCCTAAAAATATCCAAAAAAATATCAAATCTGTGCAAAGGTGACCGCCGCAGCGGTGAATAGGTCGGTTAAGTGATTGCCTAGGCGATGAACACAGCGGTGGATTTGGTAACCATCTTGCAGTTTCAACGCCGCGGCGGTAGATGTCCAGCAAAAATTGGCCCTCTGCATTTTTACCGCCGCGGCGGTGGGCTTCTTTTCATGATCTTACCACCGTACTTGTTTTTTCACCGTTCTTCGACCGTTCTTGGTTCGATCTGATTATTTATGCTCCATTTTTCTATTCACCCCACACACCTGATTTATACAAAAAGAATAAAAACTAATTAAAACGTAATAAAATACTATAAAAATGCTCGAAAACTAATTTAGTTTGGTTTCGAAATAGATAGGTAGATCACACCTATCAGGCAGCATTCTTGACCTGAAGATCAACTCTCTGTTGATCCACTACCAGGCCTGCTTAGCTGATTTTTTCATTCAGAGAGTGAATTTTCTCCCTCAGAGCTGAACCCTCTCTTCTCAAAGTAAAGCTCTCTGTTTGAATCCTGTCGTTCTCTAAGAAATAAAGTTCATTGCTCCTTTGCAGCGTTTCACGTTGCTAGTTGGCATAATGCACCTTCAACTCAAAACTTTCTTGAGAAGAGCTTGCCAATGCCAAGTTTGTCTCAAGAGAGACCTTCTACTCTTGTAAGGCACAAAGGTCTTCTTCAATCCTACTAGACTCTGGTGTATAAGTTGAGTATCGAACTTACTTACACCATCAGCACTGCCAGCCAGCGTAGAAGATACATGAGTGCTCTACAATACAAGATAAAATATTTAAAAATCAATAAACAACTCAAGAAGTTAGAATACTTGTTAAAAATAATAGTGATTACCTGAATGAGTTCACATATGAGCATCCTAAATAGTTCAGCTATGTTGCGGCCTGTAGTCATGTTCTTGCCTTCACTCTAGGACTTCTCATACAGAAACTTAATAGAGTTGTCGAAAATATCCTGGAGGCCTGGTACTAGGGCTCAACCTCTTAGATTGGTTGACACATCTACTGTCGAGAAATACCATGGCCACTTGATGCTCCTTGGCTAGAAGCAGATGTAGGAGGAGGCTAGCGACTAGCAGAAGAGGGCTCAGTAGCAGCACGATCAAGAGGAACACCAGATGCTCTTGTGGTAAGTTCCAACTCCTTGATCTCTGTGGGAACAGGGACCTGGAGTGCAGGAACCATCACAGATATGACCCTGTATCTGTGTAAGCTCAAAGGCTGAGAATCGTCATCAGACTCAAAACCTACAGGAGGAACAACTGATGGTTGTGCAGTAGGTGGAGCTGATGGACTGGTTTCTATAGGAACAAATGGTTGAGCAGCAGGGCGAGCTACTGGTTTGACAGTAGCAAGGACTGCAGGCTGAGTTGATGACTGCCCTACTGGCCTGGAGGACCTCTTTACAAGTCTCTTTCTCTTCATCCCAATTTGCAGCTCTTCTAATTCATTGAAATGAGATGCATCTATTTCTAGTTGAATGAATGGGTGGTGAGCAAAAACTTTGTAAAACCTTTTGGCTGGGACCAATAATTTCTTCAGATCTTCCTCAATCCTGGTCGTAAGAGCAAGGCTTTTGCAAGCTCCTCCACCTACATCAGACAACCCAAGAAAATGTCATGGCAATTGTTTTAAAATTCCTAAACTCAAATTACCAAAAAAAAAAACCTAAATAAAGAAAATTTCTCAGGGAATTGAAGTGTCATAGCACAACTGAAGGCAACCTTATTTTTTTAGGAGAGAATTCCCAGTTGCCTTTGAAAAATATGTAGCACCTTTGTCAGTCTCCTCTCACTACAGTAGGGAGGTCGGTAAGGAAGGAGAACCTGTTAAGGAAGGAATAGTAAAATCTCCCTAACCTAGAAATGAATTTAAGGGAACCTATACTCCTAATTATATCTACATTAAGGGAAACTTCATTTACGCGAGAAAGAGCAATAGCTCCCATGATCTAATGGAAGCAACTGGGGGTTAACTAAGTAGGAGTAATTTCTAGTTGACGAAAAAGGTTGCGAAGAAAAGGCGTGAATGGTAGAGTGATTCCATACTCAAACATCCATACAAAAAGGCATATTTCATCATCTTTGGCATTGTAAGGGCATTTATTCTTAGACAGAACCCTAATCGACACGGACGAAGGGATGTCGTACTGTTCTCGAAATGGCATAATCCATTCCTATGGAACATTACTTGCACCATGATCTCCCCAGTTAACTGAGGGATTGGTGAGCTGAGAAACCTAGGTTGTCGTCATCTGCACCACAAAGAGATTCGACAACGAACCAGTTTCAACAGGGATGTTGGATTGATTCAACATCTTAAGCAGAACAAACAAAAATCAAAAGGAATAATGCGAAGTAAAGCAACACAATCAAAAGATTTGAGGAAAACGAGAACTTACACAATGATCTTTTGTCTATCTTCTCTTGAATCATCACGAAAGTCAGGAGGGTAAATGATATGGAAAAACTCTCGCTCACAACTGATATATGCATGAGAGCTTTAATGGGTCAGATCAGGTCAGTGATCCGACCCAAAAGATGTTAACCCGATACACTATTTGGGTTGAGCATATCAGGCCCATCGGGGAAAAAGACCTCAGCGGTCTACTATGCAAATTAATTAGCATCATGAGGAGGCCCATGAATGGGTGATTAGAGCCTACGGTAATTAGGCCAAGGACGAACAGGTCAACCCATGGTGACCACATCCCTTAAGCATGTGAAACATTATAACCTATTAACTGTAACAACCCATATTTGATGGGAGCACGTTACAGAAATGTCTCCCTGGTTTAATGGAAAATATCGTGGCTATCTTCCATGTCGTTAGGATGAGATCACGTAACAGGCAATGATAGGTTGAAAATACCTATCTACTTCTAAGTCGAATTTTCCAGTTTTCGAGTGTTTTATTAATGTTTTAATTGCGTTTTAGTTATTTTTATGTAAATCAGGTGTAGGGATGTAAACAAGTGATAAACGAGCAAAACGGTGGGAAAACGGTAAAGAAAGATAAAAAAACAAGGTTTCAAGAACAGCAAACCCACCGCCTAGGCGGTCAAGAATGCTGGATGTGCTGAAAAATGAATAAGTTCGACCGCCTAGGTGAAGAAACTACTGCCTAGGCGGAGAAGTGTCAGAGAGTTGGAGTGCTGCTTCACCACCTAGGCTAAGAAACCACCGCCTAGGCGGAGGAACGACAGAATATGTAAGTGTTGCTCTACCACCTAGGCGAAGAAACCACCACCTAGGTGGTGAACCGTCAGAACGTTTGTGTGCCAACCCACCGCCTAGGCGGTAAGCAAACCGACTTAACCTTTGCCTGGGTGGAGAAACCACCGCCTAGGCGGTCAGCTCTGCACAGACAGAAAGATATTTTTAGATCTTTTTTGAAACCTTAGGCCTATAAATACCACTCTCCCATGTCTGAAACATGTTTTTGAACATTCCTAACCCTAGTATAGTGTTCTTTAGCCATTTTTGAGAGATCAAGGAGGAGGTTCATCATTTGGAAGAAGACAAAACCTTTGCAGAGTGATACTAAGTGACAGTGGACCATTCCACTCTCAGTTTTGATCGTTCTTCCCTTGTTTTTATCTTTGCAATTACTTTTCCATATCAAATGATGTTGAACCACTCTTGTTTTGTATGTTATATGGCCAGGATCATGTAGTATTAGATAAATATTATCTAGGTGTTGTTGTAAGTCATGTAAATACTAGTTTGATTGAATATACGTTACTTTAATGGTTCTTTGTCTAAATCTGATTGTGTTTACCGTTATTCTTGATATTATGCTTGTTATAATAAACCGAGAATACGAGGTTTGACACTCGGGAGAGGTAACCCTGGATTCGGACTAGGGTTAAACACAACGCGACGATCTAATAACCTAGGAGAGAGTTGGCAAGTGTGCAATCCATGACGTTGGTTCATGACTCATGTGACTATGTGTTCAAAAATACATTCTAGGGGGACTTCAGCGTCAACGCAAAGTCATATATTCGTTCATTTTACACTCAGAAGAGGGAGTGAGCAAGTTATAGATACAGAGATTGTCGGATAGGATAAACACCATTATCGCTAACTAAACGAAATCAAATATGTATTATGTGAAAGAAATCAATCCCTAGATAATCAATATAGTTAAAACTTACCCAATAGTTGTAATTTATCTTAGTTGTAATTAAAATACAAACATTTCTTGAAAAGTTGAGATAATATGAGACTATGAAAATCACGGTATTCAACTAATTTACACTATCCTCAGTGAAACGACATTCGATCTCACGATCCATCTATACTAAAACTTGACCTCGTGCACTTGCGAGTAAAGCCAGACGTGAGCCTCTTAAATGGCCGCGTCCAAGTGACTTCACCAATGAAACGACAAAGATTTATTGAGCCTATATAAAGAGAAGGTATCATTGTGTATTTTGGACGACTGATTTGAGTACTTAGCCTTCTCCATAATCATATTAATTTATTCTCACGCTGGAGGTTCTTTGACCGACACCACACCGGTGTCCCCCTTGAGAACTCAACAGTTTTGTAGGTTGAAAGACGAAGTTGAAGAGTTTATTGGCACGTGGGAAGCTGATTGCACATGATGAGAATTCTTGGTCACATCATTATTCATTATTAGTATAGTGATATGAGTGAGTTTAATTATTATTTACTATTACTAATGTATTTTAAATATTGTTTCTATATTTGAAATAAGAGATTTTCAATATTATTGTGGGTAAATTTCACTAACACACCCTCTCATTTAGAAAAATTACAATGATGTTTCCTATTATTTGAAAAATATATTTGCCCACATTGACGTTTTTCAAACCAAACAATGACATCACAAAACTCCTGCAAATGGATGACATGTAATTTTGTTTGATGTTTTTGTTCTTTTATAATTTATTCTTTACATAGAACGGTAATTGTATCCCATTTAAATAAAAGATATTTTTATAAAAATAAATAACAAAAATCAATAAATGCTCTAGTTACTAGACTTTTTATTTTTTTTCCTCAAAAAACCATTCTTTTCTTTTTCAGTTTTTTATATTCTTTGTTTCTTACATAAGTGTTGATAGAAGTAATGTAAAAAGAATATTTTCTTTTTCATGTAACCAATTTTAGGACTACACTTGAAAGAGAGTGTAGAAATTCCCCATTGCCTAATTCTCTTTAATTTCTCTCTCCTTAAAATTTTATATTTCAATGAGTTTTAAATATTTTCCATCATTAATGTAATGATTTGAGTGAATTTAATTGTCACTTATTATTAATATATTGGGTTGAATGAATTTTAAATATTTCTTATATTAGAAATAGTGATATTTTCAATACATTAATATTTTGGTGGATAAATTTTTCTCACACCCCAAGTCCTTTGGAAAACTTACAACACCCACTGTCGTTTGGAAAAAATCTTTGCCCTTACTGTCATTTTAGAAACCCAACAACGCGACACCCCAAAACTCCTGCTAATGGATAATATCTAGTTTTGTTTAATTTTTTTACCCTTTTATAATTTATTCTTTACATAGAATGACGATTGTATCCTTTTCAAGTAAAAGATAATTAAAAAAAAAAAACTATAAATGCTTCACTTAGTAGATTTTTTTTGAAAAGAATATATTGATTCTTCAATTTTTTACTTTCTAATATTCTTTGTTTCTCATATGTGTTGGTAGAATTAATAAAAAGAAGTATATATTTTTTTATTCAACCAATTTCATATACAAAATAAGCTATAAAGAAAAAACATAATAAAGGGTTAAAAATAACAATTAGAAAATCTACAAGTCTACTATTTTTTGAGTTGAGTAAAACTATTACTAAATAAAGTCTTACATGAAGACTTCACAAAACAATTCAAAACAATATCACTAAAAGAAATAGTTTATATATAAGTTGTAAGTAAATTTCATAAATAAAAAAATTTAATTCTTAATATAATTTTAAATTTCGAAAATTTATAGCAAGTACTTTTTAAATATTTAAAACAAAACTGTAAAAACATCCCTTGATTCCAAAAATAATAAAAACATTCGAATTGAAAAGGTAGTACATAAATCAATAATATTTGATTCTCGTAACAATTTTAAATTTCAAAAATTCTGCACCAATTACTCTTTAAATAAAGAAAAAAAATGTAACAACAATTATTTGATCCCAAATAAATAAAAATCTAGAAATATTAAAAATAGGGTATATTACATTAAAAAAAAATAAGATTTAAAATCAAAGATGGCCAAATTATACTTCTTTTAAGACGGTTATGAGAGTAATTATTTTGCTAGAAAGTTTAAATTAATTTTTTAATAGTATAGTAAGAGTGATAAATAAATAATTTTATATTTAACAACAAAAGAATGGGGTATCAGAGATATTTTTCAAATGACAATTTGTAGTATTTAATCCTCAACAGTTAATTAAATGAATGGATTGTATTAAACTGTCCTCGCAGAAATTACAAAAGTGATGTGTGGAAAATGTTGATTAAGATAAGTTATTTTAGAGTAAGTTTTCTAGTTTTCAAAAATTCAACTTTCTTTGCTCTTTCCTTCTATATAATTGTCTCTTTGATTATTCCGCTTTAATTTCCATTTCAATGAATTAATAATATATAAACATTAATTTGAAACCCATTTTTTTAATCTCTACAAAGAACCTATAATGGTTTGTTTTGGGTTCCATCATTGCCTTCAATCAATTGTCTTAGTTATGTCCCTTCTATGCCCTCCATTGCTCTTATTTGTGTTGGATTTTGTAATTTTTAAAATCGGAAGAATAAAACTTAGGTTTCAAGACTTCTCTAGGTTCTCCGAAGCACTAGACTACCACAATGGGGTGGGTTGCCCCGCGACGGCCTCTGGATAAACGATGTCAACTTGCTACCACTCATTGGTTCACACAACGATGACCCTTGACTCAAATTATATTTGGGGGTTCATGACCGCCATTCATTCGATCCTCTTCCACTTGTCGGCAGTGGTGTTGTTCTTGAGTTCTGTTGATTTTTTTTTTTGTAGGGTGTCATCAATATTTATTATTTTTTTATTATAATTAATATTTACTAACAAGACAAATTCATAAAATTGTAAAAAAATAAATAACTAAAATGTAAAAAAATAAATAACTAAAATGTAAAACATAAATCTAATATTAATACTTAAAAGTGGAAAGATAGAGAATATTTTAATTAGGTTGGAGAATGACTCTTTTAAGTATTTTGGTGAGATTTTATATTCCTTTTTATTTCTATTTTTTTCATATATCAAACAGTAAGTGCTCCTCAATTTCTTCCTTTTTTTTTTTTTTTTTTGTTGTTTAGTCATATTTTCTGTGGTACACATTTTAAATTACTTAAAAAAAATGTGATTGAAAAAAAATTTCCAACTTAAAAAAATAATTGTGAATTCAAAAAATATTTTCAACCAAAAATAAATTAGATACAATATAAATAAATTAGGTTGGAGAATGCCGATTTCAAGTATTTTCTTGAGTTCTTATATTTCTTTTTATTTTTTTTATATATCAAATGATGAGTGCCGTGCTCAAAATTTTCCCTTTTTTTATGTTTTAGTTACATATATTTTTTTAATTACTGTACAAATATATGATTAATTTTCTTGGTGCACATTTTAAATTATTTAAACAAAATAAATATGATTGAAAAATATTTCCCAAAACAAAATTAGATAAGATATAAATTAATTAAATTAGAACTTAGTTATTTATTTGTTATTTTATAGTATATTGGTAAAAGTTAATTTGTAAAAATATTTTTTCACTTTTATGATTATTTAAGTAAATTTTAATAGTATATTTATTTTCGGTATTTATAAAATGTCATTACTCAATAAAATTTATACATACGCTCTCGGATATTGCTACCAAAATAATCAAATAATATTTCATGTTTTAATATTAAAAATTTATTATAATTTTTTCTAACTCTGCGCAATGTGCTGGTTTAAACTAGTTCCAAAATAAAATCAAAACTTTTTTATTTTATTTTTTATTATTTAGCACCTTATTTAAGAGTTTGTTCTGTAAATAAACCTTTTAAACATTTATGATGTAATTTATCCTTTTTTGAAATATTTCTTAGTGTATAGTCCTTGACAGTTAACAAACAATGGTGAATGGACATTTATACCCTGAATCCCTCCTATTTCTATTTCTATCTTTCTCTTTATTTTTTCAGCTTCAGTCTATTGTCTTTCTCTCCTCCACCATCTCTGCTCTTTTTCTCCACTAATACCTCAGCCAGATTTGTCATCACCAACATCATACTTATAGTGACATCACCACTGTCATCGCCAACGTCATTACCATCGTAATTCAGGTCTGCCACTACCTCAAATCCAAGCGGCCCTCTTATTGTTTTCGCTTCTGTTCAGCTACAAAATTTCTAGATCTGGAATTTTCCATTCACCTTCGATGTCCAGACGAAGGGCGGACGTTGAAGGCCGAAGCTGAAGCCCAATGTCGAAGGGCGAAGTCGAACTTCACGGTAATTGAACATTCTAGATCAGGATGATAAAGGCTGGATGATTTGGATATGAGGTTACCATCTGGATGGTAAAGGCCTACAATTGAACATTCCATATCTGTACAATGAATCATTCATGATTGAACATTCCAGATTTGAGGTGGTTGTTTTAATACTACCTTTAGGTTAAATGCGATTTTTGTTTAAATTGTATTTTTCTCCCCTCATTTTTCACATTCTCACCCTTGAATGTTCACCTCTTTTTATTTTATTTCGAAATATTGTTAACATTTACATCAATTCACAAAAGTGTGAATGTCCAAAATTTGTTGATTTTTTATTTTTTGTGAATGTTCATACGGGTTCTATGAATGTTGATCTTATAGTTTATTTTCAAAGTTTTGATTAGTTGTTCTTGGTTGATTTTAATTTTTAATTTTTTTACATTTTTTCCCTGAATATTCACAACTATTTTAAATAGTAGTGTGTGTTCATAACAAAAGAATGTAAATATTTGTTTTCGTAATTTTTGTGAATATAACAAAAGAACTTAAAAGAGAAGAACATGTAAACCTAGCAAAAGAACGAAAAGAGAAGAAAGTGTGTACATAACAAAAAAAAAAATGTAATTGTTCACATAAACATTGTGAACATTTATAGCAGCACAATCCACCCGTTACCATGTATAGAAAGAAATGAGGGAATAATTATCTTATTTATTGATACAATTACAAGGGATCAAACTCCTTTAAATAGAAAAAGAATAACCCACGATTGCTAACCCTAGAATCCATACAATGAATGAATTTTCTAGCTTATTCAAATCAGTACTTTCCTAAATTATTCAAATCACTAATCAATAAAATTCATACCAAAACTAACCCTAATTTACAGATACTCTCCTTCAAGTTGGTGCAAAGATACCAATCATGCCCAATTTGCTTACTTGAAGCTCGAAAGGCTGTCTTAACAGTTCATTTGTTAAAACATCTACAACTTGTTGTGTGGTGGGTACAAATGGAGTACAAATTATTCATTCTTCAAACTTTTCTTTTATAAATTGTCTGTCAATTTCAACATGTTTCGTCCTGTCATGTAGAACCGAATTCTGAGCAATACGGATAGCCACCTTGTTGTCATAATACAACTTCATAGGAAGACTTACTAGTCTTTTAAGCTATTCCAGAACCCCTTTTAGTCAAAGAATCTCGCACACTCCATGTGCTATTGATCTGAATTCCGCCTCAGCACTACTTTTAGCAACAACACTTTGTTTCTTACTCATTCAAGTAATTAGATTGTCCCATAGAAATGTACAGTATCTCGATGTTGATCTTCTATCAGTGACTGAACCTGCCCAATCTACATCTGTATATACCTGAATCTTTCTTTTCTCATTTTTCTTGAAGAAGAGTTCTTTTCCTGGTGTGCTTTTCAGATAGCGGAGAATTCAATATACAGCTTCCATATGTTCTTTGTACGGGGAATGCATAAATTGACTTACCATACTCACAGCGAAAGCAATGTCAGGTCGTGTATGTGATAAGTAAATCAGTCTCCCAACCAATCTTTGGTATCGTCCCATGTTTATTGGAACACCATCTTTTACATCCCCAAGTTTAGCACTAGCTTCTATTGGAGTGTCAAAATGTGTGCAACCACTCATTCTAGTTTTTCTCAAGATATCAAGAATGCATTTCTGTTGTGAAACTACAATGCCCGTTTTTTACCTTGCCACTTCCATTCCAAGAAAATACTTTAGTTAGCCCAAATCTTTAATCTCGAATTTCTTGGCTAGGCTCTGCTTCAATCTACTCATCTCTTCTAAATCATCTTTAGTCAGAATTATATCGTCCACATAAACAATCAAGACAGAGATCTTGTCTTTGGTAGATTTTTTTTTTTTTTTTTTCTAAAGGAAGTATGATCAGATTGTCCTTGTGTATATCCGTAACTCTTAATGAACTTTGTAAATCTCTCGAACCAAGCTCTAGGAGACTATTTAAGACCATGTAGAGACTTCTTTAGTTTGGATACCTTGGTCCCAAACTTCTCAGTAAAGCCAAGTGGATGCTCCATTCAAAAAGGCATTCTTCACATCTAGCTAATTCAGAGGCCAATCAAGATTAGTAGTAACAGACAAGAGTACCCGAACTGCACTTAGCTTCTCCACTGGAGAAAAAGTCTCAGAGTAGTCCACTTCTTATGTCTGAGTGAAGCCTTTAGCTACAAGACTAGACTTGTATCTTTTCAAAGACCTATCTGAGTTGTACTTCACGGTAAATACCAATTTGCAGTGGTAGTGCGAAAATTACGTCGCTACTTTCACCACAAGTGTATAGGTAAAGTTTTAGTAAAGTAAGAAGAGTAAGGGTTATCGTATCCACAGGGATTGGTTTACATTATCCTTGAGTACCGTAATTGTCATAACCTAACTTTATTTAGACGATAAAAATTAGGTTTTTGTTTATAAATATAAAATACTAATCTAATTAACTAATTAAACTAATATACTAATATTGAGGTTCAAGGGAGTAAATTGTCTAAGGATTAACTTCGTTCATTTAAATGCGTTCAATTTAATCTAGTTTACATTAACGGCATTCAACCTTATCCAACAATCTAGGTATTGAAATCTCACTCACTACCTCTCCCGAATGTAAAGTGAATAAAAATGTGACTTTGCGTCAATGCCGAAGTCCCCCTCGAACGTCTATATGATACTTGGTTACATGAGTCTTGCCCTAACCTCATGGATTTCATACTTTCTAACGCCCTTCCGGGTTATTAGATCGTCATGTTGTGTTTAAACCCTAGTCCAAATCCGGGGTTACCTCTCCCGAGTGTCAAACTCCGTATTCTCAATATATCATAACAAGCATATAAACGTGGAAGAATAGTAAACACAATTGAACAGATAAGAACAACCATTAACAAAACATCGATTTTTATACAAATAACGTTTTTGTGAAGTACATCACTCTCTAGACAATATATGTTTAGCTACACATGGACATAGCCCTATGTACAACTAGAAATAAGCTAAATATATACAAAACAACCAACCAAACTAAGAAATAAAAGAAAGAAACGAGGAGACTAGCCGTTATTCGAAGATCCGACGCTAAAACCGATCGGAAAATGTTTCCTCCTTTTGGCCTTGATGATCTTCTCTTGGTTGAATGTGTCTTGGAGCTCTCAAGACTCCTAAAAATGTCCCTCGTGTGTGGGGGAGAAGAGGGGATATATATAGGATTCAAAATATCTCAAAATATCCTAAAAGATCTAGTGTTGGACCGCTGCAATGGTGGGATCACCGCTATTACGGTGGTTTCATTGCTGTAGCGATAGAGAATTCAGAAACTCTCTATAGTTTGACCATTGCAGTTGTGGTTTCACCGCTACAGCGGTGGATGCAGGTTTTGAATATTGTTCATTTTGTTTTTTTCTCCACCGTTCCTCTATCGACTTGCTCGTTTATGGACCGTTTTCGTCCCTTTTCACCCCAAACACCTAATTTATAACAAAACAAATAAAAACATATTAAAATACTATAATAATACTCAAAAACTATCAAAACTGGCTTGGGAATAATTAGATAAATTACAACTATCAAAATACCCCCAAACTTAGAATTTTTCTAGTGCTCGAGCAAAACACTCACACTAAAATAAAAAAATACAACTAAATTAACTAACACAAAAACTAAACACGATATGCGAGTTTTGAATTCAACTATCGACCAAAATATTTTTCCCTCAACAATTCCCAATCATATCGAGTTCAGGAGTAAAACGCACCATGTGATGTTCTAGAATTTCAACATTCAATAATAGTAAACGCCATTCGAGATCCTTTCAACGTGTGTGTGCGAAACTCAATAATATAACCATTCAAAACCAGGAATTGATTATCCACCAATGAAGCTCATGACTTTAAACCGTAAAGGATTAGGACATCCATACGCCTGAATGGGTTTCACTCTCCACTAATGTAGGCTTAGAAGTTCAAAAATATCAATAGGACTTGGTTCGGTTTGGATCATGTGGCCAAGGGTAAATCGGGAATATAAAATAGGTTACATCGTTAACTCAACGATACCCAAGGCACAACGTTTGGCACACAATCATACTCGAACCCCCATAGATAAATTTGAAACAACTCTGAACATACATTTAAGACCGACGTACTCATTTGTCAAAAGAAACGGAAATTGAACTATATTTATATATGATTTTTTTTTAACAATTTAGCACACCCCCAAACGTATTCGATTATTACAATTTCAAGGGTGTGGTTAAAATGAAAGAAAAATAACAAATGAGTACTCGAATACCGAACCAATCAAAAGTTCACCCTAAACCCATCCGCTCACTTCAAGTAGCATACACAAATACTAACTTTATTCACTCAAATTGTGTATTCGGTTCAGCGATATAGGTTTGGAAAGAATTCAATTAGCTAGGGTATTTGTTCTGTGTTCAAAATTGAAATGGCATTATAGCCTTCTGCAGCGGTAAAGCTCTCCGCATTTTGACCGCTGTAGCGGTGGTTTCACCGCTGTAGCAGTGGAGCTTTCTGTATTTTGACCGCTGTGGTTTCACCGCTACAGCAGTGGAGAATTCAACAACTCTCTGTACTTTGACCGCTGTCGCGGTGGATCCAGGTTCTAAATATTGTCTATTTTGCTCTTTTTCTCTATTGTTCTTCGACTGACTTGCTCGTTTATGAATTGTTTTCATCCCTTTTCACCCCAAACACCTAATTTATAATAAAACAAATAAAAACATATTAAATGCTATAATAATACTCAAAAACTACCAAAACTGACTTGGGAATAAATAGATAAATTACACCTATCATGCAACCAACAATAGTCTTCCCATTTGGCAGATCCACTTTCTCCCAAGTAGCATTCTTCTCCAGAGCTCTCATCTCCTCAAAAATTGCTTCTTTCCACTCAGGAACATTTTGAGCCTCCTGGACACTATTAGGAATGACCACACTAGACATTTGTGAAATAAAGGCACAAAATAAGGATGGAATATTTTTGTAAGATATAAAATTTGACAAAGGGCGTTTAATACAATACCTAACACCTTTTCTTGAGAGTAATGTGAAGATCAAGCTGACTAGAAGAATTTAACTCAGAATTACCTGGAGGAATCTTTAACGAGTCATTATGAATTTCATGATCCAACCTCTGATTAGATTCTTGGTAGTGTTGTGGGATAGTACTTCTTTTTTGTGCTGGATACTCCTTTGAATATACAAGACCTTTATACCGTTTTGTACACATCTCTGTAGTTTCAGTATTTTGATTCTGAGATGGCATTACCAAAGGTCGTTCATTAGTAGGTTCAATATTTTTAATATTTAATTCATTTGTTTTTTCAGACTTTGTATTTTTCATATCATTTTATTTCGGTAACTGGTTGTGAGACACATCATCATGAACAAACTCAAAAAATGAACCATCTAAAAAATAATCTTCACTAGTGCTCTCCCCCTGAAAATGGGAATTGCTGTAGTAGGATTGTCCTTCAAAAAATGTGACATCAATAAACACAAACAATTTTTTGGAAACAGGATCAAAACATTTATAACATTTCTGATTTGTAGGATAGCAAAAGAAAATACATTTATGTGCCTACGGATCAAGTTTAGAACATCTAGGATTGTGATTATGAGCAAAGGACACGCTTCCAAAAACTTTTAAGGGAATATCTGTTGTTAGTCGAGTGTTGGAAAAATATTCGATGAAAAGCTTTATAGGTGCTTTAAAGTTCAAAATTCTTATAGGCATCCTATTAATCAAATAAGTGGCTGTTAAAACAACTTCTCCCCAAGTATACTTAGGAACCTTAGTTTGAAAACTTATAGCTCTAGCAACTTTAAGGAGACGTTTGTTTTTTCTTTCAACCACCCTGTTTTGTTATATGTATTATAACAAGAACTTTGGTGAACAATCCATTTTTTGGCAAAAACATTCCCTAATACACTGTTAAAAAGTTCATTTCCATTATTACTTCGAAAAATTTTAATGAGTCTGAAATTGTATTTGAACCATGTTATAAATTTTTTTAAACACAATATCAACATCAGATTTTTCTTTTAAAAGTAACACTCAAGTGACTCTAGTATAATCATCAATGAAAGTAACAAACCAACGTTTCCCAGAAAAAGTTGGCACTCTAAAAGAACCCCAAACATTACTATGAATTATGATAAATGGTTTTGATGTTTTATATGGTTGAATTGGAAAAACAACCCAATGATGTTTTGCTAACTCACAAGATTCACACCGAAAAATAGAAGGATTTTTATTCATGAATGACTTGGGAAACAAATGTTTTAAATATTAAAAATTGGGATGTCCTAATCAATAATGCCATAACATAATCTTACTATCACTAGAAACAGAAATAGAATTGAAACAAGTCTGCTGATCTTTCCTTCCAAAGGTTAATCTGTTATTAAAAAGGTAAAGGCCACCATCTTCTTTAGCACCCCTAATCATCTTCCCTAAGGTTAAATCTTGAAATTCAAAACGAGAAAACTAAAAATTAACTTGAAAATTATGATCAAGAGTTAATTTGCTGACAGACATGAGATTATATGACAAATGAGGAATGTGCGAAACATTTTTAAGAATTAGAGAAGAGGAAATGGTAACTGTTCTCTTCCCAGCAATAGTAGTAAAAGAGCCATCAACAATTTTAACTTTTTGATTCCCTGTACAAGGTGTATATAAAGAAAAGAATTGCGAAGTATCGGACATATGATCGGTAGTACCTGAATCTAATATCCAAGAGCCATTAGACTTAGTACAAGCGATGACGACGGTGAAACTGTTACCTGATTGTCCTAGAGAACAAGATGGGTTAGAATTTCCTAAGGATTAGGACTAAAACACAATATATAGGTGTTTTATCAGTTTCTTTATAAACGGAAGTAATTCTAAGGAAGATTGTTGACCTGAATATGGGCTGCTAGCTTGAAATGCATGGACATCTCCCCCTGATCTAGTGTCACTGCCTGGTTTTTTCTTCCAATTTGTTGATTTCCCATGCAGCTTCCAGCAAGTTTCCTGGGTATACCACAGCTTTAAACAATGGTCACACCAAGGCCTCTACTTTCCTCATCGCCTATCTCCTTTTCAATCCGTACTTCGGGCCACAAGAGCAAATCTTTCACCATCTATTTTTGGTTCATCGATGTTCTTCAACATCAGTTTCCGTTGTGCTTCTTCTCTATGTACTTCAGAAAAGACCTTTCTTAGCATCGGTAATGGTTGCTTTCCTAAAATATGTCATCGAACCTCGTCGAGTTCTTTGTTCAAGCCAACCAAGAACACAAAATCTCGTCCTCTTTCAACCATTTGTTTGTACCGAGCACTATTATTTGGATTTTCCCATTGTTCAATTTCAAATATATCCAATTCCTACCAAACCGTCATCATATCATTTTATTAGGTTGTTACCTTATGATTGTCTTGCTGCATCTTTCACATTCGGGTGTTTAATTTGAACAATTGTGAGTGATTATCCAAATCTGAACAAGTTTCCTAAGTTATTTCCCAGATATCGCGAGCCTTTGGCAGGTACAAGAAGGGGTTTGCAACAATTAGTTCCAAAGAATTGATCAGCCAGACAATCACCAATGCATTTTTCGAATGCCACTGCCTGTATCTCGGATCGTCAGTGGCTAGCGGTGTTACTTCATCATTCAACAACCCGAGTTTTCCTTTGCCAGCGATCACTAACTGCATGGAGTGAGATCATTGAAGGTAATTCTTTCTATTCAATTTGTGAATGGTAATTTGAAGAGAATTTTCAAAAAACAAAGGCAGCCGAAAGCGGCTGCTATGAAGTAGCCTCTGATGACATTCCCGAAAGCTGCAACTACTGCGAAACATCCCCTGGTGACATTATTGATAACTGCGGACCCCTTAACAACATCGCCGAGGGCGGGGACTATGATCCCCCTCTGTTTTCGTCCGACAAAGCTAAGCAGGAGCCAACCATGGTGGCTTTGAAGTTTATGATCGAATCCCAGGGCTCTGATGCCATATAGAAAGAAATGAATGAATAATTCTCTTATTTATTAATACAATTACAAGGGATCAAACTCTTTTAAATAGAAAAAGAATAATTCACGGTTGCTAACCCTAGAATCCGTATAATGAATGAGTTTCCTAACCACCACTGTACAATCCTAGCCACTATATCGATCTCACTACCCTAATACCTCCAAATGTTGTGATGTTTCCAAAAATTACCCGGCGCGTGATTCAGAGCCTTATGTGTCGAAAACCTCTGCAATCTACAACCTTACCTGCAAAATGATTTAGTTCTATAGAGGGGGACACTGGTGTGGTGTTGGCCAAAGAACCTTCGACGTGAGAATCAGGTTAAGTTACTCTGAAGAGAGAATAAATCGTAAACTGTGTAATAGAGTAATATTGAGAGAGTTGTAGAGAGTTATGTTTTGGTACCTATCTTTCTTTTATATATTCACACCGATTACCCTTGGAGTTTTTCTAGCCATGATCATCTCCACGTTCCATACTTAGCTACCATGACTGTTGCTCCAACGCCCATTTAGGGATGGTGCATTGATCACGTCTATGCATAGGTGGAAGAGTTCATAAGGCAACGGTTATCGCTGACCTACCATATTTGGGTTTGATCTTTGGGCCTCCGTTAGGGGCTTTGTTTTGTATCGGGTAAGTCAGTCTACACAGCTAGGTCTTATTAGCAGGTCAGGCGTTTGTTTTCTTGGGTCACCAGAACTAGCGGCCCATGGTCAGTCGTTAGGCCGCAACTCTGTTCTATAGGGTCGGGTTCTATCCATTGACCTAACCCACCTTCTTGAGTCCGACTCTATTGTTCACACGTAGGAATATTTTCCATATCATTTGCCCTACTGACTTCCGTGATAATTCGTCAAAGCAAGACAGAATATTATTCTTCTTCTTCCTTAATTCCTTAGTGGGTAGTTTTCCAGGGTTGTAGTTTGGCCTTACTCTGAGTCTCTTGATCAAGTGAAATTTAGGGAAGGTTGAGCTGAACATTAAAGTTGATGTGTTACTAGCCAGGTAGAGGCAATAATTAAGACGTCAATAGCCGCATGTTAGGCTCTTGGACCATTTGGTTGGGCCCATTATACTTCTGATTAGGGCTAACCCAATCCTGACCAAGTTAGGTTTAACATTTGGACGAGATCAGTTCAAATCTAACCAGGCTCTCACCCCAACCATCTGATTAGTACTAGTGTCTGCTAAGCTTCGGTCACACCTCTGCTAAATAGTACGGTCAGCTGCGCACTGTTTGATTAATTAGCCGTCTCTTCCACTTTTGGTCTTATCGGCAGAGTGATGAAGATGCTTTGGTAATTATGACAAGCCTTAAGCTTCTACCATACTTGATCTGGGAAACTACTGTTGCCGATGTTTCTCCATAAACAACCTAATGATTGGGTTTTCCATTTCTGTCATTTCATGATCATTGGTTTGGCTATTTAAGGCCAAATCTTCTCAAGACGGTTTCTCAATCTTCCCTTTCGACTTCTTTTTTTTTTTTCTGCTTTTCTTTTCTTCCTTCTGTAGATATGGCTTCGCCGTCATCTGCTTCTGATATTTTTAACCCCGTTCAAGCTGAACGAAAGAATGAGGTCAAGCAAGGGATCCTCTTTCGTCAACTCATGATGAGGGAGAAGACTTTCGACGAAAAATATCCTAGGCTCTAGGCCATTGAGAAAGCCTATGTCCTCTATGATTTCCTCGATGCCACTCATTTTTGCATGATATCCCAACTCCACGAACTTTGTGGTTAGTTGTGGGTGGCGAAAAAGCAAAATGAGAAGTTGCAAGCCCAAGTGTAACTCCACAAAAATCGTAATAATGCGCTGAAGGCAAAGAGAGAGAAGCTTTTAGATAAGAATGAGGAGAAGATAAAGAAGATACTCTCCCTATCTCTGGAGAAGAGCCAGTATGAGGTGACCAACTCCTACAGCTCGAGTTCATACTCCGAAGACTCAAGCTCTTTGCTTTTTCTAGGGTCGGGGTAGTTTTTATTTATTTATTTATTTATTTATTTATTTATTATTATTATTATTATTATTATTATTATTATTATTATTATTATTTGTAAAAAAGCCTCAAGAGCATTTTTTTTTTTTTTTTTTTTAATAGTATAGGCTTATTAGTCACCAAATAAGCTCCTACATGTTTGAAAAAAGTCTCAAGAGCATTTTGTGAACAATAGGTGTAGTTCTTTTTTCTAGTCTGAACTCCATGGTAAGAAGTGATAAATTCATGACTAGAAAAGAACAATATTTCAAGTAGGATTCTGGACATAATAAAATGTAATTACATCTTATTATGTATTAGCTCCGTGGTAAGAAGTGATAAGTTCAAGAACATTTTGTATTTTGAATTATAAGGACAAGTTTGTGTTTGTAAGAAATTGTTGAACTTTGTGTGTTGTGTGTAGAATGATTTCCCAGAATAAATCTTGTGTTTGAATATCATTCATGAGCAGAGTATGTGTTCTTAAATATCACGTTTTAATAATAAGTAATGTCAAGGGTAAGCCTCCTCACCACAACTTTAACGAGGGTAAGAAGTGATCTAGAAAAATAAGAAATATGTTTCGATTTTCCCATTCTCTGTTCACCTCTAAATTAAGTTTTAGTAATAAACGTGATGTGAATTGTATGTGTGTTAGCAAAAAAATTTTTAATTATTCTATCATATATCCTCCTCCATATTGAGTTTAAGTAATAAATGTGATGTGGACTATATGAGTTACGATAGATAAATAAATAATATGCTTGCTGACTTGAAATTTGGTAATTAGTTGCATGTCAGTTGTCTAATGAACTGTTGTAAATTGTTTAGCTCCCCTGCTGAAATAGTCTGGGCAGCTCAGGATGAGTAGCTTAGTTGGTACGTCGTGCTGACCTGAGCAGCTTTAGTTGTACTAAGCTAATTGATGGTGGGCTGACCTTGTTAGTTTTAGGATGAACTGAACTTGATATTTTGTTTGACCATTGGGTTGGTCTTGGTAGGTCAACCGGTTTTAATAAACTGGGCTGGGCAGTTCGGTATATACGTGAATTGAGTTAGGTAGTTACACATTGATTTGGGCTAGTCTTAGCATTTCAGCCATTTTGATGAACTGAGTTGAGCAGTTCGGTCTGTACGTGAACTAAGCTGGGCAATTACATATTGATTTGGGTTAGCTTTTGCAGCTCAGCTAATTTTGCCGAACTAGGCTAGGTAGTCCAGTCTGTACGTGAACTGATTTGGGCAGTTACGTATTTATTTGGGCTGGCCTTGGTAGTTCAGTCGATTTTGATGAATTGGTTAGGCAGTTCAATGATTTGATGGGCTGACCTTGGCAGCTCAGTTAGTAGGTGAGCTGATCTTGGCAACCCACTTTTGATTTTCTTTATTTTCTAAGTGTAGAGGTGGTTTGAAGCCTTTGTTGACTATAAGTAGCCATGAGTGGTTATTAAAAGGTTTACAACCAAAATAATAACCAATTTTCCTTTAAATCTAATATGACAAATAACTGGGGACTCACAAAAAGCATTTTCGCAAATGTGCAATGTTCCACGGCCAAGAGATTGGAACTCCATCTAGATTTTCCAACTAGTACGTCCCAGATTTATTCACCTCGATCACCTTGTATGGCCCTTCCCAATTAGGGTTTAGTTTTCTTAACCGAGCTTTGGGGCGGTGTCGTACTACCATCTGAAGCACTAGCTCTCCCACCATGAATTGCCTTGGGTGAACTACATGGTTGAATGTCCTTGCCATCTTTGTTTTGTAGGCTTCCATTCTCATTGCTGCCTGGTTTCGTTTCTCCTCTAGGTGGTCTAACTATTAGTGTATTGGTCCTTCATTTTCTACGAGATTAGCTGTGTTATCTCATCTAGAAGGTAAACCGATCTCTACTGGGACTACTGCCTCCGTGCCGTACGTCATGGAGTAAGGCGTTTCTCCTGTGGTTGTGCTCGGAGTTGTACGGTAAGCCCATAAGATTGCAAGTAGCTCTTCCACCCATTTGCCTTTGATATCGTCCAACTGTTTTTTGAGAGCTTCTTTGATGAATCTGTTTGTCACCTTTGTTTGCCTATTCGCTTGTGGATAAGCTGGACTTGACGTTCAGTGTTGTATTTTCGACTCGTCGTATATTCAAGTAACTTTTCTCCCGGTAAAAGAGGTCTCATTATCTAATATCAACACTGTTGGGATGCCAAAATGACATATCACCTACTTCCAAAGGAAGATCTTGACTTTATTCTCTCTTACTGTCATGAATGCCTCAGCCTCTACCCATTTGGTGAAGTAATTGATCACCATCAGTAAATATTTCTTGTTCCCAAGTACTAGTGTGAACGGTCCTAGGACATCCATTCCCTATTGGGTAAAGGGCCATGGGCTTTGGATAGGTGTTTGTGCTTAAGAAGAAGCTCGGATGTGTTTTGAAAACCGCTGGCATTTGTCACACTTCCTGACATGCTCTTTTGTATCACTGCGCATGGTCGGCCAGTAACATCCAATTGTGAGTGCCTTGTGTGCCAAGATTTGTCCTCCCTGATGGTTTTCACAAATGCCCTCATGAATTTCTTGCATCACATATGTGGATTCTTTTGGCCCCAAGAAAAGCAACAAGGGTTGCGTGAATGATCTTCGGTATAACTTACCATCCATCATGATATATCTTGATACCTTGTATAAGGCTTTTCATGCTACCACCTTATCATCTAGTAATGTTCCCTTACTCAAGTAACACACCAAAGGAGTTTTCCAGTCTTCATCTCACCCCAGCTCCCCCAATGCATGCACAGGATTTGGTTTGAGCTGATACGGACGGTTGCTCCAAATAGTCCACCACCTCAGATTGCTGATCTAGGTCAAAGAACGATGCTAGTACTGATAGTGCATCAGCTTTCTCATTCTCAGTTCTTAGAATAGATTAAACTTCGCAAATGTCAAAGGCTTTCGTTATCTACTTCACTTAATCGACATAGAGGCGTAACCTCCATTCGTTGACTACGTAAGCCTCATTTATTTGGTTGACTACGAGTTATGAATCTGATCCAACCTCCACATCATGGGACCCTATCTTATTTGCTAAGTTCAGACCCAGGATTACCGCCTTGTATTCTGTCTCGTGGTCGGATGCTTTGAATCAGAGTTGTACAATCTTCTTGAGTTGATCACCCTCCAGGGTTTCTAGGACTATGCCAATTCCACGTCCTCGTGAGTTTGATGCTCTGCCAACCCATAGTTTCCAAGGTCTTATTGGGGTTATCAAACATTCTCCGTCTTCCATGATCACCCCATCTGGGGGTGTTAGCTCAGTAATGAAATCAGTCAGTACTTGATATTTGATTATTGTCCTCAGTCTGTAAGTTACGTAGAATTCTCCCATGTCTACCACCCACTTCATGAGGTAACCCAAAACCTATGGTCTGTGTATTACTGGCTTAAGTGGATACGAAAGCAGAACATTGATTGCATGCGCTTGGAAGTTAGGTCGCAACTTACGGGCTGCGGTTATCAGAGCCAGGGAGAGATTCTTGAGTTTAGTGTAACGGGTCTCTGCTAGTGCAAATGATTTTCTTACATAGAAAACTGGCATCTGCCCTTCTGTGAATTCCTTAAATAGAGATGCCCTGACCCTAATAGTGGTAACTGCCAGGTATAAATATAAATCATCTCCGGGCTCAACCTTGGCTAAAGTCTCCATAAAGCCCAGGCAATCTTTAATAGACTGCAGGGCATGCCCGCTCTCTTCATCCCAATGAAAATGTTTGCTCCTTCTCAATATTTTGAAGAAGAGAGCTCATCTATTTGTAAATTTAGAGATGAACCTGTTCAGTGTTGCTAACCTCCCAGTCAGTACTTGGACTTCACGTATCGTTGTAGGGGACTTCGTCCTTTTGACAGCTTCTATTTGTCCAACATCAATCGTAATGCCTGCCTCGTTCACCACAAAGCCTAGTAATTTTCCCGACGTTACCCCGAAGGCACATTTCTCGAGGTTCAGCTCCATGTTGTACTTCCTTTGTATTACGAAAGCTTCTTCTAGATGCTCTAAGTGATCTTCTTTCATAGAGTTTTTAACTAACATATCATCTATATAAACCTCTATAGTTATTCCAATTCTTTCTTGGAACATATGATTCACAAGACGCTGGTAGGTTGCCCTAACATTTCTTAGACCGAAAGGCATCACTTTATAGCAAAACGTACCTTTAGGGGAGATGAAAGTCGTTGCTTCCTCATCTGGATGGTTTATCCATATTTGGTTGTATCCCGAATAGGCATCCATCATTGATCGATTTGATCGTGCCCAGCAACTACATCTACCATTTGATCGTGCCCAGCAGCTACATCTACCATTTGATCGATTCTGGGCATTGGGTAGTAGTCCTTGGGGCACACCTGATTCAAGTAAGTGAAATCCATGCATATCTTCTATTTTGATTCTTCTTTTTGACCAACACTGGGTTAGTCAACCACTTTGGGTAGACCATCTCCCTTATATACACTATTCCGAGTAATCTTTGTACTTCAGACTCTATTGCCTCTTTCTTCTCTAAACTGAACATCATTCTCTTTTGTTTCACTGGAGGGTAGGACTCTGAGATATTAAGCTGGTGAACCATCACCTCAAGGTTAATCCCCTTCATATCTTCAGGTTCCCAAGCAAACACATCTAAATTCTTTTCTAACAATTACATGAGTTTCTCCTCCTCAGGTTGGCTCAGCAACATGCCAATCGATAGCTTTTTGGTTCCCTGGTTGAAAGTTACTTCTTGAACTCGTTCAGCAGGTCGTAAAACCCTGAGATATTTCCTGAAATCATTTATCTCCTAGGTTGAGCTGTGTTGTCAACTCGAGCTTCACTTAGACCCCACTTCTGGGCTATACTGGTGATCTGAGCTCCAGCAGACTTCCGTTTCTGAGCTGAATCGTTGATTTGAGACTTGCTCTGTCGCTGAGCTGGGTTGTTGATCTAATCTCCAACGTTCTCCCTCTATTGAGCTGGGCCGTTGATCTGATCTCTAACATGCTCCCTCTATTGCTCGGTAGTCCTCTTCCTCTTATTCATCATCATTAAACATTGCTTGGATGTGGCCTAATCGCCACAGATGGTTACCACCTCACCGTGCTTCACGTATTTAACACATTGATGAAGTGTTGACGTTACGGCTCCCATTGCATGGAGCCAAGGACGCCCCACGATGGCGTTATATAGGGTCATTAAGTCCATTATGGTGAACTCCATGGCCTTGGTCGATCCACCCCCATGTTCGTTGGTCGCAACGGGTAACATAATCCTTCCCACCGGTACTATTCTCGTTGTTGAATGCTATCGTTGGTCCTACTTTGCTCGTTTACACCATCGCACCTCTACCATCAGGCTTTTGTCTAGCCTCACGGGCCTTTCTCTTCTGTTCTCGGTTTGTTTCTCCAGCTAGGAGGTAAACCATATTTGTTCTGGAATTGACTCCAGGAACGTTGGCAATGAATTTTTATGTCACTACAAACCACAAGTATACGGGTCAAGTTTTAATTGTATAAGAAGAGTAGGGTTGTTTTATCCACAAAGATTGGTTCAGATCGTCGTTAAGTACTGCAATTGTTGTAACCTAACTTTATTTAGGTGTCCAAAATTTGGGTTTTTTTTAAACTAAAATAACTAAAATAAAGATAAATACAAAAATAAAGTAAAATATGGATTTTCTATGCACAAATGTTCTAGGGGCTTGATTTTATCTCGTTATTCCCATGTTATCCTATTAAGTAATAATTAGTCAATTATATTCATTCAACAATCAAGGTTCTCGTACTCCCTCACTACCTCTCTTGAGTGTCAAGTGAGAGAATATGTAAACACTTCAATACTGATATCTCCATCTAGTATTTAGGTGAAAAAATTCGTTATACCCAACCTTATCGATTACGCAAGTTTTAAATATCTCCCGATCTATCAAAATTTACGTTATGTTTATCCTAAATCCAATCCCGAAATTACCTCTCTTGAGTATCAAATCCCAAGTTCTTAAATAAACCAAAATATTATGTGGAAGTATAAATTGGAAGCACTAAAAAGGCAAACACAATTAAATAGAAAACCTAGTTGATTAATCTAGAACTTGATCACCTCTCAGTCTTACCAAATCCTAAATTCTCAACTCAATTAATTAGGTATTGATCTCCTCCCAGACTCACAACAACCTAAATTATGCACTCGCAATTCCGGTTACGAATTCAATCTCTCCCGAGCATAAAATTCACAACCTAAAATCATTTAACTTATTGGCCACATAAATCAAATGCATTAAATATAGAGAGGCATAAAAATGGAATTAAAACTAATAATTAACAAAATATTCAAAACACAGTTCGAACGAGATTACGTCAAGCCCTAGATTTAGATATTAGCTCAACATAGAAAAATCTATAATTAATACAGTCAAGAATTTCATAAATGTAAAATACAAATACAAATTTAAGAAAGATTAGGGAAAAGAAAACAAATCCAAATAAGATTTTGTAGAGAAGTTTTGCTCCAAATATTTAATCTCACCCCTTCTCTCTTCCTGTTCTCGTCCTTCTCTTGGATTTCTCCCTTTTTCCAAAATGTGCCAAGAATGCCCTAATTATGTTTCAGATTCGACCGTCGGTGTTGCAGTGCAAAAACAGCGTGCTTTTAGGTTTGGGCATAGATGGGAGTGTGTTGCAGTGCACTTTTGGGTGCTGCAGGTCGCTATGGATAGTAGCTCACTGTGGAAAACGCGCTGCAACGCAGTTTTGGCAAATCCAACACCTGTTTGTATTTTAGCCATAAATTTCTCTTCCAAACTCTAATTGAGGTGATTCAAAACTATATGGAAATCTAAGACATAGATATACAACTTCCATGTTATGAGTTTTTCCAAATTCGGATTACATCATGGAAAAAAATCAATCTTGAAGTTACTGCACCTGTACTCATTTTATACCGTTTCTCCCATTTATTTGTATTTCAACAAAACAGCACAAAAATATATTAAACTAACAAAAATGCTTGAAAATATAAATATTTGAATCTAAAAGTACTTGATTTTTTGGTAAATAAACTCCTCATCAAATACCCCCAAACTTAAAAAATTGCTTGTCTTCAAGTAGAAGAAAAAAAAAATAGAAGACAAAACACAAATCAAGTACTAAAATGCTACGATAAATATGTGCATTTCGTATCGAATCAACAACCATGCAATAATCTTCGCAACCACAAAATGCTCCAAGCTCAAAGTAAATGCACATATTCAGATTATCTAGAATTTCAACCTTAAGTATCACTTTTAACCTACTCAAGACACTCGAGTGCATGCACAATTATTCTCACCCATCCAAATGAGCCTCGAATAAATTTATGTGCAAATGAGACAATGAACACTCTCTAGATAGTAAATGTAAGAACAACCATAGGCCTATTTTTTGTGTCACTCTTCACTAATTGTGTAGGTACATATATCATTGGAGATCAAAAGGATTTTGCAGGTTATAATGTATGGCTAGGGAAAAAGGTAGATGGGAATGTCATTTTTAGGCTCAAATCACCTAGGCATGTCTCACAACTCGTGGATCTTGCACAATTTCTAAAAAAAAATCACCGACTCCATTTTTCATCAAATGTCTTCTTTCGATCGATCCCATAAGGTATTATTCACAGAATAAACTAAAACACACTTCTTCTTTTTTAACATAAACAATTCAAAAACAAAATTAAATACACAACCCATTTCACCAATGACTTTCCAAATATAGCCCATGATAGTCCTTACGCTCAATAATCCATACAACAATACAAATAAATGATAGGTTTAGGAAGTGAAAATGCGTTTAGTGGGGTGGATGCACAAATATGGGTAATGAAATAATTAGGCAATAAGGCTCAACAGGGGTAACGAATGATAAACAATTTTTCAGGGTTAGCTTCAATGGCCCAAACGATCCAAAAATAATGCCTCAGTCATTCTCCAACAACACAGTACCTAGTATTTCGCCTCCAGTTTCACTAAAATGGGTTCTAGTGTTCACCAGATGTCAAAGCCTACCTAAAGCACATAAATATTTTTCAAGTACTCAAAAGGCCAAGTGATCATGATTCACGGTGCTCATTGTATAAAGTCAAAAGTAAACTTCAATTAATACAAATCAAGCATACAGAAATCTCAATAATATACATTTCAAAAGACCTAAGAGAACATCAAGTGTCTAAACTCAACATCAATTTTAAGTCATTTCATCTCAAAATTGAATAAATTGGCAGTGATTTGCATGTATTCTCAACGTGACTCGGTTCCGGTATACGTGCTTGGTGAGCATGAATGAACATTACTAGAGGTGTTGGAGGACAAGTGAGCCACATCGGATCCTCATAGATGTGATCATTTTTTATCGGTGGTGGCATCAAAATTTGGATCTCAAAAGGTGAAAAATCACAGTTCTCATCTTGTGATTCTTCATCGTCGGTCAATTCTTAGATTTCCTCCTCATTCGAATCATCATCATTAAACACACCCAAGTTCCTCCTATTTGTATTCAGTTCCTCATGGTAGCTTCAGTGAATGTGGCTTGTGTGTCTCTCAGTGGCACCGTTCCTGACTTAGTCTCAATATAGCTAACAAGTTTACCGATTTGCATCTCAACGGACTTTATAGTCGCGTCGATTTCAATGCAAGTCGTCTCAATTTTGTCAAGACGATCCTCATGCTTATTGAGACGGTCATGAGTTTCCCTCATGATAATCTGAATTTTCCCCATGAATGCAGTTGACATTTCTTCCAGGGTGGGGGAAGACTCCACAAATTGGTCTGGGGTCAAAATGTTAGAACTATCCCCCAAGTTTTGGTAACTTGTTGAATAATTCCAACTCTGACAGTAAAAATCCACCATGTCTTCTAACATCCAAAAGGCTTCATTCGCGGTTAGTTCGTAGAAAGATGTGGTACCATTTCCTCATTCTACCCATGTTCTTGTTGCGGTTGCTAACCTGTCAGGAAGTTTGGTAGTTGACGCTCCTTCGGGAAACCATGATTTGGGAACCGAATGAACAACTCTTTATATATTTTTCAAGTACAATAAAATGGCTTGGAATCTTGTTGAGAAAAACTCATGAGGACTTGTTGATAAGCCATCTCCAAGTACCTCGCAAAACAAACAAAACTAAAAACAAAAATTAAAAATAAAATAAATGCCTAAATTAAAATCAAGTTACTTATTCACAATATTAACAACAATCTAAAAGTTAATCCCCGACAACAACGCCAAAAACTTGGTAGCCAATTTTTATGTTGCTACAAACCGCAAGTGTACGAATCAACTTTTAATAGTATAGGAAGAGTAGGGTTTTCATGTCTGTAGGGATTGGTTTAGATCGCCGTTAAGTACCATTATTGTCGTAACCTAACTTTATTTAGACGTTCAAAATTTGGATTTTTTTAAAACTAAAATAACTAAAATAAATATAAATACAAAAATAAAATAAAATATGAATTTTCTATGCACAAATGTTCTAGGGGTTTGATTTCATATCGTTATTTCCATGTTATCCTATTAAATAATTATTAGTCAATTCCATTCATTCAATAATCAAGGTCCTCGTGCTCCCTCACTATCTCTCCCAAGTATCAAATCCCAAGTTCTCAAATCAACCAAAATATCATGTGGAAGCATAAATTATAAGCACTAAGAAGGTAAACACAATTGAATAGGAAACCTAGATAATAAATCTAGAACTTGATCACCTCCCGGTCTCCCAAAATCCTAAATTCCCAACTTGATTAATTAGGTGTTGATCTGCTCCTGGACTCACAACAACCAATACTAAGCACTCTCATTGGCCACATGAATCAAATGCATTAAATAGAGAGGTATAAAAACGGAATTAAAACTAACAATTAATAAAATATTTAAAAGACGGTTCAAACAAGATTACGTCAAGCCCTAGATCTAGATATTAGCGCAACATAGGGAAATCTATAACTAATACTGTTGATACTAAGATTTTGATGGAAAATTAAAGGCTGATGTTTTTTGTGGAACTAACGGTTTAATTGAGTGTTTCAGTTTATTAGTTCCAATGATGAAGAGATGATGACAAGTAGTGAATAGATGCTAAAATATGATGACAAAAATGATGAATGATTAAGAGGTTGAAGAATTTGAAGAACCTAGGAAAAATAACTCAGATTAAATTTCAACTCTTAATATCCCAATTAGGATCACACACGACACAAAAAGTTTTTTTAATGCTTTTTATAAATATGTGTTTTTAATAGTATCCTAATTAGTTAAATTATTTGCTCCTATGAGTAATTGAAAAAGAAATAATAATAATTAATTAAAATTGAATTTAAGTATTTAGTGGAGCTAACCGAGAAAAGAAATTGGTTAAGAGATGAAAACGTCAATGAAAATGGATTAAAAACGAATTGAGAGAAGTGTTCTGGCATTAGTAAGTTGACAGGTAAGTCGACCAGAGCATAGAAAGAAAAGTCTATGTATCTCTTGGTCAACAGATAGGTCAATCGGTGCTTAAATATGAACACTCTGTATCGATAAGTCGACAGAACGGTCAACCTGTGACCATAAATGTAACTCTCTGAATCTCTAGGTCGACTGATGGGTTGTGCATTTTTGGATTGGCTACATCTTGAATCTAGCGGTCGACCGATGGTTATTGGTAAGTCGACTTATGGCACTGTTTTAGGATATTATGGAATTCCAGATTTTATTCCAAAAGTAGCCGTTACTAGTCGTTTTATGGTTAAGATTCACGAGGTATTTTAGGGATTTAATGTTATTTGAGATATACAACATATATTATGATACCCTTATAGATATGGTTCATTAAGTTTGAATATTTTTTAATTTGGTATATATAATTGTTTCTATCCTTTTTAATTGTAATTGAGAAACATTTGGGGGACTTAATTGAGAAGTTTAAAAGCTATAATTAAGTAATTTGAACCAGGATGAAGTCTTAATGATATAAGGGGTCTATAAGAGCAATTAAATGTCATAACAAGTGGGAACTAGCTGTTAGAGAGCTTATTTTATTCTCATTTATATAGACCTGCATTTTTTTATATTAGAGAGAGAGATCAAGAGAATTATACTGAGTTTTTCTAAGAGAAATCATATTAAGAGAATTGTGAGAGTTTTTCTAAGAATTATTCTTGAGAATTATTTACTGTGGATCATTGTTGCTACCGAATCTGAAGTGATATTGCTATAATTATTCTTTCGGTGGATTTCAGGTGAGATCTTTCCAAATTATTTTCTATTTAGTATTGCTTGATTATATTTGGAATTTGATCTTTAGAAATTGTTTTTTGATTTTTTATTGAAAAATATTTTTGAAACAATTTCTTGAATAAATCTGATTACGTGCTCAATTACGTGCCATCCATTTTTTGTTTAAAATCAGATTTTGAATATCTCACTTTTCTATCACTAATTTTGGGATATTAATTGAGTTCTAATTTATTTGGGATAGTAGAAACTCCGAGTGAGAAAAATCACTTATCAATTTGTAATTGGTGAGTAGAGTGACGGATTGAATACTATTGGGAGTATTTAATATAAGGGTAATTGGTTTCAGTCTCTTCCTGTAAAGAGATTGAGATAGCAATTTTTCCTGAATTGAATTGATTTGTGAGCAATTTTGTAACGGTTTAATCCTTATTGGGTAAAAATATATTTGGAGTATTTGTGAGGTTTTGATTCTTTAGCCTTAGTTTAAAAAAGAATTAGGTTATTCTTGAGCCTGTAAAAAGTAGAGGTTATTCCTGAACCTGTAAAAAGGAATTTGTAAAGGTTGATTCTGAGCCTGTGAAAAGAATCTTTGTAAGGGTTTGGTTCCTTCCTTTAAAGGAATCTTGAGTTTAGTAGGTGCGACTCTCCGTGGGGCTCGGATGACTGGATTAACCAAGAGTAGCTTGGTGAACTAGGATATATCGGTATGTACTACATTATTTATTTTTTTTATTTTATCTTGTGTTGTTTGGGTGTGCACTTAGAGCTTATTACACTTATCTGTTGCTATAAAGATAATAATTAATTGGAGGATAAAATTAATTGTTTGATTTTTGAAGTATTATTATTCTGATAATTTTTAATACTACCCAATTCATCCCCCTCTTGGGTAGCTCACTAGGCCAACAATTGACATCAAAACTGGTTTTAGCTCAATATACTTCACAATATAATTAAACATGATCTCATGGAGTGTCTTGATTATGAAGTTATGTATACTACTGTTGATTCTACTTCTTCTAATATTTATTGTTCTGATAATAAGACTGATACAATTGGCAATGATGAGAATGCAGATAAGTCTATTGAGACGCTTATTGCTCTTACGTATGTTTTTGGAAAAGAGAATTTTAAACTAGAGCAAAAAATTGCAACTCTTGAAAATAAGAAGTTTAGTACAGTCAAATCTCTCAAGAAAAAAAATTCTGACAAATATTTTGAAACTGTTGAGTTTAAAAATGCTTTATCTGAAATTAGTAAATTGTGTGAGAAAATTGAGTCTCTTGAGGATGAGACTGAGGTTTTGAAAAATGATTTTTATGATCTTTAACAAAATGAATTTAAAAGGAAAAATCTTAAAACCTTGAATAAGGCCTTGAGTATGTGTGAGCTTGATAGAGCTCGTGTGAAAATCCATATGTTGAAAATAAGTGCCAAATTCTTAAGAATGATCTTGAATTTATGCATAAAAAGAATTTTGGTCTACAGGTAAACGTTAGCACCAATGAACGGTTACTTGAGAAGACTCAAAAGAAGCTTAAAGAAGTAGTGGATAAATTCAAGGATGTTGAGAGTACTAAATCTATTGAAAAATCAATAGTTACAAAAATTGCTTCTCAAAATCGCAAACAATATTATGCTCCCATACAAAACACTGACTATTCGAAGAGGCATACTAACAGTATGAAGTGTTTTTATTGTGGTAAATTTGGTCATTATAAAAACTCTTGTTATTTATTACATGGTTATCCTGTCAGATTCAGAAATAACTGGATACCAAAAAAAGAAAATTTTGGTGCAGGTACCAATCAGAGATGTAAACAAATGTATAAGGAATACTACGTGCCGATAAGGAGATTTGAAAAAACAAGAAGGTACAATGAATATGACCTGCCAAAAAAAGAACTGAGGTTAAATTTACCTAATAAAAAGAATCAGCAAGTACTAAATAGAAGAGTACAGAAGCAACAAGCTCATTATGTGAGAGCTAACAAAGCTTATCGACAACAAATGGCAAAATACCAGTACAAGAAAAAGTTTATTTACAAAGTTGTACCAAAGCAACCTGAAGCACCAAACAAAGGTAAAGAAGTTCTTACTGAATCAGTTCAGAAAATTACCATTCCTAAGAAGGAAGAAATTAAGGTGAAAAATCAAGCATTGGTGGAGTTAAAGTATACCAAGTCAGAAATTAGTAATCCACCAAAGGTACACACACCACTTCCTCCCAAAGATAATCCAGGTATGTCAAAAAAAATTAAGTTTAAGTTTATTAATTTTGTTAGGGAGACTAAGCCTGTTCATTTTGAAATTTAGATGTTTGTGATACATGTGTGTGTGTGTGTGTGTTTAAATGTGTGAGTAATTAAATTTTTATAAAATATATGTGGATCAAAATAAGAGGTAAAAAAAATCGAGCTAAGTTGATCAATTTAGGGTTTAAATTAACTAAAAGTCAAACAACTCAGAATGATCAGTCGACTTATAATGGTTTATTAGTCGACCGATAGTAGCAGGTTGGAAAACAGAGAGAGTCACTTTATTCATCTGTCGACCGCCTCTAAGTTGGCAGTCGATCGGTCATTAAGGGATATAAATACCCCTCACCTGTTCATTTCATTTTGTCCGAAACCAAAACCTTTTTTCTCTAAAACTCTTCTTCTCCCAAGTTCGTTCAAGCATAAACTTCACGAAATCAGTTCATTTCGGCTTGGATTTGAAGATCTTTGGGTTGGATCTAAAGGTTTAGGGCTTGGATTCAAGATTTGGTAACTCTTTCCTTCGCAAAAATGTTGGTTCTCTCTTTGGGCTTAATCTCTTGAGTTATTTTGGTTGATTTGTTTAAAATTTATGTGAAAAATGCCTAAAATCAAGAAGCTTGCTCAAAGGGTTACGTACAACAATGAATTTTTTTCGAAATGAGGAGGATGAGAAAAAATATAATGAGGGGTTTGTCAACCGAAAGGTTCTAGGTTGCAAACCCATAGATTTTGTAAGTTTAAGAGAGAAAAACATTGATATTGAAGGATATTTTAGAAATTTGGGGTGGATCGATTTTGTCACCCAAATGAATGAGTGGATGTTGGTGTGGATAAGAATGTTCTATAACAATCTCACTTACAATAATGTTGAGATTACATCCTATGTTAAAGGAAAAGAAATTTGGTTTAATAGGGGGTTATTATGCGATATTTTGGAAATACCTAAAGGAGACGTAGTTCCCTACAATACCCCTCACTGGATTTTGATAAATTTCAATAGAATGGCAATTGCTGAGAAATTTGACTTAGAGGGCGACAAAGCAGGATCATTATCTCTTGAGTATCGATTTCTTCATTTGGTGCTAACCTATACGGTTGTGCCTAGAGGCGGAAGTCATGTTAATGTAAATGACTTTGACCTTTATTTGATGAATGAGATTGTTGAAGGGAGAAAATTGGATCTAGCACATATCATGATGGACCACATGAAGTATCATATTCAGAAACCCTCTGGAGTATCACCCTATGCTGATGCACTCCAAAGGTGGTTTGATCACTTTGAAGTTGAAACTGATCATGATGAAGAAAAATTCATGACCATCATACCCGGATGGATTAATGTGGGTAATTCTTCGCTAATGGGATATGAGTACAGAGGAAATAGATGGGTAAAGAAGAGGAATCAGAAAAGGCAAAGAGTACAGGCTGTGGGCGAAGAAGAAGGTAATGAGGAAGAAATGAACGTTGATCAGAAGATGGATTTTCTTCAAGAACAGATTGATGATCTACAAGTATATACAGATATAATGTATGATCGGATGACTGGGTTAGAAAATAAAATGATCCAAATGAATATGAACATGGAAGTTGGATTTGGAAAAATCTCGGAGAATCTGGAACAAATGTTTTAGTTTATGCAGTCATCACATCAGGGATACCAGCAGCAATATAGTACTCAGCAACACTTTACAGGACATCATATGTTTAGAGCACAACAGTCTTTTGGAGAACCATCTGTTGTAAGGCCATCTGGAAAAGGACCGTCAACTCCGTTTCATCATCAAATGACTCCAGGACTAATTGTTCAGCCAAAAGTTCTGTATCCACAGCAGCCAGCCACTACTCCGATGGGACTTTATTATCACTTTTCTGGACAGAGCCCTCATTATACTTTATTTTTTATTCTATCTTTGAATTTGTTATTGAGACAAGTTCCGCATTTACTATTTCGGTCTGTAATAGCTAATTTAGTTCTTTGGTGATACTTGACTTCTAGTGTATGCATTTTGATGAATTAGCTAGACTTGATCTACTTAGTTAGATTTTTTATCCCTAATGATAATCCACATGGTATTTGTTGAAAATGATTTTAATGCATAAAGTTCATTTTATGGGTTGATTCAATGTGTTTTTAAAGAGTTATATATAAATATTCTGATTTATTTACTTTAGGTTTATTCTTTCAAAGTATATTATATGTATGCCTAGAGTAGTGTTTCTTTTGAGTCCCTCCCTTCCCAATTTTTTTTGAGATGACAAAGGGGGAGAATTAGTTGATATTTTATTGAATATCTTAAGAGGGAGTTTATTATATTTTGAAATTTGAGCTTTGTTGAATATCTTACGATTATCTTCATTACTATGCTGTAATAAGTTATAAAACCTGTCCTCGGATTTAGGGGGAGTGTGGTTATATTATTATTTTGAAAAACATCCAAGTTAAATGTCATCATGAAAATTGGGGAGATTGTCGATCCTAAGATTTTGATGGATAATTAAAGGTTGATATTTTTTGTGGAACTAACGGTTTAATTAAGTGTTTCAGATTATTAGTTCCAATGATGAAGATATGATGACAAGTAATGAATGGATGCTAAAAGATGATGACAAAGATAATGAAGGATTAAGAGGTTGAAGAATTTGAAGAACCTAGGAAAAATAACTCAGATTAAATTTCAACTCTTAATATCCCAATTAGGATCACACACGACACAAAGAGTTTTTTAAATGATTTTTATAAATACGTGTGTTTTTAATAGGATCCTAATTAGTTAAATTATTTGCTCCTATGTGTAATTGAAAAAGAAATATTAATAGTTGATTAAAATTGACTTTAAGTATTTAGTGGAGCTAACCGAGAAAAGAAATCAGTTAAAGGGGCGAAAACGTTAATGAAAATCGATTAAAAACGAATTGAGAGAAATGTTTCAGCGTTAGTAAGTCGACAGGTAAGTCGACCGGAGCATAGAAGGAAAAGTCTTTGTATCTCTCGGTCGACATGTAGGTCCACCTGTGCTTAAATATGAACTTTCTATATTAATAAGTCGACAGAGCGGTTGACCTATGACCAGAAATGTAACTCTCTGAATCTTTAGGTCAACAGATAGGTCAACCGATGGGTTGTGAATTTTTGGTTTGGCTACATCCTGAATCTAGCGGTTGACCGGTGGTTATTGGTAAGTCGACTTATGGCACTGTTTCAGGATATTATGAAATTCCGAATTTTATTCCAAAAGTAGCCGTTACTAACCATTTTATGGTTAAGATTCACAAGATATTTTAGGGATTTAATATTATTTGAGATATGCAACATATATTATGATATCCCTATAGATATTTCATTAAGTTTGAATATTTTTCAATTTGGTACATATAATTCTTTCTATCCTTTTTAATTATGATTGAGAAATATTTTGAGGACTAAATTGAGAAGTTTAAAAGTTATAAATAAGAAATTTCAACCAGGATGAAGTCTTAATGGTATAAGGGGTCTATAAGAGCAATTAAATGTTATAACTAGTGGGAACTAGCCGTTAGAGAACTTATTTTATTCTCATTTATATAGACCTGTGTTTTTTTATATTAGAGAGAGAGATCAAGAGAATTATACTGAGCTTTTCTAAGAGAAATCATTTTGAGAGAATTGTGAGAGTTTTTCTAAGAGTTATTCTTGAGAAATATTTATTGTAGATCATTGCTACTACCGAATCTGAAGCGACATTGTTATAATAATTTTTTCGGTGGAATTCGGGTGAGATCTTTCCAAATTATTTTCTATTTAGTATTGATTGATTATATTTGGAATTTAATCTTTAGAAATTGTTTTCTGGTTTTTTATTGAAAAATATTTTTGAAACAATTTCTTGAATAAATCTGATTACGTGCTATCCATTTTTTGTTTAAAATCAGATTTTGAATATTTTACTTTTCTATCATTAGTTTTGGAACATTAATTGAGTTCTAATTTATCTGGGGTGGCAGAAGCTCCATGTGAAGAAAAAAAATACTTATCAATTTATAATTGGTGAGTTCAGTGACGGATTGAATACTATTGGGAGTATTTAATCTAAGACTAGTTGGTTTCAGTCTCTTCCTGTAAAGAGATTGAGGTAGTAATTCTTCTTGAATTGAATTGATTTGTGAGCAATTTTGTAATGGTTCAATCCTTACCGGGTAAAAGGATATTTGGAGTGTTTGTGACGTTTTGATTGTTTACCCTTAGTTTAAAAAGAATTAGGTTATTCTTGAACTTGTAAAAAGTAGAGGTTATTCTTGAGCCTGTGAAAAGGAAATTGTAAAGGTTGATTTTGAGCCTGCGAAAATAATTTTTGTGAGGGTTTAGTTCCTACCTTTAAAGTAATCTTAAGTTTAGTGGGTACGACTCTCCATGGGGTTCGGAGGACTGTGTACGGCATTGTTTATTTTCTTTATTTTATCTTGTGTTTTTTGGGTGTTTGGTAGGGGCGTGGAACACGCCGCTACTTACACTCGCAAATATACGAGTTTTAAGTTTTAGTATAGTGTGATCATTAAGATCGGGTTATCGTATCCATAGGGATTGGTGTCGTTACTATCAAATACCGCGTTTGTCGTGACCTAACTTTATCTAGGCGAAAACAAATGTATTTAATTAAATTAAATTAATACTAATATAACCTAAATTAACTACACTAATATGCTAATATGTTTTAAGGTCAAGAATTGCCTAGGGATTAACGTGTTTACAAATACGTGTTCGATCTCGATTTACTTACGTTTACGGTGTTCGACCTATTTGAAAATCTCGGTACGTAAACTCCACTGCCACCTCTTCTGAGTATAAGATGGGGAAAATACATGACTTCGAGTCAACGAAGAAGTCCCCCTTAACGTCTTAACGACCCTAGGTTACGTGAGTCTTGCCCAGCGTCATAGATTGTACACAATCCAACTCTCTCCCGGGTTATTGGATCGTCGCGTTGTATTTACCCTATCGACAATCTCCGTTCTAAAACTCCCTCGCCACTTCTCCCGAGTGTAAGACGAGGGATATAACGCAACTTCGTGTCAACACCGAAGTCCCCCTCAATGTCTTAATAACCCTAGGTCGCGTGAGTCTTGCCCCAACGTCATCGATTGTCCACGACTCAAACCCCGACCAGGTTATAGAATCGTGGCGTTTGTTTACCCTAATCCGAATCCGGGATTTGTCAAAACCCCATATTCTCCATTTACCATTCTAAGCATAATAAACAGCCAATACGATAAACACAATCAAACTACGAAGAACAAACATAAACGCAACACCGAAATCATCCAAACAAATATATTTATAAATATACCGTTAATCCTTACTACAATCCATATTTAACTTGTGGCCATAGCCGCATAAACATATAAATCGAGCTAAACATGCTCAAATGATCCTAAGATAAAGAAATAAGGAAAAACAATCGAAGAACTTAGCCTCATCCGAAGATAAACCGCTAAGAACGCTCAACGATCGATTTGCCGTCTTCTCCACTTCGGGATGTGAGCTCCACCTCTAAAACTCCTAAACCTAGGCTTAAATATAGCCTAAGGTGATCAAAAAACCAAGAGGGCAAGAGAGTCACCAGTCAAGGGGGATGAGATGGGGTATTTATAGCCAAAATATCTAAAAATATCTCAAGACTGTACAGGGCAAATCTGCCTAGGCGGTAGATTCTTCGCCTAAGCGGAGTTAGGTCGATTCGGTCTGATCGCCTAGGCGGTGGACTGGGAGAACATTCCGTTGGATTTTCGACTAGGCGAAGAAAACTTCGCCTAGGCGAGCGGCTGTCAGTAGCCCTTCTGCGTCTTCTGCTGGATTTCCGCCTAGGCGATAGAATCTTCGCCTAGGCAGTCGTTCGTCAGTAACATTTTGCTCTTCTCAGCATCTTCACCGCTTAGGCGGTGGTTTGGACGCCTAAGCGTTGGGCCTGTTTCATCTTTTAGCCTCCGAGCTTGTTTATCCACAGTAACTTCGAACCGTTTTGGTTCGATCTCATCATTTTAGCTCCAGTTTCCTATCATTTTGCCCCCACACACCTGATTTAATACAAAAAGATAAAACTAATTAAAACATAATAAAAATAACTATAAACGTACTCGAAAACTAATAAATTAGGATTGGAAATAGATAGGTTTTTCACACCTATCAGTGTGCACCTAGAGCTTATTACACTTATATGTTGTTATAAAGATAATAATTAATTTTAGAATAAAATTAATTGTTTTATTTTTGAAGTGTTACTATTTTGATAATTTTTAATACTACCCAATTCACCTCCCCCCTCTTGGGTAGCTCACTGGGCCAATAAATACAAATTCAATAGAGATTAGGGGGAAGAAAAGAAATCCACATTTGATTTTGTAGATAAGTTTTGCTCCAAATCTTCAATCTTGCCCCTTCTCTCTTCCTGTTCTCGTCCCTCTTTTGGATTTCTCCCTTTCTCCAAAATGAGCCAAGAATACCCTAATTATGTTTTAGATCTAATCGTCAGCACTACAGTGCACTTTCATATTGCAACACACTTTTGGGCGCTGCAGCACACTCTGGGCAATAGCTCACTGCGAAAAACGCGTTGCAGCCCAATTTTGGTAGATTCGACACATGTTCGCATTTTGGCCGTAACATTCTTGTCCGAACTCCAATTAAGATGATTCAAGAGGCTATGGAAAGCTAAGACATAGATCTACAACATTCATGTTTTGAGTTTTTTCAAACTCGGATTGCATCATGGCCAAAATTGATCTTGACGTTACTGTGTCTATACTTATTTTGCATTGTTTCTCCAATTTATTTGTATTCCTACAAAATAACAAAAAAACACATTAAACTAACAAAAATACTTGAAAACGCATAAATATTTGAATCTAAAAATACTTGATTTGTCGATAAATAACCTCCTCATCAAATATCGTTAGGGCTGTTACCCCGCATGTTGAAGAGAGTAACAGCATGGACTACGCTTGAGGCCTTCCTGGGTGCTCTTTTGTCCATGGAGAATGGGCTCTCCTTTCTCTGTTGCAAATCTGCTGCTCCGAACTACAACTATCTCATCTCGTCGGCAAACATCTTTTTATTCAGTTTCCCAAAGATGGCGCCAAATGATGTTGCCAAAAGTTACCCGGTGCGTGATTCAGAGCCTTACATGCCAGAAACCTCTACAACCCGCAACCCTACCTGCAAAACCAGTTAATTCTGTAGGAGGACACCAGTGTGATGTCGACCAAATAACCTCCAGCGTAAGAATCAGGTTAAGTTGCTTTGAAGAGAGAATAAACCGTAAACAGTATAATAGAGCAATATTGAGAGAGTTGTGGAGAGTTATGTTTTGTTACCTATCTTTCCTGTATATATTTATGTTGATTGCCTTTGGAGCCGTTCTAGTCATAATCCTCTCCACATTCCATATTTAGCCATCGTGATTGTTGCTCGTGCGCCCATTTAGGGATGGTGTGCTAATCACGTTTGTGTATGGGTGGAAGGGTTGGTGAAGCAATGGTTATCGTTGACCTAACATGCTAGGGTTTGATCTTTGGGCCTCCGTTAGGGGCTTTATTTTGTTTCGGGTAAGTCTGTCTAAGCAATTGGGCCTTATTAGCAGGCCAAACACTTCTTTTCTTGGGTCACCAGAACTGGCAGCTCATGGTTAGTTGTTAGGCCGCAGCTCTATTCTATAGGGTCGGGCTCTAGCCATTGACCCGACCCACCTTCTTGAATCCGATTCCATTATTCACACGTGAGAATTTTTTTCATATCACGTTGGAGATACAAATGTAATCAGCGATGGTTGACAATGGTTGGCGATGGTCGGAACAACAAGTACAAATATTAAGATTTATATCTATAAAACGACAAGATTCTCATCGTCAGTCATACATCCAATTAAAATAGCATAAAATAACATTTGATAATATGACACTGAAGTATTAGAACTGTAATTAAAAATGAAACAATCTCCAATTATATAGACCGACGAAACTATCGATAGAACATTCACAGGCAGAGATGAATGTCAAATCAGTACAATATTTTACAGTAATTGGCACACAAATTCTCCCTCCCTCTAGAGATGAAAACGGGAGCCGTGGATTACCAAGCAAACGACTCGAAACCCGGATAGCAGAGACGACAAGCCCAGGAACAGAAATCCGGCGAATCCTAAGGCGATGGAGATGTCGGACTGAACGCAGAACGTGTTGTTGGCCGAACACGTGTCCATCCCTCTCAGCGTCCGGGCCAACGCCGTCCCCCCCGCGTCCGCCGACAGTAGTAGGTAAGCGAAAACCTATTAAATAGTACACAAAACGACGCAGTTCTTATACATCGACAGACATTCCAAAAAATTTAACATTTTATATTCCTACAGTTTAACTTATTTCGCCTTATATTTACTTGCTAGGTAAATAGCACGTGTCCTACTTGATTTGATAAATTTATAAATTTTTATATTATTTATTCATTAAAAATTACACTAAAAATATGTATATTATTTTTTTTTTTAAAATCAATAATAAAAAAATATGCTATATATAAATTTCTTATTTCTTATAATGTTAAACGTTGAAACTTGTTTAAAATCATTAACGGAAGTAACTTCATGAAAAGTAATGACAAAGTTATAAGTAGCTAAAAAACACATAAATATAGTGGGAAAAAAATTTATCATGTATACTAATTAGGGTTGTAATTGTTACCCGAAAACCCGACCCGATCCTCCCTACCCGATGACAGGTCATTCGGTTATGAGTATTTTTTTATTTTTTTTTTAAACACTTCACCTCGAGTACCCATATACCCATACCCGATGAAACCGAACCCACTCGAACCCGAAACCTTAATAATATATATTTACTAAATACTCCCCAAAAACATGTCATATTACGAAAAGACCTCATATATAAATTTAACTCTAATTAGATTCAAATAATTCCATCTCTAAATTCCTACTCTAGCGCCGCTCTCCTCCTCCTCCTCTCTCTCTTAATCCCAGAGCCGTCGTCATCTATTAAACCCTAATAGATGATTCCTACGATGATGATTCTTATGTTATCTAATAAGCTCGTTGTCGATGATTCCTGCGATGCTGCTATTCATCGTCGTCGATGACTCCTGCTCCAATCTAACGATCTGTAAAGGATTTATTTTATTTTATTTTTTATTTTTTATCTTTTTTGGTCATCTTTATATCAAATCTACAAATCTTTTCAAATTTACAAATTTTTAGTATTTCATCTTTGATTTTTTGTTCTTATTACCCTACAACCGACCAACTCGATCGGCCTGACCAACCTCGAATTAGATCAAGATAATGAGGCCATCTGGTTGGCTTCGGTTGGGGGAGTTGCCAGAAGTTTTCTTCAGTCAGTTAACTGAAATCCTTCAACCCCGATCCGACGACTGATTTACACTCTTATTTTTTATAATAAGCATGTGCACGTGGCATAATCAAAAGATGGAGGTTACTTCTATAGAAAGCAACTGCAATTTTGAAATTGTTTACAACGCATGCTCTTATATATATTATTTATGTTTTATGATGAAAAATAAAATAATTGATAAAATAAATTTAGCAACAAAGTGTTGACATTATAAGATTCAGTAAACAATACATTTGAAAATGTCACAGTTGATATGACTAAATAAGTCATATAATAGTAATAGAGCCATATGAATTTCAATCTCTGTTAGGTAACACTTTTGATTTATTTTATATGTTATAATTAAAAAATAAATGATTGATCATAATAATCTCACTAAATATATAAAAGTACAAAATATAAAATTTATAACTATTATGAAAGTAGAAAAATAAAATCTATAACTATTATGAAAAAATAAAAATAAAATCTACAACTATCAAAAGTATCAAATTGATATATATTTTGTTCTAAATAGAGTGAAAACATATCATCTATTATTTTTAACATGTGTATTAAAATTATTTAAAAAATTCTTAAATTAAATATCCAAATTTATGACTGTGGTTAAATATTTTTTTAAATTAGTTTTACATGTTATATTTGGAATTAAATAGTTTGAGTTTTTTTTTTTTTTTTTTTTAACAAATAGTTTTAATTTCAAGTATGCAATACAAATATGGATAGACTAATTTTGTTTTATTTTTAAATGCAATTTGTAAATCTATTTTATGTATAAAATTGTTGTACAAAAAACTTATTTATGTTACCATATATATTATTATAATATATAAAAATATTAATTTTTTTTAAAAAATAAAATAAAAAGTGAACTTTTCAATATATATAAATTAGCCACATATATAATATAAATAAGAGTTTATATCACTTACCTCCCCTGTCATTTTGCACTAAATCAAATACCTTCTCTATCATTTTACAAATATCAGTCAGCCCCCTTGTTATTTTAGTCAATGACCACTTACCTCCATTATGACATAAATGTCCTTCTACTATTTTAAAAAATTATATTTTTATTCAATGGGGTTAATTTAAAAAGTCATCTAAACATCTAGGGGTCAAAATGTTTTTTTCTATTTTTCATTAAGGGTATTTTGGTATGAGTTTAATTGGGGTCATTTAATTTTCTATCTAAAACTTAAGGGTCTATTGTGTATTTTTTCTTTCAATTCATCTTTTTCATTTCCCTCCCCATCACATCTCCAGCGAGCCAAACTCTACCACTCCACCGCTGCCTTCTGCAGATCAACCACCGTAGTCGTTTTCGCCACTGCCCTCCCTCACCGCTAGGGCTGGCAAAACAGGTATTTACACGATGACACGATACGAGACCGACACGAAATTAGCAGATCTAGGTTTTGCTTATCAGGTATCGGGTCGTTATCGTGTCAGACCCGATAACCTGATAAGAAATAGTGCAGATTATCAGGTTGACCTGATAACCCAATAGGTTACACGATAAGACACGATAAGAATTTCGTGTATTCAGGTTACACGATAACCTGTGACCCAATAGGTTACCCGTTAATTTAATAAATTATTTTTACACCCCCCAAATTATCAAATATTACAAATTAGTACTTAATATATATAATAATTTGTTAAGATGGTTTTAAATAAACAGGCTAACAGGTCGTTAACAGGTTAACAGGTCGTTAACGTATAATGGGTTAATGTGTAATGGGTAGATTAATGTATAATAGAAACCTATCAGGTCTTATCGTGTCGTGTTTACCTGATAGGTTTCGTGTCATCGTGTGACATGAAAAGTTATCGTGTCGTGTCGTGTCGACACAATAATTTTCGTGTCGTGTTCGTGTTTGGGTAGTCTGACACGATAAGCTTATCGTGTCGTGTTCGTGTTTGGGTCTTTCGTGTTATCGTATAATGACTTATTACACGATCTGTTACCTGTTTTGCCAGCCCTACTCACCGCCGCCAATATCAAGCTGATGAACCCCTGTTGAATGGGGTTTTTCTTCCTTCTGGACTCATCAACATCATATTGGTTTCCCTCCTCATTAGAAGTACCTTGTTTGGTGTTGTTGATTGGCCAGCACTAGAACTGCTTTTTCTACCTCCATCTTCATACTTTACATATACACCTTTCCATGGATTTCATGGCTAAAGTTCTTCCCTACATGAACACCAGAGTTACTCACCAAGAAGCTGTTATCTAAAGCTCCCAAAGCCAAGCTCTGTATCCCACATGGAGTCATCCGCAACCTCTGGCTTCACCCACCCGAGAAAGTCTTTCCCGTAGACCTTCATTTTGCTCTCTTCAGTAGCCCTCAATCCGTATACATTCTCGAACAAACAATCTTGGAATTTCATCACGAAGGTTCTGTATTCTTCATCAGCGAAGAATTTCAACGCCCAAACACCGTGATCCACAAAATCCACCCTCTTCTGGTCACCAAACATTTTCAATTGCATAACAGTCGAAACCCTAGCTCGAACCTTCGAACCGACTTTCAAAATCCAAACCCCGTCGCTTCCACCGTCCAATTCGTTGTCTTTCACGACACCACCTCCGTCAATTTTCACAGTCTTGACGAACTTATAGGTAGCCAATTTGTCCGATACAATCCACTTGGCAGTCGGAGAATTCCCACCGACGTGAAGATATAACTTCACCACGTTCTTCAAAACAGGGCTCCGTACAGGGTATTTGAGCTTCAACGCCTTCAATTTCGCATCGACCTCGTCTATTGTTTGGCTTGAAGCCCTCTTCGACGGTCGATCAGCGGTATCTTCGTACTGTTCCTCTTCGCCGTCATTACTTTGTTCGTCGTCCTCCTCGGAATCTGATACATCTAAGAGATCGAGACCTTCGCGACTGTGAGAACCGCCCATCGTTGAGAGATATCAACTGTCGGTGATCGGTGATCGAAGAGCCTTCCCGGAAAAGAAAATACTAGAGAAAGAGTAGAGAGAGAGATGGAGCAGGGGTGGGGGTTGGCTCGCCGGAGATGGGATAGGGAGGGAAATGAAGAATATGACTTGAAAGCAAAAATACACCATAGATCCTCAAGTTTTAGATAGAAAATTAAATGATCCCAATTAAACTCGTACCAAAATATCCTTAATGAAAAATAGAAAAAAAAAATATTTTGAACCTTAGAAGTTTAGATGACTTTTTAAATTAATCCTATTGAATAAAAATATATTTTTTTAAAATAGCATAAAGGCGTTTATGTCATAATAGAAGTAAATGGTCATTAACCAAAATGATAAGGGGACTGACTGATATTTGTAAAATAATAGGGGAGATATCTAGTTCAGTGCAAAATAACAGGAGAGGTGAGTGGTATAAATCTATATAAATAAAATAGGTCAAAAGATTGACTTTTAATTTTTACAAATTTAAAAGACAAATATGTAATTTTATCTTTGCAAATGAACCATGGAGCAAAACCTTGTTTTATATAATATGCGTAGGTATAGCCTTCTATCATTGTACACACCGACTTTGACTTTGAGCCCTAGACTTTAATCGCTGCCCAAAGTCTAGTAATTGTGTATAGGTCAACAGGTCAACTCCAATCAATATTTTATTTATTTATTTTAAAAGTGAGATCAATTTCAACCGAAGAGCAAAAGCTTGCTTTATATAACTAATAACCATTCTAGTTAACTAAATTTAAAAATTTAAATTTAAAACCAAGTGTTTATCACTATAATCATTGTAGCTAATAGTTATATCAACAGACATTCCAAGAAGTTAGTAAAAAAATTATTCACAATTTGTCACTAATAATTTATTTACTCAATATCAAAATTATCTATTCCAATCTACTAAATAAATTTAATTAAATTAGCAAGTAACGCAAAGATCTAAAGTGTGAGTTGAAATTGCTCCGAAAGTGTTACTAGTCTAAAGTGTGAGTTGAAATTTAGATGCTAAAAAACTTTTAGTTTAAAATCACTGAGAAATCGGTTCGTACGGACCAAAAAATAAACGATTGGGGTGAAAATATAATTTGCAAAAGAGAGGGAGCGAACCTGATCGTGACCGAAATCGAACCAGACCTGAACGATCTCCGGCAGTAAAGTCGCTCCGCTGAAAATCTCCCAAACGGAAGCTCCCATTTCGAAAAGCGAGTAAAGTGCCACAATCACATTCGCAACCAGAACGAATCTGCAAACCAAATTCAACTTTTTATTTCATTTCTGTTTTCTGATCCAAATAAAAATTGAATCCTCTGTTTTGCTTCCGAGAAAATTCTCAAACGAAAATCGAAGAATCGCGTAAAATCAAAATTTCTAGGGTTTCGGACGTACCTGAAGGCGTCGAAATCGTACCAGTGCGGCGAATTGGGCGCTCGGGAGTTGGAGGCCATGAAGATCGCGGCGGCGAGCGAGAAGCAGAGGGCGGCAGCTCGGAACACGAGGATTAGGGTGTTGAACCGTCGGAGCTTCTGCTGTGAGACGGTGGAGTGGAAGGGAGGCTGGAAACGCGGCCGCGGCGACGGGGTCTCGACGCCGCCGTTAGGGAGCGCCTGAGGGGACCGCATATCTTTAGAGAGAGAGAAAAAACGAAGTCATAATGGATAACAATGATAAGATATGGAGTAAATTCTAGACTTCTGAGCTGAACATGAGATGGAAAATTGTTGTCACGGGACATGGCAAGACTTCCATGAGAGAGAGAGAGAGAGAAAAAGAGAGATCTATTTGAATAGAGAGAGATGGGGGGAAAGGTGAAGGAACGTGGGAAAAGGTTAAGAGGAATTTTAGAGAGAGAGGGGTGATTTACAGTAGAGAGAGAATGCAGACAGTAGCACAGGAAGAGTGCGGTGTGGTATGGTGAGGTTGGCAAAGGTAAGAGGACAGACAACTGCTTTACTTTCCGTTGTTCTTTGAATAAATTACACTTGTTACCCCCATAGTTACACTTTATTGCATTTAGTGCCCTCCCTTTTAATTGCAATATATGACGACCTAAAATTTATAAATCAATACTAAAATTACCAATTAGTCTAGCTTATGGCCAATATCTCACAAAGGAAAAGCAAAAATTGAACCGGAGAGTGCTTGGTTGGTTGGTTTTTGGCAAAAGAGAAAGTAAACACAATTAAAATAACTAGCAAGATGGAATTATCTTTTGCCTATTCAAATTCTTATCAATCCGAAGATTTTATTATTATCCTCCGACTAGATTTGTCATAAAATGGAGAGCATTTTTGGCAGCATAATAGTGATATTTGGGTGATACTTTTAAATTTTTTGAGAAATTATTATGTTAAAATTAGACAAAGCGGCCTGACAGAAATAATTTACCAATTTTAGAATACTTATGTAATAAGTTGACAGTTTAGGTTGGAAAGTGAAATAGGATGAGAACTTTTGGGGCAAAAAAGCGTGAGTTAGAGATGTTCTTTTACTTTTCTTTTGCTTTCTAACGTCATTTTCAATTCAAAATAGTTCGTCCGTCTTCTTCGATTTGGGTACTAGTGGTAAGCTTCTGGTTGGGGGCTAACTATAACACACAGTGTCACAGAGTCCAATTTTCATCGCGAAAATTGTAGCCGAGTGATGACCTAGTTGTGCACCAATTAGTCAACCTTGTGAATGTCCTGCTACATAGCAGAAATACATTGACAGTATACAAAACGCACACTGAAACATAGTATCAAACCCACATACGCAACAACACAACAACGTTTACGAAAGAATCCAACCTAGTATAATAACTCAGGAAATAAAGAACCAGATTACAACTTTCGGTATAAAATCTGCAGAAACACATTCGCTGCTCAAAAACAGACTATAATGTGACTATTTATAGGGAAATATGGCAGTTTGACAACCCCAAATGCAAAGGTAATCAATAGACACCTGTCCAATACATGTCCAGCCCACAAGAGGCAGATTTCCAGTCTAAATACTGTCCAAAACCACCATAGAAACTATCCAGAACTGTCTGGTAACTTTCAATCCTTCAACTCACCACGAGCTAAGCTTCATTCCAGCGTTTTTGCACCGTGCCAAGATCCTATCTCATTGTCATCTCGTCCCCTTAGTCATGCCGACGTTCGCCAACACCTTTCCATGTCGCCTGCTTGGCCAGAATGCGTCTTACGCCCACGTTCTATTTCGTTGCGTCATTACCCCCAACGTTTTCCTAATGCCGTATGCATTTTCTGCACCAAAATGCACCGTCATTTCCAACAGTTCGTCATGTCTTGCACATGACATTGTCCACAACGTAACATTGCGTTTATGTTATGCCACCTTGCCTTGGTGCCGCACCAAGGTCTTTTCCACTACTCAACAACCGCTGATGTTGTGCCACAACACAGTAGCCCACCGACGTGCACCATTTTGGTGCCTTTATTGTTAACAACTCATTTGTGCCGCATACACCGTGTCCGAAAGCAAAGTGCACCAAGTTGGTGCTAATTGGTATTCCAGCGTTTGTTAGGGGCTAACAAACCACCCCCCCAAAAGAATCCGACGTCCTCGTCGAATCGATCCCAGCTCGACTCACTAGTTTTGGCATACACCTATGCCAAACGGTACAACCACATTCTTCTCAATATGTCCGCAACCTTGTTTTCAGAATGTTGCAACGCATTGCAATGAATTTGTCACAGATCGTCTCTGTAACTGGATTAACCACAAGTCCAATGCTCCCGCTCCTACAGCAACCTCGTTTGGAAACCCACGATAACCAGCCTCCTTTGGTTATTTTTCAGCACGGGATATAGGACAGTTTTCAGCATCCTATGTCCCAAGTTAGGTTCACCACCTACCCGTTTTCAGACTATACTCAGTCTACCCGTTGTTGTCCATCAACAACATTGTGTTGATACGTGCCATCGCTCGTTCAGAGCCTTCATCATCTAATTCCTCCCGAACTAGCGCCATCAGTTTCTTCTTCTTTGGACAGTCCCTCGCTCGGTGAGTACCGTCGCATATAAAATAACCACGGCTCTTACCCACAACTGTCGTTAGTTGTGATTTTCAATAGGAGCCCTCGGGAACATTGGCCTCCCTGCTTTTGTTCTTCCATTCCTTCGTGCCCTCGTTTATCTTTTATTTTCCTTTCTTACCCAACTTCCGGTCTGATTTGTTATTATCCCTCATCAGGTGTTAACCAGTCAGGCAGTCTGCCGCCACCACAATAGTTTACAGGTCTCATACACCCTACCGCCTCAATTCAGCTTGCGCCTATGCTTGCAAACCCGAGATAAAATTAAACAACTTGTCGTCCTCCAACATTCTTCACATCCAACATTAAGGATGTAAATTCTTTCACATACTCACGCACCGAGTCTACATGCTAGAGTCCTCACAACTGATCCCGAGCCACTCAACTTAAGTTCGTCGGTAGGAACTGCTCCTTCAATTCCTTCTTCAAATCACCCACGTCGTTATTGTTATCGTTCCCTTAATCATGCCGACGTTCGCCAACGCCTCGCCATGCTTCTTGCATGGCCAAAACGCGTCTTGTGCCCACGTTCTGTCTCATTGCGTCATTTTGTCATGCCACACACATAACACTGTCCACAACGTAGCGTTGTGCCTACGTTGTACCACTTTGCCTCGGTTCCGCATCAAGGTCTTTTCCACTGCCCAACACCCGCTAGTATTGTGCTACAATGCCATTGTCTACCGATGTGCACCATGTTGGTGCCTTCATTACCAACAACTCATTTATGTTGCATGCACTGTGTTCGGTAGCAAAGTGCACCAAGTCAATGCTGATTGATCCTCCAGTTTTTGTTAGGGGCGAACACATAGCCACTATAATGGATTTTTCCCTAATATTTTGCCTCGGCAAGGATTACAGATTAGAAGCGGTTGAGGGAGAGAAAGATGTTGAGAGAGATTGTTACGATATATGTATATGGGCCCATTAGCTTACTCAGTGTGTAGGCAATAAAAAACAAATCGACAAGTAACCAATTGAAACCGAACCGAATGGTTTGATTTCAAAATTGACTAAATGATTTGGTTGCGATTTTGGTTTTGAAATTAACAACCTAAGAGATTTTGGTTTTGGTTTTGGGATAGTAACCGCAGAACCCAACCACGAAACTGAATCGCGTAACTGAACCATTTAGCCAATATTTTAGATATATTTTTGTGGCATATATACCCCTCATGTTTTATATATTTACAATTTAACTCCTTATATATATATATTTACTCTTTAATCCGTAGGGTTAGATTTTTTATTTGTGTGTGTTTTATATTTTAGATATGTTTTTATTTATATATAAAAAACAACGATCCGCAATTTTGCAGCTTTGATTTTGGTTTTGTTTTTCTACAAAATTAAAAAATCTTAAATGGTTTCGCTGTTTTAGTTTGAGTTTTTATATAAATTTAAATGGTTTGGTTTTAAAACTGATTAAAACAAATAGCAATTCTAGTTTGGTATATCTAACGGTTTTGCTTTTAGTTTTATATGAAACCAGACCGAAACCGAACCATTAACATCACTACTCTTAAATCTTAATTCTATGCTTATATATAAATTTGGTTGTGGAGACTTGTAACTTGTATTCTCTCTTTTAGTAAATATATGATTCTCAGATTCTCACTATTTTATTATGGTATCAAGAGCCAACGATTTGTAGACTTGTTTATTGATATATTTCTAATAGTGATTTACCCTTCATTCTTTTGTCACAACAAATCACTACTTATTTGTTTGCTTTCGCAACTATTTGAAGGTTTTTGCATCAATTGTCATTGTCCAAATTGCAAAAACAAAAAATTAAAATTAAAAAAATTAAAAAAAAATTGTCGATCTGGAATCGTTGTTACTAGACGATTCCAACACAATAAGCCAAGCGACCATAGCTATCGTCACGTGCTCATACGCATAGCCCAAAGTTTTTGCCAATCCGTCATGATTTCACGTTTTTCTAGAACTCTTATAGTTGTTCAAATTATATTTATATATATATATATATATATATATATATATATATATATATATATATATATATATATATATATATATATATATATATATATATATATATATTATTAATAATTCTTGTTCCAAGACGATTAAAACGTGTCCAAAAAGGCGGCCTTATGAGCCTCCAAAGATTTAGTGGTCCCTTCAAGGCTTTTCACACATCACAAGCCACGTCATTGCTCACATTGGTGATTTCCAACTTAAAACAATTTAGTATCGCGTTGAATATATGATTTGATTTATATAGTGGTTCAGAGACTTTCAAGTGATCGATGTTTGATAATAATCTTACATATAATATATATATTATACGGTAGGGTTTGGAGGTATGAAATTAAAATTGAAAATATTTTCATGTAAACTTTTTAATTTTGTATTTTAAATTATAGTTTAATACAACTAAATAATATCTCAAAACCTTATCTTATTATTTTCATCACTTTTTAGGAAAATAATTCAAAGCCCTAAAAGTTTAATGATTCATTCAAATTGCTAAACATTAACATGAAACTTTGAAAAATTAAGAGGTAATATTTGTTAGTACTGCCTTCTTTTTCAATGTATGAACAATGCTGGTATGTGTTAATTTGCACGTGAATAGTATGCGGTTTCATTGTCGATGAACAGTAGAATACACGTGAATAGTAAATTTTGCATGAATAGTGAATTGCGTAAGCATATACAGTAAAACGTACTTGTTGGCCCAATGAGTTACCCAAGAGAGAGGTGAATTGGGTAGTTATAAAAATTATCAAATAATTAATACTTCAAAAATCAAATAATTAATTTTACCCTAAATTAATTATTATCTTTATAATGCAGCGGATAAAATCTAAGTGCACATCCAAATAACAGGAAATAAAGAAAATAATAATGCAATACACTACAATATATCCTAATTTACTAAGATACTTTTGGCTAATCTAGTTCTCCGAGCCCCACGAAGATTTGCACCCATTAAACCACTAAGATTCCTTTAAACAGGTAGGAACCAAACATTTACACAATGATTATTTTCACAAGCTCAGAATTAACTTTTACAATTTCATTTTCCTAGGCTCAGGAATAACATTTACAATCCATTTTCATAGGCTCTAGAATAATCTTATTTTTTTTTCAGGCTCAAGACTAACCTAATCCTTTCACAGGTTAATGATCAAACCTAATTCTTTTATACCTTAGGCTAAGAATTAAACCTCACCAAAAACACTCCAAGTATCCTTTTACCCGATAAGGATTGAACCGTTAATTCACTCAAAAATAATTATAGTCAGGAAGAATTACCAATTAGATACTCCCAATAGTATCTAATCCGATACACAACTCACCAATTACAATAAAATTGATAAGTTCTTCCCACTCAGAACTTCTACCACCTCAAATCAATTTAAACTCAATTAATGTCCTGATAATTACTTTTAATAGAATTAAGTGAGAAAACAAAAATATGATTATAAAAATAATACAAGTAGCACAAAATTGAGCACATAATCAAATTATCACACAAATCGTTTTAAAAGAATTTTTTTTATGCTTTTAAAGTTCAAAAACGATTTCACAAGATCAATTATCTAAGAAAGTGATATTAACAATAATAAACTCAATTAAGAATAAGTTTGGAACACTTTCACTAAGAAAATATAAAAATATGATTATAATAGATATGGGTAGCACACAAATAAGTATGTAATCAAATTTTTACCAAAATTGTTTTAAAATATTTTTATGTGATTTAAGGTTTAGAAAACAATTTTATCAAGATCTTATCAACCAAGCAAATATAGAAAAATAAATATACAGTAAAGACTAATAGCTTGGAAAGATCTCACCAGGATAATACCAAAAAATTATAGATTGAAACGCTAGACAGCTCAACTCGGTGACGCTAATACAATCAACGCTTTAACTCAAAAATTTCTTAACAATTGATCTCACAATTTTATCTCTCAAAATAATATCAGAATGATGACTCTTAGAAAAGCTTAGGAAGTGAATAGTTCTTGATATTATTTATTTATTATGTGAAATTCGCAGGTCCATATATAAGGAATTGAAACAAGCCCTCCAACGGTTAGTTTTCAAAGGATAAGTATCTGAAAAGCACCAATAGACCACATATATCATTATATTTCATTTTAGGTATAATTTACTTAAATATAGCTTTCAAAACATTCAATTGAATCCCTAAAAAAAATTTCAAACTCAAATCGATAAGATATGATGTATTAAAATGATCAATTGAGAAACACTTTAATTTCTTGTACCAAATCTATATGGATATTCAAATAGGAGTATTATATCTTTAATATATCCATATCCCTAAGATCTCTCAATCAAGTAAACAAATAACAGCTAGTTTTAGATATGATCTTGAAAACCACAAAACCTAAAACCAAAACCATCGGTTGACCGACCAAACTCTGTAGGTCGACCTCTCGATTCAGATTCTAGCCCAAGCCAAAACGTTCTCGCCCGTCGGTCGACCTCTGCTCCTTGGTCTGTCGACCGAACGATGCAAAGCGTTACCCAGGCCAAAATCCAACTATGGTAGGTCGACTAGTAAACCTTAGTCTATCGACCTAACGATTCAAAGAGTTTCACTTTTGGCCATAGGTCGACCGATTATCACTACAAGTAAAACAGGATTAAACTATGATTTTTTTTGGCTACAAAATGAATAATCGTAACCAAATGTGACCTCATTTGGCGACGAAGTGCAATTTTGTAGTCATAGGTTGTTAATAGGCGACAAAATTTTAGAATTCGTCACTATTAGTCCGATCAATTCTTGGTGCCAAACAAAAAAGAAGGAAATTTTTCTCGCTAGCGTTTTGGCGACGAAAATATTTCGTCGCCAATGTAGCTCGAGATATGTTTTTATTTGGCGACGAACCACTTTCGTCGCGATTAATTACCCCTTACTATATTGGCGACGAAAGTGGTTTGTCCCCAAAGTGGTTGCCTATATTTGACATTGAGTTACGAATGAGTTTTGTTGCCAATTATTTTTCCTCCCTACCATGAGTTTGGCACCCATTTTCCCGCTATTACATTAGCTGGAAAAAAAAAATTCTCTTTTTGTCTCCTGATACCCATCCCCAAACCCTTTAGTTCTCTCATCCCTCTCTCTCGATCTCATCCCTTTTTCTCAATGACGACCTGGAACCAAATCGCCACTACCTCTCAATCTCATCCCTCTCTCTCAATCTCAGCCTCCCTCTAATCGACGACCTAGAACCAAATCGCCACTGCCTAAACAACCTAGAAATTGAATCGACGGCGGAAAAAGCCCTAATCGCAACGACGATGAAGGCGACGGCTGGGAAATCTTGGAGTTTCTCTCTCTTTCTCTCCGTTGCGGTAAATTTCGGCTTCATTTATGAATATTTGTTGTTTTTATTTCTAATTTTATCCATGAACATCAAGAATCTCAGCCTCTCTCTTGATCTCATCCCTCTCTCTCGATCTCAGCCTCCCTCTAATCTACGACCTGGAACCAAATCGTCACTGCCTAAACAACCTAGAAATTGAATCAGTGGTGGGGGAAGCCCTAATCGTAACGACGACGAAGGCGACAGTTGGGAAATCTCAGAGTTTCTCTCTCTCCATTGTGGTAACTTTCGGCTTCATTTATGATTATTTGTTGTTTTGATTTCTAATTTTATCCATGAACATCAAAAATCTGTGAACATGCCAGTAGATAAAATTGGTTTTCAATTACAGTTGTCTAATTTGTGTTTTGGTTTCCAAACATCCAGACCCTGCTCTGCCTGCCCAGGTTGCCAAGTGAATTGCTCCACAGTGACATAATCTGGTATGTAGATTGAATGCTCCTTCCCTCACAACGTTTCTATTCTGTTTCTGTTTTATTTCTGTTCTGTTTAGGTTTCTGTTCTGTTTAGGTATCTGTTAAATGTTTCTGTTCTATTTCTGTTTTGTTCCGTTTCTGTTTCTATTCTATTTCTGTTCTGTTTATGTTCCGTTTCTGTTCTTTTTCACGTTTATGTTCTGTTTCATTATGTTTCTGTTATGATTCTGTTCCGTTTCACGTTTCTAGGAAAAATGACTCAAGAAGCTTCACGTTACAATTCATTGATCTTGATGTTTGCCTTTGAAGCTTGAATTGACTGACCTTTGCTACCTTGAATATAGTTTTACTGTCTAGTGTTAGATTGTATGTAGAGAATGCAAGTTCATAATTGTAATTTTACTTTGGTATAGCTTGTGAACTGTGGTTTTGGAGGGTAATAAGATATATTGGATAGCATGTAAGCATGTATTGCACTTTTATTATGGTTTATTTATTTAATTTCTAACTTAATTTTGTTGGGACATGGTATCGTTATTTTTATTGTGGTTGCTCCTTATTTTCAGGTAATTTCGGTGAAGTTGTACGCGTGCAGCTGGCAATAGATCACAGTGTAATTAATTAGAATGCTTGTTGAACGCGCCCCAATTTTTCAGAGAAAATCAAAAAAAAAAAAAAAAAATATATATATATATATATATATATATATATATATATATATATATATTATATATGCTTGGCACTGGTAAAATGAGAAGGGTTTTTAAAAACGTCGATTTTCTCATTAAAATATACTTAAGCCTGTTTTAGAAAAAGGAGTCGCCACCTAGCACTGGGTTTAAATGATGTGTTAGGTCACCATATTTTTCTTTTTTGAAAATAATTTTAAAAAATGGCTTAAGTAAAATTTGACTCCAAAAATAACATGGTCTGACTAGAGATTCGTTTAAAGAGTTCGGGGGTCAGTTACGCTCGGGGAAGGTGTCAAGCACCCCAAGACGCCCGTCCAAAGACGGTACCTTATCCGATTAAGTTCAATTAGAATTTAAATCCGAATGTTTTTATTTTATTTTGAAATCCTCCTCATATACACATATACACATACACACACATTGAGGGAAGTGATTTCCCTTCTAAACCTAGACCGTTCTGATGGAAGGCTGGGAATTTTCCACCTCATCTTGTTAACACATTATATTTAACACAAGTTAAAGAAACACACGAACGCACACACTCACACATTGAGGGGAATAATTCCCTTCTAAATTTAAACCGTTCAAATGGAAGGTTGGGAATTTTCCACCTCATATTGTTAGCACATTATATTTAATACGAGTTAAAGAAACACACGCTCACACACGCACGTACACATCGAGGGGAGTAATTCCCTTCTAAATTTAAACCGTTCAAATGGAAGGTTGGGAATTTTCCACCTCGTATTGTTAGCACATTATATTTAATACGAGTTAAAGAAAACGCACGCACCCACACGCACGCACACATTGAGGGGAATAATTTCCCTTCTAAATTTAAACCGTTCAAATGGAAGGTTGGGAATTTTCCACCTCGTATCGTTAGCACATTATATTTAATACAAATTAAATAAAACACCCGCACACACGCATCGAGGGGAGTAATTCCCTTCTAAATTTAAACCGTTCAAATTGAAGGTTGGGAATTTTTCACCTCGTATTGTTAGCACATTATATTTAATACAAATTAAATAAAACACCCGCACACACGCATCGAGGGGAGTAATTCCCTTCTAAATTTAAACCGTTCAAATTGAAGGTTGGGAATTTTCCGCCTCGTTTTACTTACTCAAAAAAAATAAAAAAAAAATAAAAAAAAATAAAAAAAAATAAAAAGTAATAAATAAATAAATAAATAAATAATAAAGGAAGAAGAAAAAAAAATCTAATTTACAAAAAAAAAAAAAGATTAGTATAATAACAACTTATTTAAAAATAAGAGTAAGATTTACAACAGATGAAAATTTACCACCTTCTTAGAGATTTTTTCTTCTTCAAAATTACAATAAAATGAAAATAATATTATTTTCTTCAAAATTTCTCTTCAGATTTCACCTCTCCCTTACAAAAATTCCTCTCCAAAAAAATTCTCCCCAAAAATCCCTCATCCCCTTATGTTGTGAGCCTTCATTCCTATTTATAAGAATGAAGGCCTGAAACTCACCCAAAAGACGCACGAAAAAAGGTAAGGAAAAAGTAGAAAAAGGGGGTGGGTGCACCGAATTTCGGTGCACCCAAAAAAAAGGGGGGGGCCCCTTTGCTGGCCGCATATGCGGCCAGCAGCACTGGTCGCACGTGCGACCTTAATGTAACCCCCCCACCCCCGTTCGATTCAGGCCTCTCTCGTTCTCGTCTGTTTCTTGTCCATTTTGTTCCGAATTAACGCGTTTTTATTCCATTTCGAAAAATCTACAAAACAAAATAAAAATAAATAAATCAATTATTAATATTTAATTTACTTAAGAGATTAATAAAACTTACTTTAGCAGTATTAAACCACACAAATACGGTACAATCAAAACAAAATAAATAGGAAAATAAAATAAAGGTAACTATAAAATAAAGTATAATTTTTTGCGAGGCGGTCAAAATGCCGTGTCTACAGCTGCCCCTCTTTGTCATGCAAGTTCCACTTGCTTGGCAAAGATAAAAGATCACGTCATTTTGATCGTCCCATTTTTTATTTTTTTTAGTGTATTTTTCAATAGTAGAACAAATAAAGTAAAATGACTCATGACGATACTCATGACAAACAAGTGTACGTTTAGAGTAATAAAAGAAGATTCACGACGAACAAGGGTCCGTTTAGAGAAATAAAAGAATGATTCATGACGATGTTCATGACAAACAAATGTCCATTTAGAAGATCATTTAGAGTGATAAAAATTAACTCGTGATGATACTCATGACGAACCAGTGTCTGTTAAGGTGATCGTTTAGAGTAATAAAATGATTCATAACGGTACTCATGGCGAACACGTGTCCGTTTAGAGGATCGTTTAGAGTAAAAAAAAATGACTCCTGACGATACTCACGGCGAACAAGTGTCTGTTTAGAGGATCGTTTAGAGTAATAAAAAAATTAACTCGTGATGATACTCATGACGAACAAGTGTCTGTTTAGAGGATCGTTTAGAGTAATAAAATAATTCATGACGGTACTCATGACGAACATGTGTCCGTTTAGAGAATCGTTTAGAATAATAAAATGACGACTCACGACGATACTCATGACGAACAAGTGTCCGTTTAGAGGATCGTTTAGAGTAATAAAAAAATGACTCCTAACGATACTCACGGCGAACAAGTGTCTGTTTAGAGGATCGTTTAGAGTAATAAAATAGTTCATGACGGTACTCATGACGGACAAGTGTCTGTTTAGAGGATCGTTTAGAGTAATAAAAATTATTCATGCCCCAGCCCTATTGGCCAGGGGCCTAAAGAAAGTTCAAGAGTATAAAATATGCCCCAACTTGTGACTGAGCCAGAATGAGAGAGCAAAGACATAAATGTGCCCCAGTCGAACTCTCAGATGACCGAACATTTATAGATTGTCTGCGTACCTTAGTATTATGCCGAGGATCAAGTTTAACGTAGTTCACTTTTCACCCTTTTCAAGGCAAAATGCATACCCGGACGCTCATTTAGAGCTTCTGAACTTTCAACAATAAAAGTTTCTAATTTGACCCGGAAGGTAAGAAGTCTTTGTGATAGAGAAATCCATGCTTCCATGCCCTTTGAAATCCCTGTAATTGGGCAAAAAAACACATGCAACACGAAAATTTAATTTGAAAAACTTGTCACCCTTGACGACTCACAATTCCGTTCCCCCCCTTTTCCATCGTAATCCCTTATTTGATAGCGCTTGACTTTCTCGGGATAGTATCGGGAGAGTTTTCCGTCTCGTCCTTCCGTCAATCTTAGAGATGTACTTTCTGGAGGTTTTCTCCGGGTTGTTGGCGGGGTCTGGTTTTTAGACAACATCCCTATCAGCCTTTATTTCTCTGCACCTGCCGATTCTCACTTTCTCCTTTCTATTAGGCATCCTTAGTGCTTAGGAGAATCACATACTCCTGTTTGCTTTGTATTTTTCAAATCCTGCAAAACTGATTTAACCAAATATGGGAAAAATGTGTAAAACCTTACCCCAAACAGGTATCTTTATCACCAGATATGTTGACTGCGAGATTTCAAGCCGGTTTGTCTGACAAGTATGATTTCAATGCAAATTTGAGCCATATTCGATGTTCCTTTTCACAGATTCCAACTCTTGCTCAAATCCATCAAGTTCCGAACACAAAAAAGTCTTACGGTCAATGGAAGTCAGCCGTAGTGGAAATTCCAAAAATGCCCCTAGGAGTGATCTAACTGTTCTTCCTTTCTTTTTTTCTTTTTTTTTTCTTCTTTTTTTTTTTTTTTTTTTTTTGCGACACGGTCTCTACATTTTTCTCATAGCGCTCTTTCGAGTTTTCACCATGTTCGAGCCGTATTTTTTTTTTTTTTTTGAAACAGCAGATAATCACAAATTGAAATAAACTTACTTCGAAAATAAGGACATTTATTAGGCAAAGTATTTCTTTACAGAATCCGAGTTTAGGGGCTTGGGAAATACATCACCATCCATTTCCTGGAGAATTAACGCTCCACCGCTCAAAGCCTTATGAACAACAAAAGGACCTTCCCAATTTGGCGCGAACTTACCCTTAGCTTCATCTTGGAAAGGAAAGATTTTCTTTAATACTAACTCACCGACCTTGAAGACTCTAGGGTATACCCGTTTATCATGAGCTCTAGTAATCCTCTGTCTGTAACACTGTCCGTGGCATATCGCTGTTAGCCGCTTTTCATTGATTAAACAAAGTTGGTCCAACCGTTATTGTACCCATTCAGTTTCATCAAGCTCGGCCTCTATGAGCACTCGTAGAGATGGAATTTCCACCTCGGCCGGTATCACCGCTTCTGTGCCATAGACCAAAGAATAAGGGGTTGCTCTTGTCGAGGTCCGAACCGATGTCCGGTAAGCCATCAAAGCATATGGCAGCATATCATCCCACTCTTTATAATTGTCAATCATCTTCCAGAGAATTTTCTTTATATTTTTGTTGGCGGCTTCCACTGCTCCATTCATTTTTGGACGGTAAGGCGCTGAGTTTTTGTGCTTGATCTTGAACTGCTGACATATTTTCTGTATTTCTGAACCCTTCAGGTTTTTAGCATTGTCGGTTATTAATGTTTGCGGAAAACCGTATCTTGACACAATATTTTCTTTGATGAATCGAGTTACTACTTTTTGAGTCACTCGGGTTAAGGAAACAGCTTCTACCCACTTGGAAAAATAATCAATTGCCACCAGGATAAAGCGATGACCACTCGGCGCCTTAGGGGTAACTTCCCCAATAACGTCCATACCCCACAGTGAGAAGGGCCATGGGGCCGCCAAGCAATGAAGGTGCGAGGGTGGGACATGGATTTGATCACCATGAATCTGACACTTATGGCATTTTCATACAAACTGCACGCAGTCGCTTTTCATCGTTAGCAAAAAATGACCGGTCCTCAGGATCTTCTTGGCAAGCATGAAGCCGCTCATGTGAGGTCCACATATGCCACCATGGATCTCTTTCATCAACTGGATGGCCACTTCGACTCCAACACATCTCAACAGGCCCATGTTAGGGGAGCATTTGTACAGTGTCTCCCCGCTTAGGAAGAATTGGCCTGCTAACCTCCGGAGGGTTTTCCGATCAACACTTGATGCCCCTTCCGGATACTCCTGATTTTTCAAAAATTTCTTTATGTCATGGTACCACGGGTCTTTGGCTGGCTCAGATTCAAGCTGGCAACAGTGGGCTGGTCGGCGTTGAACTCGAATTACCACCGGAATGATATCAGCATCCTCTCGAGTGATAGATATCATAGATGCCAAGGTAGCTAAGGCATCGGGGAAGTCATTTTTTAGCCTCGGTATGCTCTCAAATTCTATCATTGTAAATTGCTCGCACAACTCCAGGAGGTGATTGTTATAGGCTATCAAGGTCGGATCTCTCATGGCATATTTATCCGTCACCTGATTGATTATCAGCTCAGAATCTCCAAACACTAGCAATTCTTTGATTTTCATATCGACAGCCAGCTGGAGTCCCAGAATACAGGCTTCGTACTCAGCTCGATTATTTGTGCTTTGGAACTTCAACTTGGAAGCCACTGGATAATGCTGTTTGCCTGGAGAAACCAGAACGGCTCCGATTCCAGCCCCTCGAGAGTTCACTGCTCCATCAAAATACATTTTCCAAACTGTTTCCTCATTTTCTTCATCCACCGCATGAATCGACTCGTCAGGGAATAGCGTCTCAAGAGGCTGGTTATCCATTTGAGCTGGACAACTAGCCAACTGATCCGCTATCGCCTGACCCTTCACTGACTTTTGGGTCTTGTAGATGATATCGAACTCCGTCAGCAGCATCTGCCATTTTGCATCTTTTCCTGACAGAATCGGCTTCTCGAAGATGTATTTTAAGGGATCCATCCTGGCTATCAAGTAGGTAGTCAATGGGAGCATATAATGGCGCAGTCTTTGAGCAGACCAAGCTAATGCACAACAGGTCCTCTCCAGCAAGGTATAATTTTCCTCATACTTCGTGAAGCGCTTGCTGAGGTAGTAGATGGCTTGCTCCTTCTTTCCAGATTTATCGAGTTGCCCAAGAATAGCTCCCATGGAGGAGTCAAGAACTGACAAATATAGTAATAACGGAACCTTCTCCCGAGACGACACTAGAACGGGAGGGTTCGTTAGATAGACTTTAATTCAATCTGCATTCCATCGCCCGTCACTTTCTTTTCGAAGTAGCTTGAAGATTGGCTTACAAGTGGCAGTGAGTTGGAAGATGAATCGGGCTATGAAATTTAATCGCCCCAGAAAACCTCGAATCTCTTTCTCATTTCTCGGTGGCGGCATCTCACGAATGGCCTTCGTCTTTGCAGGATCAATCTCGATTCCATGGCGATTTACCATGAAACCAAGAAGTTTTCTGGAAGCCACCCCAAACGCGTATTTTGCTGGATTGAGCTTAAGCTGGTACTTTCGAAGTCTGTCGAACATCTTTTTCAAATGGCAGAGATGATCCTCGTTCTCCTGTGATTTAACGATCATGTCATCTACATATACCTCCATCTCCTTGTGCATCATATCATGAAAGAGGGTCGTAATTGCTCTTTGGTATGCTGCCCCGGCGTTTTTGAGACCGAAAGGCATCGCCCTATAGCAAAAGACTCCCCATGGTGTAGTGAAGGCTGTCTTTTCTCGATCTTTCTCATCCATCAGAATCTGATTATAGCCAGAGAATCCATCGGCGAAAGAATAGAGCTTTCACCCCCGCAGTATTGTTGATGATGATGTGAATGTTTGGAAGTGGAAAATCATCTTTTGGACTTGCCCGGTTGAGATCACGATAGTCCACGCAGACTCTGATTTTTCCCGAGGACTTTGGCACGGGAACGACATTTGAGAGCCATTCACTGTAGTTACAGACTTCAATAATTCGGGCATTGAATTGCTTCACGATCTCCTCCTTGACCTCGAGGCTGACAGCGGGCCTCAGCTTCCTTAACTTTTGTTTGACTGGTACACTCCCCGGCTTTAGCGGCAGCTTATGGGCCACGATACTCTTGTCCAGTCCTACCATGTCATCGTAGGACCAGGCAAAGATATCTTGGTAGGAAATTAAGAGCGTTGTCAACTCTTTCTTTTCCAGAGTCATGAGGGCTGATCCAATCTTTACTTCCTTCAACTCTTCCGAGGTCCCCAAGTTTATCAACTCGGTCTCATCGTTACTGGGAATCGGCTTGTTCTCGAACTCCGTGAAAGCTTTTCGGATCTCACCATCGTCTGGCTGGCAAGAGTCATCTTCTGTTTCCACTCCCATCGGGTTATGGTCTGGTTCTGCATTGAAATCATACTTATCGCACTCTGGCTCAGTTATATCGCATGCATTATACACTGGTGTTTTAGACATCCTGAAAGCATAAAATTTAAACATTTAAACCATATGTCGGATAAAACAGAATTGCATTCATTAAATATAAAAAACCATTACAAAGCAAAATCCCTTTCCATCTAGAAGGTAAGGTGGATGGAGGGATGACCAACAGAAAATCTCCCTAAGTTTACCGAAACGCCTGGCGAATTGGGAGAGAACAAGAATCCCAATTCTGCAGCTTTTCTTTTCCCTTGGTTCGAATACCAGACCCATGACTTGGCCCTGCCTCGTCTCTCATGATTACATTCACAGCTTCCTTGATCATTACTCTCTCAGGGTGCAACTTGAATCCTGTGGTCTCCTTCCCTTTGTTGATGGTTTCTGTTGGATAGGGGAAAGTGACCCGGATATGCGGAATTTTCATTGGCTGGTTGTCTGGGGATCCATCCCTCTTTTTCCGGAAGAACTTCGCCCTGTCTGCTTTTGTCGGCTCGTATCCCAATCCGAATCTCCCCCTATTCTCCTTGACTTTTATCGGTTCTGTAATTCCGTCTAGATTCTTGCCCAAACCTTTCCTGGGAATGCAACCCCGAGACTTCATTTCTTTAGCAACGAAGGCCACAGTGTTAGACAGTGATGGTGTCATCTCGTGTCCTCCTTCCTTCACAAAGGTAGCATTCGCGATGTCGAACACGTGATAGGAGGCTTCAATCTTCTCCTTCTCCTTTCCGTCATCTGTTAACGGGACCTGCCGACTTATCGCTTGATGGAAAGGTATGATATCTGAATCAGCCCTGATCACGTACAGTGTGTCATTAATGATAAACTTGATCTTCTGATGTAGAGATGAAGGCACTGCCCCAGCGTTATGGATCCATGGCCTCCCCAACAACAGGTTGTACGAAGCAGGTATGTCGAGCACTTGGAACTTCGCATTGAACTGTATTGGACCAATTTCAATTGGCAGGTCAATCTCTCCAACGCTATCTCTCTTAGCCCCATCGAATGCTCGGATAACCATCTTAGACGATCGAACCTGTGATAGATCTATCCCCATTTCTTCCAGGGTCGACAAAGGACAGATATTTAGTACCGATCCATTGTCAATCAGCACCCGAGCTATGAACATTCCATGGCTTTCGACCGTGATATTCAAAGGCTTGTTGTGACCTGTTCCATCATCGTCCATCTCGTCATCTGTGAAAGTGATGGTGTTAGATCCTAGGACCTGCTCGACCAGAGTGACAAACTTCTCCGGAGAGATCGTGCTAGGAAAGTGGGCTTCATTTAGGACCTTCAGTAGTGCCTGTCTGTGTACTTCTGAGGATAGGAGTAGTGAGAGCATCGAGATTTGCGCCGGTGCTTTGCTGAGTTGCTCCACTATCTTGTATTCTGAATTCTTCATTGCCTTTAGGAAGTCGTGAGCCTCCGGTTCTGACACCGACTTTTTCAGGGCCCCTCTTGGTTCCCTCACAGGAATCCTGATCAAATCTTGTGGCGTATACACCCTTCCAGACCGAGTGATTCCACTGGTTTCTCCTACTGAGATTGGCAATTCTTCTCCTTCTCCTGTTTTAGCGACGATCTCATAATTCCATGGAACCTTATTGAGATTTCCCACCATCTTTTGGATTGGGAAAGACAAAACTAGAGATTTCTCCAGTTTTTGGGCTACCCTTTCTAGATGTAATTCGAACCCTCTGTAGAGAACCTCCAGGTGTAAATAAACACCACCGATATCGATCACATCAACTTCTTCTTCGACCTCCTCTGTGAAAATTAAATTGATGCCACTTCCTGAGGAGGCGTGTTCAGGCAACGGATTTTGCTGACAATTTGGCGTACCGGCCTCAGGTTTTTTAGGAAACGTGATGGCTCCGGTCCGTATAAACTCCCTGATTTTGTCTTTTAGCTGAAAGCATTGCTCAGTCGCATGTCCTCTGGTTCCCGAGTGGTATTCACAGAAAGCATTTGAAGAATCTGCTTTACTCCCAAGTTTAACTTCGTAGAATGGAAGGGGCGTCAGCATCCCCTACTTCAAACAATTCCGGTACAACTCGGTGATCGAGACCGGAAGGTCTTGTAGCTCTCTGTTGTCGTTCTGGAAATTTCCCCCAGTAGCATGAGGTAGAAGGTCTTGGTGGTATTGGGTTCTTGACCTTGGAGTGCGGTTAGGAATTTGAGATGGGGTGTTCGGGCGTGGTTGATAGGTATGGTAAGAGGGTGTTGGGTAGGCTTGAGGGTAATATTGGGGAATGTGGTTTTGATAAGGGGGAAGTACATTTTGGTAATAGCGGGGGCGGCTTTGGGAATAGGGTTGGTTTTGAGGATAATTTTGGTTTTGGCGATTTTGAGGAGGGTAGTTGTGATATTGGTTGTTCTGGTTCGGGTAGTTCTGGGGACAGGAAGCTTGGGGGTAGTTCTGGTAATGGGTTTGCAGAGGGGAAACGACAATAGCTACTTCATTTTCTTTCGTCTTTGGCGGGGCTGACCTTTTCGTCAGATTGGATTGGGCCCCTTCAATTTTTCCGCTCCTTATTCCTTCTTCCGTCACCTCGGCCTGTTTGATCGCATCGCCGAAAGAAACCACTGCTATGCTCAAGAGATCTCGATAGAACGAGGGTGACTGAATTGACTTGAATATCTCTAACTGAGCCTCCTCGCTCAGCTTAGGGACAACTTTGGCAGCCTCTTCCCTCCAACGAGCAGTATACCTCCGGAAACTTTCGTCTTTATTTTTCAGTATCTGGTAGAGGGTATTGCGGTCTGGCGCGGCATCCCTATTGTAAACATATTGCTCACAGAAGGCCTCTACCAGATCTTCAAATGTTTTAATCTGTGATAGCTCCAGGGTCATGTACCAGTTGAGAGCCGGTCCTTTCAACGATCTCCGAAACATCTTTAGGCAAAGGTCTTCGTTCCGAGCATGAATTCCGAACTCCTCTTTGTAAATGCTGACATGCCATTCTGGAGGGCCAGTGCCATCATATTTTGTGAACTCTGGAACCACGAAATTTTTCGGGTACACAATCCCGGGTAGTGCTGACAACTCCTTGTACGTCGCTTTCCTGGACGGCTTCTCCTTTTGCCATTCTTCCATAGTTTTCTCCAATTTCTCCATTTTCAGAAGCCAAGCTGGTGGAGGGCCATTCTTTTCTTTGTTTTCAGTTTCAATGGCCGGGGCCGGTTGGCTATCATTTGAATTGTTTGGTGGAGCAACGACCCTCTCCGGGTGAATGAGGATCTGCGGGGCGGCGGGGGCCGAGCCCTCTGGCGAGGCCTGATAGACATACCCCTGGATGGGATATGTCGGAGCTCCATAGGCGAAAGGATGAGGGCCCATCTGAGGTCCATAGTAGATCGGTACTGCAAAGTTCGGGCCGACGTGGTTCGGATTCGGCCCTGAGTTCTCCATCCCAATACTTGCAGGGTTTCTATTTGGGGATTCAGTTACAGGAGTCCCGTTGGACGAAGGAATAGGCACCTCCTGAGGTCGGCTAAGTTCGTTGATCCTTTCCATCAACCTGTCAATAGTTTCCTGCATCTGAGCTATCTGGGTCGTTCGGAGAGATTCGGGATTGCTTTCTGATGTCATCCTGGAATGAGTCCGTGCTCGACTGCGTGTAAAGATCGGACTTCGAAAGGGGGGAACTGGATTTGCTTTTCTGGGACCAATTTTCTTTGTCTTGTCCTTTTCTTTTTCACCTACAAAAAAAAAAATTATTTTTTTAGTTCACGTGGGTCTTAGGTAGCCTTAAAGCCCATTCTAGTTCGAAGATTTCAATTTCGGTAACGACTAATTAAAACAAATGATGGTACATGAAAAATCTTTTTTTTTTTTTTTTTTTTTTTTGTTTTTTTTTTTTGTCGTTTCCTACCGATATTGAAAACTTTGAACTTGTTTGGTGTGCTCCTTTTTTTTTTTTTTTTTTTTTTTTTTAGGACTTCCCAAGACGTCATAAATCCATCAAGTGCAAAAAATCCCTTTTCTCGTCTTGTATTATAGAATCCTGAGGGGATAATATGGATACAAGACAGTTTTGCTTTTGTCAGAGGATTTACAACGATACAAAGGCCTGAGAGGAAATAAGGAAAAAAAATATATAAAAAATAAAAATAAATGATATAAAAAAAAATCACAACTTATTTACTGAATTGAGGGAAAAAATAAAATAAAATTTAACATTCGGACTTTAGATTAGCTTGGACTTATTCAGACATATTGGGCTCGACCCTCAGCCGATCCCCAGCGGAGTCGCTAGCTGAACGCGCCCCGATTTTCCAGAGAAAATAAAAAAAATAGATATATATATATATATATTATATATGCTTGGCGCTGGTAAAATGAGAAGGGTTTTTAAAAACGTCGATTTTCTCATTAAAATATACTTAAGTCTGTTTTAGAAAAAGGAGTCGCCACCTAGCATTGGGTTTAAATGATGTGTTAGGTCACCATATTTTTCTTTTTTGAAAATAATTTAAAAAAATGGCTTAAGTAAAATTTGACTCCAAAAATAACATGGTCTGACCAGAGATTCGTTTAAAGAGTTCGGGGGTCAGTTACGTTCGGGGAATGTGTCAAGCACCCCAAGACGCCCGTCCAAAGACGGTACCTTATCCGATTAAGTCCAATTAGAATTTAAATCCGAATGTTTTTATTTTATTTTGAAATCCTCCTCATATACACATATACACATACACACACATTGAGGGAAGTGATTTCCCTTCTAAACCTAGACCGTTCTGATGGAAGGCTGGGAATTTTCCACCTCATCTTATTAACACATTATATTTAACACAAGTTAAAGAAACACACGCACGCACACACTCACACATTGAGGGAAATAATTCCCTTCTAAATTTAAACCGTTCAAATGGAAGGTTGGGAATTTTCCACCTCATATTGTTAGCACATTATATTTAATACGAGTTAAAGAAACACACGCTCACACACGCACGCACACATCGAGGGGAGTAATTCCCTTCTAAATTTAAACCGTTCAAATGGAAGGTTGGGAATTTTCCACCTCGTATTGTTAGCACATTATATTTAATACGAGTTAAAGAAAACGCACGCACCCACACGCACGCACACATTGAGGGGAATAATTTCCCTTCTAAATTTAAACCGTTCAAATGGAAGGTTGGAAATTTTCCACCTCGTATCGTTAGCACATTATATTTAATACAAATTAAATAAAACACCCGCACACACGCATCGAGGGGAGTAATTCCCTTCTAAATTTAAACCGTTCAAATTGAAGGTTGGGAATTTTTTACCTCGTATTGTTAGCACATTATATTTAATACAAATTAAATAAAACACCCGCACACACGCATCGAGGGGAGTAATTCTCTTCTAAATTTAAACCGTTCAAATTGAAGGTTGGGAATTTTTCACCTCGTATTGTTAGCACATTATATTTAATACAAATAAAACACCAGCACACACGCATCGAGGGGAGTAATTCCCTTCTAAATTTAAACCGTTCAAATTGAAGGTTGGGAATTTTCCGCCTCGTTTTACTTACTCAAAAAAAATAAAAAAAAAAAAATAAAAATAAAAAGTAATAAATAAATAAATAATAAAGGAAGAAGAAAAAAAAATCTAATTTACAAAAAAAAAAAAAAAGATTAGTATAATAACAACTTATTTAAAAATAAGAGTAAGATTTACAACAGATGAAAATTTACCACCTTCTTGGAGATTTTTTTCTTCTTCAAAATTACAATAAAATGAAAATAATATTATTTTCTTCAAAATTTCTCTCCAGATTTCACCTCTTCCTTACAAAAATTCCTCTCCAAAAAAATTCTCCCCAAAAATCCCTCATCCCCTTGTGTTGTGAGCCTTCATTCCTATTTATAGGAATGAAGGCCTGAAACTCGCCCAAAAGACGCACGAAAAAAGGTAAGGAAAAAGTAGAAAAAGGGGGTGGGTGCACCGAATTTCGGTGCACCCAAAAAAAAAGGGAGGGCCCCCCTTGCTGGCCGCATATGCGGCCAGCAGCACTAGTCGCACAGCGACCAGTGCAGCTGGTCTCTGTGCGACCAGTCCTTGGTCGCACGTACGTGCGACCTTAATGCAACCCCCCCACCCCCGTTCGATTCAGGCCTCTCTCGTTCTTGTCTGTTTCTTGTCCATTTTGTTCCGAATTAACGCGTTTTTATTCCATTTTGAAAAATCTACAAAACAAAATAAAAATAAATAAATCAATTACTAATATTTAATTTACTTAAGAGATTAATAAAACTTAATTTAGCAGTATTAAACCACACAAATACGGTACAATCAAAACAAAATAAATAGGAAAATAAAATAAAGGTAACTATAAAATAAAATATAATTTTTTGCGAGGCGGTCAAAAATACCGTGTCTACACTTGTCTCTTCATATCTCTGCATCGACATTCTTTTGTGACAAGGCATATCGAAAGTTTCATATATTTTGCTATGTAAAAAAATAACTTGAATTTTTTGCTTTTCTGCAGGTTAACCTTCCGAAAGGGTTTGGATATGTCGAGTTCAAGATGAGAGCTGATGCTGAGAAGGCCCTACAGTACATGGATGGGGCATAGTTAATTAAGATATGCCACTTTAGTTATGTTCTTTGATGATGCTCTATTTGTGGTAAGAAGTATAAATTGTGTTAATACAGGCTCAAATTGATGGAAATGTTGTCCGAGCTAAGTTTACGCTACTTGAGCGGAAGAAGGTTTTGTCTCCCTCTAAGGCTGCTGCCACTGCTTCAAGAAGGGATGCTCCAAAAGCTGATCATGCTGGTGCTGCTGTTGAAAACGATGGTCTAAAGCAATAGAGGGAACGTATGTTCTACATCCTAAACCTGTTAAATGTTGTTTCTTTCCTTCCTTATTCCATCATTCCTTGCACTGTTTTCGCTAGTAATTCATTATGCACTTTTTGATGGCAGTATCTCCCCGTCGAAGACCTCTTTCACCACCTTGAAGAAGATCTCCTGCAGCACGAAGAGGATCTCCTAGACGAGATCCTAATTCTTCTCCACGGAGGCATGCAGACTCTCCTGGCCGTCATAGAATAGATTCTCCTCATCGCCGGGCTGATTCGCCTCCTCCAAGGAGACGACCTGCTTCTCCGGCCGAAGGTTGTTCCCCTTTATCTCCACCTAGGCGATATAGATCACCTCCCAGGATGGTGGTCCCTAAATAACTTCTTGAATTAATTTATGTATTTTTAAAATGTATTTGATAATTAATTGTCGAACAGAGCGTCTCCCCGAAAGATGCGTGGCAGCCCTGTTCGAGACATTCACCCTTTCCGCCAAGGCGCTGGTGAGTTTTAACTTTAAACATTGAAAATTTGACAATCCTTTACAAGCTATTTCCAAAATGAAAATATATGTTGTTGTGACTGTAAGAAGAATTGTAAGCATTGGAAAATTGTAGGAGTGATAGGATAGTATGCAATTATACACCCAACATATATATGGTTTCCTTAGCCCAATGGAAGTACCATTCGGATTTTTTAAAGGCTGATAATACCTTGTATCAGTGCAAGCTTCCCACTCCGGTTTCTGATTGTTGTGTGTCTTGGTTCAATTTTGACGACTAGTTATATGTGTTGTCAATTAGATGGACTTAACTGGCTGCAATGTGTTGGACAACAATATGTAACTTGGGAGAAATTGTTTTGTTGTGTTATAAGAATTTCAATTTCACTCTAGTGTATTAAAAAAAAAAAACACCCTATATCTATGTTTGGAAAACTATTTGTTTGTGTTTGTTATTGCTGATTTCTTGTTGCATTTGTGTGTAGTTATCCTAAACGTGTTCGAAGTCCACGTAGAAGGTCTCCGATTAATCGTAGACGCAGTCGCTCTCCTATTAGGAGGCCTGTTCGTGCACGTTCAAGGTCAATCTCTCCAAGAAGGTATATAATATTATTTGGATGCACTTATCACATGATGAATCAGGGGCCGTCAGTTATAAGCTTGATGTTTAAATAGTTGCAACAAGTTGTTTAATAACTTGCTCTCAAATTCTCATTTTACATTTGAGCTATTTTTTCTAAGTTTCTAGTTTATTGTTTGAGCTAGTTTTTTGTAGCTATTTTTGTCTAGTTGCAATTTTTTTATATTTTTGTGAAGTTTAATAACTTCACCTTTGAATGCTCCCCAAAACAAATTTGTTTTTGTTCTACTCCCAAGAAAAGAAAGATTGGAATAAAATAGCATTATTATCATATTTCTCTTTCTGTTATAATTTTTTTGAGAACAGAGCAAAAAATTGGGAACATAAACACTAAGGAAACGCCACTCTTCTTGTTGATGAACTTGAGAGAGTGCATCGTTTAGAACCTTGAAGTGCTATGTAGAAGGATTGGCTCCAACAATCATATAATGCTTCTTCTTATTAAATGTGATTATAATGGCATTTTTTAGCTGATTTTTTATTCTAGCATTATTTTTTATTATTGCAAGTTAATTTGTAGCTGTATGTTTTGTAGTATCTGTTTCTGCTGCTATTCTCTGTTTTTGCTGTTGTTCTTTATTTTTGTTGGTGTTTCTGTTTTTGTTTCCATTTGTGTTTCTGTTTTTGTTTTTGTTTTTGTTTTTGTTTTTGTTTTTGTTTCTTTGTTTCTGTTTCTGTTTCTATTTTTGTGTTTTGATTTTTGTTTCTCTATTTGTGTTCACATATTCATGTTTCGGGCTCAAGGTCATTCGGCACAACATTTCGGAAAATGGTATGTCTATTATTCTAATTCAATTTATACCTTGATGATCAATTATTGTATGTGATATAGATGAAAAATCAATAATTGCAGGCTCGGGGTAGGATTGATTTACATTGGATCACACATCAGAGGGCAAATGGGCAATTGATATCGCTTATCATCTATAGCTTGTTTCTTAGTTATTTTGTAATGATGTTTCGTAAGATATTTTATTTTTTTGGTAATATTAATGTTTAAGAATATTGGTATATTTTGGCTATTTGACTTTTAATGCAATTATATAGTTTTTGTTACTTTTTGTTGATTGGTTGATGGCTATAAATTGACATTCATAACTTTAAGTAGAGTAATTTGCTACAAATTTTATTTTTGTAGCCAATGTATTTCGTGAAAAAAATTATTTTTTGGCTACAAAAATAATTTCGTCGCCAAAAGAATTCCCGCCATTTTAGTTATTTTTTGGTGACAAAAATTTTCGTCGCCAAAAAATTATTCCCGTGATTTTTAATTATTCTTTGGCTACGAAATGAATTTATTAGCTACGAAATGATTTGTCGCGAAATAGTAGTCTTGTGCGACGAACTAACAATTCGTCGCCAAAAATCTTTTGCAACGGCACATAGGCTACGAAATTGGAACAGTAATTTTTTCGTCGCTAAAATGTTTTCGCTACGAAATTAGGGCTTTAGCTACAAAAAAAAATTTGTAGCCAAAACGCATTTTTCCTGTAGTGTATACACCACAAGTTGACCAAACAATTCAGAGACTGCACAATTCCCAGCACCTTCTCATCGATTGATCGATCCTTTTAGATAGGTCGACCGATCTTGCTGAAACACATTTTTCTTAATTCATTTTTAACTCAAATCTTCGACCTCTTTGCCTCCTTTAATTGATTTCTTTTCTCGGTTAACTTAACTATCACTTAAATTCAATTTTAATCATTTATCTTTCTTAAATCAATATTTCTTCTTTAATTTCACATAGGAACAAATATATTTAACTAATTAGGATTCTATCCAAAAACACACATAATCATAAAATCATTTTTGTGTCATATGTGATCTTAATCGAGATACATTAATAGTAAAAATAAATTAGAGTTGTTTTCATCTAGATTCTTCAGAATCTTCAGTTTCTTAGTGTAGACACGATATTTTGATCATCCCACAAAAATTTTATGTTTTATTTTAAAATTTATTTTATTTTTATTTTCAAAAAAATAAAAAAATAGAGAAAAAAGAAAATAAAAAAGAAAGATAAAATAAAAAAATAAAAAACTGAAAAAAATAGAAAAGAAAATGTTTCCTTGTCAAAATAGGATTAGGTTTCATTTTCCCTTTCCTTTAAAGTTTTGTTTCCTTTTCCTCGTCGAATTGGGACTAGGGTTTCCTAGGATTTCTAGGATTTTTCACTCCACATCCTTCCTATAAATAAGATCTTCATCCTCATAGTTTAAACAAAAAAAAAAAAAAAATCAGAGATAAACCCTTCCGAGACATTCAGAAATTGAGAGGAAAAAACCCTTAGCGAGTGATTCTCATCGTAAAACCTTTCGGGAAGCTATCTGCTTGAGAAAAAAGCCCGAGCATCAAGATTTTTGGCCTAGAACAGGTATATTTTCTATTTTTAATTCTTTTTTCAGTTTACTTTATTCTCTTCACAATTTAAATTCCTGCAAGCTTTATTTTTTTTTATTGTCTGATGACTCGATGAAAAATGTCAGGATAAGGTTTCCCATTCTCGATCTGAATCTTTGAGCGTTCAAATGAGGACACCCGTATCAAGTTTTTTTTTTTTTATTTTATTTCTGTATTTTTTTAGTTCGTTTATAAGCCAGAAAAAAAAAAAAAAAAAAAAAACACGAAATAAGTCGTCCAATGATCCGATGAAAATGCCGGAATGGGTTTCTCGTGCTTAAACCTAACTTCGAGCATTAGGTGAAGCATGCTTTATTATTTATTTTGCTGCATTTTTATTTTATTCTTCTTATCAAAACCCTAAAAAATAAAAAATAAATCAAAAAAATAAATAATAATAAATATTTTATTGGTAAGAATTAATCTTTACGAACCTTAAGTTGAATCTGATGATTCGATAAATCGTGGGAGAGTTTTTCGTAGCCTCATTTCCATTCCCCGACCCGAGTGGAATTTAGAAACAAATGGTCTTAGAAAATCTCTTTTCTCAGTAGATTTTTTGCGGGATTTTGTTTAAATTTCAGAAAGAATAATTTCAACTAAATTGTTTCCGCGAACCTCATTGATTCTCATATCCATAGAATTTGAGGGAATTTCAAATCGGGACTTCTTTAAATTAATCGGGCAAACTCAAAGTAGACTTTTTTTTGCATCCACTTAGCATGTTTATTTCTTGCATTATTTAGACGACATGTTTAGTACACTTTCATAACTCACACATTTTTTTTCTACACATAGTTTTTTTTTTTTTTTTTTTTTAATTTCATAAATTCATATTACTTCTTCATATCTAGTCACAACACGTCCACCACTTACGTTTTTTGTTATAATTAAATCATTGTCACATATAATCAGGTTAATTCATGTAATATTCATATCAATTTGCATTGACATATTTAAATTAAACCCTTTAGTTCTTTTTTTGGTCATTTTTGCATATAAAATTTTACTTTTCGCATTCATATTTTCATATTTATTCACTTATTTGAGTTTACCTATTTAAAGTAAAGAAGTCTTTAGGAAACATATATGAATACCCCCGGGGACTATCCTTATCGAATCCTTAATATTCGATAAGAGGTTATACCGGAGAAATATTCCAAAAATTAAAAAACTTGTGTTATCTTATTTGTGAAAATATCAAAAAGATTTTATAAGATGGAAATGATTTCAAAATAAAATAAAATACTCGGACTAAATTAATTGGACTTAATTGGACATAAGGTACCGTTTTCGGACAGACGTCTTGGGGTACCTAACACATTCCCCGAGTGTAACTGACCCCCAAGCCTTTAAATGAATATTTTATTTGACCGTGTTTTTTTGAGTCAATTTTTTACTTAGACCTTTTAAATTATTTTCTAAAAATTCGGTGATCTAGCACACCACTTAAATCCAATGTTAGGTGGAGACTCTTTATTTTTTTTAAAATGGCCTAAGTATTTTTTGAAAACCGGTGCTTTAAAACCCCCCTCTCCTTAAAGCTTATTTCTATTTAATATTCTTTTCCACTTTGGAAAAATGGGGCGCGTTAGCTGGCGACTTCACTGGGGACGAATTAGAGGGTCGAGCCTAATATGTCCAAATAAATCTTACCATTTCATGTCTAAATGTTATATTTTATTTTATTATCTTTTCCTTATTTTTTTGTAAATAAGTTGTGATGTTTATTTCGTTTTTTTTTTCTTTCTTCTCTCTTGGACTCTTATATTGTTATAAACCCTCCGACATAAGTACGATCGTCTTGTATCTATATTATACCCTTGGGATTCTAAGATACAAGACGGGGGGGTTTCATACTTGATGGATTGATGATATCTTAGGAAGTCTTAAAAACCAAATGAGTTTGAAGTTTCGAATACCGATTACGCTATGAAAGAATTTTCATAAATTATTATCTGTTTTGATCGGTCATTATCGGAATTGAAAATTTCAAACTCGGATGGGTTTTAAGATTATCTAAGACCCACATGGACTAATAAATGGGTTTGTTGTAAGAAAAGGGTAAGACAGAAAAATTGGTCCCAAAAAAGCAATTTCGGTTCCCCCCATCCAAAGTCCAGTATTTACACACAGCCGGGCCCAGACTCATCCCAGGATGACATCAAAAGGTAATCTTAAATCTCCCCGTATGGCCCAGATGGATCGTATGCAAGAAATCACCGACATGCGAAGGGAGGGGATCAACAAACTTAGCAGGCCGCAGGAGGTGCTTGCTCCTCCGTCTAGTGGAACTCCCATGACTGAATCACCAAATGGAAACCCTCTAAATCCTGGGATGGAGAACTCAGTGCCGAATCCGAACTATGCCAGCCCGAACTTCGTGGGACTGGTCTACTATGGACCCTAGATGGGCCCTCATCCTTTCACCTATGAAGCATTGGCATATCCTATTCTAGGTTATATCTATTAGGCCTCACTAAAAGGCTCAGCCCCTACCATACCGCAAATCCTCATTCACCCAGAAAGGCTCGTTGCTCCGCCAAACGAAGTGAATACTAATCGACCGGCCTCGGCCACTAAAACCGAAAACAGAGAAGATGATAATGGACTCCCTCTAGCCTAGGTTCTAAAAATGGAGGAATTGAAGAAAATCATAAAATAATTGAAAAAAGAGAAGCCATCCAAGAAAGCAGCATACAAGGAGTTGTCAGCACTGCCTCGGGTAGTGTATCCAAAACATTTCGTAGTTCCGGAGTTCACTAAGTATGACGGCACTAGCCCCCCAGAACGACATGTCACCATCTACAAGGATGAGTTGGGAGTTCATGCTCAGAACGAAGACCTTTGCCTGAAGATGTTCCAGCGATCATTGAAAGGACCGGCTCTCAGCTGGTACATGACCCTAGACCTAGCACAGATTAAACGTTTGAGGATATGGTAAAGGCCTTCTGTGAGCAGTATGTGTACAATAAGGATGTCACGTAGGATCATAATACCCTCTACCAGATATTGAAGGAGAAAAATAAAAGCTTCTGGAGGTACACTACCCGCTGGAGGGAAGAGGCTGCCAAAATCATCCCTAGGCTGAGCTAAGAGACTCAGTTAGAGGTATTCAAGTCAATCCAAATGTCGTCATTCTATTGAGATCTTTCGAGCATAGCGATGGCTTTTTTCGATGATGCAATTAAGCAAGCCGAGGTGAAAGAGGAAGGAATAAGAAACGGGAAGATTCGAGGGGCCTCGCCCGATCCGACTAAGAGGTTAGCTCCACCAAAGAAGATGAGAATGAGGTAGCCGTTGTCATTTCCCCTCAGCAAACCCTTCACCGAAATAATCCCGAAGTTTCATATCCCCAAAATTACCCAAACCAAAATAACCAATACTATAATCATCTCCCTCAAAATCGCCAAAACCAATATTACCCTTGGAACCAGCCATATTCTCAAGGTCGTCCCCGCTACTATCAGAACGCACCTCCACCTTACCAAAACCACATTCCCTAATACTACCCTTAAGCCTACCAAACACCTACTTATCATACACCCTCATATCAGCCAAACCAAAACCCACCACCTCAAATTCCTAACTGCACCTTAAATCCAGGAACCCAATACCACTCAGGCTATCCACCTCTCACTATTGGGGGGAATTTTCAAAACGACGAAAATAAGTTGCTAAACCTTCCGATCTCAATTATTGAATTGTACTAGAGTTGTTTGAAGCAAGGGATGCTAACACCCCTTCTATCCTACGAGCCTAAGCCTGGGAGTTAAGCCGCCTCTTCGAATACTTTCTATAAGTATCACTCGGGATCTAGAGGACATACGACTAAGCAATGCTATCACTTGAAAGACAAGATCCGGGAGTTCATACGGACAAGAGCCATCACGTTTCCTAAAAATTCTGAGACTGGTGCACTAAACTGTCAGCAAAATCCGCTGCCTGAGCATGCCTCTTCAGGGAGTGGTTAAATCGATCTTTAGCAAAACGTTGGCAGAGATGGGAGCGAGTCATGTGTTCGAGGCTTGGTTTGAAAAAATCTAAAGGCTACAAAGCTAGGGTTCTTGTGTACTTTCAATCTAATAGGTGTTTTGATAAAATTGGGACATCTTCACGTACTCATATTTCCACCCCGTTGGTCTTTTGGATGAAAAAATATTTGCTCTGTAACGACTTTTTAAATTTCAATAATGTAATATTGTTTATCCAAAACTGTGGTCTAATGTTTGAAGTTTACTCTTTCAGGTACTCAAAATCGCCTGCATATGTTGTATATGATGTGACTGGGTGAGGATGCGAGTATATGATTTCAATACAGAGCTAGACCACGATCCAATGGGACTAGAAATAAATTAAAATTATATTTAGCCAAACGATGGTAAAATCCAAAAGGCCCCTAACCAAATCAGACAGCAATTCTAGAGTACCAGATGATTCAAAAATCAAGATTAGCTTTCATTACCCTAACGATATTTTGATATATTGTTGCAAGCTGATCAAGCTATCTCTAGTGGTCCTTTAGTGATTGATAAAACTGGGTGTAAATATCCTGGTTTTCCTACTGTCCAAGTTACCCAACGGCGAAAAGGGAACACAATCATCTCAAGCCAATGATCCCAATGAAGAAACTCTCAAATGTTGCAAGAATGTCTCAATTCGCAAAGAAGATCAAGTTCATTGATAAACTCGGTTGCCCCTGAACCATTGTAAGTTCGATCATCTATTTAAAAAAATAAAAAAAGAAAAAAAAAAGGAAAAAGAAAATAAAAGGGTGGAGGGGAATAAAAGAAAAGAAAAAACGAAAAGTGGAGTAACAGAGTAAGAAGCGCTGCTGCAAATGTGGAAGATATTTGAAGAAGAAAGAAATATGATAGATTGGTTTGTTTAAGTTTTCCACCTCGGTCCAAATTGACAAGCAAACGACGTTTCTCTGAATCAGAACTTGATACATTTGAATGGAATCTGAATTTGTGAAAAGAAACATTGGTCGTAATATGGAAATGTATCGAAACCATATTTTTCTACAATCCAACTAAGATCTCACTGAAAATCATATCGAGCATTAAAGGTACTTATTTCAGTAATTTTTCGACATTTTGCCATTTTTTTGGACTAAATCAGTTTTGCAAGATTTGAGAAAACATAGAGCATACAGGAGTATTAGAACCCCAGACATCGAAACACCTAGAAATTTGAAAAGACAAAAATCCAGTTGAGCAAGGTAAGAAGACCTTTATGAGGCATATTGGGCCCTCCCCTAAGTTGAAAAGCGAAATCTCGAAAACTAAGAAAAAAAAAAAGATGAGTTTCATTGAATCACCTATGGCATGTCGGGCCTAAGTTGGAATAGAATCTCAAATGGAAAAATCTCCTGATATTGTTTTGATCCAAGTATCATCAGCCAAAGCGATTACGACCGAAAAGGGGGGAACATAATTGCAGGTCGTCAAAGGTGACAAGTTTTTCAAACTAAATTTTTGTGTTGCACATGTTTTTCTTGTCCACTTACAAAGATCTCAAAATGACTAGAAGCATGGATTTCCCTATCTCTAGGACTTCTTACCTTTAGACTCAAATTGGAGACTTTTATTGCTAAAAATTCAAAAGCTCTAAATGAGCATCCAGGTATGCGTTTTGCCCTGAAAGGGGTGTCTAGTGAACTACGCTAAACCTGGTCCTCGGCGTAATACTAAGGTACGTAGGCAACCTGTAAAGGTTCGATTATTTGAGAGTTAGCTCCAGCCGAAGGCTAGGGCACATTTTATATCCTTAATCTCTCATTTTTGCCCAGCCACAAGCTTGGACATATTTTATACCTCTGAACTTTCTTTTGTCCCCCAGTCAAGAGGGCTGGGATTTGAGTAATTTTCTATCACTCTAAAAGATCCTCTAAATGGACACTTATTCGTCATGAGTCTATTTTTCATCACTCTAAACAATCCTCTAAATAGACACTTGTTCGTCATGAGTATCGTCATGAGTTTGTTTTTTATTACTCTAAACGATCCTTTAAACGGACACTGGTTCGTCATGAGTATTTTTTTTCATTACTCTAAATAATCTTCTAAATGGACATTTGTTCATTATGAGTATCGTCATAAGTTATTTTGTTATTAATCTAAACGATCCTCCAAACGAACACTTATTCGTCATGAGTATCGTCATGAGTCATTTTATTTTATTTGTTCTATCATTGAAAAAAATAAGAAAATGGGACATTCAAAATGACGTGATCTTCTATCTTTATCAAGTAAGTGGAACTCGCATGACAAAGAGGGGCAGCTGTAGACACGGCATTTTGACCATCTTGCAAAATTTTATACTTTATTTTAAAATTTATTTTATTTTTATTTTCAAAAAAATAAAAAATAAAATAGAGAAAAAAGGCAATAAAAAAGAAAGATAAAACAAAAAAAAAAAAAAAAAAATAGAAAAGAAAAGGTTTCCTTGTCAAAGTGGGATTAGGTTTCTTTTTCCTTTTCCTTTTAGGTTTTGTTTTATTTTTTTCGTCAAATTGGGATTAGGATTTCCTAGGGTTTCTAGGATTTTTTACTCTACATCCTTCCATAAATAAGACCCTCCTCCTCATAGTTTAGACAAAAAAAAAACCGAGAGAAACCCTTCGGAGACATTCAAAAATTGAGAGAAAAAATCCTTAGAGAGTGATTCTCATCGTAAACCCTTTTGGGAAGCTGTCTGCGTGAGAGAAAAGCCCGAGTATCGAGATTCTTGGCCTAGAACAGGTATGTTTTTTTATTTTTAATTTTTTTTTCAGTTTACTTTATTCTTTTCGCAATTTAAATTCCTACAAGCTTTTTTTTTTTTTATTGTCCGATGACTCGATGAAAAATGTCAGGATAAGGTTCTTCATTCTCGATCTGAATTTTTGAGCATTTAGACGAGGACACCCGTATCTCACCGTTTTTTATTTATTTTATTTCTACATTTTTTTATTATGTTTGTAATTCAAAAAAACTAAAAATAAATAAGTCGTCCGATGATCCGATGAAAACGCCGGAGTGGGTTTCTCGTGCTTAAACGTAACTCCGAGCGTTAGGTGAAGGATATTTTATTCTTTATTTTGCTGCATTTTTTTTTTATTTTATATTTTTTTGCATTTTTTTAATTTTAATTTTAATTTTATTCTTCTTATCAAAACTCTAAAAAAAGCATAATAATAATAAAATCTTTTATTGGTAGGAATTAATCTTTACGAACCTTAAGTTGAATTTGATGATTCGATAAATCGTGGGAGAGTTTTTCGTAACCTCGTTTCCATTCCCCGACCCGAGTAAAATTTATAAACGAATGGTTTTATGAAATCTCTTCTCTCGGTAGATTTTTCGCGGGATTTTATTTAAGTTTCAAAATTATTAATTTCAACTAAATTGTTTCCACGAATCTCCCTCGATTCTCATATCCATAGAATTTGAGAGAATTTTAAATCGGGACTTCTTTAAATTAATCGGGCAAACTTAAAATAGATTTTTTTTTACATCCACTTAATATGTTTATTTCTTGCATTATTTAGACAGCATGTTTAGTATACTTTTATCACTTACACATTTTTTTTCTACACATAGTTTTTTTTTTTTTTTTTTAATTTCATAAATCCATATTACTTTTTGATATCTAGTTACGACACGTGTACCATTTACGCTTTTTGTTATAATTAAATCATTGTCACATATAATTAGGTTAATTCACGTAGTATTTATATCAATTTGCATTGACATATTTAAATTAAATCTTTTAGTTCTTTTTTTTGGTAATTTTTGCATATAAATTTTTTGTTTTTGCATTAATATTTTTATATTTATTCACTTATTTTAGTTTGCTCATTTAAAGTAAAGAAGTCTTTAGGAAACATATATGAATACCTCCCGGGGACCATCCTTATTGAATCCTTAATATTCAATAAGAGGTTATACCGGGAGAACATTCCAAAAATCCAAAAACTTGTCTCACCTTATTTGTGAAAATACCAAAAAGATTTTATAAGAAGGAAATTATTTCAAAATAAAATAAAACACTCGGACTAAACTAATTGAACTTAATTGGACATAAGGTACCGTTTTCGGACGAGCGTTTTGGGGTGCCTAATACCTTTTCCAAGCGTAACCAACCCCCGAGTTTTTAAATGAAGTTTTGGTTTAACCGTATTTTTTGGAGTCAATTTTTTACTTAGGCCTTTTAAATTATTTTCTAAAAATTCGGTGACCTAACACACCACTTAAATCCAATGCTAGGTGGCGACTCCTTATTTTTTTAAAAACGGCCTAAGTATGTTTTGAAAATTGGCGCTTTAAAACCCCCCGTCTCCTTAAGCTTATTTGTTATTTAATATTCTTTTCCTCTTCAGAAAAACGGGGCGTGTCACTTAGTATCCGTCTCTGCATCCTTCACAATTTCTTCATGACGTTATCGTCTCTGCATTGTCTCTCCATACTTTATAATTACTTCATGATACTGTTTAGAACTCTTTAAACTGAAACACTCAATAAATATGTTAGTTCTATCAAAAAACATCAATATTTAATTGTTCATCAATATTTTAGGATCAACAATCTCTCCCTTTCTGATGATGACAATTAACTTTGATGTTTTCGTCAAAATAAAATGTAACCGCGCTCCCCCTAAATCCGACGACGGGTTCCGAACTCATTAAAGTACAATCATGAAGAATTATTTAAAAATACATATGATATTCAATAAAGCACAAAATCATCTTAATAATAAATAATTCATATACTCCCTCTGCATAAATGCAAACTAATTTATATAGCACAACTATGGTCTTCCCCTTAAGATATTTAACAAAATATCAATAAATTCTTCCCATTTGTCATCTCAAAAAGTGGAGAAGGGAAACCACAAACATCACTCTAGACATACATCGTTATGCCTAGGCATACCTAAACCTCGAATGATTTTCATGAGCTTTATTCTTCTATTAAGGTTTAGTGAATAAATCAACAAGATAATAGAATGTATCATAATATTTAATATCATCTTGTTCAATTTAAATATAACACATTATTGTCCCATTTATCAAAACTTGTCCCCCTATATAGTTATAAACCAACAAATTCATACTTAGGAGAATAAACCTAAAGCAATCAAAATATTTCAACAATATAGCATGCAATTATATAATTTCAGTTAAGTCTACATGCCTTACTCATGATACCAAATAATATCTTCCTTATAATCAAGAACCATATAATCTTTAATGTGCTAGGACAGGAAGTATAACTCAATGATATTTTATCAACATAAATCTAGTGCATGCATAAATATGAATAAGTATATATTTCTCTTATAAAACTTTATCTCTCTATTAGAATAATAATCATTTACGGAATAAGAGATATTAGTTGTATGCTTATAAATATATCTACATACAACAGATTGAAATGTCATATATATTTAGATGATCAAATATAAGGTATCATAAATAGATTAATGTGATCTCATAAAGTGATACCAACTATGTAAGCTTAAATTTATATGGGATGCCGACTGGTAAAATCTTGATTAATACTAAATTTTCAAGCATCTCTTAGTAATAAATATTTCATCAATAAATCAATATTAGCTAACAATGGAATTTCTCGTAGGCATATAATCAAGATATTCATATATATAGATATGTGAATCAATTAGATGATAATTTCTCATCACATAATCATATAAGAATAAGATTGTTTTATCACTGAGTTGAATGAAGATTCAACCCTAATCAATTATCTTCCTTGAATCAATCTCGTTCTCATTCTTGATTAAACTTTGAATTTCAGTATGAATATTTATTTCTCCTTGAGTAAGATTATAACCTGAAACTCTTTGAAATATACTTGGAAGAAAATCATCAATGGAGATCAAGTGAACATATATAATTCAATTATTCTGAATATTATGTATGATCACTAATCAATTCCAAACAATTTTAATCCTATAAACTAATTGATTCAGATTGAGTCATCTCGAGTAACATATTTTTTGTAATTGCACAATATCATGAATCATATCCCAACAATAACATGCATATTAAAATTCTAAAACCATTCCAAAATATAATCATTTAAAAAATCAAGAGATACGAGACGCATAAAAATGACATATTATCATGCATATAGCTAAGTGCTTCATACCTATAAATATATCCTCGTGCAGAAAAATATCAACTTGAAATATTAAGCACAGGTTAATATGTCATGCATTCGAATACTCATATGTATGATATCAAAAGGAAATATAATATTTTTACATAAATATTAACCATAAAAATTTTATCAATTTTATGCATCAATTAAATTATTAAGAGACTTTAATATATCACAATATTATGCATTATAATGAATCAAGATATCATTTTAAGATGCATAAAATATCAGCTCAATTTACTTAATTCATTTTCTAAATCATGAAACATGTTTTAAAATTAAACACGTGATGACTACTTGATATAATATATAGAAACATGTTAATACTCCTTAACTAAATGTGATTTTTATAATCACCCTTCAATATTTCTAAGACAGTAAGTGAACTCATCATATAAAATAGGTCTTAGAAACCATCACCAACTTACCTATTTGGCAAGTCGAAAATCTTCCTGTTTAACAAATTTAATAAATTTAAACCACGAGGGGTTAGGGGTACCTTTTATATTTTTGGGGGCAATTTTACTCTTTACCTCATTCGTATCGATAATTGATTTGGGTGCACCATTCTTCTTGGTCTATCCATATCCTCTCTGCCTTTGATTATTACTATTTGGTTTATTGACGATTCCCTTTGCACGTATCTCTTGTGGCTTCCTGGTAATATCCCATCTTGGCTTTGGTACAACTTTTCTTTTTGCACATGTCTCTTGTGGCTTTTTTGCAACTTCACTTCTTATCTTTAGTGCATTTTTTCACTTTGTATGTGTCGTTTGTGGATTCTTAATGACTTCTTGTCTTGGTTTTGATATAACATCTTTGTTTGTTCCTTCGGGTCCACTTCCGACATTATGTAACTCTACAAAAGATATTTCAACAGATTTTTTCGGTATCCATTTCAATTTGGATCTGTCCTTGTTAGACATAATCTCAGGGTTCCTGAATGGACATGATACTTTAAAATGCCCAATCTTATTACAATAATAACATCTCAAATCCAATTTATCATAGAAAGCACGAGATATAAAACAAGAATAATTTATAACAATATCAATAAAACTATCGCTGGCTTGTGATGAAGAATGAGACGATGAAACATATCCACTTTACCTAGAAAAATCATTCTCATAATCTCTTGAAACAGTCTTAAGGTCAGATTTTGATTTATCAAAATATTTTTTAAATAAATCGATTTTAGAAATAAGATCTGACATTTGCCTGAAAATCATATCAAAATTATTTTTAAAATTCTGTTTTCCTTTTCAAGAGAATTCACTTTAGAGAGCAAATAATTAATTTAAAAAATAATGTCCGAAAACTCTTTTGTACCACAATAATAATCCAAATGCACTTTAGATTTTTGAAAACGTTTTCCTCTATTTTCAAAGGAATCAATTTTTCTTTTTAAACTCAAGCTCTCTTTAGCAAAAAGTAGTGTGAAAGAAAGTAATTTTTTCATAACAATATGAATATTTTCATTATCATCATCTCCATCACTACCACTAATTCTACAAGAATCATACATCACATTATCATATAAAGATCTATCACCATCAAGAGAGGACACAAAAAAAATATCATCCATGGTGTGTGCACATGATCGGTTTAGCTAGGATGTTAAGCCTAATCGAGTTAAAACTAATTTTAATGCCAATTGTTGGCCCAGTGAGCTACCTAAGAAATGGGTGAATTGGGTAGTTACAAAAATTATCAAATAATTATTACTTCAAAAATCAAATAATTAATTTTACCCTAAATTAATTATTATCTCAATAATGCAGCAGATAAGTGTTCAAATCGAAGTGTACATCCAAACAACAGGAAATAAAAAAAAAATAACAATGCAGTACATTACGATATATCCTGGTTCACCAAGCTACTCTCGGTTAATCCAGTCCTCCGAGCTCCACGAAGATTTACACCCACTAAACCACTAAGATTCCTTTAAACAAGTAGAAGTCAAACCTTTACACAATGATTCTTTTCACAGGCTCAGAATCAACCTTTACAATTTTCTTTTTCCAAGCTCAGGAATAACCTTTACAATCCCTTTTTACAGGCTCAGGAATAACCTTATTTTTTTTAGGCTCAATACTAACCTAATCCTTTCACAGGCTAAGGATCAAACCTAATTCTTTTATACCTTAGGCTAAGAATTAAACCTCACAAAAAATACTTCAAGTATCATTTTACCCAGTAAGGATTGAACCATTATAAATTCATTCAAAAATAATTCTAGTTAGGAAGAATTACCCCTATCTTTTTTCACAGGAAAAGAATAACCTAATCTTTTTGTACTCTAGGCAAAGATCAAATCTCAATCTCCTTACCGGAAAAGATTAAAACCAGCTACCCCTGATTAGATACTCTCAATAGTATCTAATCCGACACACAACTCACCAATTACAATAAAATTGATAAGTACTTCTCACTTGGAGCTTCTACCACCTTAAATCAATTTAAACTCAATTAATATCTCGATAATTACTATTGATAGAATTAAGTGAGAAAACAAAAATCTGATTATAAAAATAATACAGGTAGTACAAAATTGAGCACGTAATCAGATTATCACACAAATTGTTTTAAAAGAATTTGTTTATGCTTTTAAAGTTCAGAAACGATTTCACAAGATCAATTATCTAAGCAAGTGATAATGACAATGATAAACTCAATTAAGAATAAGCTTGGAACACTTTCACTAAGAAACATATAAATTTGATTATAATGGATATAGGTAGCACACAAATAAGTATGTAATCAGATTTTCACCAAAAATCGTTTTAAAATATTTTTATGTGATTTAAGGTTTAGAAACCGATTTTATCAAGATCTTATCAACCAATCAAATGTAGAAAAATAAATACGCAATAAAGATTAATAGCTTGGAAAGATCTCACCAAGATAACACTGAAGAATTATAGATTGAAACGCTAGACAGTTCAACTTGGTGGTGCTAATACAATCAACGATTTAACTCAATAACTTCTTAACAATTGATCTCACAATTTTATCTCTCAAAATAATATCATAATGATGACTCTTATAAAAGCTTAGGAACTGAATAGTTATTGATATTATCTATTTATTATGTGAAATTCGTAGGTTTGTATATAGGGTGTAAGACCTAAATCGTAGAACGTACGTTATAAATAGTTGCATTTTAGAGTATTGGGAAATTTCAAGGTAAAAATTTTATTGATTAAAACTCAAATCAAAAGTTGGGGGTCAAATTTCAAATTTAAAAACATTATTCTCAACTTGGGATGCAAATTGCCAATTAAAATCTAAATTGAAAACGTTAGGGATCAAATTACAATTTTAGAAACTCATAAATGTTGAATTGAACTCAAAAAGAAGACTTTAAGAAATTAGAGGGAGAAAAGAGTAATTTAACAAAGTTTTCTTAAACATATATATATATATACACGTTCGTGCGTGTGTGTGAGACCGCCGGAAGAGAGAGAACGGGAGAGGCAACGTGGCAAGCTAGGACCAATTTCTACCACTTATTTCATGAAATATATACTCACTCATGCATGTACAATGATAAAAAAATCTCCATCAAATCTGAAATTTGATAAATTCTAGAGAGAGAGAGGAAAGGGAGGGGTCATTGAACTTTCTTGAATCGGCGTTCCTCCGGCAGGGTGGTCGTGGCTGTTACTCGTATGCGTGATCGTGTAGATATCCTCGTCAGTTCCAGGGAAGAGTGAAGGTGGTTCGGCCGGTGGGGTAGTTCGTCGACGGCTTGACGGGTGCGTTCTTAGAATCGCCGGTGAGCGGACGTTGGGTTTGATTGTCCAGTTTGTCAACGATCATTGTCCAGTCATCGACGATCTTCGATCTGGTGAGTATTTATGCGTATTTATTTGATCATTCTAGTGGGTGTGTGCATGCATGTGTACGTGATCGGCGGTGGGATCGCCGGTGGGTTTTGGTTTCGTCCGACGGTGGCGTTCGACGGAGTGTATGTGTTTCTGATTCTTGTTTTGTGCAACGTGTGTATGTGTGTGTTGCTTCGACTGCATACGTGTGTGATCGTTGCCACGTTGCGGCCGATGGTGTGTGTCACCGCTACGGCAGTGCATACGTGTGTGCGTTCTCTATTTCGGATCGTCGTCCATCGACCCTCGATGATCGTGGGTGGATCGCAGTTGGTCAAGGATGATTATGGTGCCGGTGTAGGATGGCCAAAGGTGAAGGGAGGTTAGAGAGAAAGAGAGTGTATCGACAAGGGGTGGAAGTCGTGGGTGTGGTCCGGAATGTGTGTGTTTTGGTCGTATGAGTGTGTGGGTCGCCGGCGGTGTGTTGCCATTCGATTGTGAGAGAAAGAAGAAAGAGAGAGATCGATCCGGTGGTGCATGGGGTGGCGATCGTTGGCCGACGGAGAATGAGAATCTATTGAGAGAGAGAGAGTCGGTCGTCGGCGGCTGGGTACAAATCAAAAACAGGAACACAGAAAAAGAAATACCGGTGGTGGGCATAGTCGAGGCGTAGAAGGCCACTAGTGGTCGCCGATAGTAGAGAGAAAAGGGGGCGCCAGGGACGGGAGTTGAACCAAAACAGAAAAGAAAAAAAAAATTAAAATGGGAAAAAGAAGGAGAAAAGAGAGAAATTACACAAATAACCCCAACAAAATTTAAAATCCATCTCGCGACTTATGAACGATTCGGAATGGGTAACATTTTTCGTTAAGTTTATTTTAGTTTTTAAATTAAATTCTAGCATCAAAATTTTGTAACTGTAATAATAAATTTGGGACCGTTCGTAGTACTAGATTTTATGCAGTAATTTTTAACGAAATAAAAATTAACCGAAATAATAATTTTCATAAATAAAATGTAGGAAATGGAAAATTTCGGAACTTAGGGTCTACATTGCACGATTTGATTATTTTGCATAAAATATTAATTTAGGCCCTATCATTATTAGGTTCGCAGACGCCAATACCCCAGTAGGCTTTGGACGGTACTATTTTTGTAGCACAAGAATAAAGTGAGTGTACTGTCTTTTTGCCAAATTATTTTCTATATATATATATATGATGACATATGTGTTTACTTACACTGTACGATTTCATAAATGATATGGATCAAGCAAGTTTTTGGGGTGAGTTGGTAAAATGAATTTCCGGAGAATTGTGTTAGTTTCTAAAAAGAAGGATTAAAAATAATTTTAGTTGGATATGGATGGTTTATATTCTCCCCATAAGGGGTGTGGATTTTTGACGATGTGGTGTGAAAATGTATTTCTTCCCATCAGGGATGTGGATTTTTAACCATACTGATGATTTTGACGATGTCATTGTTGTTCTCCCCGAAAGGGGTGTGGATTTTTCCCATGGGATATGGATAGTTCTCCCTATAAGGGGTATGGATTATATTTCTCCCTAAAAGGGGTGTGGATATTCCGTAGGAAGGCATTCCAATGGATGTTACGGTACTATTGCAACTCCCGATCGTGAGGTTAAAACGATCACTATGGCTAGCCAGTGTGTGTTGTGGTGGAGTGGTGGTTTGAGATGTGTGTTTGAGATGTGGTGTTTTACTTATATTGGGTGATTTATTATTTATTATGGTGATTGGTATGATATTTATACTGGATGGTTTTGAAATGGAACTTATATATATTGCTCTATTTTACTGCATATATTATGAAGATTTTTACAAGTTATGTGATGTCTATATACTTATGCTTAATCCATATTTAAATGCTGTATTATTTAGAATGTATTATTATTTTAAAATATTTTTATTAAGAAGGCAGTACACTCGCAGGTGAAACAGTTAGGAGTCGGTCCCCTACTGGCACTAGGTAGAGTCTGGTGATGCTGTAGTGAGGGAGTAGTTTGGAGCAGCTCTTGAAAGCGAACCTATGAGGGGTCCTTAGTTGTTTTATCCTTATTGTTATTATAAGTTTGTAGGGACGAGTATGTCCCCAAATAAAAGTATGTATGTATATACATATCGGCGTTTGTGGTTGCGTATTTAAAATATATTTATTCTCGTATTTTAGATTGGGTTGGCGTTCAGGTGATATCGTATCAACGTCACACCGGCCCCAGGATGATGGGTGTCCGGAGTGGGGTGTGACATAGGGAATTGAAACAAACCCTCCAACGGTTAGTTTTCAAATGATAAGTATCTAAAAAGCACCTATAGACCCCATATATCATTATATTTCATTTTAGGTATAATTTACTTAAATATAGCTTTCAAAACATTCAATTAAGTCTCTAAAAAAAAATTTAAACTCAAATCAATAAGATATGAAGTATTAAAAGGACTAATTTGAGAAACACTTTAATTTAATGTACCAAATCTATAGGGATATTCAAATAGGAGTATTATATCTTTAATATATCCATATCCCTAAGATCTCTCAGTTAAGTAAACAAATAACAGCTAGTAAAACGGCTAGTTTTAGATATGATCTTGAAAACTACAAAACCTGAAACCGAAACATCGGTTGACCTACCAAACTCCGTAGGTCAACCGCTCGAATCAGGTTCTAGTCCAAGCCAAAAAGTTATCGCCCATCGGTCGACCTCTGCTCCTTGGTCTGTAGACCGAACGATGTAGAGAGTTACCTAGGCTAAAATCCAACTATGATAGGTCGACCAGTAAACCTTAGTCTATCGACCTAACGGTTTAGAGAGTTTCACTTTTGGCCATAGGTCGACCGATTATACACCACAAGTCGACCGAACGATTCAGATACTGCACAATACCCAACACCTTCTCATCGGTTGATTGATCCTTTTAGACAGCTCGACTGATCCTACTGGAACACATTTTCCTTAATTCATTTTTAACTCAAATCTTCGACCTTTTTGCCCCCTTTAACCGATTTCTTTTTCAGTTAACTCAACTATCACTTAAATTCAATTTTAATATTTTATCTTTCTTAAATTAATATTTCTTCTTCAATTTTACATAGGAGCAAATATGTTTAACTAATTAAGCTCCTATAAAAAAAACACATAATCATAAAATTATTTTTGTGTCGTGTGTGATCCTAATCAGGCTACATTAGGAGTAAAAATAGATTAAAGTTGTTTTCACCCAGATTCTTCGGAATCAATACTCTTTAGGAGTAGTCATGGGCCGAGCTGGGCCAGGCTTTAACTAGGGTATTATAAAAAAATACTAGGACCTAACCCAGCCCGACCCTATGATCGGGCCTTATTTTTTTGCCCAAGCCCGACCCTACAAAAATCAATCAAGCCCAATCTTGGTCTTAGGGTCGGCCCGACCCTATAATTTTTAATAAACACTAAAACGTAATCGATCAATGTCAAGGTGAGACTTGTGGCAAAGAGAAGTGATCGATGACAAATAAAATCGGCGAATAGAAGCAATCGACGGTGAAGGAACGTGATAGATGGCAACAGAGAGAAAATACAAGAAGGCAGGGAGGGAAGAGAGAGGCTTTGGGAAGGAAGATTGAAGAGGTAGGCATGAGGCGGTAAGCGGCAGATGAAATGAACTAAGATTGAGTTTGTTGATGTGTGTGTGTGTGTGTATGATGGTACGTAAAACTGTAAACACCTCGAGTATGGTCCAGTCGGATGAAATGTGGGTCCTCTTGTTGAGGTAGAGTCGTTGATTGAAAATTCTTAGGGTGAGCTATACCGGGTCCTAGGAGGACTGACCTGCTGTGTTCAAAGTCTTACTCCTCATGGAGTGTACTTGCAGAACGCTCAAACAAGGATTTTTCTTTGTGAAGCCCCTCCGACGTGGTAATTAGTGCTCAGAGAGAAAATATATAGTAATGTAGCAAATAAACAAATGAATTCGCGTGTAATGTAAAGTGTATTCAAGCGTACCTAGAGTTTGTACAACCCCCGATATATATAGGAGTTGAAGATGATTAGTCAGGCCTAAACATGGTTAATTAGTTGAAACCCTGTATTTAGTTGATAATCCTTGGAGTTTAGGAGATAATCGCTGGGCTTGAGCTTTTTTAGGCCTGCGGTGGTGAGTTGGTAGAGGAAAGCGGAGATCCGTGGAGTCCTAGAGAAGAAACAAGCTGGAAGAGAGAGTCAGTCGAGGTGAACGGCTGAATCCCTAAAATTAATCGTCCAGGGCACGGCGTAGAGTTTAGAGCGGCACATTCCTACGGGCCTCATCACTCATCCTTGGGTACAAATATGCTTCCAGGGAGGAGCCATAGTTGGCATATGTTGCATCATGGCATTGTGGATTCTAGAATGCGTCCCTGTCACTACGAGGATGGATACATGGATGGGTCCCAAATGTTGACTCAAAGGTGTCCAAAAATGCTCTCATCAGTTGCCCCCTAGCCTTACGCGACGAGGGAAGCGAAGCGGTTAGGGATATCAATTCCTGGATGGAATGGGAATCCTGGAGACTTTGAAGCGTGAGAAACACCTCTGATTGATATTTTCCTAAGAGTTAGTTTTTTCCTAAGGAGCTTATTTTAAATAGTCTCCATACGGCCGAGGTCTGGGCTCGAGTATCAAGGCAGGGCGACCACGAATTTCTTCGATTTTCAGGATGACAATTTTTCAAGGGTTGAACTTTTTTAGAGGAGTTAATTTGAAATAGGCTCCCATACGACCGGGATCCAGGGTCAGGTAGCAAGGCAGGGCGGCCCCGAATTTTTTGATTTTTTAGGGTGACACACGTTCACCGTGAATAAACCCTGAGCACAGACAAGCCTTCACTGTGGAAAAAAAATGGAGGCGTGCTCTAAGGGGGTGCATGCGACGAGTGGCTGGGATCTCGCCGACCGGTGCCATGCAAGGGGCGATGGCCCAATTGGGGTCGACATTCGCCGGGGCTGACCAACAGCTAAGTTGTCAGCCCAGTACCCAATCTGGGCACTGGTCAGCCCAACGCCTACTTGAGTGCTTGTAAGACCTCAATCGTAGCAGGTACGTCATTTCAGTGGTATTTTAAAGTAATGGTGAAAATTCGGGGTAAAACTAGGATAATTAAAAATTCAAATAAAAAGTCTAGGGGTCAAATTGAAAATATAGAAACAGTAAATCCCAATTTAGGGAGGTAAATTGACATTTGACATTTAACATTTAAATGAAACTTTCAGGGGGGTGAAATTGAAAATCTTAGGAACTTTTAAAAGTTGAAAAGGATTAAAATCAAGGTTTAAAGGAAATTGGGGGGAGGAAAGAGCAATTAATGGAAACTATTTTTTTTATCATTTATACACACCCACACGCCAACGGTCGGATGAAACACATGGTCGGCAAGGAATCAGATAAGAGGAACGACGTGGCACGCTTAGACAATTCGAATCCACTAATTTCATGCATCGGTAGTGATCAAAAAACGGAGTCCCATGATCAAGAATTGAAAATCCAAAAATCTGAAAATCCAAAATCTAGAGAGAGAGAGAGAGAGAGAGCCGGCCGGAGCTTGGGGTTTGAAAAGTAATCGCCGGCGAGGCAAGGTGTTCAGTTACAGGGTTGTAGGCGTGCATGGGCATGCAGTGGTCGACGGAAAGGAGAGGTTCGGCATAGGTGGTGGTGATCGTCGCCGGTTGTCCGGTAAGCGTTCGGTAACGTGTTCGGCTTGTCGTCAACTGAGTTTGTGTGAGTTGATCAACATGATGAAGGTTGGCAGAGAGAAATAGGGAGAGAGAGATGGGTCGGCGACAGGGGAAGAGAGAGAAGAGTTCGCCGGCGTCGAGGGTCGATTCCGGTGGACGACTGAAACGAAACGGAGGCAGGAATGGTCATGCGACGGTGTGTGGGGGGTGTTCAGCGGCTGTTGTGTGTGTGTATGGGATCGCCGTTGTGGTCGCCGGAGTTGACAAAAAAAAAAAAAGAGGAGAGAGAGAGAATCGGCGGTGACGGGTTCGGTGGCCGCCGTTGGTGAGTTCGTCGTCGTTCCTCCGGCGATTTCGCATGTGTGGGTATGGGAGGTGCTCGGCGTGGTGTGTGCGTGTGCCGGAACGTTGACAGTGAAGATCGGCAGAAGGAGTGGAGATCAGCCGGTGTTGAAGAGGTCCGGCGGGTCACTGAACCGAGACAGAACAGAAAAAAAAAAAAAGAAAAAAAAAAAGAAGGGAAAATTACAAAAGCAACCCCAATAAAATTCAAAATTTATCTCGCGGCCTGTCAACGTTTCGGAATAGGTAACATTTTCAGTGGATATCGTTATCGATTGAATTAAATGGTTGAGCATGGAAATTCATCGCATTTGCAATAGTAATGGTTGTGGGCATAATAACATTTTTATAATCGCTAATTTTTAACAAACGGGTACAGTAAACTTAACGAAGCGAAATTAAAACGAATAATAATTTTATTTGTAATAAAATATGGGGAGTGGAAAAATTATGAAGAATTAGGACCTGCATTCATCTAATTAGGTTATTTTAAATACGATATTAATTTAGGCCCTATTATTATTAGGTTTGCAGGCATCGGGATTTCGGTAGAGAGTAGTCAGTAAAAGCTTTTGGGAACGGATCATGAGGTGAGTGTACTGTCTTCTTACCAAACTATATTTCTATGTATGTGTATGATGAAATATGTGCTTACTTAAATTGGGTGAATTTATAAATAATATGGATCAAATAGGATTTGGGTGAGTTGGTAAACGGCTTTTGGGAAGATTTCGATGGTTTCCAAAATAAAACTAAAAATGAATCTTTGTTGAATTTGGTAAAATCAGACGGTGTTTTTAAAAAGGAAATAGAAAACATCTGTTTTCCTAAAAATATCTGGTTTTCAAACGAAAAATAAAGATGGGAAAAATAGTTTTGAAATAATCAGACGGTTTCTCTAAAAAGAAAAGTGTGAAATATGCTTTTGGGCTTAAAAGTTGGTTTTGAGGAAAAGAGATACACATGATGATTTGACGATATTTATCAAGTTGTGATTCGATGATTCTGTATTTGATTTGACGATGCCCTAGTATTTATCTATTTCGGTAGAGTGAGATTATCCGCTTCGGCGGAGTAATGTTATCCGCTACGGCGGAGTGATGTTTATCTGCTTCGGCAGAGTGATGTTAGACGTTTATACTGTGCAGTGATTATCCGCTTCGGCGGAGTGATAGGTGTTCGTAGGAAGGCATATCCCACGGATGGTAGGGTACCGTTGCAAACTCTCGATCGTGAGGTTAAAACGATCACTAGGGCTGGCCAGTATGTGTGTGTTGGAGGTATGTGTTTGAGATTGGTGCATTGAGATGTGGTGATTTAAGTATATTGATTGATTTGATATTATTTATTATGATGACAGGTATGATTTTATACTAGATGGAACTTATCTATACCACTTTATTTTCATTGCTTATATACTTGTGCTTGATCCATACTAAATTGTGGAAATATTTAGAACGCATTAATATTTTAAAAATATTTTACTAAGAAGGCAGTACACTCGCAGGTACAACAGCTAGGAGTCGGTCCCCCACTGGCACTAGGTAGAGCTGCGTGATGGAGTCATAGAGGTGTTTGAGAGTAGCTGTCCAAGACGAACCTGTAAAAGGTTCATAGATGAATACTGTTTGTTAGGATTTATTTTGGGATGGGTGTGTCCCCCATTTAAATGTTTGTATTATATGGTGGGAACATATTGTCTTTCATTTGGTTGTTTGGGCATTGGTGATGTCATGTTGTAGTCACGCCAGCCTCAGGATGACGGGTTCCGGGACGGGTTGTGACAATTTTGGTATCAGAGCCTAGGTTATAGGTTCTGTAGACTTGTTAGGAGATGTGTCAGTAGAAGACCTTGAGATAGAAGGACGTGCCGGTCGTCTAGTCAGTAGGAGACATGAGATAGTGTGTCAATAGGTGAGCTTGGTATGTAAGTGTTAGATCTTTTATTTCATTAGTTTGTGCTTTGGCATGGTGATATTACTAGGAGAGATGTCTTTCACGGGATAAGAAGGCTAAGTTAGACAAACTACAAATTACGTCGTTATCAATATACTAGATGATATGGCAGAACACACTAAAATCAAAATAAGAAATAATATTCAAAGGGAGTAAATCACTTTCTAGGCAATCTGAAAGGAAACTGTGACGTTACCGGAAAAGAATTTAATTTGGTAACACTTTTTAAATTAATTAATAGACGGAGTAACAAATATGGCATGTAACAAGATAATAGGAAATGATATATAAGAAGTAGCCGAGGATGGTGGATCTAGGAAAATAGTAGGTGCGGGTAAATATAATCCATTCGAATGAGTAATATAGAGTCGCGGATGGAATCAATTTGTGATAAATAAAAAGTATGTATTATTGGGAAAGGTATATCCAGTACCTCAGATAGTCTGATAGTAGGTTTAGGAGGTTGGAAAAGTGATACAGAAAGAATATCATAAGTCAGTACGTAGATGTTGTTCAAACAAGCTTTGGCAATGGATATTGTACTAGCTAGATATCTTCCCTATGTAGTTTCGAGAATGGACAGGGTGCTTGTAAGCGTGATTGGTAACTATGATTACTATTAAATAAGTTTCATAATGATAAGGAGGGGAACGTTCGGCACATAAGTTGGTTAAGTATACTGGTGTTAATAAATGTGGGAAATTGAGATTTGAAATTATAGTCTTGGGACTTTAAAGATGATTGTTATGTGATAGGAAAAATGAGTGAATTAATTTAACTCGATGATGGATTCCATTTTGTTGAACTTAAATAATCTTGGGTGAAAAGAAAAAAAAATTAAATAAATAAAATAAAATAAAATAAATTAATCGTTGGATATTGGGGGATTGGAGTAAGTTTGTTTGCAGTTTAGGAAATTTTAATGGAAGAAGAAGTCGTCACAATAAATTAGAATATCAACTAATGATTTAGGTAAATCTGGTATGTGTTTCCATAAGGATCTGGTGTTCGTAACGTAAAAACTAGAATGGGTTACTAAGACGGTGACTAGTGCAGTAAATATGACTAGTACTCTTAAGGCATAGCATTCAAGTGAATCCAAAAGAAGTCAAGGTGGTGAATTGACGGAATATGGAGAAGGCCGAGAACATGTGATCGGAATTCGAAATTTTATGGAACTAGTAGAGATTGTATTCACTCTAACGCTTAGTAACATCTCTTGTATGACAGGATTTGTGCTTTAAGTCGAAAAAAAAAAAAGGCGGGGTTGCACATATTAATGTCGAATAGAGATCTTCATAAGTCTATCAGGTAATCGGTCGGGTGACCACTCAAATGGAGCTGGTAGGTATGAAGTTGACATTTAGCGACTGTAGGGTAGAAGCACAGAAGTATATGTCTAATTGGAAACGATAAGAGTAGAAGGGAATGATGATGGTCACAGTGCTGATTATAGCAAATATTTCGGGTCAAACATTAATGAGTTGATTGCTCATATTAATTTATGGGTTAAGTTGAGGCCCTTGTAAGTTTAGTGGGCGGCTGGTCGAATAGTAACGCTGTTCGGTATTGATATTTACCATAGTATGGACATGTAAGGGTAGGATGTTCAGTTAAGAAAGTTTAGCAATGCAGTGGAAATTGACTGTAGAGCTTATTAGCGTGTCTGAGGGAATGAGGAAGTTTGGGAATTTGAAATAAAAAAGTGTAAGGTTGATAATGTCAATTTACAGGCAAGACCTTAAAAGAGGTGCATGGAATAAAATATGCAATACCCCCAGTAAAATTAACTATATTGTGATGGCGTAAATATGATTAGTAGATTGGAATGGAAATAGAAAATCGCAGCATTTGTTATTTGGTGATTTGTTAGTTAAGTTAAGGTCGAAAAGTAACGAAATCTCTTGGTGGGCTATTGTAGCCTTGACATTTACCAGAAAAGAAAAGAGAGAGAAGTCCGAGGAGTGTTTTCCTGATGCGCATGTCCAATATATATATGTATATATATATTGCTAGGATTGTTCGATTGTGTGATGCATCAATTTATGCAAAATTTTAAAATTGAGATGGGACAAGATATATATATATATATATTTTTTTTCCAAAAGGGGATAAGGATTAGTAATTCTAGGAATTTTATTAATCGGTTATTCGAAATTTTAAAATGGGAATTCTGAAATCATAGGTATTTGCGCCATATGGTGTTTGGGACAATAATTGTTATCAAAGTAAAATAAGTCGTCAGTATATGAACAACCCATGAGGGGAAACTGTAGTGTCAGGAGCTGATAGCTATTTGGACATGCGGGTTAAAAAAAAAAAAAAAAAAAAATCCATACTCCTTTAGTTGCCCAAGTAGAAGTTGATACCTTGTTCCAGTCATGGATCAATGATTTATCAGAAAATACGATTCCGGTGTTGAAAGTTATGTTGAGAGGTTGTGTCGAGGAAGTTTCTGGTAAGAGGGATGATTGTGCTATAGGATACAGGATTCCGATCTGATAGACTGAACGGAGATAGGAAAACGAAACTTGCGGGATTTAAAAATAGCCCGATGTGACTACAATTTTACTGAAAATTGGAAGTTATTAAGATATCACGGGAGATGCCGGGAAGGACATTGTTGATGAGAGAGCCCCTGATGAGGGCTAGATTGATGCTATTTCTCCTCGCACTAACACCCCTCGTAACGGGGACGGGGAGGACGGAGCTCGGACCATCGTTTTTTCAGCACTTAGGACACTGTAGACTTATTTTCACTTATTCATGTTTTTTTGCGCGTGAGCATGTAAGCCTCTGAGCGGCATAGCTAGGATATTTCAGAGTCTACTACTTTCTCCCGACGTTTTTACCAAGTCAGCCTCTGTTCGGTCCTATTTTCAAAGTTGTAATTTTTTTTTTAAAAAAATAAAAAAAAACTTCGTGTCTCTGCCCAGGGTCATGGACCACTAGCCCTCCAGTCTGGGACATGAGTTTATTATAAGAAAATCGTGTCGTGGACTTAGAAGGAGGGTTTCCCAAGATGCCTGGTCCTCTCGGTCTGCAAGGGCGTAACGCGACAGTTGAACCCATATGGCCGGTCATCGAGGAGTTCTCCATAGTTAGGCTCATTCAAGAACCATTTTAGGTTATCTCTATTTAGTCTATGCAAGAGCACTTTCCCTATTAGAACGCTGGACTCATATTCGACTAGTAGGGAGAGGTACTTGGCTGCAGGCCCTCAGAACCGATCATTGCCCTACCCTTGGTGGATGACTCAAGTCTTTTCCTGAGTATAGGCTGTTGATTTCTGAAGAGAATCTGGTTGTTATCCTCGACGTTGAGCACCGAGATGAGTCTTGTGGAGAGTCACTCGCGACGCTGTGAGTTGGGATGTTGATCCAGAGAATTATCCGCGACTTAAGGGGTCGGAATGCAGCCAGAGAGAATAATTCGCGATGCCAGATCTTGGATACGACTCAGGGGGTCAGAGTGTAGCCTTGGAGAATCACTCACGATGCTAAGAGTAGAGATACGGCTCAAGGGGTCATAATGCAACTGTGGAGAATCACTTGGGATGATGGGAGCCAGAATACAACTCAGGGGGTTAGAATGCAACCGGAGAGAATCATCTGCGATGCCTAGAGTCGGGATGCAACTCAGGGGTTCGAAATTCTACTGAAGAGAATCACTCTCGACGCTAGGAGCCAAGATGTTGATTTGGAGAATCATCTGTGACTTAAGGGGTCGGAGTACCGTTGTTGCGAATAGGTTGGAGAGTGCTCGTCTCCACTAAGTTGGGCGAAATGCGGCTTGTCTCCGTATTTGAGCCTCATTTGAAGATAGACTGGAGGGCGCTCGTCTTCGTCTCTATTGGGACAGAGGGCTGCTAGTCTCCATCTTTAAGTTGCACGTCCACGGTTGGTCACTGCTAGATCACCGCAGTAGAGCGAGGGCAGTGAGTGGGCACTTGCCCTTACCCACGATGGGCCCTCAAGTCGGTCCTTGCTGCGTTGTTGGGTGCTAAGCCCATGGATAACCTTGGTCAGTTCCTAGCACCATGTCCTCGTAGAGAAGAAATATGATCCATCTGGGGGACCCTCTCTAGTCCTGCTGACTTGTGGTCATGAGACGGAGGGTGGTCCCTGGGTGTGTACCTCTTCAAAAATGCCACACGAGTGTCGTCGTCTTGAGGTCGCTTCTTGAGCCCTATGATCTGGAGAGCTGGTCCCCCCTGAATAGGAAATAGCGACAGGCGTACGAGGAGGAGCTACACATATGACTTAAACTTGCCCATCTGGTGCTCAAGGAGATCAATATGAGATGTCTCCGCAACTCCCAAGGTCTATCCCGCGGCCCCAGGTAGAAGAGTGTATGGTCCTGCCTGGTCTTGGGGAGTAGTTATCCTTGTATGGTTTTAGACACAATTTCAAAAAGTTGACCGCTCATGTTGCTATCCACCGTAAGAAGTTGGTCTCGCTGTCTGATTTATCCGACCGGACCTTGTGATCATCCAGGGTTAGTTGAGCGGAGAGCAATGATCAGGGGTAGGTTTTTTGCACGTTTCCCACAGACGACGCCAAACTATTGGTGCGTAAAACTGGTATACACCTCGAGTATGGTCCAGTCGGATGAAAGGTGGATCCTCTTGCTAAGGTGGAGTCGTCGGTTGAAAATTCTTAGGGTGTGTTGTACTGGATCCTGGGAGGATTGACCTGCTGTGTCCAGAGTCCTGCTCTTCAGGAAGTGTACATGCAGAAGGCTCAAACCAGGATTCCTCCTGGTGAAACCCCTCCGGCGTGGTAATCAGTACTCAGAGAGAAAAGGTACAGTAATGCAACAAATAAACAAATGAACTCACGCGTAATGTAAAGTGTATTCAAGCATACATCGAGCTTGCAAAACCTCTGATATATATAATAGTTGGAGATGATTAGTCGGGCCTAAACACAGTTAATTAATTGAAACCCTGTATTTAGTCGATAATCCAGGGTGTTTAGAAGATAATCGCTGGGCTCTGGCTTTTAGACCCATTTGACGAAGCCCGCGGGCCTTTGTCAGGCCTATGGTGATGAGCTGGTGGAGAAAAGCAGAGATCCGTGGAGTCCTGGAGAAAAAACAAGCTGGAAGGGGGAGTCGGCCAAGGTGAATCGTTGAGTTTGTAAAAAATATTATGTAATGTTTTGAACGTAATTTATATAAAAAAATAAATAATTAGATTTATTTAAAATATCGATAGATCACCATTAATCAGCTCAAAATTGTCGAAAATTTAAAAGAAAAAAATTGAGCAAAAATGATTTTTTTTTTTTTTTTTTAATAGGGGTTATACCCAGGGTTTAGTACCCCAGGTTCTAACCTGAGATACCGAACCCTGGGTATAAGCCCGTATACGAAAATAAAAAATAAAAAAATAATTTTTTTTTTTTTTGATATACCCTGGGTTAACTTCGGGTATACCGCCGGCTCTACAAACTAGGGGATCCGAACCCTGAATAGCACTATTTGTGTAAATAAAATGGAAAACGTTCTATTTCAGTAATTTTCTTTTAAATTTATATTAGAAATGTAAAGAACTGTTACGGGCGGCCACCTCCCACATCCTCCCACAGGAAACCGAAAGACAACGAAGAGACGACAGCTGTAGCGGCGACGGCGACTCCCTGCCGGCTATTCGACGCGATCGTCGCTGGACATTCCTAATAGTTGAGAGGAATTTCTTCATTTTCCTCTTCCATCATACTTATTGGCTCCTATCTCCCAAACCCCATCGAAAGCCAAAGAAGCAAACGAAGAATCGATACAGACAGAGGGGGATCACAATATAGATTGCGACGATGCTTCTAATGTAAAGATGTAAAACCCTCACTTCTTCCTTCTTCCTTCTTCCTTCTTGTATTGGACTCACTTTACTTCCGATTCTTCTTAGTTGTGCAAATGAAGTTTGATTTCGCTCAGATTTAGCCGCCATTTTCAGTGGATGTCAAAGATTTCTGTTTTCTCTTAATTTCCTTCCCCTTTTTCTTTGTTTTGTGTTTATGTGTTCGGGAACCTTTTCAAGGATTCTGAGGTTCTACGTCACCTGTTCTCATATTTCTGTTCAGGAATTGGAATTTGGGAAAAAAAAAAAATGTGTTGCAGAAATTTGTTCTATAAATATGGGAACAAAATAGAAACTGATTTTTTGGTTCTCCTATTTCCGTTTGGTCCCTTTTGTAGTTCTTACAGAAACAATTGAATTACAGGCTATGGATATAGCTGGGGTGATATCGGCCTCAGCAGGTGATGCAACATTGCAGGTGCTTTTCACCTGCTTGAGTGTTTAATCAGTGTTTCTGGGTATATAATAATTTCATGTACAATTTTAACATGAAATTATCTCTTGTGCTTTTTTTATTATATCTGAATTTAACTTGTGCAATCCCATATGAAGATTTGGTTGAACTGATGGTTTTGTTTGGCATGCTTTTACTTCTGCTTATTGGTAATACATTTTGATTACCCCCATTATCTATCTTGGGCCCCCTTCTCTCCCTCTCAAGCAAGAACCCGGGAAAAATGGAGTTTTTGTCTAAAGAAATGTTTTGAAAAAGTATGTTGCTCTACATTATCTCATTTACTCTACATTATCACTTGTATCGCTTTTGTTAATTTAGGATCCTATTGACCAACTATCAATTCAATTTATTATTTGGTTTTGTTTTAGGAATAATCTTACTTTGGATGAACTGATTTCTATATTTAATTAATTAGACTTTTTGTTTGGAGCTCCTACAATATGCGCACAATTAGTAAGAACTCATGTCCTCAAAATAACTTGATTTTTAGTCCCGACTTCTTCCTTTTGACACGCTTTTCAAATATGTGTGTTCCTTTACGAATTGAGATGTCATTGTGTTCTTCGTTTGAGGTATCTATGTTGTCTGTTTAATGGTTCCAACTTAGCTATTGTATTTGTATATCTATTTTCTCCAATGATTTGTTTCTTATTTCTTACTTGTCATCATCATTGCATTCATTTATCATTGTTCTTCTTACTATCTATGGATAGTAGAGAAAAGAGTCTCTGTTTTTATATATGTAGCAATATTGGTTACCATAGAAAAATAGATTTCCTTGTTCCATAAATCTTTATGAAACAACTGATGAAAAAGACCATAAACTTGCTATTTCACACATCATAATGTAAATTTTTAGTGGTAAACATGGATAATTATATTAACGCGGTTACTTGTGTTTGATCTTACTTCTAAAATATTGTCGCCTTTACACATGCATTCCTATGGCAGGTATACTGTTGGGGAATAATCGAGATACTTGCTATATAGAGATGCCATTTGCAACACCGTGGTTTACAAATCAAAGCAGCCAAAAGAAAGCATAACATCATTATTTTTTATTTTCATTTTGACTTACGTTTCCAAATTATCAGTTGATAGAATTATTATAAAACTATTTTCTCTATAGAACATAAATATCTTTATATTTTTTGGCCAAATTATTTTTTCTAATGGATACGTACCCTTTACTAGTAGTTAAAAAAAATACAAAACGCCCATTTTTATTCTTGACTAAAGAATAAAAAACAAATTCTGTTTAGAAGAATATATATAAATTAATAATTATCTTTTCTTTTTAATTTAAATTTAATATTTAAAGATAATAAAACAGAAAAATTAACATTTTCTCTCTTTCCCTATACTTATATTGTTTTTAATGAACACACAAAAAATAAAAACTTTGTCCATTTCATGTAACATGTAGATGAAAAAATTAATTTAACCTATTTTTTTTTTTTATTTATTATATCACCTTTAATCACCTTTAAAAAATATGAATTTTTTAATTTATTATAGATAAACAGTGTAAACAGGCTTTTAAAGTAAAAAGAACAAATTGAAAGAAGATCAACATACAAAATGTTAAAAAGATTAACCCATCAATTAAATTTCAATTTTACCCATTTGAGGAAGAAACAAGGAAGCTCCTCTACACTGAAACCATTGAGGAGATCAATTTTTCTCTTTGGTTAGCCAACGTGATCTAGGTAAAGAAGAAAATAGGGAAGTGACGCATGTGCGTGGATTTCATCGACCTGAACAAGGCGTGCCCCAAAGACTATTTTCATCTCCCGAAGATCGACGTGATCGTGGATGCAACAATAGGCTACGAGTCACTCAACTTCCTTGATGCATTTTCCGAATACAAACAGATTAACATGTTTCCCACCTGATAAGGGGAAGACAACATTCATCACCAACAAAAGGCTCTATTGTTACAGGGTTATGCCTTTTAGCCTAAAGAACGCTAGGGTTACCTACCAAAGGCTGGTGAACAAAATGTTCACTGAACTACTTGAAAGGACTATGGAAGTCTACATCAACGAAATGCTCGTCAAGATCAGGAAGGCCGATGACCACTTTGTCGACTTATAGGAGTGCTTTGACGTACTTAGAAAGCACCGAATGAAGTTGAACCCTAGCAAGTGCATCTTCGGAGTTAGCGCTGGTAAATTCCTAGGTCACCTGGTGACCTGGAGAGGAATCGAGGCCAGCCCGAAATAGATCAAGGCAATCCTGGACAATAAATGAGGTGCAAACCTAACAGGGTGAGTAGCTGCCCTGAACATATTCATCTCGCGGAGCTCTAACAATTGCCTGCCTTCCTTCAAAACTTTACGCGGTAACAAGAGTTTGAAGTAGAGCGACGAATGTGAAACTGCCTTTTAGGTGCTCAAGAAGTACATCTCTGAACCTCCAATACTCACTACTTTAAAGCCTGAGTAAGAAATGATCGTCTAATTGGCCACCTTAGCAATCACTGTGAGCTCGACCTTGGTGATCAAAGAACACGGGGCCCAAAAGCCTTGTATTATGTTAGCCACACTCTAAATGGAGCAGAAACTCGCTACCCTCGATTGGAATTGATCTCGTACATACTAATAATATCCACTTGAAAGCTACAACATTACTTCCAAGCTTATCCAATGGTTCTGCTCACCATCTAGCCCCTAAGGGTTGTCCTACACTGACTAGAGACTTCCGAGCGATACTGAAATGGTCCATCGAGTTGGGAGAATTCTACATTGAGTACCACCCATGAATGGCCATCAAGGGTTAGGCATTGGCTAATTTCTTTTTGGAGTTCACATTCCCCGAGGGACCAATCCCCAGAAGCACGAATACCACAAAAGACCTGGACCTCCATTCGACCAAATGTTGGACCGCGTATGTAGACGGATCTTCAAACTATAACGGATCGGAGGCCAAAGTTGTGATCTAAACTCACGCCTGAACTCATGAAGGAGACATCCTTGAGTATGCTTGAGGCTTGCCTTCAAATCCACTAGCAACGAGGCTGAGTACGAGGCACTGATATCCTCCCTAAGGATCCTCAAAGAGTGAAATCTTCTACGGCTCTCTCCTGATAGCCAATTAGATCAACATGAAGTATGTTGCTAAAGAAGTCCAAATGGCATAATACTTGAGCAGAGTTACGTTCCTGGTGTAATGGTTCAAGAAAGTCACCATCAAGCAAATCTTGCAGGAGGAGAATAAGCACGCTGATTCGTTGGATTGCTTGGCTTCTGCCTTCAATTCCCCGAGACCTTGCAATATCATGGTGGAAAACATTTCGCAACCCAACTACTATGAGCCTAAAATATAAGTAGAGATGTTAATGCACCAGCCCAACTAGATGGATCCCATCTACAAATACCTCCACAGTGAGATCCTCTCGGAGCTAAAAATGAGGCCAGAAAAGTTCGCTATCAAGCGTCCTGGTACACTTTACTGCAAGGCGTCTTGTCCAAGCGCTTCTTTTTTGTACAAGTGTTTCTTTTTTAGGTTGTTACTATGCTGCCCATGCTTGAACAAAGTCCACTTGGTCATGCTGGACATCCATGAGAGGTTCTGCGACAATCACTCAAGAACGTGATCTCTCACTAGAAAGGTGCATTGACAAGGTTACTTTTGGCCAACACTTGAGGCTGATGCTAAGGAATTGGTAAAAAAAATACAACAAGTGCTAGAGGTTTGGGCTAAGTATCAACACCCCGTCTATGGGTTAGTTGCTAATGACCGGACCATAGCTTTTCATCCAGTGGGGGGTTAACATCCTCAGATAATTTCCTATTGCTGCATCCTAGAATAAATTCCTCGTCTTCACCATTGACTTCACCAAGTGGGTCGAAGCCGAAGCTGTAGCCAAGATCACTGATGTCAAATTTAGAGATTTTTCCTGGAAGCACATTGTGTGCAAATTCGGGGTCCCACGGGCCACAGTAAGCGACCATGGCTCTCAATTTGATTGTACCCTGTTTGAAGACCTCTGTAATGACTTGGGAATCTGACACCACATGTCAATTCCAGGCTACCCGTAATCCAACAGACAAGTTGAGGTAACAAATCGAACTATCCTCTGTGCGATGAAAACTTAGTTGCAAAAGTTATAGAAGTTCTACTAGGTAGAGAGATAGGCATCTCCCGATCTCATTAGCTTAGGTCATTGACCTTTTCCGTTAGCATGTAGATAGTCTTTGGCATACGAGCCATCTCGGCTAGGCGAGGAGATTCAAGATTGCCTTCAGATGCCAGCTTGGAATGATTTTTAGCCTGGCTGTGAGTAAAGATCGAACTTTAGATGGGGAGAACAAAAATCACTTTTCTGGGACCAATTTTCTTGTCTTATCATGTCTTTAAAACATGTCACATTTGTTAGTCCACATGTATCTTCAGTGGTCTTAAAACCCATTCAAGTTTCGAAGTTTTTGATTCCAATGATGATCAATTTGATAAATGTAGCTATTTAGCGAAAGAATTTTCATTCGTCTCAAAATACTATTACAACCATACCGAATGAATTCAAGACTTATTACATCTCGAAGCCTTAAAGTATAAGTGTAACCCTTGAGACGAGAGTAATAAGTTCGACAACAATTATTTTGAAATTCATGGAAATTCTTTCTACTTAATCCTCATCAGTATTGGAAACTTAGAACTCGTTTGGTTTCTAAGACTCCTTAAGAAATCATTAATCCATCAAATATAAAGCCCATTTCCACATGTTGGTATCATAGAGTCCTAAAAGGACAATATAGAAGGAAGACAAATGCACTCATGTCGGAGGGTCTACAATAATATTGGAGGTGGATAACATATATATGTACAAAAAGTAAAAACACATCACAACGTATTTAAAAATTAGAAGAAAAAGGTAACCAAATAAAATACGACATTTGGACTGGGATTAGTTGGACTTATTCAGACATTTTAGGCTCAACTCTCTAACTTTCCCCAATAGAGTCGCTAGCTAACATGCCTCGTTTTTCCAGAAAGGATAAAGAATACGAAATAAAGTGTAAAGCACAAGGTTTATTTTTTTAAAGCACCAATTATCTCAAAAAAAGTACTTAGTTTATTTTAAAAAAATAAAGAGTCGCCACCTAACATTGAATTTAATTAGTATGTTAGGTCAACGGATTTAAAAAAAAAAATTAAAAAGTCTAAGTAAATTTGACTTCAAAAATACAGTCAAACCAAAAATTTATTTAAAGAGTTCAGAGGTCAGTTACATTCGGAGAAGATATTAGACACCCTAAGAAACCCTTCCGAAAACGATACCTTATGTCCAAATTAATGTATTTTCGAAATTAAGATAATACAAATTTTGGAAATTTTTGGGAATGTTCCCCAGATATGATCTCTTATAAAATATTAATGGATTTGATAAGGATGATTCTCGAGATTAGTTTTATATATGTTTTTAATAAGCTTCTTTAATCTAAATGGGCAAATAAATATAAGCGACATATGAATGCAAAACATGAAGATGACGGTTTAAACTAACATGATATGAATCTATCTTATTTACAACAAATAAAATATATTTGTGAAATGGCCTAAGCTCAGGTGACAATGTCTTGTAGTTTTTCATGATTTGTTTTATGCAATGTTTTAAAAACCGGACTGGACATCGAACAGAAAAAATTATCGGGTCATGGGCCACCAATTCAACCAGCGAGTAAACCGTTATTGAACTGTAACGTTATAATTACATCATTATTAATAATAAATATATATTAAAAAAAAAATAGACCAACCCAGAAAATTAAAAGCAAACCAAACTTGAAACCAAAGCAGAAAAGATAGATGAACTCAACCAAATCCCCCAATTTCAACCACCGTTGGTCATTTTATTATATCCAACCTTGAAATAGAAAAGCATCAAGTCACATGCCATTAATCACACAAGACAATACAGAAAACTATTCTGACTTTAGATGCAAACAAAAGAAACCAGAAGATGGGTGTCAATAAACCCTCTCGAAAAACAAACATAGATTTTCTTGATTTAGAAAACAATCGGACAGTTGGCTTCGTTCTCCATGAAGAAAGAAAAATTAAAGAAGAAAGTGATCATTTTGAAGAACAATTTTAGAAAGAGAACATCATCAACCACCGTTCGCTAAAAAATATTAGATAGTGTTTCTTCTTCTTTGACGAACCCATTTTCATGATCTTTCAGAACTCTTCTCTTTCTCTTTCTCTCTCTTTCGTTTTCTTTCTCTTTCTTGTTCAACCACTACTGAGTCCTTGAGTTGCGTTCGCTATGGGCTTCGAACCGTCGACCACAACTTTCTTCAGGCCACCACCGCGAAGGATGAGAAGAGCGACCTAGTGATCGCGTTGTTGATGGGAAATTGAACAGATTAAAGAGATCAATCGAGACTTCGTGCAAGAAAAACAGCTCAAATCGTGAGTGAAAAGGGATGAGAATAAAGTGAGAAGGGATGGGAGCATTGGAGCAAGTCAAAACGTCGGCATATAAACATACCAAAGAGAGAACAATAAAAGGAGTGTCTTGGGAGTTGTGCCTGGGTGTTTTCAAATTTACTGTTGTCGTCCTTAGATTTCCGGCGAGTTGTGCACGGTAGATTGTACAGCTTCTCCAAAAAGGTCATGAACACCCTGTTCACCATCGGCGGCCCCTGGTAAGTAAAAGCCCCCTTTTGCGTCGTCAGGGTAAAAGGAATTGTCGAAATCAGTTAGTTTCAAACAGGAGTGGCAAAATTGGTCCATCGCAGCGAACAATGAGAGTGTAAGGAGGGGTTAATCGACGTCCAGGCATCACAAATCTGCACTTGATTTTGGTCTTCGTTGGCAGAGGCGCTTGAATTGAAGCGTAGGTGGTGGAGCATCTTGTTTTCACTCAAAACTTGTCCTAGCAGCGAACTGCGCCGGTGATAGCAACGACGATTAGGAGGGTGACGAAAGGTGTGGTAGCATTGACAATCAGACGGTGGGTATCAGTGGAGTGGTCGGCTGCGAACTCCGTCGTTGCAAAGTCATCGCATAGGGTTGCAGTTGTTCTGTCTGTACCAGAAGCTGAACAAAAACCTACGGTAGGGGCTGCTTAGGTGTTTGCTATTCATGAATCCTTCAACGGTGAGTGTGTTACTGATTTGGTCTCTATTTTATCCTTAGATTCTGATTGGGTTAAGTGCTAGAGGTATGTTATGGTAATCAATTTCAGAGAAAAGGTTTTGGGAAAAAAGGGGAAGGGGATTATCACTATCTTTATGGATAATCACCCGGAGAGAGTTAACAATAATTGGCTTAAGTGAGTCTTTCAATGGCATGGTTGTGTGTTGGATGTGTTCATACCAACCAAGAGAAGAGTTGCCACGAATTCTAGATTTGGATTTGTGAGATTTGCTACTCTTCTTGAAGCTCAAAGAGCTATAAGAGTCCTTGATGAATTAGTTACTCTTAGAACAAAGTTGAAAGTTCGTTTTGCAGCTTTTGGACTGCCGAACCGCAAGAGTTTTGAGAGGAAAAATGAGGTAAGAAAGATTGATAATGATCTTCCTTCTCTTGAGGATTCGTTTGTCCAAGTACTTGATAAGGGTAGAATTATTATCAACACTAATTCAAAAGATTTTATCGATGAGAATATTTCGGTTAATTGTGAAGGTAAAACGTTCACTATTAACATCAGAGAAGAATTCGGTGCTACTATTGGAAGCCATCTCAATCATTTGCAAACTGTCAATGGGGTGAACAATAATATAGTCTCTATTGATTCCATTAAACAACTTTCTTACAAAAAGTGGTGGTAAATGGGGTAGAAGTTAAAAATGTTGTTGTAGGTGCAGTCTCTAAACCTTGTGAAACTACAATCTCTATTTACGAGGACCGACTTATAGATTTTGTGAAGAGAGAGGATGATGTTACTTTGGGACTTGATTAAAGAAAAGTGATTGAGGGAGAGGTAAATTCCTTTTCAGTAGTCATTGTTGAATCTAATTCTGATACATGGGGAGGTAGTCGAAGATGTAGATGAGATTATAGAAGCCAAATTACAACTCAAGAGCTTTAATTCATCAAAGGAAATTTTTGCATCTATTGATCCAATAGGAAATCTAGAGCTATTGGGGTCATCTCTTCTAACAAGGAAGGATTTTGTAGAGAAGGGTACCACCTCTAGAGATAAACAAACTGTCATGGTTAATGATAGAAATGTGGTAGCCTATTTTTTGGGAGTAATTCCTTATCTAGACCAAAAGATGAGATTGATGAAATTTTTGCAGAGCTCGATGGGGGAAAACCTTATAAGAAAATAGTCTCAATTCCGAAAAAGAAAAGTAAAAAAGATGCCTTGACGGTATGGGTGTACTAACAATATATTTTTTGTTGTCTTTGGAATAAATGAGGGAAGGAGACGTAACTTCTCTATTATAGAGACTTACTCTTGGTTGGAAGTGGTGAGGAGAGTTTGATTCCAAAAATTTTGTTGCACAACAACGTGGCGTAGAGTTTAACCACTGGTATGTAGATAGGGCTCTTGCAAAAGGTCAGTGTGGAGGATTGATCCTATCCAATCGAAGTTATCTCTCGACTTCGTCTTTTAAGATGTGAAGTATGTATTTTTTTGGTTTTGTTGTTAGTGTAGATATAGTGTATTTTATCCTGATGTTTCTTGGGATTTTTTTGTATTTTGGGTGGGACCGAGCCCCGAGATGCCTTATTAGGGTTTGGCGAATCTCTCGTTAGGGGCTAGCGGTCCCTATCTGAAACTTTTGGTAGTGTTGTTTGTGGGGTCTTGCAGGCTACACGATATTTTTCTTATCGTATAGTAAGGAGACTATCTCCTTATTAATATATATTTCCTTATAAAAAAAAAAGAAGAAAAACGTCAGCAGTTGCAGCAACTTAGGGTTTTGGGGGGTCAATATATATTGGGCTTTTGATCTTTTGTGAAAAACTCGGCCGGTTGAACCAAAACAAGATTGGTATCACCGATTCGCTGGTTCAACTGGCTAGGTCACCGGTTTTGACCCCAAAATAGTTTTTACTAGATGAACGGACTAGAATTTGGACCAGTTAACGGTTCAACCTGTCGAACTGGTCGGTCCAATCTAGTTTTTCAAACATTTGTTTTATGTAAGCAACTTAATTTAAGCATGCCGATGCGAGGGATATGGACCTAAATAGATTAACATGATTATGTGACATAGAGATCTATTGTCTAACATAACTAATATAATACATATAAATAGAATATATGAGAATGAAAAGTGTAAGTGGTGTATGTGTCTAAGTATGCATATTGTTAGCCTAAGCGGTTTCAATCATAGGATTCCCGGATTAAAGTGATTTTGACGATAACACACACATTTGATGTGTTAAATATACTAACGATGATTTTGAATATAGAATATCCAAACACCATCAAAATATATCATAAAAGCGAAATCAAGTCGAAAAATGTATGAAAAAGTATGAAATACATTAAAGCAATTTTTCATTTCGACAATACTCTCGGGATATTGAACTCAGAACTCTATAGGATACACACACACACACCGTATGTGTTCTTAATTGTGATATATTGATCTTATCATGTCCAATATACTTATATATCACAATGTGAAGTATGCGTTTGATCATTACATGCTATATCGGAAAAAACACCTATTGATCAAAATTATGCGAAATCGGAATTTTATGTACTTAATATGATCATTGAGTTTTTGAATCATATAAACATCATGATAATAATTGTTACATTCTTTATAAAGTGTTTATAACTATAAACGATCATAAACTAAGACCAAAAATCCAAAACGGACAAAAACGTCATGCCGCAGGAATTATAGCACAAGTAGTCAACTACTTATGCTTGAAGTAATCGACTACTTCCGAGCAGAATGCTTTATCTCTCTTGCTCTGTTTTCGACTTCACGTTTTGACGTCGTATGCTTGTTCTAATTAATGTATAATGATTCATATGTCTTATAATGATTATATAACATGTTTTCATCATTCAATTTGATCAATATAATGTTGAATTAAAAAAAAAATTGATCAAAACATCTTAAAACATTTTAGAACTCAAAATACAGAATTTTGTCATGAACTCAAATTTAGATTTGCATATCATATTTTGTTCGGAATGTTCAAATCATGTCATGAGATGTTAGTTTAAAATGTCTACATGATATATGCATGATCAATTGATATGATTATCATTACATCTATGATTAATTGACAAATTGGCTAAAAGGGTATGAAAATTCTATTTTCATCATGCTAAATGAATTTTAAGTGTTCAAATGTTTTAAATGCTTGTATGTACTTAATTGGATTGTATAATTGTATGGTATACATTATACATTATTTATATGAATGATCAAATTTATAATCATATAAATATACAAATATAAATCTTGAATTTGTCAAGACAACCAAGTGGGAATACAAATATATCATTTTGTCTTAGTGGTAGGGTAACTCAATTAATGCAAGCCCATAACTTATATTCCATAAATGTGAAAGACATCTTATCTTGAATAAACTTGATGCATATTTCAAAGTTGAGGAGCCTAACATTCAATTATTCATATCCAACTTTGAACAACTCTATCATGTTTTGTCTACAATCATCATTATCACTTATACTCAATTATATACATTGTATATGTGATATATGGCTGTAATTTTCCACTACCTCAAAAACATGAATGGATCATGGGTCATTTGCATTTAATTATACTATCTAAGCATTATGTGAGGTTTGAAAAAGGAAAAAGAAGCTTGACAAATCTGCAGAAATAATGGAGAAGAGCCTATGCAATTTGAATGTTAAAATTTGAAGAAGACTTCCAAACGGTCATTTGCTCTCAAGTTCTTCAAATGAGATATCCTCATACATTCTCTACATCTATAAAAGGAGAGAAGATTGCTGGAGGAAATTAAGCTATCAAAGTATCAATTAAGTGAACTACAAAAATAAAAATGATACTATCAAAGGCTTCCAAACTAAAATCTGTCCAACAACACTTATACTCTTCTTTATTCATATTTCTTGGGTGTTTGTTGTATTTGCTTCACACACATAGATTCTTGAGTTCTATATCTTGTGAGTGTTGAAACTCTATTTTGTGAGACGGCGAGATTTTCATTATAAATCTTGAGTAAGGATTTTACTCAAAAGGAGATATTTGTGAGTGAAATATATTCACTCTATATTGTAAAGACTTGAGATACCTACTTCTCAAGCGACGACTTAAACAGTTTGTTATTCACCCGTAAGATGATCAAAAGTAGTAAAATCCTCGAAGGAGCTTGGGGGAGTGGACTAGGTAAAGGGTGTTTGCCGAACCACTATAAAATACCAGTGTCAATCTCTCTAACTCTACTCTTTACATTTTCGCATATATTTGTGTTTGTGATTATTACTCTTGTTTGAATATCCGTTGTGCACTTAATCACATTAACACTTAGTTTATATTGAGTAAATTTTAAATAACGAATTATTTGCTAAAACCCAATTCACCCCTCTCTTGAATAATTCTTGGGCCTTCACATATACTAAATGATGAAAAAATGGTTTGACGACATGCATTTTGGAATCTAAAAAATAATGCAAGAAAACATGAAAAGTGTAGGTGGTGAAAAAAAGTGTCCCTAATATATTTTTAAACGGGTGCAAAAGGTTATATGCAAGATGGCATGGAATGTTACATTATTTACTACATGAATGCAATGGAACGTCGACTTTCCAAATTTGTCCAATTAAGTCAAATAAATCCTAATTTGATAATTCCCTCAAATTCTATGGAGACAAGTGTTGATCCTGAAATTTTGATGAACAATTAAATATTGATATTTTGGTGAAACTAATGTTTTGATTGAGTGTTTCAGTTTTAAAGTTTCAGTGATGAAGATGACAAATTAAATGGATGCTAAATAATGTATTGAAGATATTGAAAAATTAAGAGTTTGAAGAAATTAGGAAAAACAACTCAGGTGAATCTTAACTCTTAATATCCCAATTAGGAACACACACATGGCACAAAATGTATTTTATTATTTATATGTGTTTTGATTAAATGAAATTATTTGCTACTATGTGATTTGAAAAGAAATATTTTTGATTAACTAAAATGGAATATAATTTAGAAGAGAAAATGGTTAAAGGGGCGAAAATGTAAAAGAAAATAAGTTAAAAACGTGTTCAGAAGAGAGATCCAGAAGACATCAGTCAACTGATGAGTCGACCGGACCAAGCTGCTGAAAGATCCTGTATCTCTAAGTCAACCGGTCAAGAGGAGCTGAACTATCTGAATCTACAATTGGTCGACTGGTGAAAGAAAGATGAACTCTCTGTATCTACAAGTTGACCGACAAGTCAACCAATGAACGCCTTAGGCTACAACCTGAATCTATCAGTCGACTGGTCGGTCGACCGGATGCGTTGTTTTAGGATATTATTTTATCCAAGATTATATCTAAAAGTAGCCATTTTTGGTTGAAATTTGAGAGAGATTTAATGGATATTTTCTATATTTAAGATATGGTTCGCATATTAATTAAATCCTATTAATATGGTTCATTGAATATTAATTATTATCAATTTAGTACTTAAAATTGATTCTATTCTTATTAATTGAGATTGAGAAATATTTGGAGGGTTTAATTGAAAGATTTGAAAGTTGTTTTTAAGTGAATTGAACCTAAATGAAGTCATTATGATATAAGGGGTTTATAAGTGTTATTAATTGTCATGACACATATAAACTAGCTGTTAGAAAAATGATTTCATACTCCTATATATTGACCTGTGAATTTCTTATATATATAAAAAAAATCAATATTGAGAGAGAAAAGAAGTAAAGATCATTTGTGAGCTTTTATAATAATTATTATATTAAGATATTGTGAGTTTTTCTAAGAGACGATCTGGAAGATTAATTGCTATTAATCTTTGCTGCTACCGGATTTGAAGTTACATTGTTCTAATAATTTTTTCTGTGGATTTCGGGTGAGATCTTTCCAATTATATTCTTTCATTGCATTATCTGATTATTGTTTGGAAATTGATCTTAGAAATTATTTTTGATTTTTTGAAGAAAATATTTTTATAAATAATTTCTTAAATATGATTACGTGCTCAAATTTGCTACCCATATCTTGTTAAAATCATATTTTTCTATCTCACGTTTTTCTATCACTAGTTGGGATATTAATTGAATTATTATTTATCTGAGGTGGTAGAAGCTCCGAGTGAGATTTGCAGATTATCATTTTGTATTGGTGAGTAGTGTGACGGGTTAAATACTGTTAGGGGTATTTAATTAAAGGTAGTTGGGTTTCAGTCTCTTCCTGTAAAGAGATTGATGTAGTGATTCTTTCTGGATAGAATTGCGATTTGAGTGATTTGTAAAGGTTCTTTCATTACATGGGAAAAGAATAGTTAGAGTGTTTTGTGAGGTTTTGATTCTTGAGGCTTAATGTTAAAAAACGAATTATGTTATTCTTTAACCTGTAAAAAGTAGAGGTTCTTCCTTAGCCTGGGAAAAAGGATATTGTAAAGGTTGATTCTGAGCCTGTAAAAGAATCGGTGTGAGAGTTTGGTTCCTACCTTTAAAGGGATCTTTGTTTTAGTGTGTGCGACCTCCGTGGAGCTCAGGGGACTATATTAGCCAAGAGTGACTTGGTGAACCAATATAAATCTTTGGTGTGCTGCTATATTTACTTTGTTATTTTTGCTATTTGGGTGTGCACTTAGTTGATTATATTATTCCGCTGTGATATAAAGATAATAATTAATTTAAGATTAAAATTAATTATTTGATTTATTAAATTTTATTTTGATAATTTTTAATTACCCCATTCACCCCCTCTCTTGGGTATTCTACCGGGCCAACAATTGGCACAGAGCTGGTTTAACTCGAAATTTGTAGTTAATAATGATCATATGGATTGTCTTGATTCTGAAATTATATGTGCTACTATTAACTCTGCTACTCCTAATAGTTGTTGTTTTGATCATGAGAATGATATTATTTGTAATGATGAGAATGCAGATAAAACTATTGAGACGCTTATTGCTCTTACTTATGTTTCTGGAAAAGAGAATTTTAAACTAAAGCAAAAGATTGTAACTCTTGAAAATAAGAAGTTTAGTACTATCAAATCTATCAAGCAAAAGAATTTGGACAAATATTTTGAAATTGTTGAGTTTAAAAACGCTTTATCTGAAATCAGTAAGTTGTATGATAAAGTTGAGTCTCTTAAGGAAGATATTGAGGTTTTGAAAAATGATTTTTATGATCTTCAACAAAATGAATTTAAAAGAAAAAATCTTAAAAATTTGAATGAGGCCTTGAGTATTGATTTGGACAATACAAGGTGTAAGCTTGATAAAGCTCTTTTGAAAATCCATTCTGTTAAAAATGAGTGCCAAATTCTTAAGAATGGTCATGAATTTATGCATAAAAAGAATTTTGATCTACAGGTAAACGTTAGTACCAATAAATGGTTACTTGAGAAGACTCAAAAGGAGCTTAGAGAAGCAATGAATAAATTCAAGGATGTTGAGAGTACTAAATGTTTTGAAAAACCAATAGTTACTAAAGCAACTTCTCAAAATCGCATAAAATATTATGCTCCAGTAAAAAGCGCTGACTATCCGAAAAGGCGTACTAACAATATTAAGTGTTTCCATTGTGGTAAATTTGGTCATTATGAAAACTCTTGTTATTTATTGCATGGTTATCCTATCGGATCCAGAAATAACTGGATACCAAAAAGAGAAATTTGTGGTGTAGGTACAAATAAGAGATTCAGACAAAAGAACAATGAATACCATGTGCTGACAAGGAGATTTGAACTGACAAAAAGGTACAATGAATGTGCCATGCCAAAAAGGGAACCAAGGTTCAATGTACCTAATAAGAAGAATCAGCATGTGCCAAATACAAGAGTACAGAAGCAACGAGCTCAATATATAAAAACTGACAAAGCTTATCCACAATAAACAACATGATACCAGTATAATAAAATATTCATTTACAAAGTTGTGCCAAAGCAGCATGAAGCACCAAACAAAGGCAAAGAAGTTCTTACTGAATCAACTCAAAGAATTGTTGTTCCTAAGAAGGAGGAAATTAAGGAAAAAAATCAAGCATTGGTGGAATCAAAGGATGCCAAATCATAAATTAGTAATTCACTTAAGTTATACACACCACTTGCTCCCAAAGATGATCCAGGTATGTTGAAATTTTTAAAGTTTAAGTTTATTAATTTTATTAGGGAGACTGAGCTTGTTCATTTTGAAATTTAGATGTTTGCAATATGTGTGTGTGTGTGTGAGGAAATATTTTTTAAAATATATGTGGATAAAAAATAAGAGGTAAAAATTTAGCTAAGATGATCATATTAGGTTTAAATGCACCAAAATCGAACAAAACAGAATTGAGTAGTCGACTCATGGGTCGACCAATGATTTCAGGTTGGAATACCGAGAGTCACGCTGAGTTCATCAGTTGACTAGGCGGTCAACCGATTATGTCGGGATATAAAAACCTTGACTTCCTTATTTCATTTCAATTGAACCCTAAAACCTCTTTTCTCTAAAACCCTTCATCTCCTAAGTTTGTCTAAGCCTAAATCTCACAAAATCAATTCGTTTTGGGTCGGATTTGAAGAATTTTTGGTTGAATTAACGAGACTAAGGCGCGGATCTGTGTGTTGGAGAGTGTTCTCTCGCGAAACAGGTTGGTCCTATCTCATTCTAGGGTTTCTGCCGTTTTTGTTGTTTAGCCTTAGTTTGTTTGGCTATTTTCGGATTGGTTGGTTGATTGGCCTTGGTTTATTGAGATATTCTAGTTGGTTTCTTTAGATTGTGTAAAAAATGCCTAGAATCAAGAATCGTGCAAATAGGCCTAAGTTTGACAATGTTTTCTTTCAAAGTGAAGAGGATAAGAAAAAATACAATGATGAATTTGTTAATCGTAAGGTGTTAGGCTACAAACCCATTGATTTTGTTGAGTTAAAAGAGAAAAACATTGATATCGAAGCATATTTTAGGAATTTGGGATTGGTTGAATTTGTCAATCAAAAGGATGAGTGGATGTCGATGTGGGTACGAATATTTTACAGTAATATGACCTACAATAATCATCAAATTAAATCATTTGTTAAAGAAAAAGTGATTCGTTTTGATGCGAAATTATTAAGTCACATTTTGAAAATACCTAGAGGAGATGTATTTCCATACAATACCCCTCACTGGCTTTCGACAAATTTCAATAGAAGGGCAACTGCTGAAAAATTTGATTTAGAGGGAGACAAAACAGGTTCGTTGTCCATTGAGCATCGATTTCTTCATTTGGTGCTAACCTATTCGATTGTGTCAAGAGGAGAAAGTCATGCTAATGTGAATGACTTTGATTTATACTTGATGAATGAGATTGTGGAAGGGAGAAAGTTGGACTTAGCCCATATCATGATGGAGCATATGAAACATCATGTTCAGAAACCCTCGGGAATACTACCCTATGCGGATACACTCTAGAGGATATTTGATCACTTTGGAATAATGACTGATCCCGATGAGCAGATGTTTTTGACAACCACACCAGGATAGATCGATGTTCAAAATGTTTCGTTGATGGGGTATGAGTTCAGAGAAAATAGATGGGTGAAGAAGATGACTCATAAAAGGTAGAGAGTACAGGATGTAGATGAGGAAGAAGAAAATGAAGGAGAGATGAGTATGGATAAGAAGATGGACTTTCTTCATGATCAGATAGATAATTTGAGAATACATGCGAATTTGATGGATGAGATGATGACTGGGCTAGAAAATAAAGTGGTCCAGATGAATATGAACATAGAAGTTGGGTTCGGAAAAATCACGGGAAATCTGGAGCAGATGTTTCAGTATATACAGTCATCTCATCATGGATACCAGCAGCAGTATAGTGCTTAGTCACATTTTGCCGGACATCCTATATATGGGGCACAATAGTCCTTTGGAAGACCTACTGCAGCCGGACCATCAGGAGCAGGACCATCTGGAGCTGGGCTATTTGGAGTAGTTCCGTCAATGCCATTTCATCATCAGATGACACCAGGACCAATCATTTAGCCAAGTGTTCCGTATCCGCAACAGCCAGCCACTAGTCCAATGGGACTTTACTATCTCTTCTCTGGACAAAGCCGTCATTAGATTTTATTCATGTGTTGTTATTCAGACAAGATCCACACCTATTTTTTTGGTCTGTAATAGTTAATCTAAGTTATTTGGATTATCTTGACTGCTAGTGTTTAGATTTTGATGAATTACCTAGATTTGAATCTAATTGGTTAGATTTTTTGTCTCTAATAATGATCCACATCGTATTTGTTGAAAATGGTTTTATAAACTTGATGTGTTAAATGGATCTTATTTTCTTTAAAGATTAAGTTAATTTGATATTTATAAGTGTTAATGTTTTGTGCTTAAAATGTAATTTATTCAAATGACTTTTTTTCTCTTAAAGTTGATTCAATAAGCTTGTATAATATGATTGACTAGAGTAAATTACATGTGTGTTCCCCCCTCCCTAAATTTTGTTTTTGAAGATGACAAAAGGGGAGAAATTAGTGATGTTTTATTAAGAGGGAGTATGTATAAATTTGTGCCTTATTATTGAGTATCTTTAATTTATGCTTTATTGATAATATTTTCATTCTTATGCTTATATGAGTTAAAAGAACCCATCCTCAGATTCAGAGGGAGTGTGGTTATATTTTTATTTTAAAGAAAATATTAAAGTTAATTGTCATCATTAAAAAGTAGGAGATTGTTGATCCTAAGATTTTGATGAATAATTAAGTATTGATGTTTTGATGGAACTAATGTTTTGATTGAATGTTTCAGTTTTAAAGTTCCAGTAGTGAAGATGACAAATTAAATGGATACTAAATGATGATATTGAAGAATTAAGAGTTTGAAGAAATTAGGGAAAACAATTTAGGTGAATCTTAACTCTTAATATCCTAATTAGGAACACACACATGACACAAAATGTATTTTATTATTGATGTGTATTTTGATTAAATGAAATTATTTGCTCCTATGTAATTTGAAAAGAAATATTTTTGATTTACTAAAATGGAATATAATCTAGAAGAGACAATGGTTAAAGGGACGAAAACGTAAAAGAAAATAAGTTAAAAATGTGTTCAGAAGAGAGATCCAGAAGACATCAGTCGACTGATGAGTCGACCGAACCAAGCTGCTGAAAGATCCTGTATCTCTAAGTCGACTGACAGGTTGACCGGCCAAGAGGAACTGAACTCTCTGAATCTACAATAGGTCGACCGGTAAAGGAAAGACGAACTCTCTGCATCATGGTTCATTAAATATTAATGGTTCTCAATTTGGTACTTAAAATTGATTATATTCTTATTAATTGAGATTGAGAAATATTTGGAGGGTTTAATTGAAAGATTTGAAATCTGTTTTTAACTGAATTGAACCTAAATAAAGTCATTATGATATAAGGGGTTTATAAATGCTATTAATTGTCATGACACATGTAAATTAACTGTTAGAAGACTGATTTCATACTCTTATATATTAAAATAAAAAATAAAATAAAATGAAAAGGTATACTTGTGTAACGCTCGAAGGTTAGGCTTAAGAAGGAAAAACCTTGTCCTTACATTTTTATCCACTAATCAGATGATTTTAACAAAATTAAAACAAGAATTTAACTTGTGATAACAAAATAAAAATGATGAATAGAATCTGAGAAGAGACATACCTAAACCATGCAAAAATTTCCAACACACAAGTTTTTCCTCTCTCAAAGGTGGTTTCCCGACTGGGTTTTCCCTAAGAATTGCTCCCTATAAGGTTTTTTTTTTTTTCTCTCTTTTTTTTTTTTTTGAATTTCTGTCTCTAAGCTGTGAGAATGGGTGTTCTATTTATAGGAAACGATGTGGAATAAAAAAACACTAAAAACTAAGAAACCCTAATGGACTGCCAACCCTATGGCTTGTTTGGCAAAAAAAAGTGAAACCCGAATTCTAGAACCTCATTTGGCTTGTTGGGCAAGCCTACCGCGCACATGGACCATACCTTTTTTTTTTTTTCTTTGACATGGGCCCTCTCTCTCTCTCTCTCTTCCTCTATCTTTATCTTTTTCTCTCTCTCCCCGCTCCCTCTCTCTCTTTATTTTCTTTCTTTCTTTTTCTTTTTCTTTGTTATTTCTTTTTTCCTTTCTGTCTTTTCCATTTTTATTTTTTCTTATTTTTTTGTTTCTATTTATTTTCCATTTCTTTTTTGTTTTTTATTTTTTATTTTTTTTCCTTTTTCTTTTTTCCATTTTTTGTTTTCTCTAATAAAATAGAAAATAAAATAACAAGAGTAAAAATAAATCACAAAAAAATAAAATTAAAATTATTTTGGGGGATGGTACAAATGGCATGTCTATAGGGATTGGACATTGCCAAAAGTAGCTTATCAAATCAGGATAAATCTGTCTGTTCAATTTCTCTATCTCTATTTGCTTGGTTGTGTATTAGTTAAACATGTTTCCATTGTAAACTCAAGATAATAATTGGATTGGAAAATTTGGTTATTGCTTGTTTGATACTTTAATTGTTTAAATTTTTATAATTATCTAATTCACCCCCCTCTTGGGTAGATCTATGACCCAATGGTAACTTAGTGGGACAATGATTTTATTTGGTGAATTAGACTTCAAGAAGCAAAATAACAATGTTATCGATTGTATACACCGCATTTTGTCTTGCTCATTTTCACATTTAATAATAAAACTGTTAGGTTTAATGCGCAAATTCAGACAAATATTGAATCATGTTTAAAGAGATGAATTCACGCCTTAGATTTGTGTGTTTAGTTTTTACATAACATTTTAAAAAATAAAAAGACAAAATCGATAATTGGAAGAAATTTCGGGGGGAAAAAAAGTTTGGGCTAAAATTGAAATTTATAAAAGTTAATATGAGACCAAATTGATTAAATTTAAAGTTAATTTTCATGGAAAATTACTTTGGATGTAATTAATTTCGGTTTCCACCCTTTAATTTTAAGAAATTTCACTAATTCCAGCTACTTTTCATTTTTGCTCCAAAATTATGTTTTTTCACCAGTTTCATCAAATTAACGAGCAATTGAGTGTTAATTTTTGAAATTGAATATTCCAATATAAAATTGGATAGTTTAATTTCATGTTTTTTATTTTAATTTTACCAAAAAAACCTAAAACATGACATTTAATTGATAAAAAAGTGCTCAAAACATTAATTTCACCTCATGTATACCTCTCGGAAATAAGATGGAGCATTAGAATTCCAAATTGGAATGCCAATAGCCATCTTGGTAGGTCATTACCCTTAATGGTAAGACTTAAGGAAGTTGAAAAATAAAGTCAACTACTCAATTCCCAAAATAGGGGGACTAAAATGTGCATTTACACGAAATAGGGGGTAGTTATCCACCGAAAGACAGCTACTAGCGCCTGTCAAAGGGGTTGCGCACTCACCAGGGCATGTACCCTGGTCAGTGTGCGGATTTCTATCTCAATAAATAGAGGTGCCCTCCCACTGCTAGTGTTCACCCTTGTTTGCTCTCGAAATACTCGCAATAATACTTTATCTCTCTTAAAAATTAGAAAGTTAGTTTAGAAGTCTTATAAAATCTCTACAAAAAGAGATCAAAGACAAATAAAGAAGGATGAGGAAATACAAAGGAAAAACTTCCTCCATTAGCAAGGTAAGTTCCTTAAACCTCATCAAACACATATTTTCATTTTTTTACCTATCTAGAGGAGGACAAATAAAATCGGTCATAACCTAAAAAATACGTTCCCATGTAACACTGAAAACAAATTTATTTTTTTGTATTTCATTTACTATCATTTATTTTTATACTATCTGCCTTTTTCGCGATTTTATTTTTCTGTATTTACTTTACTGTCATTTACTTTCTATTCTGCGTATTTTCACGTTTTTAGTTTTCTACACTTTACTGTTCTAATTCTTTCCGCACGTCAAATTTCCTGCAATTTTTTTTTTATACATGTACATATATAACGTAAGTCGAGTTCTCCCTATCTAAAGGTCGAACAAGGGAGGACACCCTATTCTCCATTTCGGATTTCGCGATTTTCATTTATATATATATATATATATATATATATATATATATATATTATGGACTCCATGATATAATTAAAACAAAATAGTTTTGCCTAACTAAAAACTATAAAGGGAGAGTTCTTCGTACCTCATTTTTAGATTTTCCAATTATGTGAGAAACTAAACTTTAAATGAGGGTTAAGGAAAATCATTCCTCCAAGTGGTTTTAGTTAATGTTATTTTGACAAAAATATATGTAAAAAATTTGCCATTTTTCACTTTGCTAAAAAATAAGAAAAACTAAGTCTTTTTTCTCTTCTTTGAAAAATAAAGAAACTTTAAAAAAAAAAAATTTTTTACTCTAAAAATCATTTTCCATAAAAGAGAAAATTTATTTTTAAAAAGAAATATTTTCCTTCATTTAAGGATCTTTTTTTTCCCTAAAAAAGGTTCTTAACAAAAACTTTAATTTTTCTTTCATTTTAACTCAAAAAGATATTTTCTAAAAAATATTTTGCTTCCGTACAAATTAAAACCAAATGGGTTTCTTCAAAATGTTAAAAATGTTTTCTATACTTAATTTTTTTAAAAATATTTTTTATAAAGTTTTTTACGCAAAAATTGTGCTTTCTTTATAAGAAAACCAAACCTTTTACTTCAAGAAATTTTTTCATGAAAACTAAACATTTAACTTTAAAATGTGTTTTTTTCGCAACATAACCAAAACTGTTTTTTCCATTTGCATTAAAATAAGTTTGTTTTCATGTTAGGAAATTTTATTTCCTAATCTAATTATGGGCAATATATTATTAGTACAATTATATTTGCTTTTTAAAATTAATGGGCTAAAAATTAAGTGATATAAATAATTTGGGTAAGCCCATGGACTACTCAAAATAATGCGGGTTAAATGAGTAGATACCGAAAACTATTGGGGTAATTAGGGGATTATGGGAACTCTAATCACACCGTATAAATACATAACATTAGAGTTATGGTCTCTAAGACACCAAATCATCTTGACAGCTTTTTTCTCCCCATCTAGAAGAGAATCACGAATCCTATCGAGGAACTCCAGAGATTTGGTTGAGGAAGACCACGTACCCACTCGATCCGTTCTTATCTCGTGATCGATTGTCATAGGATTCCGCATCAGAAGTCAATTGATCGTAATAGATCCAGGTACGGAGTTTACATGTACATTAGAACTCTTGGTGATTTGACATGTTGAATTAGGTCTTATAGATTCAGATTTATAAGAAATAAATTATCAACAAGTGGTATCAGAGCCTACTTCATGTTATATCATTAGGGTTCTTGAGATTTTCAAGTTCGTAGAATTTTAGGATTTGTGTTTTTCCATTAAAGTTAGCTTGTTTGTGAAAATAATGGGAGAAAATATTAAGATTTATTATGTGTTTTGAATGATTTACGTGATTTCCTTCTAAATATTATGGATCTAAGGAAAAAAATTTGGATTTTTTGGGGTCTTTTCGCCGCAGATATGAAAGAGACGAACCAGATCTGAACATGTCGGTCGACTAATCGATCGACTGATCTATTCGGAGACGGTTTGACAGTTTTGACTAGCATTCATATTTTGGCCATAACCTTTTTACACGAACTCCGATTGAGGTCATTCAAAATTCTATGGAAAGATAAAAATAAGATCTACAACTTTCATGTTTTGAGTTTTTCCAAAATCTAATTGAATTGTGGTCAAAATTGAGATTTAAAATCAGATATAGTTGAATTAGGGTTAAATCGGTTGACCGAAACTTCTCGGTCGATCGATCGATTAATTCAGGATGCCGATTTTGAGGTTTTGATCGATCGGTCGACCGACCCTTTATGGTTGGTCAACCGATCGATACAGGATGTTAAGGTTGCCCAACATCGGTCGATCGGTCAGTTGACCGACGACTTGAATACAGATTCAATTATTTCCAATTTTAAGGACGATCACCTATTAAAATCGTGTATCTTGAAATAATTTAAAAGGGTTTCAATATAGATTATTTTGGGATATAGAGATATAAGTGTTTATTATTTATGCAAGCAATAGCCAGCCTAAATGAGGACTATTGTTTGGCCAAATAATAAACATTGATGTTTATTATTTATGCAAACCACAACCGACCCAAAGGAAGGTTGTTGTTTTAACTAAATAATAAACATTGTTTAAGATTAGTATGGTTATTATCTATGCAATCAATAATCGGCTCTAAGGAAGGTTATTGTTTGGCCAAATAATAAACATACCTGTGAGAATAAATGTGTGATGATTATCAAATTTCCATGTGAACAATAAGTCGGCCCAAATGAAGGCTTATTGTTTGACATAACTTGTTGAGAGCAAAAATGCCACGATTTTCTTGGAGGAAATTGAGCAGTTCTTTGCCAAAAACGAAAAGTCGGAAGCAAGTAACCTTCTGGGTAAACTCATCGCGATGAAGTATAAGGGAAAAGAGAACATAAGGGAGTACATCATGGAGATGTCTAATCTAGCATCAAAACTAAAGGAACTAAAGTTAGAGCTGTCTGATGACTTGCTCGTATACTTAGTTTTGATCTCTTTTCCTGCACACTTTGGACAATTCAAAGTGAGTTATAATACTCAGAAGGACAAATGGTCCCTTAATGAGCTTATATCTCACTGTGTGCAAAAAGAAGGGAGACAAGAGCGAGATAAGATTGAAAGTGCTCACTTGGCCTCAACTTCTCAAAGCAAGAAAAAAAAGAGAGCTGAGGTTGCAGCGGAAGGATCTTCTCAGCAGAAGAAACAAAAGAAACATGATGAGGACTTTACCTATTACTTCTGCAAGAAGAAGGAACACATGAAGAATGAGTGTTCCAAGTACGCCGCCTGGCGTACAAAAAAGGGTATGATTCTATCCTTGGTTTGTTCTGAAGTTAATTTTGCTTTTGTACCTATGAGTACTTAGTGGGTAGATTCTGGAGCTACTACTCACATAAGTATGACTATGCAAGATTGCCTATGGAGCCGACTACTAAGTGATTCTGAAATATTCATCTTTGTGGGCAATGACAATAAAGTTGCAGTGGAAGCTATAGAGACTTTTATATTACGGTTGAAAACTAGATTTTATTTGGATTTGTATGAGATTTTTGTTGCACCGTCTTTTAGACGGAATTTGATTTTTATTTCTAGTTTGGACAAATCAAGTTTTAATTGTTCTTTCGAAAATAATAATGTTAGTCTCTATCAAGGTTCAAATCTTATTGGTCCTGGTTCTTTGATTGATAATCTATATATGCTTGACATTAGTTCTTATAATGAAATACTGTAAACAAATTTATGTGGTAAAAGCAAAAATTCAATAAGAATTCCGCCACCTTATGGCACAAGCGCTTAGGTTATATCTCTAATCAGAGAATTTAGAGACTTGTGTCGGATGGAATTCTTGAACCCCTAGATTTGACATACTTTCAAGTCTTTATTGAGTGCATCAAAGGGAAACAGACAAACGAAAGGAAATTAGGTGCCGAGAGAGTTACAGATGTCTTAGAACGAATACATACGGATATTTGTGGTCTATTCCCTACGGCTTCGTGGAATGGACAACAACATTTTATTACGTTCATAGACGACTACTCTCATTATGGGTACATATATTTGATTCATGAGAAGTCTCAATCCTTGGACATTTTCAAGTCTTTTAAAGCTGAAGTTGAACTTCAACTTGGAAAGAAAATTAAGGCTGTCAGATCGGACCGTGGTGGCGAATACTACGGGAGAAATGACAGATCAAGAGAATAACGTCCAGGACCCTTCGTGATTTTCCTCAATGAGTGTGGAATTGTTCCGCAATACGCCATGTCGGGCAAACTCAGCATGAACGGTGTTGTGGAGCTACGAAACTGGACTCTTAAGAATATGGTAAGGAGTATGATTAGTCATTCCTCCCTGCCAGAGTCACTTTGGGGAGAAGCTTTAAAGACCGCAGTACACATTATTAACAGGGTACCCAGCAAAGCAATTACCAAAACCCCCTATGAGCTTTGGACAGGCAAGAAGCCTAGCATTAGGCATTTGCACATTTTGAGTTATCCAGCTAAGGCACGGCCTTATAGGCCACATGAAATAAAACTGGACTCAAGAATGATTAGCTGCTATTTTGTTGGTTATGTTGAACGTTCTTGGGGCTACAAGTTTTACGATCCCACATCAAGATCCTTCTTTGAAACGAAAAATGCGAGATTCCTTGAGAGTGTTGAGTTTGAGGGGGAAAGAAACATAAGAATGTTGTCTTTAAAGAAGAATCTATTATTGACGGTGATCAGATCTCTGTACCTATCGCTGTTCAAGACATAGTTTTCTTCGAAGGGGAACATGTTATTGACAGTGATCATGTCTCTATACCTATCGCTATTCAAAACACCGCTCCAGTTCTAGATAATGATGTTTAGGCTCAAGCTCCCATTCCTGACATTGTTCCAGAACAAGACAACAATGAGATTCTTCCTCAACCACAACCTATGGAACAAACTCAACAACCTCAAGAAGTGACATTAAGGAGATCCACATGGGAGAGGAGAAGTGCAATTTCGAATGAATATATCGTCTTTCTCCAAGAGAATGAGGATGGAGTTGGTTTAACAGAGGATGACTCAATCAACTTCTGTTAAGCCATGTACAGTTCTAACTCTAAAAAATGGATTGATGCCATGAAGGATGAGTTGAAGTCTATGAAAGACAATGACGTTTGGGATCTTGTCAAGTTACCTGAAAGTGTGAAGCCCATTGGTTGTAAATCGATATATAAAACCAAGAAGGATTCAAAGGGTAACATTAAGAGATATAAAACTCGTCTAGTCGTCAAAGGCTTTACTCAAAAGGAAGGCATAAACTACAAAGAGACTTTCTCTCCGGTATCTTCGAAAGACTCTTTTAGAACTATAATGGCACTAGTGACTCATTTTGATCTAGAGTTGCATCAGATGGATGTTAAGACTGTGTTTCTCAATGGAAACATTGACAAGACGATCTATATGGTACAGCCAGAAAATTTTGTATCGGGAGATCCAAAGTCCATGGTCTGTAAATTAAAAAAATTTATTTATGGTCTCAAACAAGCTTCTCGTCAATAGTATCACAAGTTTCATCAAGTCATCACTTCGTACGGTTTTGAGGTGAATGTCATTGATGATTGTGTATATCATAAGTCCAGTGGGAGTAAATATATCTTCTTGATATTATATGTCGATGATATTCTGCTCGTTAGCAGCGATATAGGCTTATTGCACGAAACCAAGAAATTTCTGACAAAGAAATTCGAAATGAAAGATCTTGGTGACGCCTATTTTGTATTAGGTATCCAGATACTGAGAGATCGTTCTCGAGGTATCCTTGGATTATCACAAAAGGGCTATATCTATAAGGTTCTAAGTAGATTCGATATGAAAGACAGTAAGCCGGGAGATACGCCCGTAGCTAAAGAGGACAAGTTTAGTCTCAATCAATGCTCCAACAATGACCTTGAAAGAAAAGAGATGCAGAAGATTCCTTATGCGTCAGCAATTAGGAGGAGTCTAATGTACACTCAGGTCTGTACTCGTCTCGACATAGCATTCATAGTGGGAGTTTTGGGTAGATACTTGACTGATCTAGGCATACAACATTGGAAGGCAGCCAAACGCGTGATGCGTTATTTGAGGAGAGCAGAAGACTACATGCTCACTTATCGGAGATTAGACGGTTTGGAAATCATCGGGTTCTCTGACTCTGATTTTGCAGGATGCCATGATAGTAGGCTCTCTACATCAGGCTATATTTTTATGCTGGCCGGAGTAGCTATCTCATGGAAGTCTGCTAAGCAGACTGAGCTTCTTCAACCATGGCAGCGGAGTTCATTGCTTTCTATGAGGCTTCCAATCATGGAATGTGGTTGCAGAACTTTGTCACTGGGCTGCATGTGGTAAATGGCATTGAAAGACCATTGAAAATTTATCGTGACAATAATTCAGCAGTTCTTTACTCCAACAACAATAGGAGCTCAACGAAGTCAAAATTTATTGACATCAAGTTTCTAGTTGTTAAGGAGAGAGTTCAGGATAAACAGATTGCTATAGAACATATAGGGACAGATTTTATGCTAGTGTACCCATTAACCAAGGGTTTAACCCCTAAAGTTTTTCATGAGCACACCTCTCACATGGGCGTTATTTTTTCTAATACCTTGGTTTAGTAGGAGTCATTTTTTGTTCTATATGTTTTTCTTTGAACATTAGATTGTTTAAGATTTTTGCAGAATAAAGTTGATGGTTTGTTTTGTTTGCAATGTTTACGTTGCATTAAGGACTTTGTAATGATCTCACTAAAGACTAAAGTTGGACCAGATGGAAATAGGCATGTCTAAGATCACATTGCATGTAATTTTCATGCTACTCATCTACATTTGATCTATGTCATTGAGTATATTAGTATGGTGATCATCGTAGTTTAGTCACGACTGTATTGTGATATAAGCTGCGGTAATTCCATTGATGGTATATGAGATGGACCAGATTGTTTAAAGAGAAGTTTAAGGATAAATAACATACAAATGTGTGCCTAAAGAATTTTGTAATATAATTATTTCAGGAATAATATGTATCCCAAGTGGGAGATTGTTAGGAAATTTTATTTCCTAATCTAATTATGGGCAACATATTATTAGTACAATTATATTTGCTATTTAAAATTAATGGACTAAAAATTAAGTGATCTAATTAATTTGGATAAGCTCATGAACTATTTAAAATAATGTGGGTTAAATGAGTAGATACCGAAAACTATTGGGGTGATTAGGGGATTATGGAAATCCTAATCACACTATATAAATACATAACATTAGGGTTATGGTCCCCAAGACACCAAATCATCTTGATGGCTCTCTTATCCCCATCTAGAAGATAATCACGAATTCCATCGAGGAACTCCAGAGATTTGGTTGTGGAAGACCACGTACACGCTCGATCTGTGTTTATTTCATGATCGATTGTCATAGGATTCCGCATCAGAAGTCAATTGATCGTAATGGATCCAGGTACACAGTTTACGTGTGCATTAGAATTCTTGGTGATTTGACATGTTGAATTAGGTCTTATAGATTCAGATCTATAGGGAACAAATTATCAACATTTTATTCATAAGAAAACAAAATCTCTTTTTTCTTACTTACTTAAAAAATGTTTTCTTTCATAAGGAAATTTAAATTAATTTTTTTTTTTTAGTTTTTTTTTCACAAAAAACCCAAGCCCTTTTGATTCTTTAAAATATTTTTTTTTTTCAAAAAAAAAAAAAAAAAAAAAAACAAAAAAAAAAAAAAAACATTTTAAAATGTTTTTTTTTTTTTAATAAATGTTTTTTTTTTTTAAATTTTCTTTCTTTGTTAACGAAAACTAACAAAAATGTTTTTCTTAGTCTTTAAATTTTTTTCCTTAACAAAGGACACACACACACACACACACACACACACACACACACATATATATATATATATTGTCTTAATGGAAAAGTCTTTCAAATTTTTGTTTCATTTCTTTTTTCAATAAGTTTCTGCCATTATAACTTAAAACTAAAATCAAAACCCTCCCTGGGGACCAAGCTTGTCGACTCCTCCATAATCGATAAGTGGTTTAAAAATAGAACATTTTTTATTTTATTTAACTTGTTTTTATTTACTTGACTTTTTTTTTCAATTATTCGTTTATTAGTTTTACATCATTTGCATGACATAAATAAGGATAAGGGGAAAAATATTGTGTTAACCAACCAAACAACACTTGGACCTAGTTTAATTTAAAATATTTAGACACTAGTTACCATTTTCGAACGGGTGTCTTGAGGTGTCTAACATCTTCCCTGAGATAACCGACCCCTAAACTTAAAAGAATACTCTGGTTAAAACCTTTTATTTTTTAAGTCAAAGTTTGGGCCATTTAATTTTTTATTTTTTTTTAAAACCCAGTGAACTAATATTTTTTAAATTTTAGTGGCATTTAAATTTGCCGCTATATGAAATTTAAATAGCCACTAAATCTATTTTATTTAGAAAGTAAATTTTACTGGTTGATTGTAAATGAACCATTATATTCTATAGCGATTGCAGTATTGGTGACAATTGCATGAATTGCCACCAAAGGTTTTAGTGAAAATAATATGTTTTTAGCAGCTAAATAGAATTATCGCTAAAGCCTGTTTTTCTTATAGTGGAGTGGTCCGAGAAGTAAACAAGAACTAACTTACTTGACGAACAACATAGAAAATGTCTTGGCAAGTAACAGTGAGATATATCAAACTTCTAAGTAGTTGACAATAGAGGTTGACGTCCATGGGAGGGGAGCCATCTAGTGGATTAAGTCTGATATTCGACTCTAAAGAGTATTGACAGTGGTGGAGTTAGTGATACCATCCACATTTAGTGTGAGAGAAAGTATCCATCTAAACCATATGAAACTTCAAGGCCCAGAAAATAGGTGAGCACACCAAGATCTTTCATATCGAATTGACTAGTAAATTTTTTTTCTTGAGATATCGCATAGATCATCCCTTGTAATTTTCATGTCATCCACATAAAATATAACAAGAATTATTTCATTGTTAGTTTGGCATGAAAGAAAAAAGAAAAGAATCAAGAGTGTTGGATGTGAAACCAAATTGGTGGATCTACTAAATATTTTGAACCAACTACATGGAGCTTATTTGAGACCATATAGGGCATTAACAAAGGCAACAAACTTTGAGTTGAGTAGCTAGGTTAGGAAGGGCATGCATATAAACTTCCTCAAGGAGGTCACAATTGAGAAGGACGTTCTTGACATCTATCTCAATCTATTAGCAAATGACACCAACGACAAGGAAAGTATGGACAAATGTGAGTCCAGCTACCAAAGCAAATATCTCTTTATTGTCGACGCCATATTCATGAGAGAATATTTTTGCAACAAGTCGAGTAGCTTCTTTGACTTATATAGTGATTTGAAAATTCTCAAGTGATCGATCGATGAAGAACAAAAATCTAACATCCGTTCTTAAATACAATCCCAACTTGCACGGATGATTTGATTACGAATAAATAAAATGTTAATGCCCATAATCTTGGCTCTGATATCATATTAGAATGATTGAGAGATGAAATATTTAGAAAGAATATGAGACGATTGTATTGATATGCATATAAAGTACAATTATATGAAGATGTACAAAAGATCTATACATAAAAATGACCCATATAGATGCATTACCAAGATATTTAGTATGCCCATAATCTTGGCTCTGATATCATGTCAGAATGATTGAGAGGTAGAATATTTAGAGAGAATATAAGACGATTATATTGATATGTATGAAAAGTATAATTATATGAAGATGTACAAAAGATTTATATATAAAAATGACCTATATATATGTATCATCAAGATATTTAGCTTTTATTTTGTTTATTTATTTGGGAAAACATATAGAATGTACATGAAACACATTTATCTCTTTTATCCAGAAAAGATTAAAAAACAAAGGGAAAATGACATTTTTGGTCCCTAACGAATGGCTCGGGTGCCCAATTGGCCCCCGATATTTACAATCCGACACATTGGGTCTTTTACATTTAAAAATTATTCCAAATTGGCCCCTGAGATGGATTCTTCTAAGTCAAAGTAATGGTCAATGTCTTATTAAGGGTATTTCAGTCATTTAATTCTTTTTTAATTATTAATATTTATTCAGGGGAGAAATCCAAAAGGTCCAAATCACAAGAGGAGTAAAGCGAAATTAAAACTCTCTCTCCCTCAACCTCTCATCTCTCTCTGACTCCCACTCTACAAAGTGTTGAACTGTGTGTGTGTGAATCGATTAATCGTGTTCGTCGCTATTTTGATATCCAAGTTCGCTAACTCCATTTCACGAATCATATTCTTCATGTAGTTTCTCACCGATCTCCCCAGATTTTCACAAAATTTCTCACGATCCAAACTTGCAGGATTTACACCATCGAGAATCAAGAAAGACGCACTTGCGTTGAGCTCCTCCCAAAATTGATAAATCCCACTGCCCAACCTCCTCTCTATTTAAATATACATATACGCACATATATATAAACACTATATTATATATCTATATATACTAGTGTATAACCCGTGCCTGAAGGCACAGGTATAAAAGTCAATGATTAATTTAGAAATGTGCATTAATATTATTACAAATATATATGAACTTCACAACTGAATTTAAAAAGAAGTAACTTAAAAATAAGATCCACAAAAACAAATCTAAATGCACAGAACGATAATGATAAGAACCGTTAAAGTGAATAATTTTTTTTTTCGTATGTAAAAGAATAAAATGACATAATGGAACTTAATAGAAATTTCTATATTATTTTTTCCTAGACTTCAAGAGAAGAAAGTTTTGGATAATCATTTGTGTTCATCAAAACAATGATATTATTCATTATCTAAAACTAAAACCTGAAAAAATCTAAACAAAATTATAAAAAAGAAATTATATTAGACATGAATAATCTAGATTTTAGAACATTTTTATACAAAAATTTAAAATGAAAAAAAAAAAAAAAAAAAACATATTCAAGAATAGAACATAAATTTCTAAAATGAATCAACTAATTTTTATTTAAAATAAGTAAGAATACACAAATTAAGCAAGTACAAAAGAAAAAAAAAATTATACATTATGAAGAAAAAACCCATTCAAAATAAAAATTATAAGTATCGCTCAAAGAAAATACAGGATATCAAAAAATCATAAAATAAAATAATAGTAATGCACTTTACAACAAAGAAATACAACCATCAAACAATCACCTAGAAAAAATAAGCAAAAAACATAATGAAGACAATCTGCTATACTGATGCCTATTTAATCCCTACTATACTAATGCATTTCTAAAAATTTAGGCAAATATACATTGTTTATCTATATTTTGTTATAAAAGGTGATTACAAAAAGTGTTACCAAACAATGCCTTACATTATGAAATTTCCAAGGCCAGTCATTTCAAGAAATAGTTATGGACATAACGGCGAGAGAACTTCTAAACCAGAACCCAAGTCATAGAGAACATTTGTTGTAAGTTAAAATATCATTTCTAAGCATTCAACCATGGAAAACATCAATTGAAAACAATCAATTTCAATTTATGCATAAGACAAACCAATAATTCTCCAACGCTTTGTCTCCGAATCCATTCTTGCACCTAAATCGCTACATATGAGCTTCCCTACACGTTGCATCCAAACATGGTGCATCCCTTCTTTTAAAATCTGCACTCAATCAACACAGCCAATATATTGTTTCAGAATCTGAATATATTGTTTCAGAATCTTAATTACAATTTATATATATTACACAGTAGAGTTGCAAGAATTGATATCTAATGGTTGTTGAACGAAAATCGATTTTTACCTAATTTATAATAGTAGCCTATGTAAGTGTAGACCGCAAGCCAGCATCAAATAGAAGTGACTGCAAAAACTAAGAATATAAAGAAGAAATTCTCAAATCCTACAATATATAAGAAGACAATCTGCAAACCAATAATTTATCAATAAATAGTGAATTAAAATCCAAATTCAGCTAAGAACAAAAATCGATTGAAGAACTGTATATGAATCAGATCAAACCAACGAAGAGCACTCATCAAACACTCATTCCAGAACATGAAAAGGAGAAAAAATAAATGCATAATTGAACGAACAAACCATATTACAAATTAAAACCCAAAAATTAAATCAACGAAAAAAAAAAAAAACAATGAGAGAAAAAGAGGGCTTACCTGAAGGAACGGCAACGAACGGTAGAGAAAAGAACACATGGGTGAGTTTTTGGTTTCTAAATGTAGTAGCAATATGAATATTGGTTTAATCGCAATATTTTTTTTTTTTTTTTTTTTTTTTTGACATAATATGAAATAAGAACATGCTATTAGATCTCCTTAGCATATGTAATTTGTATATGCTAGCGGTTAAGAAAATACAAATCTATACAAATCTAATGTTAATTACATAATATGAACAAATACAAATGGAACATATGAAAAATTCTTACAAAACTTGAGGTGAAAAACGATGGTGCTGTCAATTTCAAATACAGATCTGTCCATTCCAGTTTTGAGATCTGAAAAATTTATAACAAATTCTTGAGGTGAAGGGCAATGGCCTAATTTTGAGATATGGAAAAAAGGCATAGCTAAACACAAACCCATCCAAATTGCCCTCTAACAAACCTAAAAATGATATTATACATAAATATACACCAATATAACACCAATTGTTTGGATCTGGACATGCAAATAAATATCTATAAAAATCAGATATAGTGAAATCGAAATCAGAAACAAAAATCAATTTAAAATCAAATACCAACTCAAGCTCTGAGGAATAGAAATCAATTTCAAAAAGAAGGGGGTTAGGATTTCGGAGAAGAAAGAAGAGAAAAGGGCGTGGTGGCGAGCTGACGGTTCAATAAGCATGGTGGCAGTTCAATCCAGTGTGATGTTCTTTGACAGAGTTACCTAAGCAGTTGTGGCCGGTAATAGGCAATGGCGATGTTCGGCGATGGTGAGGCTATGGTGATAGCAGCGCTCTGGCGAGGCTTCGGTGGTGCTCCGACCGTACACGACAGCGACGTAGGGTTGGGCGACAGACGATTCAGCGATGGTGCCACTACCTTTATGGCGATGGAGGGAGAAAGTAATACAACAACAACTTAGGGTTGAAAACTGGAAGACAGATGATACGACGATGGCATGGCTAGCTTCTGGCGATGGAAGGATCATTGATTTTGGGAAAGACAGAGAATTAGGTTTAGGGTGTTGGATGGTGAGGAGAATTGAGAGAGAACAGGGGTATCATAGGTGTGGCAGCTCAAACCCTAATATGTGTGGATTGTATAACATAAAACAGATCCGACAGTGTTAAAATGTTTAGAGTTTTATTTCTCATCTGACGGCCGTGAATATACTAGTCCTGATTTATTATATATATGTGTGTGTGTGTGTGTGTGTGTATGTGTGTGTGTGTGTATTAAAAAAAACAAAAAATAAAAAATAAAGCACGAATCTATAGATCTGAATCTTGGATATATAGATCTGAGCACGGATCTATAGATCCGTGCTTGAATTTGACACACACACATATACGGTGAGGGTGGAGATGGAATATGGGACTCGTAGATGGTGGATGGCTGAAGCATAGGTAGGGTAGGGATGGGTTTTCCATCACTAGAGCAGGGATGGGGCTGAGGAGACAAACATGTTACGCTCAGGGGGTTTGCCGTTTCGTCGTCTCCATTACCGAAAAGTGATGGCCTTGATCCGTTGATGGTTGCAGGAGGAGAAAAAGAGATGGTGAAATGAAAACAAAAAATACATTGTTTACCCTTAAAGTTTGGATAGTTTCTTAAATTGACCTATTGAATTAGGTTTAATAAAATGACAAAATTACTCTTAACTCGATCAAACTTTTAAGCAGGGGTTAAAGGTAATTTTTTCATTTTATTAAACCTAATTCTATGGATCAATTTAAGAAATTATCCTAACTTTAAGGGTAAAAAGTGTATTTTTTGTTTTCATTTTACTATCTCATCTTCTCCTCTTGCAACCATCAACGGATCAAGGCCATAACTTTTTGGGAACGGCGACGATGAAATGGAAAACCCCCTGAGCGTAACCTGTTCGTCTCCTCACTCCTATTCTTGCTCTGCTGATGGCAAACCCATCCCCACCCTAGCCCTGCTTCAGCCATCCACCAGTTTCATACCCACTCTCAACTCATTCCCCTGTTCCCCGAGATCTATATATCCAAGCTTCAAATCTATAGATTCATGCTTCGTTGTTTTTATTTTTATTTTTATAATATATATATATATATATATATATATATATATATATATATATATATATATATATATACACGTGTGTGTGTATGTGTGCGTGCGCATATATATGTATATTTAGAGAGAGAAAGTAGAGGTGAGATAAAATAGAGCGGTTCGGCGGTGCGATTTATCAATTTTGGGAGGAGTTCAACGCAAGTGGGTCTTTCTCGATTCTCGACGGCATGAATAGGGCGAGCTTGGATCGTAAGAAACTTTGTGAGAATCCAGAGAGATTTTTTAGTGAAAAACTTTATGACGTAGACGGTTCGTGAAATGGAGTCAGCAAACTTGGATATCAAAACGGCGATGAACGTGATCAATTGATTCACACATACACACAGTGCAACACTTTCCAGTGTGGGAGTAAGAGAGAGATAAGAGGCTGAGAGAGAAAGAGTTTTAATTGTACTTTATTCCCTATCTGGTTTGTACCTTTTGGATTCCTTCCTTGAATGAGTGTTAATAATTAAAGAAGAGTTAAATAATCGAAATGCCCTTAATGAGATGTTGACCATTACTTTGACTAAACAGAATTCGCCTTAGGAGCCAATTTTGAATGATTTTAAAATATCAAGGACTCAATGTGTCAAGTTGCAAACACCGAGGGCCATTGAGCACCGGAGCAATTTTTTAGGGATAAAAAAAATCATTTCCCTAAAAGCAAACACAGACAAATACTTTAGAGTAATTATATTTATTTATTTGGGAAAACATATGGAATCTAATACTAATATATAAAAGTAGAAGGAGAGAGAAACTTTCAATGAGATTTGGGAATGACTCCTTCAAGCCTTTTGGTGAGTTTTTTTTTTTTTTTTCATTAATTATTACCACATCTTCCTAAGTTCTTTTTTTTTTTTTTTTTTTTTTTTTCATTTTATCGACAAGCATCCTTCAAGCCTTTTGGAAATTTCACACAAAATAATATTAATAATAATAATAAAAAAAAATCTATAATTATTTTAATTTCAAAAAATAGTTATAATTACAAATAGAAAGTTCACAAGCATAATGGTTTTTAACCGAGTGAAAGTGTTAGTAAATAAAATCTCATATGAAAACTTCACCAAATAATTCAAAAAAAAAAAAAAACGAAATTAAACAACTTATATATGAAGTGTAATTAAATTTCATAGATAAAAAAATATTTAATTCTAAAGTAATTTTAAATTTAAAAATTTCAGCAACAAGTACTCTTTAAGTACTTAAAAAACACAAAAAACTATCGTTTGATCCAAAAAAAAAAGTTAGAAAAGAAAATGTATTACATAAATCGACAATTTTTAATTCTCATAATAATTTTAAATTCTAAAAAAATCACTACGAAATACTTTTTAAATACTTAAAAATGTAGAAATCATCATTTGATCCAAAAGTATTAAAAAAAATTATAAATATATTTACATAAACAGAATTTAAAAACTAAAATTGTAATTCTTTTAAGAGAGTTATAAGAGTAATTTTTTATTAGATAGTTTCAATTAATTTTTTAACAATATAGTATCAAAGATAAATATGTAATTTTATATTTAATATCAAAGGAAATGAGGGTCGAAGATATTTTTCAAATGACAAGGGATATCATTGTAAGTTTTTCCAATGACAATGACTAAAACTTTCATTGAAATTTATCCATATTTTAATTGAAGATTGCTTTCATTATAACTAATTATACATACCTTTATCTCTTCATCCCCCTCTCTCTCTCCGACCATTTAATAAAATAAATTTCTCTCTCTCTATCAATTAGTTACATATAACTTTTAAACAATATAAAAAAAAACCTATTAGCTTTAAAACTATTATTTAAAGAAAATAGAAAATTTAAAAAATCATCTAGGAGATTATTTACATTTTATATACTATTTTCTAAAAATAAATGTGAGTGATGAACAATAATTATTTTAGATGTTGATATTATTTATTTTTTAGCTTACAATTTTCTTTTTCTTTTTCAGCATTAACTTTTTTTTTTCCATACTTTCATAAGATAAATTAAATATAAAATTAAACAATCAATTGTTGTACGTGTAATATTCAAATAAAAAATATATACTGATATGATTTTTTCTAGACCCGCATATTATGTAAGTATAAAACTAGTGTACATGAAACACATGTCTCTCTTTTTATCTGGAAAAGATTCAAAAAGCAAACACAAACAGATAATTAAAATGATGATGAAGAAATGCTAAGAAAACATTGCACTATTAGCCGATAAATTTTTAATATATGTCTAAATGGTTCTTATAATTTCCACACTTGTGACTCTTGGAGAAAATTAGTACGCACACATCACGTGATCACCTCTAATTGAGGGCCAATTCTTAGACAAATCTTCTATTTCCATTAAATCCCTTATGCTATCTTTGGTGGGAAGAAAGGAAACGGAAAAAGAAAATATTTATTTTTTTCCTCTCGGCGATCCATTGGGATCCATTCAAATTGCACATCATCTTATTCATTTTATGAGACTATATGCATTGGGACTTTTCTTTACAATCCCATCTACTGTGAGTTAAAAGCGTTCTTAGTTCAATTTGGTAGAACATAAGTCTCCAAATGAAAATAAATAAATAAATTATCCTTTATTAAAGAAAAATCATCTTCATTATTTTTCCTAATGTTGTTTGGTTAAGAAGAAAAATTAAATAAAGGAAAAGAATTTTATTTTAATGTAATTTACTATTTTACTTTCATATATCACAAAAATAAATCAAATATTATATTATTAAAAATATAATTGTAATTTTGCTCTCTTCTTGAAAAATTCTCTTTCATTTTCTTTCCAGATTGGTGTGAAAAAAAATTACTTTGGAAATTGTGCATTTTCCTTCTTCTTTTTTTTTTTTCTTTTTTTTTCATTTTCCCTCCATACCAAACAAAATTTTCTTTTTATTTTATTTTCTAATTTTTTCCTTCCAAGCAAATGCATCTTTAGGGTATGTTTTGTTGGAAGATGGGAAAAGAATAAAAAAAAATGAGAGGATAATATTTTTATCCATTATAAAAGAAACATTATTTTTATAGTACTGTTTGATTAGAAAACGTTTGATTAGAAAAAAGATGAAATAAGGAAAAATAATCTACTTCAATATAATTTATTATTTTACCTCCAAATATTATAAAAATAAATTCAATATTCTATTATCAAGAGTATAATTGTAATTTTACTCATTCTCCCTCATTTTGTTTTATTTTCTCCTCAAATATATTTGTGTTGAAAAAAATTGCTTAAAAAATTGTGTATTTTTCTTTCAATTTTATTTTTCCTCCCATTTCTATTACACCAAACAATTTTTCTTTTTTCATCTTATTTTTTTCCCATCATTTTTCCACCCAACCAAACACACCCTTAGTCTATATCCACATAATTTTGGTCATAAAAATCTTCTCAAATAATATTAGAGTTCTTTATTTGTCCATAATTTTAAAAATAAATGCATTGAAAATTTTAATTAGATTATTCCAGAAAATGTCATATTTAGGAAAACCACTCAAGTGTGCTTGTTAAGTGCTAATTTATGTCCATAATTTAGTAATCCCTTATCTATTTCTCTAAATTGAAGCCATTTTCAAGAATCATTCTTTTGAAATTGTAGATACTAGTTTTAGACCCGCATAATATGCGGGTCTAGAATATATATAATTTAAATACTTTGATGTTATAAGTATAATTCTTGATCTACATATAACGAAAAATATAGAGTATTTTTTAAAGAATAATTTTTTTTAGAAGTTCACTTGAAATTTATATAAATTAGAGGAGGAGAAGTATATAAAATTTTAAAGATTGTAATTGATTTTTTCTAACAATAAAGGAGTGAAAATGTGTATTTTCTAAAGATTATGGGTAATTAGTTCATAGAAGATTTAGGATTAGAATATTAATAGTGAGAGAGAAGATCTTGACAATTGATTTGATAGAAATAAAGAGATTAGAGAGATGTTTTATCATTCTTAGTTTTCACTTCTATTTTTAATATACTAATACTGCGTTTGGTACACGGATTTTGAGACGAGATTGGAATGACCATTTATTTCTATATTTGGTACATGAGATTAAATTTCATTCTCATTACAAAGATTTCCTAATCCCAATTACATGAGATTAGATTTTAATCATTCATCGACCAAAAAACGCGATCAAATACTAACCATATATTTGAATTGAAATGAAATTGAATTAAATTTATTATTATACCATTTGAAAATTAATTAAATTATGATTTTACCTTTTGATATCATTTCAATACCACAAGTAATTTTTTTTTGCACCAAACATAGGAATAGTAATGATAATTCTATTCCATTATCATACTAATTCCAATCCTATTTGTTGGAATATTTTTTATGGGCTAAAATTAATTGAATTAACTATTTTACAAAAATGGGTTAATGGATAATTTATTATATAAGCAGCCCAAATAATCAGTAATTGTATTTTGATTTAGGTTATGACACCTTTTATGCAGAAACCCAGTTAAGTGGCAAGTATTGGTTTTAGGTTTCGTTGAAATCCGTTATGGGAGGGCTCAATGATAAACCCTAATATAAATAACTAGGTCCCCTTTAGATATTGAGAGCCGCCACCACGAAATCTAGATCATAGGGAGGAAGACCTGATTAGTAATCCTGCGATGGGCCAAACAGGTACGTACTCAATTATCGTTCTTTATTATTGTGTCCTAATAATCATGTCGCTACAAAAAAATTGACTTTTGGCTACGAATTAATTTGTAGGTAAAACTTAACATTTCGTAGCTAAATCGTTTTGGTAACGAATATTTGTCGTAGCAAGGTTCATAGTGGTAGCTCCGTGGAAAAATGTATTCGGCAACAAAGTGTATATTTTTGTAGCAAAAACAATAATCTTTCGCTACGATTATTGGGACATTTGTTTTCGAGACGAATTTCAATTTCGTAGCTAAAAGATAATCTTTTGCAACAAAAATGGACACCACCAACCGCAACGAATGTAAAATTTTGTAGGGAAAAATAATTAACAATGAATATTTGCTTTGTAGCTAAATTTGATTTATTTTTTTGCAATGATTAAAATTTCATAGAAAAAATGCAATCGCTATAAAATAAAATTGTAGAAAATAAAACTATTAGCAACGAAAATTCATATTATGAACTATAGCAAACTAACCAACTAGTTTGGCTACAAACATAATTGTTTGTAGAACAAAATTAGTTTGTTGTCAAAATATTACATATTCTTTATATGTTAATACAATTGGTTAATTTCACCAATTGAAACAATTGAACAAAAAAAAATGCATCAAACAATTTTACATTTTTCTAAACACAATTCAAAAATTCATAATATATGCCGAAAAACAAATCAAACTAAAATTTTGAGTCATGTGCTAAACAATCTTTATCTCTCACCAATGAGAAAGCTTTTCACTTCATGAGGAAGTTTCCCTTTGTTGACTAAGTAGCTATTGTCATGCCATGTTTCCTCAGCTCCCCAGATGTTCCATATTGCTTCACTGCCTTGCCATTCCCAAGAATTTCCCTCTTTTGGACACAAAACCTGGAAAGGAATGCTGAGTTAAGGACATATAAACGAACTCTTGAAATATTTGGAAAAATAATTAAAAGTGATCACTAAAGAATATGCATACCAACCTAGAATTATTGTATGAGCAGAAGATAAGAAATCAAATTGTCAGTCAGTTCACTATTTTTTTTTGGGAAAAGTACGATTTAGACCCTCTAACTATTGACACATTTCTAAGTGGTCCCTCTAAGTTTAAACGTTTCATTTTAAACCCTCTACGTATCTAACGTTTCATTTTAAACCCTCCGTCAGAGATTCCTATGGAATCAGAAAGATTTTTTTTCTTGTTTCCTGATGTGTTCCTGTGGTTGTTTTACAACTTTTACTTTATCATGGCGACATTGATACAAAGAGAATCTATCGGACCAACATGTTATGCTTTCTGCAAAATGTCAGGTATGTTTCATGTAACTTCAAATTTTTGGGAAAAAAAAAGGGAAAAGTACGATTTAGACCCTCTAACTATTGACACATTTTTAAGTGGTCCCTCTAAGTTTAAACGTTTCATTTTAAACCCTCTACGTATCTAACGTTTCATTTTAAACCCTCCTCTCTCTCTTCCTCCCCTTTCTCTCTCTCTCTCCCGCCACCTCCCTCTCCCTCTCCCTCCCCTTCCCCTCTCTCCCTCCCACCCCACCCCCTGCAACAGGGGGTGAAAAATCACCCCTGTAGCAGGGGGTGTTTTCACCCCCCCGGAACAGGGGGTGGAACCACCCCCGTAACAGGGGGTGATTCCACCCCCCTGTTGCAGGGGCTGGAATCACCCCCTGCAACAGGGGGTGGTTGCGCCCCCTGTTTGAGGGGGGGGGTGGAACCACCCCCTGAAACAGGGGGTGAAAACACCCCATGTTTCAGGGGGTGGTTCCACCCCCTGCAACAGGGGGTGGCGCCACCCCCTGTTGCAGGGGGGGTGGAACCACCCCCGTAACACCCCCCCGTAACAGGGGGTGATTCCACTCCCCCTGTTGCAGGGGGTGGAATCACCCCCTGCAACAGGGGCACCCCCTGTTACGGGGGTGGTTCCACCCTCTATTACGGGGGGTGAAAACACCCCCTGCTACAGGGGGTGATTTTTCACCCCCTGTTGCAGGGGGTGGGGTGGGAAGGAGAGAGGGGGGAAGGGGAGGAAGAGGGAGAGGGAGGTGGCGGGGAGAGGGAAGGAGGGAGAGGGAGGTGGCGGGAGAGAGAGAGGAAGGGGAGGAAGAGCGAGAGGAGGGAAAAAAAAAATTAAATTTTTTTTTTTAAAAAAAAATTAATTAAAAATGATTAAAAAATTTAAAAAAATGTGAAATGACCATTTTGCCCCTGAGATTCTGTTAGTTTTAACGGAATCTCTGACGGAGGGTTTAAAATGAAACGTTAGATACATAGAGGGTTTAAAATGAAACGTTTAAGCTTAGAGGGACCACTTAAAAATGTGTCAATAGTTAGAGGGTCTAAATCGTACTTTTTCCTTTTTTTTTTCCCAAAAATTTGAAGTTACATGAAACATACCTGACATTTTGCAGAAAGCATAACATGTTGGTCCGATAGATTCTCTTTGTAACAATGTCGCCATGATAAAGTAAAAGTTGTAAAACAACCACAGGAACACATCAGGAAACAAGAAAAAAAATCTTTCTGATTCCATAGGAAAAAAATCCAAGGTTCAGACATCAGAAGTTTATTGAGTTGTTGAAAAGTTTGATAACTAATTAAATAAGAAGGGATATCCCTCAAGTATATCACCGAAAAATCAGAACGAACAAATTTCCTGTATACTTTTAGATTTTTTTTTAGAAGTCCTTGTATCATATGCCAGCACTATAGGAATAATGTTATAATCATCCTTATCTATGTCGATGAGATGCTATTGGTAGAATGTCCAATCTAAACCACTATATGCACATCCTGAAACTCCGAAAATGAAGCATCAATGTGGGAGGACAAGAAAAGTTCAGGAGGTTGGGGGGAGGGCTTTAAAGTCCAAGCTGCAATGGTCAGCATCATACTATACCCGACTATTGAGTAGGACGTCTTAACAACATGGAAATGAACACAAAACATCCATATGGTTTTGACAAATTCTTTATTCTTATGTTATTCCATTTTCAATGGCTGGGGAAGGGAGATGGGTCATTCTCTACAACTTTTAATGTTCGTCGAGCAAACTACAACTTTTAATGTTCGTCGAGCAAAAACTAACTTTTACCTACAAAATGTTTATAGAATAAATTCATCGCCAAAAAAATAATTTTTTTAACAATTTCTATAGTTTATAAGGGAAAACTATTTTTAGCTCCCATTTTCATTTAAGGTTTCCTTGCAAAATTATTTCCATTGTGCAAAGTACTAGTTTTTCGTTATGGAATCTTTCGTAGCGATATTTTTTCCCGTTATAAAAAATTTAGCACCAAATTTGTTAGCAACAAAAAAATACCCATCGTAGCTAATAATTAAGAAATATTTTTGGCTACGAATCAATTTCTTAGTTATATCATTTGCGCCAAAATTATTTTGGCGGGAAGGCATTTGGCTACAAATTACTTTTCGTTGGTTAAAAAAAAAAATCAACTTTCCGCAACAATTTTTATAATTCGTCGCAAAAAACTAACGTTTAGCTACGAAATTTTTATTTCGTAGTCAAAAGTCATTTTTCTTGTAGTTTGTATGCTTTAGATTATTGTTTAATTTTGTTTTATTGTGATTATGTGATATAATCAATATATGGCATCAGAGCTTACGTACATGATTTAGGATCGACAATTTTTTTTTTTAGAATTTTTTTTTAATTTTTCTGTTCTTAAACAAAACAAAAACTTACGGGCATTATTTTATGTGATTTTTTGTTTCGATTGACTGTGAAATCTTAGGGTTTTTATTCCTCTTGTTTCAAACTTTAATTTGATATATTATACATGATATTTGGTTGTGTAATCAGAGAGTATTTCGTGGTTGAAGTTTTGGCTACAAACCCTAGAAAACTCCCGAACTTGAAACTTGGGGCCGTGATTTCATGTAATTTTTTGCTTCTATTGACTATAAAATCTTAGGGTTTTTATTCCTATTGATTCAAGATAAATAATTTGATAAATTTATTTGTCCAAAATGAATTAATTTTAAAATATTATTTGTTTCATTATGTTTTAAAGGAAATATATATATATTTGAAGGTCAATCTATCCAAAAGGGATGAATTTTTAAATTTGTAATTTTTATTTTATTTTATTGATCTTCATGATTAAAGAATAATTGTTTATTGTAGACTCTACCCAAAAGAGAGTTTATAATAATGCAATTAATTCTTATATTATACTGTCTATGCTTAATTGAGCATTTTGCCTATTGCTCAGGGTTATTGTGCAAATTAATTTAATTGCATGAGGATATTATGTGAGATAAATAATTTAATAAATTTGTTTACCCAAAAGGAATGAATTTTTAAAGATTATTCGTTTCATTATGTTTTGAAGGAAATATATGGATTTGAAGGTCAATCTACCCAAAGGAGATAAATTTTTAAATTTGTAAATTTTTCTTATTTTATTGACCCTCATGATTAAAGAATAGTTATTTACTATAGACTCTACCCAAAAGAGAGTTTATGATAATACAATTGATTCTTATATTATATTGTCTATACTTAATTGAGTATTTTGCCCATTACCGAGGATTATTATGCAAACTAATTTAATTGCATAAGGATATTATGTGAGATAAATAGTTTTATAAATTTGTTTGTCCAAAAAGAATGGATTTTGAAAGATTATTTGTTTCATTATGTTTTGAAAGAAATATATGGATTTGAAAGTCAATCTGCCCAAAAGAGATGGACTTTTAAATTTGGAATTTTTTCTTATTTTGTTGATCCTCATGATTAAAGAATAATTGTTTATTGTAGATTTTGCCCAAATGAAAGTTTATGATAATGCTATTGATTCTTGTATTAAATTGTCTAAGTTTAATTGAGCATTTTGCTTATTGTCCATAATTGATCTATTTGTAATTTTTTTTGTGAAAGCAGTTTATTTTTGTTGTGAACAACATTAATACCACAATAAAATTCTAAATTGATTCCTTGATTTAGTGGGAGTCTCTGTAATTTCCTTTATTTCGATGATTGTGTCGTGTAAACATTTAAAAATATTGTTATAAATTTTTTCTTATTTTGTTGATCTTCACGCTTAGAGAATTGTTGTTTATTGTAAACTCTATCCAAATGAGAGTTTATGATAACGTAATTAATTCTTATATGGTGTTGCTTATACTTATTTGAGCATTTTGATTATCGGATTTAGTGAAAAGTTTTGTATTTCTCTTTATTTCGATGATTATATTGTGACCACTATTATTATGCATTATGCAAAATTAAAATCTATTTGATGATCATCATTATTGCGTATTATATTATTGCATATTATATTATTTGAATTGATTATACAATATGGTATCTTAAGATATTATGCCTTAAGAATTACAATTGTATACTTTTGGTTGTCACAAATCACTATTTTGAGATCTCATGATGAATTGTTAGTAACAAATAACTTGTTAAAGTCAAATAATTTCATTTTGTTGAGAAATTGCAATAGTTTTATTTTGTTGAGAAACTGCAATTAATAATTTTATTTTATTGAGAAATTGCAATTACAATTTAATTTTGTTAAGAAATTGTAAGGAGGACCGATAAAAAATAATGCATATAGATAATGATCACATATTGACATTGGTTTCTTACTACACTACTTAGCTTACGATCCATGTCGATAAAGTTATAAGTATTTGTGAGTATGAGGGGGGGCTATGTTTGTTGAGATTAACATATAGACCATCACAATCCAAAATTAAGATCATATTGGACCAGATAAGTTTATCAAGATACTACTTATAAATTATCATTTCTTTAAATAAAAGGTGTGGTCACACCAAAAATAAAAAATTTCTATTATTAATCCAAGAGTCTTATTTTCAAAATTAAATTTATTCAATTAATGTAACCAAAATGAGAGAATATTGGAATATTTTTATGGGCTAATATTAATTGAATTAACTGTTTTAAAAAAACGGGTTAATGAATAATTTATTATATAAGCAGCCAAAATAATCAGTGGTCGTATTTTGATTTGGGTTGTGGCACCTTTTATCTAGAAGCCCAATTAAGTGGTAAGTGTAGATTTTGAATTTTATTGAAGGCCGTTATGGGAGGGTCTAACAAGAAACCCTAATATAAATAATTAGGTCCTCTACCTAGTTTAGATTAAGAGTTTCTTCCCATTGAGAGCCGCCAGCACGAAATTTAGATCATAGGGAGGAAGACCTAGTTAGTAATCTGCTGCTACAGATTCAATCTCCTGCGATGGTCCAAATAGGTACGTATTTGATTATCGTTATTTATTGTTGTGTCCTAATAATCATGTATGTTTTAGATTATTGTTTAATTCCGTTTTATTGTGATTATGAGATATAATCAACACTATTTCCATTGCATTATATTCTATTCCACTTCAGCGTACCAAACGCAACGTAAGTATATGATTATTTATATGGTAATTAAAATTTTGTTGGAGATTTAAGCAAAGCAAAAAGTGTTTTTTTCCGTGACATAAAAATAAATATATTAAAAAGTAAAGTTGTTTGATTGGAAATTTTGGACTACAAAAAAAAAAAAAAAAAAAAAAAAAAAAAAAGAAGTAATACATATGTGCACCTTAAAAAAAATATTTCTCACTTCTTGGTCCAATCAAAAATTTCAAAAAATAATAATTATTAATTTTTATCCCCTCATACTTTGATTTTTTTATTTTTATTTTGTTCTCTCTATTTATAATAAATTAAAAAATTAAATTTTTTTAATTTGGTGAAATTTGTTAGTTTTACCATTAAATATTGAATCTAAATTTGAAAATAAAGAAATAAAGTTATTTTGTATTTTTGTAAAATTTAAAATAAAGGGGTTAGAATAGAATAAGAGTAAAGTGGTATCAAATGAGTTTGTAAAATGGGGTAGGAAGGAGATAATAACACATTTAATATATTATTATCTCATTTTTTTCTCCCTACAAATGCTGAGAAGGTAGATAATTACGGTTCTTGCCCTTCGTCCATTCTCGGCTATTGTCTTCCGTTTTTAGTATATATAATATGATATGGCATTTTGACAACCATTTCAAACTTAAAGGTAGGAAGTGAAATATTTCCCAAATCCAATATTTGCCTTCGCTACAGACTCAAATTTTTTTGATAACAACAATGGAAATTCAAGAGGGAACAACGATTACAAATGAGATATCTGCAAAGAGGAGAGTGATCAGAAAAGACGACACCAGCACCGGAGAGCCCATCATAACTACGGTCGATGACCGCGAAATTTTGAGCACCGTAGTACAAAGTGATGTCAGTTTACAGCCAAATGAATTCTGAAGATATTGGGCGCACAACAAATCGTCCGAGATCCACAAAGTCCCAGAAATGCTCCGAAAGATCGAGGCCAACCAAGACTGCTTCGATCCTGTTTTGGTCTCCATCGGCCCCTACCATCACGGAAAACCTGAGCTCACACGCATGGAGAAATTCAAGGCGTCACTCACAAGAAAATTCGTCGAAAATTCGATACCAAATTCCATAAACCTGTTGTACGACGAGGTCCGGAAAGTGTGTGCGCAGGCCAATAATTCTTACGTCAATGAATCGACGGAGAGGTTCGAGGACGAGTCCTTTTCGAGGATGATGTTCCTAGACGGTTGCTTCCTTCTTCAATTCATGGAATCCATTTCAAGAAGCAGCCCCTGGGAAACAAGAATGAAGGCCCACGAAATATCTTTCGTTCAACGGGACTTGTTTTTGCTAGAGAATCAGCTTCCCTTTATCGTGCTCGAAGCGCTTATGAAGATGAGGTATAAAGAGGACAAAGGAGTTTCCATGGTGAAAGAATTCATTAGAACCATAAGAGGGCTTCCACCGTCCGGAGAGTCGTGCATGGACTTTTGCCTCAAAGAGGTCATCAATCTCATCAAATGCAAGTGTTTCAAAAGAAAGCCAAACCCCATAGTAAACCAACCCAAATCGCCGGCCGTGGAGAAGCATCATCTCCTCGACATCTTGTGGAAGACACTCATTCATATCGATGCTCTCCAGCCCGAACGAACGGATGAAGCCAAACCCACGAACAAAAGCATCTCGGGCGGCAGTGATTGGCAGACATTTTGGGCTGCCCGGGAGCTCCGGACGGCGGGGATACACTTCAGGAGTAGCAAAACCACCCGTTTCTCGGATGTTTCTTCCGAGAATCAATTTCACAGGGAAATCCTAAGGCTTCCTCCAGTAACCATTGACGACTCCACGAAATCGTTGCTGTTGAACCTAGTGGCATACGAAATGTGTCCGAACGGTCCCAAGGAGTTCGAATAACCTCGTACATATGGTTCATGGATTCATTCATAGACAACCAGGAAGACGTGAAGGAGCTGAGGAAGAAAGGCATACTTAGGAATTATTTGGGTAGTGATGAACAGGTGGCCGATCTATTCAACAAGATAGCAACTGATTTGGTGCCCAACTCTGTTGCCTATGAGCGTGCAAAGGAGAAGATCGAGAGTTATTGCAACAACAAGGTGAAGTTTTGGGTGAATGAATGGACCAACACCCATTTTAGCAGCCCTTGGACTCTTCTTGCTTTCCTTGCTGCGTCTCTTGGTCTCATCCTAACTTTTATCCAGACTTACCTCGCCCTCTACCCTAAAAATAATAATGGATCGTAATTGCTTTCCTTGTTGTTTGTCATGCGCACACTTGTTTGTATATTAAAGTACGTTTAAGTTTGTCCTATTTGTTCCAGTTCAGGGCCATGCTTGTCGTATACAAAATAAATAAATAAATTGTCATCCTGTACTTAGTTTAAGAATAGATTTGATTACTAATTGGAAGCATATAATTAAAACCTTTTTTTTTCCCTTATGTTGTTATGAGGTTCCTTGGGGTTATAAAGTTGGGTGTCGGAATGGTGGGGATATGGTGGCACGGTGAGTGAATTTGATGTGTGATGCGTTGGATATTTTTTCTTTCTTTTTAAGATGAACATTATTTACTTCCCTTCGAGGTTTAACATAATATCTGTACATCTAATAGGTAAAGATAAAAGCAGCCCAGTGCACGAAGACTCCCGCGATTGCGGGGTCTGGGGAGGGTCTGATGTACACAACCTTATCATTGTATACAAAGAGATTATTTCCAAAATTTGAACCCGAGAAAAAATTAACTAATATTAGAAAAAAAAAAAAAAATTACCTTATATATAAAGTAATATATGGGCTAGTGCTAGTATTTGGTTCAAACATTTTGAGCGATGTGAACTCGGAACAAGAGTAATTAGGGAAGCCGAGGCATGGGGCATTACAGATGTTATCAGAGTCAACCCTAATCCAAGAACAGTACAGCGGTGGTATTAATAGAGATGGTCAGAGGCCTCGTGATAGGTACCCGACGTCCGCAATGGACTGCTCTATGTTCGTTTCTGGGCTGCTATCTGGACCACCAATCAAGGGGAGCGATGGACTAGGCCAACACGACGAGAATGTAGCGTCTTTGAGTGATGGATGTTGTGAGATCTCACATCATAAGTATTAAAAAAGATTGTTTGATTACTACTATAATAAACTACCATTAACTCGCTTGGTAAACAAAATTTCTCTCTTTTTTATGGAAATTGTAATTGCAAAAATTAGGTGTAACGTAATCTCGCTTAAAATTTATTTAGTGATAATTTTTTTTTAATTATCACTAATTTTTTTTTTAATTATTTATTATTATTATTTTTTTTTTTTTATCTTATAAGTAGTTTTTGTTACATGACTTACTTTAAGTGAGATATTAGGTAAAACCAAAGTTTGCGCCTTTTTCCCTCTTTCCCTTCCCCTCTCACGATTACAATCATTCATTGCTAACCTAGAAACTTGGCCGTTGCTTCCGTCCCTCTGTCTATGTGCTCTAATTTTCGAGACAATACAAGAAAAATGATTTTTGGCTATGAAATTTTGCTACAAAATAAACATTTTGTAGATAAAGTTGGTTTCCACAATACACTATAAGAGTTGTAGTAAATAGTTACATATTTTCCTTTTTCTTATGTACGAAAGATAATTTGTAGACAAATGTCTTACCGCCATAATATTTTAGCGTAAATGTTGTAGCTGTGAACATGATTCGTAGCAAAAAAAAAAAAAATTATTATTAGGTAAGATGAATGTTTTTGTCACCAAAAAATTGGGAACTAAATATTGTCCTTGCAATTTTTTTTATTTTATTTTGCAATTGCTTTATTTTTATTTATTTTTGAAAAAATACAAAAAAAAAAAAAAAAGAAAAAAAAAGGAAGAAAAAAGAAAACAAAATACATATAAAAAAGAAAAGAAAAGAAAGGAAACTAAAAAAAAGAGATATAAAAATGGGAAATAAAAAAAGATAAGGGAAAAGAGAGAAAAAGAGAAATAGAGGAAGAGGAAGAGAATTAGAAAAGAGAGAAAAAGAAAAGGGAAGCGAGAGAGAGAGAAAAAGTGAGCCCTCTAACTCTTCCTAAAGCTATTAGTGAACCTGTCTCTAATTGGAGTACTTGAAATAAAATATTTTATCGGTGTATAGTATTCATATTATAAAAATAATTTAGGGATCAATTATATTTAACAAATTCACTTTTCAAAATAAAATATAACTATAGTGATATTTTCCAAAACAGAATATAACTGCACTGGACAATAACAAAATTCATAAGTATCATCAAGATATAACAACTAAATATAAATCAACCATAAAATCACTTTTATATAATAAAATACCAGAAACATATTTCTTATTAATTATAAAATCGTTTCACCTCACGATCTGAAGTTATAACGGTATTGTACAACTGTGTAATCTAAGGTTGTTATCAGTGTTAGGGTCATTCAATTTCTTCAATGGTAAGAGCCAACATGTAATATAAGGCCCCGTTTGGTTAGTGTTCCCAACCAAACCCAATTCAACCCAACCCAAAAATTCTGAATTTAATTTTTGGGAACGCGTTTGATAAATACAAAACTCAACCCAACCCAATCAAAAAAATAGGAATTGATTCTCAAAATGTTAAGGAAATGAGAAAAAAAAAAAACTTGCTTTTTTGTGCCCAAAAAACTCAACCCAAAGTTCTCAACTCCGGCCACCGTCCGACGACCACCCGACGCTGTCCACTGCCGCTGGTTACCGTCCACCGCCGCCGTCCAACGACCGTCACCAGCCACCATTCGGCCACCACTGCCATTGCCGGTGTCCGACCACCGTCTGACACCACTGCCGTCGTCGTCGCCGTCCTGCCACCGCCAACCACCACCAAACACAAAAAAAAAATTCAAAAAAAATAATAATTAATTTTATGATAAAATCGTTATCAAACACATTCTGTTCTCAGCACAAAACAAAAATTGTCGTTACCAAATGCAATTCTGTTCCCAAAATTCTCAACCCAACCGAATTCAACTCAACCCAACCCATTTCAATTGGGTTAAAAAAAGTGGGAACACTAACCAAACGCCACCTAAATCACCATATCATGATGATAATCATCATCATCAACAACAACAACAACTACCACCACCACTATCAGGACTTGCCATCTTGTCAGGTCACAATACAATGTCCTACAGGACATGTTGTGCGGTTAGGACTAACAATATCCGGCACCCTCTTGTCGGGCACAATAGTATAATAATAAAAATAACTTTTCACATTTAACTATTTACTTAATCCATTCAATATTATAAAATAATCAATTTTAATAAACCGTTTCTTTTCACATCTTAGTATAAAAATATAATTTTACAATTTACATAGAAGACAATACACTCATCTCAATATTTGCATTGCTAATAGGCTATCGTCAAAATATCACCATAGTTGGCGTTGTTTGTGAACCTAACAACGACATGACCTAAACTAAGGATTTACTTAAATAAAGCTAATACAATAAGAAATGCATAACACTAAAATGTCATTTTTTTCATTCCCAAATTTTCTTAATTATATGAAATTTATTAAAATTAAATATTCTATTCTCTCAATATCATATTAACTATACAACTAAAATATTATTGTTACATTTATAAAATTTATCAATTCATAATTTAACTAGAGAAAAATATTAACTAATTATTAACAATATTACTAGGTAATGAAATATAAAAAATTATCATTCTAATTGAATTTTTATTTTAAATTAAATGATTCCCAATTTAAATATTTCTAATACAAATATAAATTCACTATATTCCCACATATTTTTTTTTGCGTATAACTATATATATACATGTCCGTATCGATAATCTCGTAAATTAAACGTGATATAGAATGTGACGACCCGGTTTCCCAAGGTCGCCATGCAGTTTCTCCCCTTGGAGAAATTAACATTATAACCGATTGACCAAATTTTCATTCTATAAAATCTGATAAATTTATAATGCGACGGCAACAAGAGTTTAATAATTCATTTTATAAAAATATTTTAATTTGCAATCCGGCAACGATAATTATAATTATCGAATTTATAATTTATATTTTTATCGAATCGATGTTACAACGGTGAATAGTAAATATGACTATTACAATTTTTAAATAAAAATTCAACTAAAATTCCTGTCACCGTCTCGCTCTCACCGGTCTTGCAATCAAACTGTGGGGTTGTGAGTCAACGCTCAGTAGAATTCCAACCCCTCTAATACGTGCATTTAATTAACGCGACAAATAAAACACCTTGGCATGATTTTCACATAATCATAATTATTTCATGCAAACTAACAACGATAAATTTTACCAACAATAATAACACAAATCACCCAATAGACAGATTAAATACAAATATTATAAGAGTTAGAAATTCTACCTAAAATCCGAAGCTAAAATCCGAACCGAATATTTTTTTTCTCGCTAAAAAAACTTCCGGAATGTTAATTAGACTTTATCATATATACATTGCTCCCTCTTTTCCTGTTTTGGCCTCTCCTATATAATTAGGAGTAATGTTTTTCTTATTATTATAATTATTATTATTCTATCAGACCTATTACACGTGTAAAACACACAATATATGTTATATATATATATATATATATATATATGTGTGTGTGTGTGAATTCATGTGGCCAAAGTTTTCCTTCTTTTTGATATTAATTCTAATAATTACACTTTTCTCCCCAAGATTATCAAATATTTATTATAATTTTCATAATATACAAATCAACATAAAAATATTATACTCATATAAAATAATATTTTCAAAAATATAAATTTAATATTTAATTCTAAAAATTATCAAGCATATATATACACCACCAATTTACAAATTCGGTTCCAAAAATATTAAATTTGTATATAAAGTAATGTTTTCAAAAATATAAATTTCCGGATATTACATATATTTTATTTTAACAATATATATATATACCTTAGTCTTAGACAAGAAAAATTAGAGAGAAAAATTGATCTATAGATAGAGAGAGAACAAAGAGGATTAGAAAGAGAGAGAAAAATTAAATAAATAGAAAGTCCTTATATATATACACACGCACAGTGACCTTGTCTCATTTTCATTTCATTTCTATTTTTTTTTTCTTCCCAATATTTTGACACATGTATAAGCATGTGTGTTGTCATAATTTTAACAATAAGATTATTATTATTATTATTATTATTATTATTATTATTATTGTTGTTATTTATTTGTTAATCTATTTACACAAGTGACCCCGCCGGAAATGAAAAATAATTTAATTATAACTCAAAAGTCTTAAAATTATATTTCAAATAATATAATAATCCCTAAACTTTTAAAAATTAAAATTGAAACTAACAAATTAACCCCTCCCAAATTATTTAAAACTAACTTTTAAATATCCAAGTAACCCCAAAAATTTTGAACACTGAAATTTTTAAATATCATAATAATCCCTAATTTTTTTAAAAAAAAATTAAAAATAAGACACTAAACCCAAATACTTTTTAAGTGTTGTAACATACACATAAAAATTTGTACCCACAAAATTGGGTCTTACAATTATTACTTTAAACGAAAAATTATTTTTGGTGTCAAAAAGATAAAACCGGTAATAGTGAAAGTTTTAGAGGTCAAAATAAGAAACAAAGGTAATTGGTGAAATTTCTTTAAGCTAAAAGGTAGTAACTAATTTTATTCATATGAAAAGTGATTTCATGAAAATCAACCTTTAATAATGCCATTTTAATCCCCCTTAATTTTAAGAATTTGGAGGTTGACTTGAAACTTATTCTTATACGGAATTTATTTAAATTGACAATTTTATGTTTTCTTATGTTTTGTTTTTTTTTTTTTTTTTTTTTTTTTTTGGTAGTATCCAATGTAATCTAAGGCACAAATTTGTTCCCTTTAAACCCCAGTTTAAAGTTTATCTGGATTTTCACTTTAGACCTGATATTTTGAAAACATAAATAAGCAGGATAAAATGCAACGTCTGCAGGGTCCTCCTTCTGAATGACTATATTTGTGCCAAGGGAGACGAATCATTGTGTTGACATCCTGGTGAAAAGGGAGGCAAATGAGGATTGCTTCTTATAGATTCTTGAAACCAACACCGATCTTGAGAAAGTTTTGTTTGAAGACATGGACAAAAGAACTTTCGACATGTACCCAAATCATTAGTTTGTTTGTACTTTGTGTTTGATTTTCTTGTTGTTTATTCTTGTTTGTTGTTTTATTTCCAAACTACCAAAAATAATGTTTTATGAAATAAGTTGATATATTTTTAAATAAATATTTAATAATATAAATGATATTCATTTCTTGCCAATTATGTGTGCTTATAAATTAAAAAAGGGTGTTGCACTTTACTTTACCCTATTATACTTCGATTCATTTTGTATTGCCCTTTCGTAATTTGGCAAATTATCCTCTTGTACTTCACTACTTTGGACCTACGTGAAAATATTTTTCTCTTCCGTCAATTTCTATAACTTTATCATATTTTCAAGTTGGTCTAAAATACAGGAAAATTAAGTGCCTATTTGGAAAATACAACGCCACAAAATGAAAATGGGATTAAGTACAAGAGATAAAATGTAATTAACAATAAAAATTTATTTTTTATCCTATAATTACATTGTTATTCTTTAATCTCTAGAAATATAATTTTGATTTTTAATGTTAGATATTCCCTAAAAAGGGACTAAAATCTCGTTAAGCCATGTCATGTGCAATTGTATCGAAAAGCAAAAGGGACAGTTAAAACTACAATCGTATTTGAAAAGAAAATAAGCAATGAATGGACCAAATAAAAAATACAAATTCAAAAGTATAATTTGATAATTGGTGACAAATTCGGATTCAGACGATGTATTAAACTTTTTCCGGCAATGTGATTCCACGTATTCCCAGTCACAATTTGTCCATTTACTATGTCAAAAAAAATCATAAAATATATTTATATATTATGTTCTCCCAAACATACAGACAATACTTTGCTTTGTACTCCCAACAAGACGAACATAGCTCATCTTGAAACATCCGCCCCTCCTATGTTGATTAAATTGACTATACCCCCTCAAAACTAATCCAATTCCAAAAAATATCCCAAATCTCCATGTTTCACCATGGAGGAGGAGACTGACAACTCCTCCCTCCTTGCAAAACTAATAATCCTCTTCATTGCTGTCTCTTCCGCCGCCGCCGTCGTCACCATATACCATTGCATCACTTCCACAAATATATGTGCTCTTCTACGCCGCCGTCGTGGCCTCCTCAGCACCACTCGCCCTCAGCCACCTAGAGCAACAGATAATCCGATTAGTTTCGAGAATTCATTGGCAGAGCTCATCCCGGCACACAAGTACCGGAAGGGGAAAGAGGGATTGGCAGTGGCAGAAGACGAAGCAGTCTGTGCAGTATGTCTGTGCAATTTTGAGGAGGACGAGGAGGTTCGCTCTCTCCCGGGTTGCTCTCACTCTTTTCACGCGCCGTGTATCGATATGTGGCTCTACTCGCATGCCAGTTGCCCCGTCTGTCGCGCATCTGCTGTTGCGTCACCCTCACCACGGCTACTAGTACCTGTTTTGCAGGCAGTTTGAAATTTTCAAAACATTGATTCAAATATTATATATGAATTATAGTGTTTAAATACAGTTTGAAATTATACAATTAGATTCTACATGTAAAGGTACTGATGTGTTTTACATCTTTCTTTTTTTTTTTTTTTTGTTTTTTCTGGTTTGTAAATTGAACTTAGGATGATAAATTATGAATGTTTGCTTTTGTTAAAAGTAGGCTTTAGAGTAAAAAAAATTCAAATCCCATTATCATAACGCAATGATATTGGTGTAATAGTTTTAGGTGAAAAATATATGAATTGTACGACATGGTTTGATGAATTAGATGTTTTTACTATCTATTTTTTGAGTTAAAAAATATATTCTTCTAATTTCTGTAGTGTTTTTTTGTTCCTTAACATATTTGTGATCATACTTGTTGTAGACACCGCATTTTGTCCCACTCGTTTTCGCATTCTATAAAAATATCGGGTCTAAAGTGCAAATGTGGACAAATTTTAAACCACGTGACAAATTTTCGCCTTAGATTCATATGTTTAAATTAAATTTCATTTAGTGTTTCAAAAAGAAAAGAAATTAAAAAATAAATAAATTGATAATTTGTTTGAATTAGGCAAAAACAAAATTTTGGACTAAAATTGAAATTTTTAAAAATTAATTAGGGACTAAATTGGTTAATTAAATAAAATATGACATTGGATATAATTAATTTTGTTTCTCACTCCTTAATTTTAAGAAATTTCAGAACTCTCAACTACTTTTCGTTTTAACCCAAAAATTGTGTTTGCGCCCATTTTGTCAAATTGACGACCATAAAAATTTTAATTTTTGAAATCAAACTTTTCAATATTTATTTGGATAGTTTAATTTCATTTTTATTATTTTCAAGAAAAATCAAAGAACACGTGCAATTAATAAAAAGTGTCAAATCACAAAAAACACTGAAGGAATCGATTTTGTTTTATAGTTCTTAGAAGAGATTTTGCAATGGTGATGTTTTTGTTGTAAATATGGAAAGTTCCATTACTTTTGTCTTGTTGTAGATGACAAAATGGTAGGATTCGTAAATATGAGTGAACGGTAGTAGGTCATATTAGAGACTTTTTTCTATAAACTTTGTGATGACTAAAAACTTAAATAATTGGGTCAAATGTCTCTTTTCTAATTTTACTATATTGCCCAAAGAGCTACCCAAGAGAGGGGTGAATTAGGTAGTTACTAAAATTATACAATTAATTCATTTAAACACAAATAATCAATTTCTGTAAATCAATTATTATCTTGATACGTAATGGAAATGTATTTACTTCTAAATACACACACAAACACAATATATGAAATAATGAATGCAACACACAACGATATATTCTGGTTCGGTAAGCTGCTCTTACCTACATCTAGTCCCCGAGCTTCACGGAGATTCGTAATCTACTAAACCCTTTATTTCTTTTCCAAGCAAGAACCAAACCCTTACGATTTCGATTTTTTTTACAAGCTCAAAATCAACCATTACAATTATCACAGACTCGAGAAAAACCATATCTTTTTACCAGGCTCATGATTAACCTAATTCAATTACAGGTAGAATTAAAACCTAATTTTTTTAACAGGTTAAAGATCAAACCTGCCACTCTCTCACACTTTTACAATTATCCTTTTTGCAGGCTTAGGAAGAATTTTTACAATCACTCAATTCTATTACATGGAGAATCAAAATTCAATTCTTTTCAAGAGAAAAGAATAAACTAACCAGGATAAAGATCAAACCCTAATTTTTTTTTTCACCGAAAAAAAATTTGAAACCTAACTACCCTGACTAAACACCATCCCAAATATGTCTAATTCGCTCAAACTCACAAATACAAAAAAATGTAAGTTTCTTCCAACAATGAGCTTCTACAACCTCAATACAAATATACTCAATTAATGTCCAGAATAATTACTACGTGATAGACACAATGTGAGGCAATTAAAATCTTATTAAGAAATAAAGTGGGTAGTATAAATTTAACATGTAATCAGATAATCAGGTAGAAATCGTTTAAAAAATATTTTCAGGCTTTTAAGTTTAAAATGATTTTCTAGCAATCTTAAACTTAGCAATCAATAGAAATATAATTTTAAAGCAAAGAACAAAGCTTGGATAGATCTTACCAGGGAAATATTGAAGATAATGACAATATTGTAATTAGAACCTAAATCAGTGACACCAAACAACAAGCATTTTAGATCAAGAACTTATATAGAACCACTCTTTGAAATCTCAGCAAAAATATCACTCTTAAAAAAGTTCAAACTGATGTTCTTGATGTATCAAAACTTAATCCCGCAGGTCTTGTTAAATAGACCTAGAATTAGCCATCCAACGGCTAGTTTTTCAAAGATATATCATAAAATGACATTTTAAGACTCTATGTAATATCACCTTTCATTATAGGTATGTTCCACTTAAAATACTCTTTAAAACTCTCAGTTAAGTCTATAAAACTATTCCCAATTTAAAACCATAAGAATATGAAGTATTATATTATTTAAATTAAGAGAATCTCAAAATATATGGACTATATCGATAGGGATCACATAATAGGTTGTACATATTTGAATTACATTCAAATCCTCCAAAAACCTCTCTTGGAATTATAAAAATGGATAGTTGGGACAAAAACAACAAAATAGTTGTTAATTTCACTATAGTAGTCGATTGACCGACTGGATCAGTAGGTTTCCCCATTTTTCACACACTTAATCCACTAAACCATTCGGTTAACCGACCCTAACCAGTCAGTTAACCAAATTGATAAAAGTGCCCACTTCCTCATCCATTTTAGCAACTGTTTCAAATGGTTGACCGAGTGCCTTTCTCGGTTGACCGATTGGATCAGTAAAATTCCATTTGAACTCTCAAAACTCATTGTTTCATTAAGTTGACCAACTCCTTTTACCGGTTGACCGAATTGACCCTAAATCACAGTATTTTATACTTTAAAATATATTTTTCTTTTAGGTCAATGATCAAAATCATTTCACATAATGAGTACATAAAATATTTCATTTTATGATCTTAAACTTATCACTTCTTATCATGATATACATAAGATTATTTCATTTTAAGTGTCGTGCGTGATCCCAATCCAGATTGCATTAAGAGTATGAACGTAAAGAGTTATTTTTACCTAGTTTTTTTCAGTGTCTTCAAAAACTCTCTCATGTTCGTGATATCCATCTTTCACCCTTTGGGTTTTCTTCATTGATTTTTCTTCTTAATCAATTGCATGGACCTATAAATCTGAAATACTTAATAGAACCATTAGTTTCATAAAAAATATCAATACTTAATTGTTCATCAAAACCTTGGATTCAACACACTATCTTTAGGGGACTATATAATTAATTACCCTATACTTATATATAGAGTATATACACACATATACATATTTTACTCACCATATTCTTTACTTACATATCAAAATAAAAAATAATGAAAACATTTTTACTTAAACTAAAAATCATAAGGGATAATTTTTTATACTTTACTTCTAGGTTTCCCATTTTATGAGAAACTTTAAATAAGAGTTTAGGAAAATATTTTCCCTATATGATTCAAGTTAAGGTTATTATGAAAAAAATAAAAATAAAAAATTATTTGATTTAAAAGAAAAAAAAAAATCAAGTCTCACAGTTTTCTTCTAAAACAAATGGCACTTCAAAAAAATGTTTCGTTTCTTTTCTTTACTTAAAAGAAGTTTTTCCCATAAAAATAAAATGTTTTTCTTTAAAAAATTTCCTTCAAATAAAAATTTTAATATTTCTTTTCTTCCAAAAAACAATTTTTTAAATGATTTTTCTTTCTTTCAAAAAAAAAAAAAATCTTCCCTTAAAATATGGTTTTTTTTTTTCAAAACCAAGATTTTCCAAAATGTTTAGAAAAAATATTTTTTTCCCTCAGAAAATGAAAAAAATTTCTCCTTAAATTATTCACTAAAATACAAAACTTTCACAAAAATGTTTATTTCTTCTTACAAAATTGCCCTAAAATGTCTCTTCATTGAAAATATATTTTCTTAAATATTTTTATTTAAAAATAAAAAATTCATTTTTTCTAAAAACTATTTTCTCTTCAAAAATGTCTTTCTCACAAGAAGATATTTTATTTTATTTTTTTTAAAAAAATGTTTATTTTCAAATTGTTTTTCTTAAATTTTTTCAAAAAAAATTGTTTTGAGTAAAAATGTTTCATTAAAATTTAATTTTTCGTAATCATTTTTTTTATATAAATTAAAAAAAAAAAATCTATTTTCTTCTCGAAAATATTTTTCAAAAATATTTATTTTATTAAATCATTTTTTACACCAATAAAAACAACCAAAAATATTTTCTTAGCTTCAATTTTCCTTTCCATTAAAGGAAACTTCTTTCTCAAAATTAAATGAAAATCTTTTATACTTCATTTATTCCATTCTTATCCATTTCTTTTAAAACATAAAGTTTTTGCATCATAACTTAAACTAAAATTGAAAAAAAAATAAAAAAATCATAAAATAAATACATAAATATTAAATATAAGAAAAAGAAAACCCTCCCCCCGAGACCAAAGCTTAATCGATAGGTGGTTCAAGAAGGGGACGTTTTTTTTTTTTTACACATTTTTACTTGCTTTAGTTTACATGTTTCATTTCTTTACTAGCATGCTTAGTAGCCTTACCTTAATAAACACGTCATAATAAATTAAATTAAGGGAAAAAGAGCATATTAACCAACCCAAATCAAGCAAAACTTGGACTTGATTTAATTAGAATTACTTAGACACTGAGGTACCATTTTCGAACGGGTGTCTTAGGGTGCCTAACACATTTCTCGAGTATAACTGACCTCCGAACCTAATGAATACTCTTGTTAAGAGCACTTTGAGTCAAATTTGGGCCATTTTAAAAAATATCTTCTTCTTTTTTTCTTTTATTCATTTTCTTTAAAACCCGGTGGCCTAGCACACGTTTTCAAAACCAATGCTAGGTGGAGACTCCATTTTTTTCATAAAATGTTCGGCCGAAGTAAATTAGTTCAAAACTGACGCCTAAGAAAAACCCTTGAACTTGTTTTTCCAAAATTATTTTCAAAAATAAAGCTTTTCCAAAAGCATTTTCTAAAGAATAAATTATTTTTAAAATGAATAGGATTTTGAATTATAACACTAACACTGGGTTGGTTTTGTCATTCACGAGTGAAATCCATGGCGCATCACTTGTATTAGTATTTAGCCGGTGGAATTTTAACTTTAACCGTTTTTTCTTTTCTTCCTAGAATATTGAGAATAAAAATTGACAAGCAAAAATAATTAACTATTAAAATATGATGATACCTGAATTTAGATCGAAAGATATGTTGTACCTCTGATGTAGTCTATAATTTTCCTACACTTGGGTTTCTGCAAAATAATGCACTGCAAATAGATCTATTGTCATTACACCTCCAGTGTGAGAATTAGTAGCATTTTAGTTTTGGTAGGAATTTGATAGATTTTTTATTAGGAATTTGTGTGTACTTTAACCTGGCAACCCCTCTGGTGTATTTATGAGCGTGGGAACACTTGTTTGATAAGACTTCCCTGAGATCTCAGACAATCTCCACTAATACCAATTAGATTCGCGGGATTGGGGGTTCATGTCCGTCAACTTAGATATCCGATCTCATTTCCTTATATATTAGGATTCGGTAAACCGTCCACAACAAAGATCGAAGCCCGAGCTTGGGGATATAGATAGCTCAATCCACAGTTATACCGAGAATAATCCAGTATGTATAGACCCGAGGTGGATCCTCAGGTAATTCAATGTTGTTGTTAGTGCTAAGGGTGACCTCGATACTCGATCTTCTATCCTTGGGTCCTACGCAAAATTCTCAGGTTTCCCCTGGGTCCTGCTTGGATTATCATGCTTTACTCATGAGTTTCTCCTTACACGTGACTTTATTTGGGACTTTTCAAAATATCTTTCATCAATTAACCTTTGTTGTAGAGATATTGGTCTATCCCTACAACAATCATCGAGAAATACCAACTAATTTTAACTCTTATTTAACTTATAGGATTTAAAATTAACAATAATTAATATTACAATTCCAAAATCTAACTATTGGGCTGTTTTATAATGTATGTTTTGCAAACACAAAAGCAAAAAGTTACTTTTAAAGTATAATTTATTTTTAACTTTAAAATGTACTTTTAAATATAAGAAAAATAAAAACATGATTTTAGTTTGTTTTTTTTTAAATAAAAATAGTTGTTTTTTAGTTTTTTGATTTTTATATTTAAGAGGCTAGGAGAGATCGATGGACTTCAACCATTTTTATTTTATTTTTTAATTTGGGAGAGGGAAATTAAGAGATCATTTATAGGGATAATGCAAACATATTACCTCTACACAAATGATTTTGGGATTTTTAATGTTTTATCCTAAAAAAAAATACCGTATAGAAAATTATCAATGTTTTGTCAGGTCACTGATATTTGTGATTTTTTTTTTTTTAAAACGTCCCCGAAATTACCTCCAAAAAAAGTCTAACCGAGAGATTCTAAAATTCAGAGATCAGTTATGCTCAAAAAATGTGCTAGGCACACAAGACACCTGTCCCAAGACGATATTAATTTTTAATGAAATTTGGGGGTAATCTTAGTCCAAGTGTTTTAGTTTTATCCAAGTAAAACTTTGAAATTCCATTCCGAATAACTTGGAACATTGTTTGGAATTTTAGAATAAGATAAAATATATTTTCTAATTTTTAAAATGTTCCCCTATATAACATTTTCTCAATTATGCTTAGAATTGACAATTTTGATCTCGGGAGGGGGGGGGGGGGGGTTTGATGCGATGAATATTAAAGTTAGATAAAATTAGAATTTTGATCAAATTTTATTTGGAAGAATGATATGTGGGATGAATGTATGTCTAGAACACACACAAATATGTATATATGTTATGGTATGATATTGACTTGGCATGCCATTTAAAAAAAACAAAAAAACAAAAAAAAAGATTTTTTTGGATTAGAAATATATGGTTTGAGATTTATTTATTTATTTATTGTTATTAAAATATTTGCTTGGAAACATTATTTCTTGAATTTGGAAAAACATGATTTAATTTGATTTGATTTGATTTTTTTTTTTTAAATCCATAATTTCTTAAAAACATGTTTTTTGGATTTTTCTTTTTCTTTTTTTGTTGTTTAATTTTTTTTTAAATAAATAGAATTTTTATTTGAATTTTTTTTTGGGGGGGGGCTTATTTCCTGGGAACATAATCTTGGATTTTTTTTTATTTTTTATTTTTTTTTTTTTTTTTGTGGTTTAGATTATTTATTTATTTTTTTTTTGAAAGAAACGTGATTTGATTTGATTTTTTTTTTTTTTTATAAAGCCTGATTTCTTGGAAACAAGGTTCTGAATTTCCATTTTAAAACTAAACATGATTGCTTGGAAACACAAATTCTTAAGCTTGGAAAAATGATTGGAATTTTATAAGAAAACATGATTTCTTGAATTAAAAAAAAAAAAAAAAAACATGTTTTTTTTTTCTTTAGCAAAACATGATGTTGGCCCAGTAGAATACCCAAGAGGGGGGATGAATTAGATAATTAAAAAATTATTAGAGAAATAATAACACTTCAAAAATCAAACAATTAATTTTATCCTAAAATTAATTATTATCTTTATAGCAGCGGATAAGTATAATAAGTTCTAGGTGCACACCCAAACAACACAAGATAAAATCAAGAAAATAACCAATTCAGTATACACCGATATATCCTGGTTCACCAAGCTACCCTTGGCTAATCCATTCCTCCAAACCCCATGGAGATTCATACCCACTAAACTCAAGATTCCTTTAAAGGTAGGAACCAAACCCTCACAATGATTCTTTTCGCAGGTTCAGAATCAATCTTTACAAATTCATTTTCACAGGCTTAGGAATAACTTCTACTTTTTACAAGCTCAAGAATAACCTAATTCTTTTTAACACTAAGGGAAAATAATCAAAACCTCACCACCACTCTAAATATCCTTTTACCCGGTAAGGATTGAACTGTTACAAAATTCACTCAAAATCAATTCTATCCAGGAAGAATCACTACCTCAATCTATTTATAAGAAGAGACTGAAACTGGCTACCCTTTGATTCAATACCCCCAACAGTATTTAATCCGATACACTACTCACCAATACAATTTAATAAGTCGATTATCTCACTCGGAGCTTCTACCACCCCAGATAAATTAAAAATCGATTACTATCTCAAATCTAGTGATAGAAAAGTGTGAGATTGAAAATATAATTTTAAACAAAAGATGGGTAACAAATAATTGAGCACGTAATCAGATTGAAGAAATTGTTTATAAAATATTTTCTTCAATAAAAAACAGAAACAATTTCTAAATATCAATTTCCAAAAATTAAACAAGCACTGCACAATAGAAAGTAATTGGAAAGATCTCACCCGAAATCCACAGAAAAAATAAATAGAGCGATGTTACTTCAGATCCGGTAGCAGCAAAGATTAATAGCCAATGATTCTCAAGATCGTCTCTTAGAATAGCTCTCACAAAATCTCAGAATGATATCTCTTATAACAACTCAATATGATCTCAATTCTTTAAGCTCTCTTAATCTATGTTAATGATGTATGAAAAACGCAAGTCTATATATATGGGAAATAAATCAACTCTCTAACGACTAGTTCTCATGTATCATGACACTTAAATGCTCTCTTAGACCCCGTATATCATTATGACTTCTTTTTGGTTCAATTCACTTAATTACAGCTTTTAAAACCCTCAATTAAGTCTCCTAAATATTTCTCAATCTCAATTAAATAGAATAAAAACAATTTTAAGCACCAAATTGATAAACATTCAAACTTAATGAACCAAATTAATAGGAATTAAATAATAGATGTAGCATATCTTAAATATCATAAAATCCAAAAAATCTCTCACAAATCCCAACCAAAAAGACTACTTTTAGATATGAATTTAGAATTCTCAATATCCTGAAATTACGCCATCAGTGGACTGACTAATCGACTGCTCGATTCAGGATGTAGCCAAGCCAAAGATTCTGCGTCCATCGGTCGACCTATCTGTCGACTTGGAGATTCAAAGAGTTCTATTTCTCTACATTGGTCGACTTACCTGTCGACAAATCAATTCAGCAAGTTTGTCTTATACGCTTCGGTCGACTTATCAGCCGACTCCTCACTGCTAAACATTTTTCTCCAATTCGTTTTTAATACATTCTCATTTACGTTTTCACCCCTTTAACTAATTTTTTTTCTCAATTAGCTCTACTAACTTTCTCAAATTCCATTTTAACCATTTTCAAATATTACTTTTCAATAACACAAATGAGCAAATAATTTCACCTTATCAAAACACACATAAACAATAAAAAAAAATTGTGCCGTGTGTGTGTTCTTAATTGGGATATTAAGAATTGAAATTCACCTAAGTTGTTTTTCCTAATTTCTTTAAACTCTTAATTTTTCATCATCTTTGTCATCATCATTTAGCATCCTTTTATAATTTGTCATTACATCTTTATTACCGGAACTTAATTAATTAAGTTGTTTTCTCTAATTTCTTCAAACTCTTAATTCTTCATCATCTTTGTCATCATCATTTAACATTCATTCATAATTTGTCATCGCATCTTTATCACTGGAACTTAATTAACTGAAACACTCAATTAAACCATTAGTTCCACCAAAACATCAACACTTAATTATTCATCAAAATCTTAGAATCAACACATGATTTTTTTGTTAAAAAAAATAAGAAGAAGAAAACTTTATGCAATTTTGGCACATTTTCAAATACTTTTAGGGAAGGAATTAAAATCGAATGTAATCTTGGCGAAAATGATGTATAACAATGAATACCATTTTTTTTTTAATTATTATTATTATTATGTTTTTTTTTTTTTTTTTTTTTTTTGCAAATTTAATATAGCCTGAATCCAAAACTTGGGGAATTATTTTGCTAAACCAATTATTTTGATATTTCACTCTATTTGAAAAATCAAAACAACGGTATGAAAAATTCTCTTTTAATTTAGAGTTTAAGCTATTTTATGGAGAGAGAAAAAATTAATTTTATGTAGTTTTTTCTTTTCTAATGATAGAAAAAATAATGCAAGAAAACAAATATGACAATAATATTAATAAACACATGAAACATATAAACAATGAGAACTTGGTCTTTGTTTTAATCAACATTTGGCAATATTATGTAGAATTTGATATGGTGAAATTTAGCACCCTCCTTAGAGCTAACCAGAGCCCTACACGTGGACCGGTATTTTAACCAAATTTGACCGAATAGCCGACCAAGGGATGGTTGAGCTTAGACCTCAAGACCTTGCCGAGCTCAGACCTTGAGACTTGGCCAAGCTCCGACCTTATAATCCGAGCTCCGACCTTCGAGCACCCTCTACTCAGTAAAGGCCAAAAGGTCAACCTCTCAGCCGAGCTTCGACCACAGCATATCGACCAGAGCCATAAGGCACAAGATTGCTGACCAGAGTCCTTCGACCAGAGCTCGCCGACCAGAGCTCTTCTCTTTAGTCTCTCGGTGGCCATCAACAAGGGCATTGTCATTTTTCTCAGTCTACGCACCGTTTTGTACCTCTCCGTCTCCTCAAGCCTCATCGAATTGATTTTCGTTTGACAAACCTCCTCAAAGGCAAATGGGCTTTCCTAATTGGCCAAAAAACCCAAACTCGTCACTATGCACTCTCCATTTCTATAAAATATCAGAGCATTTCAAGGCATATAAGGTAATTCTCTATAACAGCCCGGTTTTCTATGGCTGCCACTTAGTTTCTCCCTTTTATTTTTTACGCAGAAATAAAGGTAAAAAGAAAATCACTCCACCACCACGCTTCCATTAGGCAACTGTGATAAATAAAATAATAATAATAATAATAATAATAATAATAATAATAATAAACATGACATCGACTTGCTATTAGCCAACCAATAATAAATATAGACTGTCAATTGACATGAATTCTAAAACTTACTTAACACTACAAAAGTTCGAACAATTGATTACCAACAACTTCCCGACTGCCTCAAAAGCAACACCATCTTTGACTCTATCTCATGCCAGTAGTGAATCTGTCTCTACTTGAAGTATCTAAGACAAAATATTTTATTGGTGTATTGTCTTCATAATATAAAAATAATTTTATGAATCAAGTACATTTTTTCAAAACCAATTTCCAAAACAGAATATAATCACAGTTAAATTTTTCAAAACAAAACACAACTACACCGACCAATATCAAAGTTTACAAATATCATCAATATATAGCAATTGAATATAAATTAACCAATCAAATCAATTTTGTATAATAAAATACTAGAAACATATTTTCCTACTAGTCATAGGATCGTTTCACCTCACGATCGGGAGTTATAACGGTACTGTAACCTGTATAACTGTACAATCTAAGGTTTCTATCAGTGCAAGGTCCATTCTTTATCTCCAATAGTCGGAGCCAACATATGACATAAACCACCATATTATAATGATAATCATCATTATCAACAACAACAACGACTACAACCTGCAGGACTTGCCCTTCTATCAGGTCATAACGGTCTGTTAAACCAATAATATCCCGCAGGACATGCCCTCCTGTCGGGATCACACTATGCCATAGGTGAAAAATAATAAAAATCAATTTTCACACTTCAAAATATGCTTGATCAGCGTGATGTTATAATTTGAAAATTTACATCGAAAATAATATACTCATCTCGATATTTGTATCGTTATTATGCTATCGTCAAAATACTGTCATAGTCGGCATTGCTCATAAACCTAACAATGACATGGCTTAAACTAAGAATTTATTTAAATAAATCTAATATGCAATTTTTTCTATTCCTGAATTTTCTTAATTATATGAAATTTATTAAAATTAAACACCCTATTTTCTCAACCCAATTTTACATTTATAAAATTTATCAATTAATATTTTAACTAACAATTAACGATATTACTAGGCAATGAAATGCCAAAAAACATTAATTATAATAAAATTTAGAATTTTTACTTTAAATTAAATTCTTCACCAATTAAATATCTATATATATTAATATATAAATATAAACCTACTATAATTTCCAATCCTATATATATATAACATGAATAAGAGAGATGTGCTAACTTACCATATGTAAGAGCTTCACATAGAGGGAGAGGAAATGGAGAGAATGGGAGAGATTAAGAAATACATAGGGAGAAGGGATGTACTAGAGAGAGAAGTGATTAGAGAAATAAATATGTGGAGAGAAAACAAAGAATGAAATAAGGATGGTGAGAGAATAAATTAGAAGAGACACACAGGAGGTGTGTCATCATTTATGTTGATCCCAAGATTTTGATGAACAATTAAGAATTAATATTTTGGTGGAACTAATGTTTAATTGAAGTGTTTCAGTGATTTAAAGTTCTAATAATGAAGACGTCAAATTAAATGGATGCTAAATAAAGATGTCAAGATGATAAAGAAGAATTAAGAATTTGAAGCAATTAGGGAAAACAATCCAGATGATCTTAACTCTTAATATCCTATTTAGGAACACACACTTGACACAAAATGTATTTTATCTTTTATGTGTACTTTGATTAAGTTAAATTATTTGCTCCAATGTGAAATAAGAAGAAATAATTTTGAATGACCAAAATGGAATATAAGAATATTAGTGGAGCTAATTAAGAAAAGAAAATGGTTAAAATGGGCGAAATCGTGAAAGAAAATAAGTTAAAAATGTATTCCGATAAGAGATCCAGTGACAGCAGTCGACTAGTGAGTCGACCGGTGAAAGAAGGCTGAACTTTCTGAATTAAGGAGTCGACCGACAAGTCGACCGGTGAAAGAAGGTTGAACTCTCTGAATCAACAGGTCGACTAATAGGTCAACCGATGAAAGAATGAAGAACTCTCTGAATCTACAAGTCGACCGGGCGGTCGACCTATACACGCAGCAGCGATATCTTGGCTACAACCTGAATTGAGCAGTCGACTGCACGCACTGTTTCAGGATATTGTTTGATCCGAGATTATATCCAAAAGTAACCGTTTTTTGTTGGGATTTGAGAGAGATTTAGGGAATATTTTCTATATTTAAGATATGGTTCACATACTAATTAAATCCTATTAATATAGTTCATTGAAAATTAACGTTTATCAATTTAGTACTTGAAATAGATTCTATTCTTATTAATTGAGATTGACAAATACTTTGGGGGTTTAATTGAGAGATTTGAAAGATGTTTTTAAGTGAAATTGAACTTAAATGAAATCCTTATGATATAAAGGGTCTATAAGAGCTTTTATTTATCATGACACATGTAAACTAGTCGTTAGAAGGTTGATTACATATTCCTTTAAATAGACCTGCGAATTTTTATTTAGGACTAATCATTGTATAAGAGATAATCCATCTATTATCAAGTGAGATCATAATTTATCAATTGAGTGAGTTTTTCTAAGAGATATCTTATTGAGAATTGAGTGAGTTTTTCTAAGAGAATCATTTGTTGATCATTGCTGCTAACGATTTGAAGTTACATTGCAATACTATTTTCTTTCGGTGGATTCCGGATGAGATATTTCCATATTGCTTATTGTTTGTTTATTATTCTATATTTAGAAATTGATCTTAGAAATTGTTTCTTATTTTTTGAAGGAAATATTTTTTACAAACAATTTCTTAAATTTGATTACGTGCTCCAATTTGCTACCCATATCTTGTTGAAATTAGATTTTTGTATCTCACATATTTCTATCACTATTTGGGATATTAATTGAGTTAGTGTTTATCTGGGCTGGTACAAGCTCCGAATAAGATTTACTTCTTATCAATTTTTGTATTGGTGAGTTGTGATGGGTTAAATACTATTGGGGATATTTAATCAAGGATAGTCAGGTTTGAGTCTCTTCTTATAAAGAGATTGAGATAGTGATTCTTCCTGGATAAGAATTGCGTTATGAGTAATTTGTAAATGTTTCATCCTTACTTGTGAAAAGTATAGTTGGAGTGTTTTGAGAGGTTTTGATTCTTGTGCCTTAGTGTTAAAATGAATTAGGTTATTCTTTAACCTGAAAAAAGTAGAGGTTCTTCCTTAGTCTGAGAAAAAGATATTGTAAAGTTTGATTCTGAACCTGTAAAAGAATCGGTGTGCGGGTTTGGTTCCTACCTTTAAAGGGATCTTGGTTTTAGTGGGTGCGACCTCCGTGGAGCTCGGGGGACTGGATTAGCCAAGAGTAGCTTAGTGAACTAGTATAAATATTTTGTGTGCTGCATTACTACTTTGTTATTTTTGTTGTTTGGGTGTGCACATAGATTGCTAATATTATTCCGCTGTGTTATAAAGATAATAATTAATTTAGGTTTAAAATTAATTATTTGATTTATTCAAGTTTTATTCTGATTATTTTTTAATTACTCTATTCACTCCTTCCTCTTGAGTATTCTACTTGGCTAACACTTGGCATCAGAGTTGGTTTAGCTCGAATTTATTAGTTAACAAAGATCATATGGATTATCTGGATTCTGATATTTTGAGTACTTCTATTAACTCTGCCTCTCCTAATAGTCATTGTTTTGATCATGAATCTGATATTATTCGTAATGATGAGAATGCAGATAAAGCTATTGAGACGCTTATTTCTCTTACTTATGTTTTTGAAAAAGAGAATTTTAAACTAGAGCAAAAGATTGCAACTCTTGAAAACAAGAAGTTTAATACTATAAAATCTCTTAAGAAAAAGAATTTGGATAAATATTTTGAAACTGTTGAGTTTAAAAACGCTTTATCTGAAATCAGTAAGTTGTATGATAAAGTTAAGTCTCTTAAGAATGAGACTGAGGTTTTGAAAAATGATTTTTATGATCTTCAACAGAATGAATTTAAAAGAAAAAATCTTGAAACTTTGAATGAGACATTGAGTATTGAATTAGACAATACAAGGTGTGAGCTTGATAGAGCTCGTTTGAAAATCTATTCTGTTGAAAATGAGTGTCAAATTCTTAAGAATAATCTTGAATTTATTCATAAAAAGAATTTTGATCTACAGATAAACGTTAGTACCAATGAACGGTTACTTGAAAAGACTCAAAAGGAGCTTAGAGAAACAATGGATAAATTCAAGGATGCTGAGAGTGCTAAATGTTTTGAAAAACCAATAGTTATTAAAGCTGTTTCTCAAAATCGCAAAAAATATTATGATTCGGTAAGAAACACTGACTATTCAAAGAGGCGTACTAACAGTATTAAGTGTTTCTATTATGGTAAATTTGGTCATCATCAAAACTCTTATTATTTGTTGCCTGGTTATCCTGTTGGATCCAAAAATAACTGGATACCAAGAAAAGAAAATGTTGGTGTAGGTACAAATCAGAGATTCAAACAAAAGTACAATGAATACCAAGTACCGACAATGGGATTTGAACAGACTAAAAAATACAATGAATATCATGTGCCGACAAGGAGATATGAACAAACAAGAAGATACAATGAATATGTCGTACCAAAGAGGGAACTAAGGTTCAGTGTATCTAATAAGAAGAATCAGCACGTGCTAACTACAAGAGTACAGAAGCAACAAGCTCAATATGTAAGAGTTGACAAAGCATATCCACAACAAACGGCAAAATATCAGCACAAGAAAATATTTATCTACAAAGTCGTGCCAAAGCAGCATGAAGCACCATACAAAGGCAAAAAGGTTCTTACTGAATCAGCTCAAAGAACTGCTATTTCTAAGAACGAGGAAATCAAGGTGAAAAATCAAGTATTGGTGGAATCAAAGGATGTCAAATAAAAAATTAGTAATCCACCTAAGGTACACACACCACTTGCTCCCAAAGATGATCCAGGTATGTCGAAATTTTTAAAGTTTAAGTTTATTAATTTTGTTAAGATGACTGAGCCTGTTCATTTTAAAATTTAGACACTTGAAATATGTGTGTGTATGTGTGTGTGAGTAAATATTTTAAAAATATATGTGGATCAAAATAAGAGGTAAAAATTGAGCTAAAAGGATCAAATTAGGTTTAATTACACAAAATTGATCAAAACAGAAGAGAGCAGTCAACATATTAGCTGACCGGAGGTTTTAGGTTGGAATACCGAGAGTCACTTTGAGTTAATAAGTCGACTGGGCAGTCGACTGATCGTGTCGGGATATAAAAACCTGACATCTTTATTTCATTTCTTCCGAACCCTAAAACCCTTATTCTCTCAAAACCCTTCCTCTCCCAAGTTCGTCCAAGCCTATATTACACAAAATCAATCCTTTTCGGCTCAGATCTGAAGATTTTTTGGTTGAATCAACAAGTCTAAGGCTCGGATTTTTGTGTTGAAGGTGTTCTCTCTCGCGAAACAGGTTGGTCTTCTCCCATTCTTGGGTTTCGGCTGTTCTTGCTGATTGGCCTTAGGTTGTTTAATTATTTTCGGATTAATTGGTTATTTAGCTTTGGTTCATTGATACATTCTAGATTGGTTGCTTTAGATTGTGTAAAAAATGTCTAAAATCAAGAATTGTGCAAATAGGGCTAAGTTTGACAATGTTTTCTTTCGAAGTGAAGAGGTTGAGAGAAAATACAATCATAAATTTGTCAATCGTAGGGTGTTAGGCTGCAAACCCACTGATTTTGTTGAGTTAAAAGAGAAAAACATTGATATTGAAGCGTATTTTAGAAATTTGAGATGAATTGAGTTTGTAAATAAAAAAGAAGAGTGGATGCCGGTATGGGTACAGATGTTTTACAGGAATATGACCTACAATAATCTTGAGATTAAATCTTTTGTTAAAGAAAAAGTAATTTGTTTTGATGCGGTATTGTTAAGCCACATTTTGGGAATACCTAGAGAAGATGTATTTCCATATAATACCCCCCCATTGGCTTTCAATAAATTTAAAAAAAAAGGGCAATTGCGGAAAAAAATGATTTAGAGAGAGACAAAGTAGGTTCGTTATCCATTGAGCATCGATTTCTTCACTTAGTGTTGACCTATTCAATTGTGCCTAGAGAGGGAAGTCATGCTAATGTGAATGACTTTGATTTGTACTTGATGAACGAAATTGTGGAAGGGAAAAAGTTGGACTTAGCCCATATCATGATGGAGCATATGAGGCATCATGTTCACAAACCCTCGGGAATATTACCCTATGCGGATGCACTCCAGAAGATATTTGATAACTTTGGAATAATTGTTGATCCTGATGAGCAGAGGTTTTTTACAATCACACCAAGATGGATCAATGTTCAAATTACTTTGTTGATGGGGTATGAGTTCAGAGGAAATAGATGGGTGAAGAAGAGGACTCAGAAAAGGCAGAGAGTGCAGGTTGCAGATGAGGAAGAAGAAAATGAAGGAGAGACAAGCATGGATCAGAAGATGGACTTTCTTCATGATCAGATTGATGACTTGAGAATTCATGCGGATTTGATGGATGAGAGGATGACTGGGCTAGAAAATAAAATGGTCCAGATGAATACAAACATAGAAGTTGGATTCGAAAAAATCACGGGAAATCTGGAATAGATGTTTCAGTATATGCAGTCATCTTATCATACCTACCAGCAATAGTATAGTGCTCAGCCACATTTTTCCAGACATCCTATGTATGGAGCACAACAGTCTTTTGGAGGACTATCAGGAGCAGGACCATTTAGAGTTGGGCCATCTGGAGCAGTTCCTTCAACGCCATTTCATCAGCAGATGACTTTTGGACCAATCATTCAGCCAGGGGTACCATATCCGCAGTAGCCAACCACTAGTCGATAGGACTTTACTACTATTTTTCTAGACAGAGGCCTTATTAGATTTTATTGGTGTGTTGTTATTCAGACAAGATCCACAGCTATATTTTTTGGTCTGTAATAGTTAATCTAGGTTATTTGGATTTTCTTGACTACTAGTATTTAGATTTTGATGAATTACCTAGACTTGATCTAATTAGTTAGATTTATTATCTCTAATGATGATCCACATCATATTCGTTGAAAATGGTTTTGATGTGTTAAATGAATTTCAATTTCTTTCAAAAATTGAGTTAATGTGATATTTATCTATAAAGTAAAATTTTCGTGCTTAAAAAAAGATTAAATAAGCTTATTATGATGTTTGCCTAGAGTGAGTTACATGTGTTGGGTTCCCTCCCCCCTCCCCCTCCCTTCCCTAAGTTTGTTTTTGAAGATGACAAAGGGGGATAAATTATTGATGTTTTATTAAGGGGGAGTATTTTTAATGCTTTAATTAAGTATTTTTTTTATTTTTTTATGAAAAGAGGAAGACATTAGTGATGTTTGCTTTAATGAGTATTTTAATTTATGCATTATTGAAATCTTCATTATGATGCTTTAATGAGTTAAAGAATCTATCATCGGATTCAGGGGGAGTGTGGTTATATTTTATTTTGAAGAAAACATCAAAGTTAATTGTCATCATAAAAATGGGGGAGATTGTTCGATTCCAAGATTTTAATTAATAATTAAGTATTGATGTTTTGGTGGAACTAATTTTTAATTGAATTGTTTCAGTGATTTAAAGTTCCAATAATGAAGACTTCAAATTAAATGGATGCTAAATGAAGATGTCAAAATGTTGAAGAAGAATTAAGAGTTTGAAGCAATTAGAAAAAATAACTCAGGTGAATCTTAACTCTTAATATCCCATTTAGAAACACACACATGACACAAAATGTATTTTATCTTTTATGTGTGTTTTGATTAAGTTAAATTATTTACTCCTATGTGAAATAAGAAGAAATAATTTTGAATGACCAAAATGGAATATAAGAATATTAGTGGAGCTAATTAAGAGAAAAAAATGGTTAAAGGGGCGAAATTGTAAAAGAAAATGAGTTAAAAACGCATTCGGAGAAGAGATCCAGTGACAACAGTCGACTGGTGAGTTGATCGGTGAAAGAAGGCTGAACTCTCTTAATCAAGGAATCGACCGACAGGTCAACCGGTGAAAGAAGGTTGAACTCTTTGAATCAAGAGGTCGACTGATAGGTTAACCGGTGAAAGAAGGAAGAACTCTCTGAATCTAGAAGTCGACTGGGCGGTTGACCTATGCATGCAGCAGCGATAGCTTGGCTACAACCTGAATTGGGCAGTCGACCGCACGCACTGTTTCAGGATATTGTTTGATCCGAGATTATATCCAAAAGTAGCCATTTTTTGTTGGGATTTGAGAGAGATTTTGGGGATATTATCTATATTTAAGATATGGTTCATATACTAATTAAATCCTATTAATATGGTTCATTAAATATTAATGTTTATCAATTTAGTACTTGAAATAGATTCTATTCTTATTAATTGAAATTGAGAAATACTTTGGAGGTTTAATTGAGAGATTTGAAAGATATTTTTAAGTGAAATTGAACTTAAATGAAGTCCTTATGATATAAGGGGTCTATAAGAGCTTTTATTTGTCATGACACATGTAAACTAGCCGTTAGAAGGTCGATTACATATTCATTTAAATAGACCTGCGAATTTTTATTTAGGACTAATCATTCTATGAGAGAGAATCCATCTTTTATCAAGAGGGATCAGAATTTATCAATTGATTGAGCTTTTCTAAGAGATATCTTATTGAGAATTGAGTGAGCTTTTCTAAGAGAATCATTTGCTGATTATTGCTGCTACCGATTTGAAGTTAAATTGCAATACTATTTTCTTTCGGTGGATTCCGGATGATATCTTTCCATATTGCTTATTATTTGTTTATTATTCTATATTTGGAAATTGATCTTGGAAATTGTTTCTAATTTTTTAATGAAAATATTTTTTACAAACAATTTCTTGAATCTGATTACGTGCTCCAATTTGCTACCCGTATCTTATTGAAATCAGATTTTTGTTTCTCACATATTTCTATCACTAGTTGGGATATTAATTGAGTTAGTGTTTATCTGGGATGGTACAAGCTACGAGTGAGATTTACTTCTTATCAATTTTTGTATTGGTGAGTTGTGACGGGTTAAATACCATTGGGATATTTAATCAAGGATAGTCAGGTTTCGGTCTCTTCCTGTAAAGAGATTGAGGTAGTGATTCTTCCTGGATAAGAATTGTGTTATGAGTGATTTGTAAAGGTTTCATCCTTACCTGTGAAAAGGATGGTTGGAGTGTTTTGAGAGGTTTTGATTCTTGTGCCTTAGTGTTAAATAGAATTAGGTTATTCTTTAACCTGTAAAAAGTAGAGGTTTTTCCTTAGGCTGAGAAAAGGATATTGTAAAGTTTGATTCTGAACCTGAAAAAGAATCGATGTGCGGGTTTGGTTTCTACTTTTAAAGGGATCTTGGTTTTAATGGATGCGACCTCCGTGGAGTTCGGGGGATTGGATTAGCCAAGAGTAGCTTAGTGAACCAGTATAAATATTTTGTGTGTTGTATTACTACTTTGTTATTTTTGTTGTTTGGGTGTGCACATAGATTGATAATATTACTCCGCTATGTTATAAAGATAATAATTAATTTAGGTTTAAAATTAATTATTTGATTAATTCAAATTTTATTCTGATTATTTTTTAATTACCCAATTCACCCCCTCCTCTTGGGTATTCTACCGGGCCAACAATTTATATTTCATTTTCCTCTTATAATGTTTTTAAAATATATAATCTTATCAAGTCCACTGACTTATGTTGATAGGGATGAAAGGATTTTTTTTTAATTACACATATAGCCCTAAGATAATATTATGAATATTTATTCAATACATAAAACTCTTAAACTTAAATTTGTAAATTGCATATTAATCCCTAAAACTTTTAAAGTTCACTTATTAATCCCCAATTTTTTTTTTTCGTTTATATTGAAATTTTTAAATAACATATTAGACTCAAATATTTTTTTTAAAATGTTCTAAAATAAAATTAAAAATATACCCATGCAGAATTGGGCCTTACAATAATTCCCCCCCCCAAAAAAAAATAAATTTGTCCCGAAATTTAATTATTTTAAATGGACAAATGATGTATAACATATAGAGTACATGTATTACTTACTAATAGGTAACATGAATTCCACTGAATCTAATGCAGTGCCTAATGCATATGTACTACTTATAACTGCAAATTCACGTTCTAAACTGATCTTACAACTCAATGACCTATCCTATGATCCACTACTAGTACGACACTCTTAACACCAAGTCTATAGAATCTATAACCTTAGCTCTAATACCAACTGTAATGGCCCGGTTTCCCAGGGTTGCCACTCGGTTTCTCCTTTTTATTTTTACAGAGAAATAGAGGCAAAAGACAAATTACTCCACCACCACGCTTCTGCTGCGCAATAATAATAATAATAATAATAATAATAATAATAATAATAATAATAATAATAATAATAATAATAATAATAATAATAATAAACGTGACCTCAACTTGCTATTAGCCAACCAATAATAAATATAGATTGTTAACTCACATAAATTTTAAAATTTACTTAACACTACAAAAGTTTGATCCATTGATTACCAACAATTGCCCCGACTGCTTCAATAGTAACACCACTTTCTGACTCTATCTAACACCAATAGTGGATCTGTATCTACTTGAATTACCTAAGACAAAATATTTTTTCGATCTACTGTCTTTATAATATAAAAACAATTTTAAGTAAATTTTTCAAAACCACTTTCCAAAACAAAATATAACCATACCGACTAGTATCAAAATTCATAGATATCATCAATATATAGAAACTGAATATAAATCAATCAATCAAATCAATTTTATATAATAAAATACTAGAAACATGCTTCTTTACTGGCCATAGGATCGTTTCACCTCACGATCAGGAGTTATAACGGTACTGTAACTTGAACAACTGTGCAATCTAAGGTTGTCATCAGTGTTACAGTCATTAAATATCTGTAATAGTAGGAGCCAACATGTGGTATAAACCACCATATCATGATGATAAGTATCATCATCATCACCATCAACGACAACAACAATAGCAACCACTTGTAAGACTTACTTTCCTGCTAGGTCACAGCGCAATGTCCTATAAGATATGTCCTCCTATTAGGTTCAACAACATCCCGCAAGATATATCCTCCTGTAGGGATCACACTGTGGCATAGTCGGATAATAATAAAATTCACTTTCCACACTTAAAATATACTTGATCCGCATTACATTATAAAAGCGTCCATTTTGATAAATCCTTTTTTTTTTTTTTTTTCACAATTTAGTACGAAAATATAATTTGAAATTTTACATAGAAGACAGTACACTCACCCCGATATTTGTACCGCTATTATGCTATCGCTGAAATACTGTCGCAGTCGGCGTCGCCTGTGAGCCTAATAATAACAGGGTCTAAACTTAGTATTTATGCAATTTTTTATATTCACAAATTTTCTTAATTATATGAAATTTATTAAAACTAAACGCCCTATTTTATCAACCCAATTTTACATTCATAAAATTTATCAATTAGTATTTTAACTGACAATTAACAATATTACTAGGAAATGAAATACAAAAAAAAAAAAATATTATTCTAATAAAATTTAGGAGTTTTACTTTAACTTAAATTCTTTACCAATTAAATATCTTTCTATCTATCTATCTATCTATCTATCTATCTATCTATCTATCTATATATATATATATATATATATATATATATATATATATATATAGTATATATTTCACATATATATACACACACACACATATACTATATACACACATGTTACACATGAATACACACACACACACACACACACACACATATATATATATAACATGAACAAGAGAGATGTGCTAACTTACCATATGTAAGAGCTTCAACTAGTGGGAGAGAAAATGGAGAGAATAGGAGAGATTAAAAAATACATAGGGAGAGAGGATGTAGATATGTAGAGACTAGAGAGAAATGACTAGAACAATAAATATGTAGAGAGAAACAAGGAATGAAATAAGGGATAGTGAGAGGGAATAAATTAGAAGAGAGTGAGAGATAAGGTGTGTCATCATTTATATTTCTTTTTCCTCTTTTTTTTTTTTTTTTAAATATATAATCTTATCAAGTCTAGGACTAATGTTGATAGGGATGAAAATATTTTATTTTTTTAATTACACATATAGCCCTAATATAATATTATAAATATTTATTCAATCCCTAAAACTCTTAAAATTAAATTTGTTAATTTCATATTAATCCCTAAAACTTTTAAAGTTAACATATTAATCCCCAATTTTTTCCTTTTATATTGAATTTTAAATTACACATTAGACTCAATTTTTTTTTTAAATGTTCTAAAATGAAATTAAAAATATATGCATGCTGAATTGGGCTTTATACATTCAATCTCTAATTTGAAGCACATCATCCCTTCTCTCTCCGAGCGCTTACTCTCACGCCCGAGGAACTTCACTGGGCCAAGCTCTTGGGGGTCCTTGTGCAGGTACATGCTCAAAGCTCCAGTTGAGAATTTCAGGACAAATAGATTAAGAACGGCCTTTAACCTCAAAGTAACAGAAGATTATCATTTTCTGACCTCAGCACCCCGGTCACCAACACATGCTATCTTGGCTCGGTAAGGAAAATCCACGGCTCCTCTAACTAGACCATAAGGTTGGTGCATACCAATTCTCGACACCAACAGTTTGGCGTCATCTGTGGGAAGCACACGAGATGCCTTCCTTTGGTCATAAACTCTCTGCTTGGCTAAGACATGATGATCACAACATCTGGTCAGATCATTCGACAAAAAGATCAAACTCCCGTGGTGAATAGAAACCCAAACGCTCTTCCTTTCAGAAATATATCGAGGGTCCCGAGATCAGAAACTAGGGCCCCCGTCCCCGTCAATGAGGATAACCTACCCCCTACTAGCTAAATGAGCCTTTCAACTTTGCCATATGGAGCCTTTGTAGGGTAGACCTTTAGAGTGGAAGAAGCTTCCCAGATCGATAATTTGGAACATCGGCTCAATGAGTTTTAAAGCTACTTCCAAGTCCTCTTCTCTTACCAGCAGTTGACCCTTACCCGGGAGAGGAGGGTCTCCAAACCGTGGGGCGAGGAGAGTAGCCTCAAGAATTGGGAGATTGCATGATCTACTCTAATGGGCATGCGCTGAGGGTATGTCTTTGGCCCCGTAACCGAGGAGCAAGAGAGTGAAATTTGGTTCTCCCTATAGCCTTGGGATCACCATTGCTGCCTTCATAGGAGCACCGACCTAAAGACCGTTCAAAGTCACTACCAGATAGAGCACTTAGCCACATCGTGCGGTCTAAGCACAGGGTCTATCATGTGTGGGAGGTGGACTCCTATTCTCCACCGCCTAGAAGATAAGGTGTCTGGGTAACGGCTAGCCATGTAAGGGCACCAGCCAAGGGTGAAACTATCATGGAGCATCGTTTCACTGACATGGAGAAAGTTCTTCACCAAATACAAGGCTCAAGAGGAGCTGCGGGACTATTTACTAAGGTGTGGTCCCATTTTATAGAGGACATCATGGATGAGATGGTGCCCTACAGATTTGTCCACCCCCATATGATTTCTTATGATGGGACCTCAGACACAGTGGACTACCTATCTACTTCCAAGTACCACATGGACATGCATGCCCTCTTCGCAGCTTTGAGGTGCAAATTATTTTTGCTCAATCTCACTGGAGTTGCCTGGTCTTAGTTTCGAGACTTAGCCCCGACCCTCTATCTCCACTTTCTTTCAACTTGAGCAATTCTTCTTGGCCTTGTTCAATCACTCATACCGAAGGCCAAAGACCATGATGCATATCCTCGCACTCCAGTAGGAGCTCGACAAGAATCTGAGAGACTATATGGACTGTTTTGAGAGAGAGTCCATCGTATGCGAGGACCTCTCAAACGTCATAGCCTTGAATGCCTTCATCAAAGAAGAAATAATATATATATATATGAGCATAAAGGCCCAAGCAAGGCATGGAGTTTGAGGCGGAAAAAAGATAAGTCATGGAGCCCAGCCGAGCTCCGCACTTTGAGCTGTCTCTACTCGAATATCTCCAAAGGAGAACATGCCTAGAGCATCCCTGAGCTCAGCTCCCGAGCTACCTTTTGCCAAATTTCATCAAATGATATACCTTTTATTCTTACCTGAGTTAACCACCCGTCCTCAAGCCCCGAGCTCTAGCTCTCGAGCTTCTTATGCTCGACTATTCCCTACTCGTCCATCCTCTAGTCTTCTAGACGTCCGAGTAGAGCCTGGACAGTCATCACTAAGGAGAAACCCCTAGGTTTCATCTGAGCTCGAGCTCTCGAGTTGGTTCTGCTTCTCCACGAAGATTTGTGAGGACTTATTTGGTAATGACCAAGTATTGAGTTCTACCACGACTAAGGATATACCAAAAAAGAGTGCTTGAGTCGAGGAGTGAGCGTAGATTAAAGGCGGGGATGAAAAGCACTCTGTCCTGCTATGGATGGGGATGGACAATACTCCAGCCTATAAACCAATGCAGTTCGGAGGCGAAGTCGAGCAACTCTTCGTCCTACCATGGACAGAGAGGAGTAACCCCTCCAGCCTATCAACAAGTGCAGCTTGGAGGTAGAGTTGAGCATCCCTTTGTCCCGCCATGGACGGGACGAGTAGCTCTCCAGCCTATCAACAAGTGCAGCATAGAGGCAGAGCCGAGGAGCTATCTGTCCCATCGGGATGAGCAATCCTCTAGCCGATCCGAAAACAGCTTAGTAACAGAGTCGGGCAACTTTTTACCCTACTACGGATAAAGCCAAATGCCCCTCAAATCTCAATGAAGGACCAACCATTGTGCTATGGTCAATCTTTAAAAGAATTGCCTACGAGTACATCCCGACACACAACATCGAGGGTGATCTACAAGAAGAGGCGACATTCTGGCACACAGCATCGAGGGTGATAACGAGATCCACTACACAGGTCAATAGTCTGTACCCAATGATAGACCAAGGTCATCCGCCAAGGGCGGGATGTCGATTGGGTCTAAGGGCCTGCGGCTAAGTATATATCCCCTCACAACAGACTAAGGTCAGGCGACATAAAGGGGAAGATGCTCTTGCATGGACCAAATTAGGATAACCTGAAAAGGCTTAGGGATGAGTCCAATTATAGAGAACTTACCGATGACCGGCCACAGGGGTCTTACCAGAGCGTCGTACCCTTGAGGACTGTGAGGACCAAGTGCTGTGGAGAACCCATTACCTCAAACCCACAACACAAATCCAACTTTGTCATGCTTATGTCCTAGGCTGGGAGGGGAAAAGAAGGCCATGGCCCTGGGAGAAAACAAGAAAAGACGAAGATCTAAAAAAATTTCAAAAAAATTGCACAACACTGCAAAATTTTCCATCCAGAAACTAACTCTATTCGTTAGAATGTCAGAAAAAGAAGAGCCTTGGAAGACCTCTCGAGCTCAGATCGTCTAAGCTCAAGCTCTGATTTGACTCTATTCGGCCACCTAAAAAATAAAAAACCTTTAAAGCCCTCCGAGCTCAGATCGTTCGAGCTCAGTCTCCAATTTGTCTTTGATCAGCTTTCTCAAAATAGAAGACCTCCGAGCTACAATCACCCTGTGCACAGTTTCAAGAAAATGATGCGAGAATTTATCGAGCTCCGATCTTTGAGCACCTCTTATTCGAGAAGCATAAACCGTTAGAAAACTAGCTGAGCTTCTCCGAACATCCTTTGTTCGACAAAGTTAAGTGGACCAAAGGACCTCTCAAACTCCTCTCTCCACTTTATGGGTAGTTTATCGACCAGGGGATTTCACAAAGGATATCTTTCCGTTCTCCGAGCAGGTTACCATCACCCACTCAGGATTTGTCGGACGGAGCTTAGAGATCAAACAAAGGTATGAAAAAAGTTTAAATAAAAACACTCAACACTAGGGAATTCACCGACTAGAAGCATACACATAAAAGTCTAAAGAGTAGATTTGGTCTAAGGAGGAAAAAAGGTCTGACCTCAATCCTCCGTTTATCGCTGACTAGAGTTCGCAACCCAGAGGATGGTCGACTAGGAGATGGCTGACTAGAGCTCCTCAGAAGGTCTCTGAGCTCTTCATTATGTAATATCAGAGGAGGGGTCCTGCCGCTCTGACCAAAGAACAAAGAAGGATTCCTCCTCGGCTCGGTAGTAATCAAAATGGAAAAAGCGCTACCTACATTGAAAATGGGGAAAATGATTTTTTTTTTTTACTTAAATGGATGAATTTTGACCTACTTTCCAAAAAAGACCTACCCAAGATCAGTCTTGCTGAGCCCTGAAACTGAGCAGACTTAGCTCGGTATAACCAAAAGATAAGACGGTAATGGATCGACCTGAGCTTAATCTTGCTTACTCCAAAGCCGAACAATCTATGGCCGCTATAGTCAAAATATAAAATGAAAAAAAAAAAGGCCTGGGCTCAGTCTTGTCGAGCTCTGTGGCTTGCCAAGCTCTATCCGGTGAAATCATAAGCTAAGGAAATGGTGGGCCGGTTCAAGCTCAGAACCCTTCGAGTTCCATAGCCGAATAGCCTCTATGCAGTATCAACAGAAGGTGAGACCCTTGAAGGTCCATCCAAGCTCCACTCTTTAAGAAGCCTCTACTCAGTCATCATCAAAAGAGAAGACCCTTGAAGCTCATATGAGATCATTCCTCTGAGTTCAGTCACCAATCTGACTCCGTTTGGCTACCTCAAAAAGGGAGAACCATTGAAGACCTATTGAGCTAATATCATCCAAGCTCAGTCTTCGATCTGATATTGATAAGCTATCTCAAAAAATGATGACCCTTGAAGGTTCGTATGAGCTCAGCTCTCTAAGTAGCCTCTACTTGGTCATCATCAACAAGAAAGACCTCTATGCTTTAACCGAGCTCAAGCTCTCGAGCTGCCTTTGTTTGATCATCAATAAGGGAGAGACCTCCAGGATTCACTAGAGCTCAGGCTCCCAAGCCTCTTATGCTCATGTGTATAAATATCTTAAAGAAATTATAACACAGTGAAAAACGTCAAGCAAAACAAAGTTCATGTCACCATCATCGACATCCTCTTAGCACATGGGAAAGAATCTACTATTGAGAAAATCAAGGGATGGGACCTAAAATTTGAAGAAGAAACTAAGGGTGGGGAAAAATCCAACCTCAGCTTACTGAGTAACCTCCTCTCTCTGGTAAGAGCTTTGCCCACTACCTAGGAGATGGGTGGTTCACGTGATAAGTGTTGTGAAATTGTAAAAGTATAAGTTTTGTATCAACCTCTAGACTGGCATCAACGCCGAACGCAACCACCATTACTCCCCAATACCTCGTATCTCACTACTAAGGACTAGGGGTAACTGATGTGGAGAAATTTAGCACCTTCTTCAGAGCCAATCGAAACCCTACATGTGGACCGATATTTTGACCAAGTTTGACTGAATGGCCAACCAAGGGATCACTAACCAAGGGATGGTTGAGCTCAGGCTTCAGGACCTGGCTGAGCTCAAACCTTAAGCCTTGTTCGAGCTCCAACCTTATGATCCGAGCTCTAACCTCCGAGCACCCTCTGCTCAGTAAAGGCCAAATGGTAGACCTCTCAGCTGAGCTTCGAATAGAGTCCGTCATCCAGAGCCCTCTGGTTAGAGATAATTGACTAGAACATATCGACTAGAGATCATCGACCAAAGTTATTTGACTAGAGCTTCCTGACTAGAGCTTTTCTCTTTGGTATCTAGGTGGCCATCAACAGGGACTAAGTCATTTTTCTCTGTCTATGCATTATTTTGTACTTTTCTGCCTCCTCTGGCCTTCTCAAATTGGTTTTCGCCGAACAGACCTTCTTGAAGTCAAATAGGTTCTCTTAATGGGCCAAAAAGCCCAATCCTATCACTATGCCTTCTCTACTTCTACAAATACTGAAGAATTTAAAGAAACATAAGGTAATTCTCAATTTCTAATTTGAAGCATATCAGTTCTTCTCCCTTGAGCTCTTACACTCACGCTTGAGAGACTTCTCCAGGCTAAGCCTTGGGAGGTCCTTATGTAGATACATGCTCAGAGCTCTTGCTCAAAATTTCTGAATGGACAGATTAAGAACTTCCTTGGACCTCAAAGCAATAGAAGATCATCATTTCCCAACCTTAGCACCCTGGTCACCAGTACGAGCCATCCGGCTCAACAAGGGAAATCTACGTCTCCTCTGACCAGACTATACTACTGGTGTGTACCTATTCTTGACACCAATACAATGAATTTTACTTTTATGGTTTCTCATTGTACCAACAAGGGGTCCAACTAAACACTCACCATAAAAATGAGGTTTGTTTTTTACTGTTTTCCATTCTTATGGTACTTTATTGTATCCACTTTAGGAATCCAACTACAGAAGTACCGCAAAAGAATTTGTTTCAAGCTTAGGTTTACTTTTTTATTCTTATCGTGTTTCAATGTATCCCTTAGGGTGTCCAACTACATAAGTACCATTAAGAATGTGATTTTAGTTTTACACTTAATTCCATAAGGGAATTCAACTAAATAAATTTCATAAGAATATTTTTTTTAAGATTTTAACAAGAAAGGAAAATAAAGAACAATAGATATGGGGAAAGAATTATGATTGTGTTCTTGTTTGTTTTATTATCTTCATTTGAGAAGTAATTTAAAAAAAAATATTAGAGAGTGGACAAACCTGATTTTATTTAAGGGAAAAAAAACTTTAATTTTTTCCAAGAGGCTTGTGCTTGTTCTCAGTCTTTTTTTTTTCTTGGGTTTTTAGATAAATATTTAAGGGAAAGAGGCAAGAGGATGAAAGATAAGAGGGCTGGAAAAGGGTTAAGGCTCTTGGTGGAAAGTGAGACAGATCCTTGGTGGGTTTGTTTCTTATAATAATCTTAAGTAAAAATCAAGAACAATTGTTTCTTATAATAATCTCAAGTTAAAGGTATTTTGGTATTAAATTGTTTAATTATATAAATATTGTTGTAGACCTTCAAAATCACATTGAAGTGTCTTGACTAACTTAATATTCTAAATTATTCCTAGTTAGTATTGTATTGTTAAAAATGGTCTTCAACAATTTAGGCTAGCTTGTTTTGTTGTTTTCTCTTTGATAATGGTGAGTCTCGAACCATTACTATCAGATACTAGAACAATTACAAGGGAACTTACTCATGTAGTAACGAACCAAACATGATCATCCTTGACATTCTACATAGTAGTTTTAATCAATGTCAAAATAGGATGTCTAATGTGTGATTATATTTGTGATCTTCTAACTTCTGTTGTTGTATATTTTATGTACGGGTTTCTATACGTTGATAATATTAAGGTTTTGTCCTCTAGCCACGAGACTTCAAAAATATTCATTTGTTATAGTGGGAGGGGCATATGATGAGAATCAATGAGCACCATCAAAGGATTCGCTACATGTGCCAGTTGGGCCTATTACTTGAGTAAGATCCAAAAGTTTCAAAGATGCACTTAATGGATTAATTCAAGAAATTTGGACTGAATCTAAAATGGTGAAGCCCAAATTAGGCCCAAATGATGATCAAGGCCTAGTCCACCCCATCAAGGCAAGCAAATGGGCTCAAAACGTGAACCTGAATGGGCTTAGGATGAGACCCACAAATTTTAGCTTATTTATTTTATTAATTAGTCTTTTAATTTTATTTTAGGTAATTTATTGGCTGATTTGTAAGGTATTAATGCCAAGTAGTCTTTTCCTTTTTAAACTAGGAGTAGTTAGGAGGCTTCTTTATTTATTTAACTTTGTCTTTCACATTGCTAGGAATTCACCTAGATATGTGGCAACCTATTTTGATAGAGTTATCTTGGGTTCTCTTGGTTACCTATTTAAGAGACATTGTAGCCTTGAGAAAACACAACTTTGATATCATTTGGGCCTAATTTGGGCTTCACTATTTTAGATTCAGCTTAAAAATCATGAATTAATCCATTAAGTGTTTCTTTGAATCTTTTGGATCTTACTCTAGTAATATGCCCAACTGGTGTATATATAGTAGATCATTTGATGGTGCTCATTGATTCTCATCAACATACATGTGAATATACGAGTAGACGCGGCCATTTAAGACACTCACGTCTTACTTTACTTGCAAGCGCACGAGGTCAAGTTTTAGTATAATGATCGTGAGATCGGATATCGTTCCACTGGGGAAGTGTAAATTAGTTTAATACTGTAATTTGCATAGTCTCATATTATTTCGACTTTTCAAGAATTGTTTGTATTTTAATTAACATCTAAGATAAATGACAACTATTAGGTTAGTTCTAACTATATTGATTACCTAGGTATTGATTTATTTCACGTAATACATATTTGACTTCATTTAGTTAGTTATGACGGTATTTATTCTATCCAACAATCTTTGTATCTACAACTCGCTCACTCCCTCTTTCGAGTGTAAAGCGAGCAAATATATGACTTCGCGTTGACGCCAAAGTCCCCCTCAAATGTTTTTTCAAACACATAGTCACATAAGTCTTGAACCAACGTCATGAATTGTACACCTTCTAACACCCTCTCGAGTAATTTGAATGTCACGTTGTGTTTACCCTAATCCGAATCCGGGGTTACCTCTCCCAAGTGTTAAACCCCGTATTCTCAGTTTATCGTAACAAACATAATATCAAGAGTAATGGTAAACACAATCAGATTTAAACAAATAACCGTTAAAGTAACGTATATTAAATCAAACTAGTATTTACATGATTTACAACAACACGTAGATAATATTTATCTAATACTACATGATCCTAGCCATACAACATACAAAACAAGAGTGATTTAACATCATTAGATATGGAAAAATAATTACAAAGATAAAAATAAGGGAAAAACGATCAAAACTGAGAGTGGAATGGTCCACTGTCGCTAAGTATCGCTCCGCAAATGCTTCGTCTTCATCCAAATGATGAACCTCCTTCTTGATCTCTCAAAAATGGCTAAAGAACACTATATTAGCTTAGGAACGTTCAACAACATTTTTTAGACGTGGGAGAGTTGGTTTTATAGGCCTAAAGTTTAAAAAATATCTAAAAATATAGTTTCTTCTGTGCAGAGTTGACCGCCGCGGCGGTGGGATTTTCTGCCGTGGTGGGTAAGTCAGTTTGACTTTCGCCGCGGCAATAGAAGAGGCGGTAAATTCAAGAACTCTCTATCGTTTCACCGCCTAGGCGACGGAACAACTCCCAAACTCTATGTTGTTTCACCACCTAGGAGGTAGGACTTGTTCAATTTTCGCACTCCCTACATTCTCACCGCCTAGGCGGTGAGACTGCAGTCTTGATCCCTTGTATTTTTTTAACTTTTCTTCGCCTTTTTCCCACCGTTTTGCTCGTTTATTGCTATACCTGATTTACATAAAAATAACTAAAATGCAATTAAAACATTAATAAAACACTCGAAAATTGGCAAATTTGGCTTAGAAGTAGATAGGTATTTTACACCTAGCAAAAAGTATGCAAGATAAAATCTATCTCTCTTAGCAAAAGAGACATTTTCTATGTGATCTGATTTAATATAATTCACCTAAGCCTATAGTTAGAGAAATGTGATGATTGTGATGATATTTCAATCAGTATCATAAGAAATTTAATTATCAATTAAAATATAAATGATTGGATTATGGGTTTCGGGCATAACCATACACCTTGTTGGCCTTTTCGTGTACAAAGATAGAGAGATCATACAACATACTAACCAAGAGAACCTAGGAAGATTCTCTTGGTTAAATTCCTACAAACTAGACATGGCTATAATATATGGATAGACGTAACTCACAATCGAAGAAAATGCTTTAAATAAAGAAAAATATTTTCTTCTGGAAGGTAAAAATTAGAATTGTTCCAATTTTTTAATTAATTGATTAATATATTAATTAATTAATTTTACCATCCATCTTTTGGTATACACCTAATGGGTCACACACAATAGAGAATTAATGATATAAGAGTCATTGAAAAAGGACCAGGTAATAATGCCAAACTTAAGAAGTTCGGGGGTAGACAATATTAAATGAATAATGTAGACAATTCGTATTAACATTAAAAGAATAATTCAAATTGATAGTTTGACATTAAAAGAATAATTCAAATTCTACGTAAATCAATTGTTTTAATGTCAAACTATCAATTCAAGGATTCAAATTCATGAATAGTGGCATATATTCAAGTGGTATCAGAGCCACCTTTGTAATTAACTTAAAACAATTCTTGGTTACGTTTCACGAATTGTTGGACCTGCGACATATTGATAATATATAGATTTCGTGTAAATCTGAAAGACTTTTTAAAGCAAATTTTATAAAAAAATATTGAAAATAATTTTAAAAAGTGGAAACCAAAGAAATCGAACGAAGGGTGTCATGGTTAAAACCACGATGCTGGTGGGAGCCAAAAAGAGCCGATCAGTAGTGATGATAGCATCACCGTTGTCCGCCGCCATCTATAGAGGTACCCTTCTGTGGGGGAAATACTAGCACAATAAGGCGGTGTGTTGCACTAGAGGCAATATGTGCACCATCACAATGCCCAGGTGTCACTGCGGTACGTCCGCAATGGTAAGAACCACCGCGGTAGCGTGACGGTGCGGTGACTCAACGGTAGTTCCAAGTGCGATGGTTCCATTTTTGTTCCTGTAGAATTTGAATTGCCTGTGATTTTTTAGATTCTGTATATTTGGTCTTTTGAATATTTAGGAAGAACAATTCAAATGTTGACTAGATATATTAATTTGAATTTTAAATCATACATGTATCAGATTTTATATCTTTTAAAAGAAAACATTCTGGCAAATTAGATTTGGTATCTTATTTAAAATCTAAATTTTATTTATAGATAATAATTATTATTAATTATTTAAGTTTGATATTATACAAAGTTTAATTAAAACTTATTTAAATTAAAAGTTTATTTTAATTATTATTAGATAATAATTAATGGGCATGAGTTCTTCATGCGAAATAGGTTTTTAATTCCCCTTTACTGAAAATGAGTTATTTTGAAAAAAATACACAACAATTACAGGCTGGGAGTGCTACCCCTAGCTTTAATAATCGAGAAGTATAGCATTCCCGATTTCAAAAAAAAAAAATTGGGGTACAAAACCCCAGTTAAATGGTAACTAATACACACACACACCCCCATATATATACATTAACGTTTATAAGTTTATGTTATTTACTTTACTTTCCCACTCCCATAGACGAATTGAATGTTTATAAGACTCCACGGCCACTACCGCCCCACAATTAGAAAATTAATTCTAAATCAATTCAAAATTAATTATTTAAGGGTCAACCTAAATTGTATGTCAAATTGGTATTAAAACATTCATGAAACTTCAAATCGTTAATTTGAGGGCTGAACTTGAGCACAACTAATTTTTTATCGAAAACCATTAAGGGGTCATATAAAATAAGTTTAGATCAAATAAAATCAAATTTAAAGTTTCATGAATGTTTTAATACCAATTTGAAAAACAATTTAAGTTATGTAATTTTAAAATCTCAAGTTAATTAATTAATAATGGAGTGAGTTAGACTTAATTTACTAATTGTGAATTGTAGTGGCCATGGAGTCTTATAAACGTTTAATTCTTTGATTGGAGTAGGGGAGTAAAGTAAATAATATAAATTTATAAACATTAAATTTTCTTTTGTAAGAAAAATAAAAATAAAAAATAAAATTGCATGAACTTAGTAACATGCAGGAGTTGTGGAACCAACTCATGCAAACATGCAAGTTATATAGCCAGAGATAGCACCTCTTAGTCTTGACATATATATATAACTTAGTAACATGCAGGAGTTGTGGAACCAACTCATGCAAACATGCAAGTTATATAGCCAGAGGTAGCACCTCTAAGTCTTGACATATATATATATATATATATTGTTGGCCTATTGAGCTACCCAAGAGGGGGTGAATTGGATAGTTATAAAAAATTTAAACAAATTTCTTATATTTCAATACTTAAATAATCAAATAAACAATTTATCGTAAATCGCTTATTATCTTTATAACACAGTGGATAAGTTTTCAAATCTAGATGCACACCTAGACAATAAAAATATAAATAATGTAAATCAATGCAGCACACAAGGATATATCTTGGTTCACGAAGCTATTCTTGACTAATCCAATCCTTCGAGCCCCATGGATATTTGCACCCACTAAGATTCCTTTAACAAATAGGAACCAATTCTTTTACCAGGCTCAGAATCAACCATTACAATTATCATTTTTCCAAGCTAAGGAAAAATCTTATCTTTTTACCAGGTTAAAGACTAACATAATCCTTTCACAAGCGAAGGGTCAAACCTAATTGTTTTATACCTCAGCCTAAGAATCAAACTTCACAAACTCTCCAAGTACCTTTTTCACCAGGAATGATGGAATTGTCACTATTCACACCAAGTTAATTCTAATCAAGAAGAATCCAGCCTAATTCTTTTCAAGAAAAACGAATAACCTAACATTTTTATCCACTAGGTAAAGATCAAACCTCAATTTTTTTCCCGGAAAAGATTGAAACTCAAGCTACCCTTGACTAGATACTTCTAACAGTATTTAATCCGTAGAAACCCATCAATTACAAGAATTAATAAGTTTCTTCTCACTCGGAACTTCTACCACCTCAAATCAATTAAACTTAATTAATGTCCCGAATTTACTGGTGATAGAATTTATGTGATGAATTCAAAATTTGATTATAAAAAAAGAGGGTAGCACAAATTAAGCACGTAATCAGATTATAACAAAAATCATTTTAAAAGAATTTTTATACTCTTTAAAGTTCAAAAATGATTTTATCAACATCTTTTTAACCAAGCAAATATAGAAAAAATGAATATGCAATAAATATTAATAGCTTGAAAAGATTTCACCAAGATAACACCGAAAGATTATAGATTGAACCACTAGACAGCTCAAATCGGTGATGCTAACACAATCAACGCTTTAACTCAAGAACTTATCGCACAATTGATCTCTCAAAATAATATTAGAATAACAACTTTAGAAAGCTCAGGAACACTTAGTTCTTGATTGATTGGGATAGCTAATATTCAAAATTTGTAGGTCTATATAAAGTAATTTGAAACATGCCTTCCAACGGCTAGTTTCCTCAAGATAGGCCTCTAAAAGGCATTTATAGACCTCATACATTATTACCTTTCATTTCTAGTATATTTGACTTAAATATGGATTTTAAAATATTCAATTTAGTCCCCAAATTATTTCTTAATCTCAAATTAAATAGATAGGAAGTATTAAATGAACTAAATTGAGAAATATTTTAATTTAATGTACCATATTTATAGGGATATCTAAATAAGAGTATCACATATTCACTATATCTAAATCCCCAAAATATCTCCAAAATATATGCCAAAAAATGGCTAGTTTTGTTCAAATCCCGAAATTTCTCGAAATCTGAAACAGCACAATCGGTTAACCGGCCTCTTCTCATCAGTTGATCGATCGATACAGGATGTTAGCCAAGCTTTTCTCAAACACAGGTTATTTGACCGATCTCTCATAATTCGGTTGACCGATCGATACAGGATGCAATCTCAGGCCCAATTTTGGCCCTGGTCGGTTAACCGATTATCGATGGTGGGTTGACTGATCGATAAAAAGAGTTCATCTTTTGGCCATCGGTTGACCAATCTTCTTTGGTCTGTTGACTGATCGATTTAGAGACTCTATTCCCCAGCCAATTCCCATCAGTTGACCGAACCTCCATGGTCGATTTACTAATACTTGTTGGAACAATTTCTCCTCAATTTGTTTCAACTCCAATCTTCAACATTTTCGACCTTTAAACGATTTATTTTCTCGGTTAACTAAATTGACACTATTAAATCAATTTTAAACACTAATCTTACTTAGGTCAATTTTTCTTTTTCAATTTCACATTGGAGCAAATAAATTAACTTAATTAAGACCTTAATGTAAACACACATAAATATAAATCATTTAATTTGTGTCGTCTGTGATCCTAATCGGGATCCAGTAAGAGTAAAATAGATTTGAGTTGTTTTCACCTAGATTCTTCAAAATCTTCAATATCAAAATGTTCATCTCTGCATCCTTCACAATTACTTCATGATATTATCCTGATTGGAACCCTTTAAACTGAAACACTCAATAAAAATGTTAGTTCAACAAAAAATATCAACACTTAGTCGTTCATCAAAATCCCAAGATCAATAATCTCCCACTTTTTCGTGATGAGAATTAACTTTGACGTTTTCTTCAAAATAAGAATATAACCACGCTCCCCCTAAATCTGAGGACGTGTTTTTTTAACTCGATAAAGCATAATCAAAAGAATAATTCAAAAACATATCAGATATTTAACGAAGCACAAAATATAATCAAAGATATTTAATAAAGAAACATGATCATAACAACAATATTCTCCCCCTATATCAGTGCAATGCTTAGGCGAACAAATCCTAAAGATTAAGTAACTCGTTTAAGCTCAAACATGGTTTCCCTTTTATACCTTCCCATTTTACCAATCAATTCAACTTATTAAAGAATAATTAATAAACATCAACATACTCTCGTCTTTTGTCATCTCAAAAAATGGGGAACGAGAACAAAAAGCATCACTCTTAGCATGCAATCTCCCTCTATATAATTGGAAATAAGTTAATTCATGCTTAGGAGAATAAACCTTAGACAATCAAAATATTTCAAAAATGTAGCATGATATCAATTAATATATTCCTTATAGATAGAATCTAGAAACACGTAATCGTTAATGCACTAGGACAGGAAGCATATCTCAATGATAACTTATGATCAATCAAGATAAATCTAATGCATGCTTTAAACATGGTTACGTGCATATTTATCTCATAAAAAATTTAGCTCCCTTTTTTTAACAATAATCCTTAATAAAAATAGGAGACATTAGATGAAAACTAGACACCTAATGATTATAAGGGTATCCATGTACAACGGTATCATGCAATATATTCAGAGATCATGCAGATTAACAAATAACTCAATGATAAACAAGTCATGGATTGATACAAGATGATTCACATATTTAAAACATAACTTTTAGAAGATCTCATATAGCATAGCATAAAAATATCACATAAAAATATGTGAGCTTTTCTAATTAACATGCAATAATTCTAAGACAATTAAAGAATATGTAAACCAATACAGGTCTTAGAAATTTTTACCAGCTTATTTAAACTTAATTTCTTACTCATAGGATAGTCTTCATAAATCACATGACTTTCGTCTTTAGGTGTCAAAAACGTAATTTTTTCTTTATTCCCTGTCACGTGTTGAAAATAGTTACTTCCTAAGAAAAATTTGCCCTTGCAAATAGATGTTTATTTGATAACCTGCAAGAAACACCTCAAAGAGTTCCTAGGTGGTACCTAATTTAAGTGGGTTTGATCTTGTTACTCAGGAATATTTTAGTTCCTTTGCAGTTAGATACTTTAGAAAAATATTTATGAATAGTATGTCCCACAACATTACATTTAAAATATCTAACAAGATCTTTGGTTCCAAAAAAAGAATTTATGAAAGTATTTTTGTTTAAGATTTTTTTGAAACCCAATACCGGCTTTATCAAAGATACCTCGTGAACTTTCCAAAAGTATTTTCAAATTATTTTCACTGCCGGTGACTTTTGTTGACTTATTCGTACTCTTCATCACCTTCTTATTTTCTTTTCTATTCCTCTCTTTTTCCTTGTCTTTCTTTGGTTCGGGGTATTCGGTTTGGAAGTTCAGTCTTGTGACAGTTGTAACATTCAACGTTACTCATGTTGAAATTCTTCTTACCAAGGAATGTATGTCGAGTCATCCTTCTGAAATTCTTATTGAGAAACACCACATCTTTTTCTTGCTCACTGTCAAGGCTCACATCATTACTGTCATCATCTTCCTCCTTTTTTTCTGAATCTTCAATGCCAATGATTTCTTTTTGATGTTCCCGGTATCATCCTCATATCCTCGAATTATCGTCTCATGCGTCATTAGGTTACCAATGAGGTAATCAATTTTATACTTTGCAAGATCCTTTGCTTCCTCAATCGCAGTCACCTTTGGCTCTCATACTTTAGTTAAAGATCTCAAGATCTTTCGAACTCTATCCTCCATAATGTATGGCTTTCCAAGTTAATTCGAATGGTTGCAGATATTGTTGAATCGTGTGTACATCTCTTGAACTGATTCTGCTTCACCCATTCTAAATAATTCAAATTGTCGGATTAAGGCATTGATTTTTTACTGCTTCACTTGACTAGTTCCTTCGTGGGTAACCTGCAATTTGGCCCACATTTCTTTCGCCGATCCGCAACTTGAGACCCTGGAATATTTGTTAGCATCTAAAGAGCAAAATAAAATATTAATAACTTGAGAATTTATAGAAAGTTTTTGTTTGTCAGAAGTGCTCAGCTGATCTTTTTTCTTAGCAACTATATTTTTCATAGGGACAAACGGACTATCCTTAATAGCTAACCACACATCGTAATTAGTGGCCTGGAGGAATGCAATCATTATGTCCTTTCAGAATGAGTAGTTTTCACTTGCAAATAAAGGTGGACGGTGCATAGATTGCCCCTCACCTAGTATGCCTATTAGGTGCGCCATGTGATCTTTATTAGCTAGTATATCAAGCCAAACCAACTCTGATACCAATTGTTGGCCCAGTGAGCTACCCACGAGGGGGGTGAATTGGGAAGTTATAAAAAATTGAAACAAAATTCTTATCTTTCGATACTTAAATAATCAAATAATCAATTTATCCTAAATCAATTATTATCTCTATAACGCAGCGGATAAATTTTCAAATCTAGATGCACACCTAAACAACAAAAATATAAATAATGTAAATTAATGCAGTACAAAAGCATATATCCTGATTTACCAAGTTACTCTTGGCTAATCCAGTCATCCGAGCCCTATAAAGATTCGTACTCACTAAACTCAAGATTCCTTTAACAGGTAGGAATCAAACCCTTACACCAATTCTTTTACTAGGCTCAGAATCAACCTTTACAATTATCCTTTTCTCAGGTTAAGAAATAACCTTATCTTTTTACCAGGCTAAAGACTAACCTAATCCTTTCACAGGCTAAGGATCAAACCTAATTTTTTTATACCTCAGCCTAAGAATCAAACCTCACAAACTCCCCAAGTATCATTTTCACCGATAAGGATGGAACCGTCACAATTCACACTAAGTTAATTCTAATCAAGAAGAATTAAGCTGAATTCTTTTCAAGGAAAAAGAATAACCTAACATTTTTATCCATTAGGTAAAGATCAAACCTCAATCTTTTTCTTGGAAAAGATTGAAACCCAAGCTACCCCTAACTAGATACTCCCAATAATATTTAATCCACACAAACTCACCAATTACAAGAATCAATAAGTTTCTTCACACTCGAAACTTCTACCACCTCAAATCAATTACTGTCCTGAATTTACTCGTGATAGAATTTAGGTGAGGAATTTAAAATCTGATTATAAAAGAAACAGGTAGCACAAAATTGAGCACGTAATCAGATTATAACAAAAATCATTTTAAAATAATTTTTATTCTCTTTAAAGTTCAAAAATGATTTTATCAAGATCTTATCAACCAAGAAAATATAGAAAAAATGAATACGCACTAAAAATTAATAGCTTGGAGAGATCTCACCAGGATAGCACTGAAAGATTATAGATTGAAACGCTAGACAACTCAAATCGGTGACGCCAACACAATCAGCACTTTAATTCGAGAACTTATCGCACAATTGATCTCTCAAAATAATATCAGAATTATAACTCTTAGAAAGCACAGGAACACTCAATTCTTAATTGATTGGGATAGCTAATATTCAAAATTTGTAGGTCTATATAAAGTAATTTGAAACATACCTTCCAATGGCTAGTTTTCTCAAGATAGGCCTCTAAAAGGCACCTATAAACCCCATACATCATTACCTTTCATTCCTGGTATATTTGACTTAAATATAGCTTTTAAAATATTCAATTTAATCCCCAAATTATTTCTTAATCTCAAATTAATTAGATAGGAAGTATTAAATGAACTGAATTGAGAAACACTTTAATTCAATGTACCATATCTATAGGGATATCTAAATAAGAATATCATATATTCAATATATTTAAATCTCCAGAATATCTCCAAAAGATATGCCAAAAAAGGGGTAGTAACGAGCTAGTTTTGTTCAAATCCCAAAATTTCTCGAAATCTGAAACAGTACAGTCGGTTGACCAGCCTCTACCCATCGGTCTACCGATCGATAAAAGATGTTAGCTAAGCCTTTCTCAAACACTGGTTGGTTGACCAATCCCCCATGGGTCGATTGACAGGTTGATACAGGATGCAACCTCAAGGCAATTTTTCAGCCCTAGTTGGTTGATCGATTATCGATGGTCGGTTGAGTGATCGATATAAGGAGTTCATCTTTCGGCCATTAGTTTACCGATCTCCCTCGATCCGTTGACCAATCGATTCAGATACTCTATTCGCCAACCAATGCCCATCGGTTGACCGAACCTCCATGGTCGGTTGACCGATACTTGCTAGAACAATTTCTCCTCGATTTGTTTCAACTCTAATCTTCAATGTTTTTCGACCCTTTAACCGATTTCTTTTCTCGATTAACTAAATTAACACTATTAAATCAATTTTAAACACTAATCTTGCTTATGTCAATTTTTCTTTTTCAATTTCACATTGGAGCAAATAAATTAACTTAATTAGGACCTTAATATAAACACACATAAATATAAATCATTTAATTTGTGTCGTGTGTGATCCTAATCAGGATACAATAAGAGTAAAATAGATTTGAGTTGTTTTCACCTAAATTGTTCAAAATCTTCAATCTATTAATGTCCGTCTCTGCATCTTTCACAATTATTTCATGATATTATCTTGATTGAAACTCTTTTAACTGAAACATTCAATAGAAACATTAGTTCCACCAAGAATATCAACACTTAATTGTGCATCAAAATCTCGGGATCAACACACACACACACACACACATATGTATGTGTGTGTGTGTGTGTATTACCTTATTACCGGGGTTTCAAACCTGGTTATTTTTCATTTTTCAGAAAAAAAGAGTTGAAAACTAATTTTATCGTGAAGAACTCTAATAGAAATGGATTTTTAATTACATACCTTTAATTAAAATTTTATTCTTATTTTAATTAAAATTCTTCTTTAATAATAATTATTAAATGATTAGCAGGCAAATATTTAATTAAAATATTATAATTTTGATTTAAATAAAAGTTTTATTTTAATTATCCTACGATAATTAATAGATATAAAGTTCTTTTAAATGAGGAATTGGATAAAGCTAAAATTTTATAAGATTTGATTTTATTATTATGAAATAATTTAATGGAAATGGAATTTTGATAATTCAAAATTGAAATGGATTCTATTTTAATAATTGTGTAATAATTTCTAATAGATATAGAATTAAATTTATTTTTTACGAACATTTTAATTAAATTCAAATGAGTCTTATGAGAATAGAATACTTTTTTAATTAGATTAGGAATGTGGGATAATTTTCAAAAATTTACACATTTCTCAATTAATTTATTTTAATATTATGAGATAATTTTAATGGGCATGGAGTTTAGATTTCAAAATTTAAAATTGAATTATATTTTAATAATTATGAAATAATTTTTAATAGATGTAGAATCTCATTTAATTTGAATTAATATTCTTATATCATGATAATAATATTCTAATTTAATTAGGAAATATCAATGTTTATCGATACAATTAGATTTCACAATAGGATTAACGAGTTCATGTATATCTTACATGTGATGTATTGTATATGTTAAGTAGGAGATGATCATGAACTAAAATCGTTTGAGCTATTTGTTTGGTTTCTAGATTGGTTGTAATTTTGTGGATTGGTCTTTTAATTCCTATCAGGGTTGTAATTAATTTTTGAGGGTTTTTCAAGGGTTTACATGCTCTGCCTTATTTTTCTTTTTGTTGTATTAATCCCATCCTCGATTCCCATTTCTTTCTCCAAAATGTATCCCCATCTTTGTATTATATTTCTTTGTGTTTATAATCTAAGAAGACCAAGAAAAAGCCCAACAATGATAGAAAAGTTGAGGAGTCCAATCTAGAGCATGAAACGATGGAGGCCAAGAAATTGAAAAGTCGAAGAAGAAGGCCTATTTGAAGAGTCGTCTTCAATTTAATTAATTAATTATATAATTAAATTAAACCCAAATATTTAACCTAGTTGCTTGGTCCGAATCGAACTATAAGTCCACGATCATCCCAGTCCATTATTTATATTTGTGTATGAGAAATTTATTTTATGTTACTTTATTTTGTCCCAAAATAGCATGTGTATGTGGGGAATTTATATATTTTGTTGTATGAATATAATGCCTGTTAAACAAACTAAATAAGTTAAACGATGAGACTAATAAATATCCCCAAGAAAATATTAAGTTGTAAGCAAGAACATATGAGATATGCATCTTCATGATCTTCCATCATGGGGATTTGTTTGAACATGGGTTCCATAAGCTTAAAGTTGGTACTTAACTGTCGAGCGGTACCATGTAATCTTATTTATAATATCCAAAGAGCTTACTAGTGTATTTGTTTAGCTGTCGGGCGGTATGCAAGTTAGGACTAGATTGGACCATTTCAGATGGGTGTAACTTACCTTGGGAGATATATTCTTAGTTGTCGAGTAGGCTATGATCAAACTAGAGACGAAACCTAAATTGAATCTTACCCAAAAGAAATGGGGTAAGAGTCGCCTATCCTTAGGAAAAAAAGTTCATCAGTTGTCGAGCAGGGGCTATCGACGGGAATGGATTATTCAATTCACCATTAGGAATATTTTGAATGTAACTAATTCAACAGAGGGAAGTGAAAATCAAACAATTTAGTGGGAGTACATTTAGATTCATAAAATACCTTTGATCTATAATCAAACGTACAATAATTTTCTATTCATTTTTGTTTGTTGGTTATACTTGTAACCATTTTTGAAGCTTTTGAGAAAATTATTTAATTGGACCTAAGCTCACAGATTGATTTTGAAACTTAAGTTTCATTTTGACTTTTGAAAGGTTGGTCTAAATTCTAAATTATCCAATTATGAGACAAACATTGAAGTGAAATATGTTACTATTTGATAGTAACAAAAGGATTATAAACAGGCTCGATGTCATTAGATGAAGTCAAGTAAAAGAGTTCTAGATACAACATGGAAGTCTGCTGAACTCGTATGTGATAGTGAATGCCTAGAGTCTATCTATGGAAAACATAATCATACTGCAATATATAGCAATAGAAAATGAGTTCTTTCAGACAGAATGGAAGAAAATTCATCTCACAGTGGGCTTTGGCCGCAAATGATTATCTATAACTAAGACCTAAAGGATTTAGGATCCCTAAAGACCCCAAAACAAATAATAGATTAATTTCTACAAGAAATATCATACTCATTCTCTCAGTTTTTGGTAAACTTCGACATAAGCAATTTAGAAGTCGTTCTTTTTGTACTTCTAAATTTGTTGAAGATCACTTTATGATCATGAAAAGCCAAAGTTATCCTTTCTCGTTTTGAATGATACTTCTTCCTCCAAGAAAAACTAAGTGATATAATTGTTTCTTCTCAAAGGACTAAAAGGTTAGATCATAAAAATGGAAGAAAATCGAGAACGAGAAGTGCTTTTATTGCATTCAAATTGAACGTTTAAAAGGAAAATTTGGTACTTCTTGTTTTCTAAAGATATAGTTTTAAAAAGGATTTCACCAAATATAAATGATCAAGAAATGAACCGAAAGGGTTCTCAGTACAAACTAATGTGTGTGGACCCATGGAATTTAGAAGCTCAAGATGTTTTTCAAACTTTACAACCCTTATTTTAGCTTAGGGCTTGTGTATTTATTAAGATACAAATTTGAATACTTGATTCAAATTGGAAGTAAAACAACAAATGCAAAGGTATTAGGACTCTACAATCATATCGAGAAGGTAAACACATATCCATTTAGGATCATTTAAAGATCATTGTATATTTTTCAGTAGACTCCTCCTCATAAATCATAATTTCATGTTATATCATAACAGGCAAACACCGTACCAGACTAAACATGGTCAGATCAATAATGAGTCACACTGGTTCACCCATTTTGGAAAATTGATTTGTTTGATTGTAAGGTGTTTAAGAAATAAGATTCCTATTAATTTTGTTCTAGATACACTGTATATGATATGGTGTAGGCTAAAGGCAAGTCTCAAGTTACTGAGATTTGGTTGGTCAAGCTTAAAACTGACAACTTGAAAATGAGAACTCTTAAATGTAGGTTTGAAATATAACTATGGAAACTAAGGTGAAGGGATCGGATATTAAAAAAATATAGATCTACGCAGCGAAATATAAATATTTAAATTACAATTTAATAACCAATTCTTTAAGTCGGATTTAACCACATTAACATCATAACAAATATACAGATAATATTAAAACTCTTTTAATATAAATTTCACCTCTTCTGATGCTTTAACATATAAAAATAAATAAAAAATCGTAGTTCCCTGGGCATTAACTGAAAAGGCTCTTTCTAGAGCATTTGAACACGAACAATATTGCTAGATAAGACTTGATTCTCATAGAAGTGACACAAATGTCTCACCTCAAACAGTATCCACACAGAGAACCTAAAAAAGAATAGTGTTCATGGAATTTCTGAGATCACATTTAATCTCAAGCCTCTAAGATATCTCTCATTTGCACCTAGGTGCTAGTAAGATTCAAACCAATAGTGCGCAATGGAAAATACAACCTCACAGACATAGGAGACTGAGAGCGAGAAACATGAGCAACCACTTTTCCTTTTGGCCAATATACTGATGGGGGTAGCAATCTTGTGGCCTCTCATTTTATTGTATAGGGTTCAAAATCCTAGACCCCTTCTTTTCTTTAATCATATTTTAACCCCTAAACTTATTAAGTCCAACATTACTATCCATTCCTTTTTCAAGAACTCTTCTAAAATCAATTCTCAATTATGTGTGACCAGTTAGGTTCATACCAAAAACTGGATGGTGAAAATAAATAATTAATTAATTATGTTGGCCCAAAGATCTAGCAAAGAAAGAAGTGAATTGGGCAGTGAAAAAAATTTAAACAACAAATTCAAATACAAGTTATCAATTTTCCTAATTGATTATTATCATGTTAAGCAACGGAAATGTATTTAACTAATTGCACTCAAACAATAAAAAATATAATAATGCAAAACACAAAGATTTAACCTAGTTCGACAAGCTGCTCTTACCTACGTCTAGTCCCCCGAGCTCCACAAGATTTCGCAATCCACTAACCTTTTGATTCCTTTCCTAAGTATGAACCAAATCCTTACAATCTTATTTCTTTTCACAGGCTCAGAATCAACCTTTGCAATTTTATAATCTCACATTATTACACTTATCATTTTCAATGTTTAGGAAGAACCTTAACTCACTCTAATTGTATTACAAGAAGAATCAAAACCTAATATTTTAAAAGGCTAAAAGATTAACCTAACTTTTTTCACAAGCTAAAGATTAAACCCTAATCATTTTCTCAGGCTAAAGATCAAACTCTAATCCTTTTTTCAAGATAAAGATTAAACTCTAATCTTTTTCACATGCTAAAGATCAAAACCTAACTACCCAGGTTAGAAACTGTCCCAAATATATCTAATTCATTCAAACTCGCAAATACAAAAACATTCACAAGTTTCTTCCCACAAAGAACTTCAGCCACCTCAATACAATTATGCTCAATTAATGTCCTGAAATACTACATGATAAAATCTATGTGAGGCACAAATATGATTTAATTAATTTTATCGCACAAATAGTACATAATCAGATTTCACAAATAAAAATTGTTTTAAACTATTTTCGCGATATTAGATTTGAAAACAATTTTTCACAAAACCATTAATCCAAGTAATTAAGAAAATAATCTAAGAAAGAAAATTAATTAATTTGGAAAGATCTTTCTCGAAAATGATTAGGATAACTCAGTAACGTATACAAACCGGTAACAAAAATATTTTTTCTCTTCGATCAAGAACTCATTTGATAATATTATATTATAAATTTATCAACATAAAATACTTTCTTATAATAGAAAAAGTTGAATGTTCTTGATTGATGAATTTGAAAAACGCATGTTTGTATATATAGACCTTTAACTAAACCTCCAACGTCTAATTTTAAAATTCCAAAACTTTAAATGACCCTTTAATACATCATATATCATATACAATATACAATCTAAATAGGTATATTTATTTTAAAAATAATTTTAGAAAAGCTCGATTTGGTCTCCAAAACGTTTTGGATTCAAAACTCTTAAAGATAGAAAGTAGTTTTACTAATTCAATTAAAAAATTAATTAAATATATGGACCAAATTAATTGGAAATAAATAATTTATGATATATATATAGCCAATTAACCAACCTTCCAATGGTAAAAAAATCTGACCATTTCTATGCCTATGGTCAGTTGACTGATCGTCCCGTCGGTTGACCGATTCGTTTAAAAAGTTTTTCTTTTTTTCTTTGTTTTGGCTAATGGAATGGTTAGTCAATCGACCCTAACCATCGATGGACCAAATTGGCCAATAGGATCATCAATTTTACTCCCTTAAGATACTATTTTCGTTAGTCGACCGACACATTTCGTCAGTTGACCGAATTGATCTGAAAACACATCATTTTAAGTATTAAAACTATTTTTTCAATTAGATACTTTACCAAAAGCATTTTTATGATTTAACACTTTATAAAAATCATTTTAGGATCTTAAACTTATCACTTCTCACTATAACACAAATAAATTTTTCATTTTAAGGTATCGTGTGTAATCCTAATTTAGGTTGCATTAAGAGTATAAAGGTAATGAGTTATTTTCACCTAATTGACTTCAACGTCTTCAATACTCTGAAAATCTTCATTATCTTCATCTTGCACCCGTCTTGACTTCCATTGATTCTTCAATAGTCACCTCATGAAGAATTCTTAAATGATTATTCTTTTCGACCTATGGAACTTTTAATCTGAAATCACTCAATAAAAATATTAGTTCCATACAACATTGATGTTCAATTGTCCATCAAAACATTAGTTCAACAAATTAATTACAATAACTAATTAATCAATAAAAAATTAAAATAATTCTAATTTTTCCCTTCCAGAAAAAAAATAAAAATAAAATTCTACTGTGGCATTTCCTCCGACTATGAGTCATGTTTACTCACATATCACAACCTTGTCCATTTAGAAGGAATTTAACCAAGAAAACTTCATCTGATATGATATGTATATTTCAATATCTCTCTATGTGTGTATCCAAAAGGAACAATATGATATGGTTAAGTAAACAAAATCCTAGTCCAATCATATACATTTGTTTGACAATATAATTTTTGATAGTATCGATTCGAATCTTATCTCAATCATCACATTACTCTGGCTAGAAGCTTTGGTGAATTATATTAAAAAGGATCACATAGGTCACTTCTCTTTTTACTAAAAGTAATAGATCATTTTTTGCATACTCATATATTCCCATGTGTGTCCCACTATACCTAATGAATACATTTGAATACTCGTGGCAAGAGAACAACACTTAGTATATCAAAGTATGGTAATCCATATATGTAATATATAATACCTCAAGTACAAAAGTCTGCGGAATACAATCATACCTCAGATATCTTATTTTAACTCGAGCAAAACTACCATGTAAGATATCAAGGAGAATCATGTTCACTCTATTACTACTATTAATAGGTCTCCTTGTAGGTGGTCTAGTATCTAATACTGATGAATTGGGACTCACCATTCTCAAAGAGAAAATATCGAATCAAGCTAGTCTAGATTGTTGAAGATCCTTTTGAACAATCCAATACCGAATATGAATAATTTAGAATATCAAGTTACCAAATGTGGTTGGTCTCCTTCTATTTAGTCACATTAAATAGCTAGACAACTACTCAACATTCTGGGTCTACACCTACAGTGATATAATTACAATATAATATCAAGAATACCTTCTAGTAATACTTGAGATTGAAATGTTTTTATAGATACAAGTCTTAGATGTAATAATACAAAATTAACCATAGAACTTACATCCAACAGTATTCCACTAGCATTATACAAAGTAGAATAGTATCTAATATTCATCTTTAGAAAATTATGGTCTAATTGTTGTAAAGTCATAATATTAGTGAGTGGATCTACTACGTTATCTATTGTGTCTACTCTCTTAATTTTGACATTATTCTGCCCGATGATTTCACGAATTAAATAGAATCGTCGGTTTATGTGTTTGAATTTCTGATGAGACCTTGGTTCACCTACTTGAGTTATAGAACCATTATTTTTACAATACAAAAGTACGGGTGACCAAATGGTTTGAACCATCTAAGGTTCATAAATGAACTTCTTAATCCCATACACCTTCCTTAGTTGCGTCAGAAGTAGCAATGTACTCGGGCTTAGTAGTAGAATCTGCAATTGTAGTTTACTTACAACTCCTCCAGCTAACAATCCCACCATTTAGGATAAATATATATATATATATATCCCAAGGTTAACTTATGGACATCCACATCGGATTGAAAAATTCGAATCACTATAACCTTCAAGTCCTAGTTCCTCTCCTCCGTAGACTATAAATTTATCCTTGGTCCTTGTTAAGTACTTGAGGATAGATTTCATAGTCTTCTAGTATTCCAAACCTGGATATGCCTGATATCTTCTAGTCAATCCACAACATAACCGATATCGGGCTGGTACATATCATTATGTACATGAGACTTCCAATTACTGAAACATATGGAATTCTAATCATCGCAATATTTTCTTTAGAAGAATGAGGATTCATCTTCTTAGAGATATGAATTCCATGCTAGACTTTTGAAATTCATCATGCTAAATTGCTTTGGCACTTTGCTTATGTACTCGGATTGGGATAAACCAAACATTGTAAAATGACTTAATTTTATTTTATTTTTAAAATTTAGATTCAATATTTCATGATGATAAAAGGAAAAAGGTGTTATTCTCTCTCTAGATCTCTTTCTCTCTCTTTTCATTTTTGTTTTATTTTTTTATTAAAGATAAAATAAAATTAAAATTAAAATTAACGATTATTTTATCTATTTTCTTTTAAAATTGTGAAGGCACCATTTATATTTTAAATGGTGCCTTCTCAAGTAGTTTTTCTTCCACTGTATTAAATTGTGAAAAAAAAAAGTAAAATAAAAAAAATTATGAAAATGCTATTTGTAGTAAAAAAAAAAAAAAATCAAATTTTAAAATAATTCAAATAAAAAAAATGCTATTTGAAATCGCATTTTTAAGTGTGAAAAAACTATTTGAAATAATGCTTTCTCAATTTTTTTTGTTTTTGAAGAAAATTCAAAATATAAAACGCTATTTGAAATAGAGTTGTCAACTATGAAAACACTATTTAAAATAATATTTTTCACAATTTAAAATAGTATTTTGTGCAAGTATGGTAATTGGAAAAATAAATGCACTTGAAATCCTATTTCCCCCCATCCTCCTATCTGTAACATAATAAAAGAGGGAGTTGAGTGGCGATTTCATTATTCTCTTTCCAATTTCGTTATTCTCATTGTAGACACCGAACTTTGTCATGCCCAGTCAGTGTCGAATCAAGTACAAGTTCAAATAAACTTTAAACTTAAGGGAATGAGTTTCTACCTTAGATCACACTGTATAATATAAAAAAAAAAGTACCTAAAAACATGAGAAAATACGAAAGCTGTTAAATTTGACGAAATTCAGTTAAGTAAAAGTTTCAGGTCAACCTCAAAAGTCCTATAATTTAAGGGGATCTAAAATGACTTTATTAAAGGTTAATTTTCATTAAATCATATTTAGTATAAATAAAAGTTAGTCACTACCCTTTAATTATAGGATATTTCAAACAATTACCTCAGTTACCTACCCTGACCATGAAACATTTACTATCACTGAATTTTATCGGTTTAACACCAGAAACATTTGTTTCATTTGTATGTTTTACACAAAATAAAATCTAGAAACAATCCAAGAGACATTGATCAATGCTTGGAAAGTTCATGACAAGCCTTAAATCACCAAGGTGATTAATGACTTGGGCTTGGTTTGGAATTACCCCAATCCAAGTTGTCTTAACAAACCACCCTAGGCCCAATGAATCAAGGGCCTACCCATAATTAAAAGGCACACATAGGAGCCTTTAAATGACCAAGAAACCCCTAGATATTCTCTACACAAATATCTAAGGAAGAAAACCAAGACACTTAGGAGGTAATCAACCGTTATCGAAACTAAACTAATTCGGTTCACCACCTAAAGTTAGGCATTTAATGTGAATAAAATGCCCATCCCATCAAGAATTAATTGATTGTGATGACATGGATAGGCCACATTCAATGGAAGTATATATTTTAAGCAAAATATCTTAGGTTTAACAGAAATATCTGAAATGTGACTAACTGTTACTTTAACCAAACCAAATCGGTTTGCCACCTAGACGATGCATTAAATGCACATACCATCAAGAATTTATTTATTGGGATGACATGGAAGGTTTAGGTTCAAGGTATCATGATATTTTCACCAAAATATCTTAGGTTTAACTAGAAACCTTGAAATCTAACCATCGATCACAAGGAAAACTAACCCGATTCGATCTGAAACGAACCAGAGGTGTGCTTACAAATAAATAACTCATCATAGAGAATTAAATTCAAGAGGACACATTGAGACTACATACATTGCATCTTGGAATCATTGATGGCAACTAAACTGAAATAGTGAAACTAACCTTAGCCTCTAAACCACACCAGAAGTGTCACATCTTGCCATTAATGTACCCATGTGCAACCGATAGGATTTGAGAGAGTGTAATGATTGGTAATAATTTTCCATCATAACCAAATCTAGGAAAAGATTTGGTAATCATTACCAAATCATTGAGGATCTTCCCTTGTACTCCAAATTCATGCAAATCTAATAAAAAAACAAATCAAGAAAGCAAGTCCCCTAGTCCAAATAGTCCCTAGGGAAGAGACTGAAGTGGCATATGCATGTCTAAGTAAGCAAGCCCTTGGCCTATAAATAGGAGGGCCCTGTTTTCATTTTTTTTAGGTCTTGAATACCTAGTTTCTCTCTCTAAACTCGAGCCAAGATCTCGGGTTTTAGGCCTATCAAGCATTTCTCTTGAATAAAACATCATTATTCTATTGAAATTTGATCCCAATGGGTGTTCCTGAGGTTCTTAGAGCAAGAACTGAAGGATTTGACGGTGATTGATCGAGTTCCAGCCAAGAAAATCAAGAAGGATAAGAAGGTTACTTGTTTAGGGAAAGACCACTCCCCTAAACTAGGTATGTATCTTGAGGATACTTTAATCTTGTCTTAATTTCATATACTTTACTTTTACATATTATAATCATGTAGTATTTATGCTTTACTTTCATGTATATTGCACACATAAACCATAATCAACCAAATAGCACCTAATTTTTGTTATAATCATCAAACTATGTACAAATCATACAAAACTATCTCAATAACACCACGAACGTCCAAGAACATGTGAGGACCCAAATTATCCAAGAACATGTTAAGAACATTTGAGGATTCAAACAAAATATCTATCACACCATGAGTTGTGCATAGTCTCTATGATTATCTCAAGAACACTTCAAACCAACTCTTTACTAAGTGATACTATTAATCCAACCATATAACTGTTAATAATCTATTTACTTTATGCTAGACGTCAAGATCACAGGCTGGTAGGCTTGTGGACTAGCACGCACGCACACACACACATACTACACCGACACACCTTTGTGGCTAAAAACTCGGGATAAAAGGAGGGTCTCTATTCTTTCAGGGAAATGTGTGATTCTTATTTAGAAACCTTCCCATTTTTATTAGTTATGAGTATGTCTTGCATAAATATATGGTATTTCTTTTTAATTTCAACTAACAACTCACATACTAACACTAACTAACCAAAATAAAAGAGTTCGGTAAAGGTGTTATTGACAAAATCAAAGAGGTCATGTCCATATCATTTTGTGATTCATGTTGTTTCATGATTAAAACCAACTAATAATCAACTAAAATCAATTAAAACCAACCCAACTTTCAACTTAACACGGATGAATTACGTGATGACCTAATCTTTGGTTACCCCCAAAGTACGTAGGCAACCCATGTAAGGGTTTGGTCACCTTTAATAAAATAAATCATATACTTTTAACCTTAACAAGGTGAACTACGTAAAGACATAATTCTCATTATTCCAAGATACGTAGGCAATCCACATGCGGGTTCGGTCACATATCCAAATAATTTAGTCCAGTTTGCATGCTAGAACTATATGTCGGCCTGATTCTTTGTGGAAACAAGGATATGTAGGCAACCTATATAAGGTTAGGTCCCTTAAAAATACAAAAATATTTTCATTTCATATAGCTTGCATATTTATATTTCTATAAACTGTTATTGGGTGTCACTAACTAGTTTAGTTGTAGTATTTACCCGCTCTATCAATATATCATGTCAAAAATGCATAAAAAATTAAAAACTTTGAAGAAAAAGGAATTGTTTTGTTTAAGTAAATCTAAGAAAATTACTCGGGTATTTTTTAACGATAAATATTCATTTAGATTAAGGTATCGTTCACGAACGGCTGTCTTAGGGTGCGTAAAACCTTCCCCTAGCATAACCGACCCCCAAACTTTAAAAACTATCTCTGGTACATAGACCTTATGAAGTTAAAACAAGGGTATTTTAAAATAAAAATAAATTTATAAAACTCCCTGTGACCTAGCACACCATTTAACCCCATATTAGGTGACAACTCCTTTTCAATATAAAATCCCAACCCAAGACGTTTTCCAAAATTAACTCCTAGAAAATCCCTTGAAAAACCATTTCAAAATGAATGGATTTGGAAAACTTAGAAAGGGAGGAATGAAAATTGTTTCCTCTTCTTCCCGAATTTTTACTTTTTCCGCTATCAAAATTCAGGGTGCGTCAGCTGACGACTCCATTGGAGATTATTTGAGGGTAAAGCCTAATTAGAGTCTAAATTTATATTCATGGTTAAATAAAACCTGAGAAATACATTTTAGATTTTTAAATATAAATTATTCCCTCCCAAAAATAATAATAATAATAATAATAATAATGATAATAATAATGATAATACTAATAATAATAACAATAATAAATAAATTTATGTTACAAATTTACTTTACATGTCCTGTATATACTAGCAAGCATGCATATTTACTGTCTTTTATTGTATTTATATTATCATCTTTCAATACTGTATTTTAAATACTATTTCTACATTCTCGCATTCCATTACTATATACTCTTTCCAACGCATGAGCACTCACTATAGCATTGCATATCATGATGGAAAAATCCAAGTAAAAACCCTCTTAGGGATAGAGAGGCTGGCAGTAGGGGCTGACGTCGGTGATTTCATCACATCGAACTAAGCCCTGAAAACCCTTAAGATAGAAATAGGCCTTAGTAGAAGCAAGGCCAGGTGGTCTCTCCCCCAGGACCACCAATGAAAGATGGATGTTCCCCCGGGGAGTAGGCCGGAGGTTTGAAGGTCTGGGAACTGAAGCTTTTTGGGATGCGATAGAAGAAAACCCATAACCTCATATAGTGAGCTAAGGATAGAGGATAACCAAAACCCTGCTATATTTAGGACACTTATCTTGGAGAGAGATTATGTTCTTATCTTATGTATAGTTATTCATATAATTGTTATATTAGGTAGATAAAATAAAACTTCTAGGACAAGTACAGCATAATAATTGTTGTAATAATTTTTGTTCTATCTCATGCATTGCTAGCTTGCTTGGCATCGAAAAAGCGTTTTCAAAAATCAAAATACAGAGCAAGCTGTAGAAAAGAATAAGAATCCTTCTCTAACTCAAATATAATGAACTCTCAAATATAAACATCAAATCATTAATGCCATTTTATCCGTAATAATCCACTTAAAACTGACTCTGATAAAATCACCATTTCCCCTACCTTTAAATAAATAAGAAGTCCACCTCAGATAGATTTCTAAAATAGTCTTTGCTGAAAAGCTATCCTAAAGGTCATACGCTAGAGATATTAAGTGAAGATGACCTATTTTTGGTATCTATAAACTTTTTTCTTTTCTTACCTTTCCTTAAGTAGGGAATTTTGGTGTTTAGATGATGTCCATAAGTGACGAAGGTATAACCCTACTATTATAAAGTATAATATTGTTGGCCCAGTGATCTATCCAAGAGAGGGTGAATTGGGTTGTTATAAAATTAAATCAAATTATAACACTTGAAAATTCAAATAATTAATTTTATCCTAAATTACTTTATAGCAGCGAATAAGTGTTATATAAACTAAGTGTACACCTAAACAATTGAAAATAAATAAAGTAAAATAAAAGCACACCAAAATTTATACTGATTCACCAAGTTACTCTTCGCTAATCCAGTCCTCCAAGCTCCACGGAGAGTCTCACCCACTAATCACTATGATTCTTTTAACTAGGTAGGAACCAAATCCTTACAAATGATTCTTTTTGTAGGCTTAAAATCAACCTTTATGATTTTCCTTTTCACAGGTTAAGGAAGAACCTCTATCTTTTTACCAGGCTAAAGATTAACCTAATTCAATTACAGGGAGAATCACGACCTAATTTTTTTTATACCTTTGACTTAAGAAATAAACCTCACCAAATCTCTCTAAGTATACTTTTACCTGGTAAGGATGGAACCATTACAAATTCATTCAAAATCTAATTCTATTCAGGAAGAATTAACACATATCTCTTTTCACAGGAAAAGAGTAACCTAATCGTTTTATGCACTAGGTAAAGATCAAACCTCAATCTTTTTATCGGAAGAGATTGAAACACAACTATTCCTGATTAGATATTCCCAATAATATTTAATTCGCATACAACTCAACAATTACAAGAAATTGATAAGTTTTTTCCACTCGGAGCTTCTACCACCTCAGATTAATTTAAACTCAATTAATGTCCCAATAAATACTAGTGATAGAAATAAAGTGAGACTTTCAATATCTGATTCTAAATAAAAAAAAATGGGTAGCACACAATTTAGCACGTAATTAGATTTTCACAAGAAATCATTTCAAAAATATATTCAAGCAATTTAAGTTCAGAAAAACGATTTCAAATATCTAAATTCCAAGCAATAAATAGTAATCTCAAATATCAATAAAAAGCTCAAGCTTGGAACAACCTCACAAGGATACCACCGAATGAATGAAAATTGAATCGCAATGAAACTTTAGATCGGTGACAGCAACAATTTCCGCATACTTCTTCAAGAACTTTTCTCAAAGATAATCACACAACACTCTCAGTATAAATTTAGAATAATAACTCTCAGAAAGCTCAGGGACTGAATAGCTCTTGAAAAACAATTGATTGGGATCTTTTCAAATGAAAAAACGTAGGTCTCTATATAAGGATTGGAAACAGGCCCTCCAACAGCTAGTTTCCACATATCATGACACTTAATTGCTCTTATAGACCCTTTATATTGATATGACTCAATCCTGGTTCAATTCACTTAATTATAGCTTTTAAATCATTCAATTTAATCCCTCAAACATTCCTCAATCTCAAATAGATAAGATAGAAAGAATTAAATGTACCAATTTGAGAAATATTTAAAATATATGAACCATATCTTAAAGAACATCAAAATAGCAACCATATTTCTTAAATAATATCAAATCCTTAAGATATCTCTCAGATTTAAACCATAAAATGGCTAGTAATGACAACTTTTTTATCAAATCCACGAAATTCTCTAAACCTGAAATAGACCCATCGGTTGACCGACCAAATGCCAAAAGTCGACCAATATATTCAGGTTATAGCCCAAGACAAAACTACTCGCCCATCGGTTGACCGATATTCCATAGGTCAGTTGACCGATCGATTCAGGATGCTCTCCAGGCCATTTTTTTACCATAGTCGGTCGACCGATCCTCCATGATCTGTCGACTGCTCGATTCAAGGAGTTCATGTATCAGTCATAGGTGAACCGATCCTCTATGATATGTCGACTGATCGATTCAAAGAGTTCATGTATCAGCCATAGATCGACCGATCTCTCCTCAGTCGGTTGACCAATCGATCCAGACACTTCACCATTTTCCCAGCTTCTCCTCATCGGTTAACCGATCCACATTGGTCGGTTGACTGATCCTTGTTATAACTCTTTTTCCATAGTTAATTTTAACTCCAATCTTTGACCTTTTTACCTATTTAACCGATTTCTTTTCTCGACTAACTTAATTGACACTTATTAATCAATTTTAAGCACTAATATATCTTAAGTCAATATTTATTCTTTCATTTCACATTGGAGCAAATATGTTAACTAATTAGGATCCTAATAAAAATACACATAAACATAAATTCATTTTGTGTCGGGTGTGATCCTAATCGGGATATATTAAGAGTAAAAATTAATCTGAGTTGTTTTCTCCTAAATTCTTCAAAGTCTTCAGTCTCTTAATACTATTCTCTTTGTCAGTCTCTTTGCATCCTTAGCATCCTTAACTATTTCTTCATGATACTATCCTCAATGGAACTCTTACACTGAAACACTCAATAAACTTATTCGTTCCACCAAAACATCAACATTTAGTTGTCCATCAAAGTCTTAGGATCAACAATTATTATCTACCTAAAGTTTGTCTTAAATTTTCATTTCCAGCCTTCAACAGTTGACGTGTGTATCATAGTTTTATACACTACAAAAAAACTAAGGTTATGATAAATATAGTTTTAACATTTAGGCGGAACATAATCCAAAGTAATGTTAAAAGGAAAAGTCTTGTTTCAACCAAACGATAGTGAGATATTGACAATAAAATCTGAGAATGTTAGGAGGAAAGTATAGGTACCCTGTTGTGGAATCACTACGCATGTTCCAACCTGGGAATGTCCGAGTAACCATAAAGAAATATAGGAGACCTCCTCAACCAGAACAGAAGGAAGAAATATCCGAAATTTTTTTGATATGAAGAATGATAGATAAAGTCTTAGAACCTAACCTCGCCATAGAAAAATTGAATAGTTGAACAAAAAAAGATCGACTAATGTAAACTAAGACTTATCTAGACATAACTAATTCAGAAGTACATGGAAACCTACCTAAAATAAAAGTAGGAGAAACCTTGTAGAATTGAAGACAACAAAGCTTGAAAGAAGACAATGAGCCTTTGTCAGGATAATACTTCATAATGGGGTAACTAACCGGGAAGGGAGCGAAATCAACAAAGACCTCTAGATTGAATCAAATTACTCTAATTATCTAAAATGTAAAATCCTAAAAGTATGTGTTAAGAGAAAGAAAATAATAAATAAAGACTGGTCTCAGAAAGTTTCTAAACATTGAATGGTCACACGAAAGTAGTCGGGTGAATCACTCTCTTTACATAATTTGAGTATTAAGTCATAGGGCTGTCTTAACACCTAGTAACTTGTGCCAACTGGACCAAGATCACTGCTCAAAGCTCATTACATAGATTATATAGAAAGTATGACTCTCTACTTGCTAGCGTGGAGAAAATAAAAGAAAATTCTCTCAATACTACCTGGATAAAATAACATTTGTTAGTCGCCATTAACTAACACCTATTACTCCACTTATTTTCTCCCTCCTCTAAGTCATCTCGGGAAGGCCCATTCCGATTGCCCTCAGTCCAAGTTAGAAGAAGTGAAGTAGAGCCGTCAAAGAAACCTCGGGTAAAATACAAGGTATAGGTAATCCAAATAAAAATCTTAGAAAATTTAAATATCGAAACTTGATGGAATTAGACTAGGCGATTCTAGATAACAAACTACTAAGGTGATTGTTCCAAATTCTTGCTAAAATTACACTTACCATATTAGAAAAAAATTCCAATATGAAAGATTATGATAGCAGACCAATTTTTGAACACCAGAACATGGAAATTAAAAACATTCTATAGTTAAATAATATTGTAAGAGATAAAGAGGGATATATACAAGCGCACGATACGGACAAATAATTTAAGACACTAAAATCTAAACTAAAAGAAAGTTAGGAAAACGAAAGGGATAGAAATCAACCTAAGATGATTTACTACCCCTAAGATCAAAGAACCAGATAAAATAAGGACAAAGGTACCAGAAGAAGGAAAAGCATAATAAGGAAGCAGAGTTTGTGTCATCCAAAGAAAGATAGGCATTCCCGACATCAAGATTCTCGAGCCCCAAAAAAATCCCAAGCAAGCGCTAGTAACCATTTTCTCATTTTCTTAATATAGCGGAAGTTACTTAAGGATGGCTAACGGCAAAGAGTATTTAACCTAACTCCAAAAAATTAGAATCACGAAAGACATAGTAAATATTAAATACCAATCCAAATATATAACATAAGATACCTCAAATAGATTTAAGATATCTAACCAGTGCTAAAAGTGTCGCACAGTAAGTACTAGGTAGAACTGCTACTGTTTCGAGAATAACAAAAGAGCAAACTACAATTAGATCAATCTAAAAACATCTGGTGCCAGATAATCAAAGAGTAAGAGATGAGCACAGAGATTGCACATAATCTAGAGCCCTTAGGTAGGAGCAGATCCAAGTGAACTTCTCCTCCATGAAAGCAGAAGGATAGTCTGAGGTAAATGGAGCATCTTCCACCGACGAATAGAGAGCCTCAACCATGGATATCTTAACAGACTGTGAGACCACAGGACGATAATGAGGGTCCATCCAGATCATATACTCTGTGGCCGTAAATAGATGTGCCAAAAAAGGAATCTCATTAGATGTCAAGCGATGACACTCCCATTAAGCATAAGTCACGGTATCTTGAGCCGCATTTCCATACTTGAAGGTGTAGCAAGCTACAATCATGCCATCAACCAAAAAAATATGTTGATCCTACTGAATTGATGAAGCACTCGAAAAGGAATGTAGGGTACGTAGCCTCGGAATCCCAGAAAAAGAGTGAAGCGCAAGTCCACACAATCCAAGAGAATGTCAGTCGACAATGTGCGTCTTGTAGTCCATACTACGCCTAAGCTAACCATCTCTACCAAAAGCAACACCCAATCCAGTGGATAGTTAAGAAGTTGCGTAACTAGGGAGCACTGAGAGGATAACTGACCAACTATCGGATCCTCCAAACACCAGGCCACCATAGGCAATCTGATCAAATGGGAAGTAAGTCATATCTACAGTAGCGCGTAGCTCCCGAAAAAGTAGTGGCCACTAGTAGCATTTTGCTATACACCGCAAGTGTACGGGTCAAGTTTTGATAATATAGTGGTGCGTAGAGTGTCGTATCCATAGGGATTGATAAAAAATCGTCACTAACTACCTCGACTATCATAACCGAACTTTATTTAGGCATCAAAATTTAAAGTATCTAAAAATAAACTAAAACAAATATAAAATCAAAAGCAAAATAAAATATGGATTCCCTATGCACAATTGTTCTCGAGGTTTGATTTTATCTCATTATTCCCATGTCATCCTATTAAGCAATTATTAGCCAATTCTATCATTCAATAATCAAGGTCACTCATGCACACTCACTATGTTTCCCAAGTGTCAAGTGAGTGAATATGTAAACACTTCAAAACCGATATCTTTATCTAGTGTTGAGGTGAGAACACTCGTTATGCCTGACCTTATAGATTACCTAAGCTTTAATAATCTCCCGATCTATTAAAAATTTCAAGTTTCTCAAATCAACCAAGATATTATATGGAAGCATAAATTAGAAGTATTAATAAGGCAAACACAATTGAATAGAAATCCTAGTGATAAATCTAGAACTTGATCACCTCCCAGTCTCACAAGATCCTAAATTCCCAACTCGATTAACTAGGTGTTGATCTCTTCTCAGTCTCACAACAACCTAAACTATGCACTCTCAATTTCGGTCACAAACTCAATCTGTCTCGAGTATAGAATTCACAACCTAAAATCATTTAACTCATTGGCTATATGAATCAAAAGCATTAAACATAGAAAGGCATAAATGAATTAAAATGTAATTCAAATAAAAATTAACAAAATATTTAAAACATAGCTAAAACGAAACTACATCAAGCCCTAGATAAATTCTAACTCAACATAGTGAAATCCATAGCTAATCTTTTCAAGTAACCTATAAATGCAAAATAACAAATATAAATTCAAGAAAGATTAGAGAGAGAAAAAGGAAGAGAAAACTTTTCTAGCCTGAGATATTAGCAGTAATAGAGCAACCAATACGATCATCTGGCGCCCTCGCCAGTCCTTGTAACTGCTCCACATGTCCCTATAACCTTGGTATCCGTGAATGTCTAAGAAGCGCCTCTAGAGGTCGTCAAACTCCAAGAAGTCCAGAACTTGCGATAACTAAGTATTCGACGATAATAGTGGAAGATGATGAATCTCTCTTGTTAGAGGAAGTCCAAGTAAAAAGGACACCACCTCAAGGCATAGAGTCAGCTCGGTCACCCTGAAACAGAAGCATAAAAAAGTTAAAACCCATAGGCGTGCCAAACTCTTGATGAATGGCCCGTCTACAGCCACCTAGTGAAGATCTATGATATAACCAAGCATGGACCATAGAAGCGCCGACTCAGCTGGGGTCAATGACTTTGACTGGACAAAGAAAAGTGACTCAACTGATCAAATAATAGTGCGCAGTGTTTAAGGATCTCTCGCTGCAAATCCTAACCATGTCGGTGACACTAATCGCACTCCTTTCTAAGAGGGTCTCTCTCAGCCCTGATAGTAGTAAGCTTAGAGGCCAAAACCACCTCATCGTCACTGCAACTCGCCCAGAAGGTCAGCACCTAGTGACTTAACAAGGTTCCACCCACTAGGTGTGCTACATCCGTCTAAGGGCTAACTAATAGACACGAAAACCATTGAAGGTACTCGTCCTTACAAATCAGGGGAACAACTAGCACATCTGTTATAACTGTTGGATAAAATATATTAGGATTGGTAATGTCAGTGTAAGGACCAAACCGCCGAAGGAGTAGGAGGCTGGCATAACCTACCAGAGATCTTAGTTGTAGCTCTCTTGCCCATGTATAACTCCCAAGAAGATAGACTTCTGAAGATACAGCATTGAGTTGATACTGTCATCTCAATAAGCATCTCTGCCTAATAAGTGTCTCGGCGATATGGTTGCCACATTATATCTCTGTGCGCCAGGAACTCTAGCTGAATGCAATCCACAACATGGTCCTGAAAGGAGGACCCCTCCTCCATGATGGAGCGATGCCACTTCACCCCACGAGGAAATCAATCCTCTACAGTAGAATAGGGGAGACATGAGAAAAGGTACTCATATGCCCAATATTACAAGAAAACTGAAAGAAACAAAAAGAAACCAAGTAATAGAAAAGAATAAGTTAAAAGATTTAAAATGAACTCTCGGGGAGAAACTGCCAGAACCTCGTAATGCTGCCAACTCGAACTAATACACGAGAGCCATCTTTGCCAAGAAGGTTGCGAAGGTGAAGCTCCCCCAGTCGAGCTCTGCCAAGCTGGCCAAATCGCACTGAGTCCCTACAAAGTGAGGAAGGATGGTGGAACTTGAAGAAGCCATAAAAGTCCCACCAAGAAATAGAAACAGTAGGATGTGGTAATGTTGATCCCTCTACATCGGGTCCTCTAGAGCTGAAAGTGTAAAATTTGACTCGGGCACTAAGCTACTGTATTGAATATGCACTCTGCTCCTCACCTCTGCTGGTATAATACCTAGGAGTGCCTCCACCTTTACTCATGATGTCTCCCTCAAGGGAATGGCTCCCCCTCAGAACCTAACCCCAATGATCATCGCCCAGTTGAGGGGTGTCGGCACCAACTCTCCGCAGACTAGGTGAAGAGAATTCACCTTCCAAAACCAGTGTTCAATCAGGACATTAGGATACCCATGATCTATGCGGGAGGCTTAAATGGTGAGAAAATCCCTAAAGCTGCATCCCTGGAGGAATAGGCGATAGTGGAGGTGCATCCTCCTCGAGTAGAGGGTGTAAAAAGTCGACTATGACTCCTAGAAATTCCCATTACAGCGGGGGTCAACCTATACAAATTCAACCCTTAAAGTAACAAAATATTTGTTCTTTAGAAAAAAAAAGACAAATAAAGGAAAATAGAAGGATGATCATGAAGATCTCCTACTAAGGACTGATCATCTAGCACTATGGACTAAATCCAAGTCGTATCAAAGGTAAGGGCTCTGTCCCAGAATGGTCTAGGAATAGGATCATTAGGCTCGAAGTCATCTCCCAGGAAATCATCAAGAATACCCCAGTCGGGCATCTCATCATCTGGAGGGATGTAATCTGAATTCGTTGTCATCTCAGTTACTTCAAAAGGGCCAACAGACTCTTCACCCATAGGAGAACCCGAAGAGCTGCCCATCATTATGTCACCGACTCTAGATGCTCTAAAGGTCTCCTCAGCACAGTAGAAGTAGAAAGGGTAGGCACGTCATCAAAAATCCTGAGTGTCGATGCCTTGGGCCGACCTCAGGAGCACTTTAAAGCACTTTCTCTGAGCGGAGTCTCGAGGGATTTTCCATTCCCACAAGAGCGGGAATGACAATGGCTACCATCTCTCGAAGAACCAATGCTTGACATAGTGTCATCTAAAAACAAAAGTCAAAGTTTTATCACTTGGGTTTCGACTTAAGTGTACAAGTTGGAACTTTTAGGATTATTACGTGACTTTTAGAAGACATGTTGGACTCACCACTATTATTATTCTATAGAAACGATCGTGAGCAACCATATTAATCTCCTATGATTTATCACTAACCGAGGAGTAGGAGCAAGGGATTGAGCTCATCCCTTCAAGAAAAATGGTTGCGATTCTACCTTCTTAAGTTTAAATACGTGTTATTTATTACTAAAATTAAGGTATAATCTAGAAAACTGACTTGAAAACTTTCGCCCCTAAAAGTGCAAAATACCAAAATTTGCAAACCCATCTCACTTTAGAAAAAACATTGAAAATACTAAGTAAATACACCACTATAAGAGCAACAATGATATTCAAGATATAAACCAATTACATTACACTATCAATCTGGTGTAATGAAAGATGATATCCAAGACTCTCAAAAAGTAAAAAATAAAATATACATATACAAACATGAAAAAGTAGTATAGCTACGTTTTACATGAACTAAAAAATCCTCCTCTAAACAATAAAAATATCATACACTAAGGACTTTTTATGTATGATATAGTGAGAAAAAACAACCCATAACAAACTAATTCCTAAGATCATCCACCAAAAATACAAGTGTTGGCCCAATGAGTTACCCCAGAAACGAGGTAAATTGTGTAGTTATAAAAATTTAAACAATTAAATTTTTCAACACTTAAATTATCAAATAATCAATTTATCCTAAATCAATTATTATCTTTGTCACACAGCAGATAAGTATTTCTATTCTAAATGCACACCCAAACAGAATATGATAAAAATAATAATAAAGCATCACACCAAGATATATCCTGGTTCAGCAAGCTAATCTTGCCTAATCTAGTCCCTCGAGCTCCACGGAGATTCGCAACGACTAATCCCGTAATCCTTTTACCAAGTAGAAATCAAACCCTTACAATTTCAAGTTTTACATGCTTAGAAAAAACCTTATCTTTCTACCAGGTTAAAAACTATCCTAATTCAATTACAAGAAGAACCACCACCTAATCCTTTTATAAGCTAAAGATCAAACCTAATCATTTTACAGGCTAACGATCAAACTTCACAACTCTCACAATTATTCTTTTCACATGTAAGGATGAAACCTTCACAATTCACTCAATTCAATTCAAGAAGAATCACAACCTAGTTCTTTTCAAGGGAAAATAATAACCTAACCTTTTTATGCCTAAGGAAAATATCAAACCCTAATCTTTTTTATCGAAAAAGATTGAAACCTAACTACCTTGACTAGACACCGGCCCAACCGTGTCTAATCCGCTCAAACTCACAAATACAAAAAATTATGAGTTTCTTCTCACCAGGAGCTTCTATCACCTCAATACAGATATACTCGATTAATGTCTCAAAATTTACTAAGTGATAGAATCAATATGAGGCTAATTAATATCTGATTAATAATAATTGTAGGTAGCACAATTTCTAGTACATAATCAGATAAACATAAAATTATTTTAAGAAGATTTTTATGCTCTTAAATTTGAAAATGATTTCCTAACGGTCTTAAATCCAAGCAATCAACAATAATATAACATCTAAATTAAGAACAAAAACTTGAAAATATCTCACCAAGAAAATACCGAAGAACGCAAGATCGCAAGATATCACAGATCGGTGTTCTTGATGAACACAAAATCTCTCCGAATAATCTCAGCAGAATGATAACTTTTAGAAAAGCTTAGGAACTGATAGTTCTTGATGTATTTGACCTACTTTTCATAGGTCTATATATATAGATTGAGATCAAGCCTTCCAACGGCTACTTTTCAAAAAATATGCCTCTAAAAGGCACCTATAGACCCCATATAACATATTCATTCAATTCTGATGTATTTCGTTTAAAAAGAACTTTTAAAACTCTCAATTAAGTCCATAAAATATTTCTCAATTACCAATCACAAAGATAGAAAGTATTTAGTTACTAAAATTGAGAGAATCTTTAATTATACAAACCAAATCAATAGGGATATCAAAATACATGTACCATATATTCAGTAGGTTCAAATCCCCCGAAATTTTCACTTAAAATCATAAAACACGGCTAGTTTTTTACTGAAATCCCAAATTCCTTGAAATCTCAACCGAAACAGTCAGTTGATCGAGCCCTAGCCTGTCGATTGATTGATTAATTCAGTGTGCAAACCAGGTCAAAACCAAACAACCAGTCGGTTGACCGATCTCCCCATAGTTGGTTGATCGATTAATTTAGGGAATTTTCCCAACCAAAACACAGTGCAATCGGCTGACCGATTGGTTCAAAGACTATCACTTTTTAACCCTTGGACCCATCGGTTGACCGATCACCTCTTGGTCGGTTAACCAATCGATGCAAGTTCTACATTTTTTGCTCCGAAACCTCGCTGTTTCAATCAATTGACCATTCATTTTTTGATCAGTCGACCAATTGATACTGGTTGGTCAATTCCATCACCAATTTCTACTCCAAAACTCAACGTTTGATCCTATTAACCGATTGCTTTTCTCGATTAACTAAATTGACCTTAAACTTCAACTTTGAAACATGATTTTTACTAAGATCAATTTTTATTTTTCAATTTCACATAAGAGCACATATTTAATCACTAATTAGGATCCTAATTCATCAAATCAAATACACAAAAATATAACTCATTTAATAGTATCGTGTGTGTTTCTAATTAAGATTGTAACAATATTGAGTTGTTTTCACCTAATTTTTTTATGATCTTTAACACTCTTCATTTCTTCAATGTCTATCTTTGCACCCATGATATTTTCTCCATGATATAATCTTTAACTGGAACTCGTTTTCTGAAACATTCAATAAACTTATTAGTTCCACCAAAAATATCAACCTTTAATTGTTCATAAAAATCTCGTGATCAACAATCTTTCTCTTTTTTATTATGACAATTAATTTTGATATTTTCTTCTAAACAAAAATGTAACCACACTCTCCCTAAATCCAAGGACGGGTATTTAACTCATTTAAGCACAATCATGAAGATAAATTCAAACAATTCAATAGATATTCAACATAAGCCAAAAAAATCAATTTAATGATTAAGATATTCAATAAAGCACAAATTAAGCACAATCATGAAGATAAATTCAAAAAATTCAATAGATATTCAACATAGATCTATCTTTAATCAGTAGAATGCTTAGGCGAACAAATTCTTAAATATCAACTAACTCGTTTAAAGCACAATTTCACCATGATCTCCCCCTTTGTCAACAAATTTCTTATTTAAATATCAAGCAAATTCTCCCCCTTTGTCATATCAAAAAGTGGGGATGAAGAACACAAACTTTTTTACCCCATTTAAATATCTTGATAAAATAATTTTTTTTTTTAAATCTCATCAATTTTATTTATTTATTTTTTTCAATAAAGGGAATAAAAATCTTTTAACGAATAAAGCTCATTTTCAATCATTAGAATATATGTAGATTATCATAGGAAATAAATGTTGTGCATAATTGATCGTGTTTAGACAAACCACAATAAGCTAATTATTACTCAGTTCAAGTACCATAAATCCTAGATTAAACTATTACAGACCAAAGTACCAAGGTGAGACAAATTCAAATTACATAACACTACTGAGAATTATAAAATATAAAATCTAATGAGAACCCTATCCCATGAATGGCTAATACGATCCCAACGGACTAGTTGCCGACTGCTGTGGATACTGACCACCAAGCTAAATACTTAAACATGAGGGCATCTACTGATAATACGTCATCGATGGTCCTGCCCCTGACAACCCTGCTACAGTGGATCCTCCAAGGGATTGTTGCGCTCCTAATGTAGTACGTCTGCTATAATGTTGTTGGGTGTTGAACTGCTATTGGCCGGCAAACTGTGAGCTCAGCATGAATTAGAACATATGTTCTATATTGCCTGTGATCCTCCCAAATCCTGCCTCCATAGTCTCTGTAATTCTCCCGTATCCACTGTCCATGGACACTCTCATCTCAGCCATACCGTTTTTAATCCCGGATATTCGGTAATCCATCATCTTCATGTATTCTTGGAGATAATCAACTTGATCTCGAAGCAGGTCTATCTTTTGATCTGAACTCAACTCTTCTTCTTCTTCTTCTTCTTCAACCACCATTCTCTATCTCTCTTCACCCTTTTTTTCACCTATCTATTCATCTTAAATTCATACCCCCATTAAAATGAAATTACTCACATTTATCCATATCAGGGTCATCGTGAAGAATTTCATTTATTCAGGATCAAAGGCCACTTCGAAGTTGTCAAATATTCTTTGAAGCGCATCGGCATAGGGGTAGCACTCTATAGGGTTTCTTTAGATAGTACCTCATGTGTTCCATCATGACATATGCTAAATCAAGTTTTCTCTCCTCAACAATCTCGTTCAACAAGTGCAAATCAAACTCAATCACATTCGCATGACTTTCTTCTCTTGGCACAATCATATATGTAATTATCGAATGAATGAGGCGGTGCTCAAGTGAATAGCGATCCCAATCTATCTCCATCCAACCCAAACTTATTGGCGATCTCATTCTTATTAAAATTTGTTGCACGCTAATTAGTGATATAATAGGAAAACACATCTCCTCTATCTAACTTCAAAATACGCCTAAGATCTGTCGGATCAAATCCAATTTCTTTTCCTTTAACAAATGACCACATTTGATCATTCCTAAGTGAAAGATTACTATAGAACATTCTTACCCAAAGAGTCATCCACTCATTACTTTGGGAGATAAAATAGTTCCACCCCAAAACCCTAGCATATTTTTCAAGATCGAGATTTTTCTTCTTTAAACCATCAAAATCTATGGGTTTACAACATACAACTTTTCGATTTGCAAATTCCGTTTTGAATTTTTTTTTTTTTTCTCCTTGCTCTCAAAGTGGGTATTGTCATATTTGGGTTTTCCTAGACAAGGTCTCTTGATTCTAGTCATTTTCTCACTATATTTAAGTTCAGTCAACCAATTAAACACAAGAAATCTAACTAGATGAAATGGATTAACCAAAACCCTAGAAGAGATAGAAGAACCAACCTTATAAGGAAGCTTTAGGTTTCCAAAAGCTAGATAAAAGCCCTTGATCTTCAAATCCAAGACAAAATGTGATGATCTCTTGAAGATTTTGGATGAAAAGTGTTGGGGGGAGAAAGGGTTTTTTTTGGAAAAAAAAAAAAGTTAAAAACCGAAATAGGGGTGAAATGAGGGGGCTAGGGATTTTAATCCCATAGCAGTCAGTTGACCAACTGTTATTGGTCGGTGAATCGACCAATGCAAAGTCTGCGTACTGCAGACTTTGTTTCTATCGGTTAACTGACATGACTATTTTCTCGTCTTTTTGTGCATTTTACCCCTAATTGATCAACTAGCTCAATTTTTTACCTTTTATTTTGATCCACACATATTATTTAAAATATTTTCACACCCACACACTCACACACACACACACACATATCACAAATTTCTTAATTTAAGAAATGCGAAGTATCGGTCTCCCTAACAAAATTAACATATTTGAATTTTAGAAAATTTGACATATCTGGATCGCCTTTGGGAGTAATTGGTGTGTGTACCTTTAGTGTATTGTTGATTTCAAGCTTAGTGTCCTTTGAATCTACTATTTTTCCTTTTTCTTGATTTATTACTTTGATTTCCTCATTTCCTTTGTTGGCTTTTTTCTAGATTGGTTAACTGACAATTTTCCTACATTTGTTTGGTTCTTTTAGCTGCTTTTCCTCATTCTTATTTGTCACTGCTTTATACAGTCTTTTTCTTGTATTGATTTCTCGCCATTTGTTGAGGATACGTATCAGTTGATTTCATATTTTGAACTTGCTACTTTTTGAACCTTCCAATTTGCATATACTGATTCTTCCCCATCGATGCATTGAATCTAGGCTCTTTTCTTGGCATGTAATATTCATAGTATCCTCTTAATTGTTCAAAAATCTCTTATTAGCACCTGCATAAAAAATTTCTCTATTTGATATCCAGTTATTTCTGGATCCGACAAGGTAACCATGCAATAAATAACAATTTTCTCAAAATGACCATGTTTTCCATAATAAAAACATTTAGCATTGTTAGTACATTTCTTCGGATAATCATTGTTCCATACAGGAGCACGATATCGATAGTGATATTGAGGAGCTGCCTTAACAACTATTAGTTTTTCAACAAGTTTAGTTCTCTCAATATCCTTGAATTTATTCATTGCTTCAACAAGCTCATTTTGAGTCTTTTCAAGTAATCACTCAGTTAAACTAACGTTTACCTGGAGACCAAAATTATTCTTATGTATAAATTCAAGATCATTCTTAAGAATTTGGCACTTATTTTCAACATAATAAATTTTAACACTTGCAATATTTTGCCCAAGTTTCAAATTCTCTTTTCCAAAAAATATAAGGGCAATTCGCGTCTCAATAGCCTGATCTGCAGCCTTATTATCACCAAGTTTATCATTCTCACCAACAGGACACTAACTATCAGAGGAAGTGAGATACTTTACAATAGTACATATGATATCATGATTCGTGTACTCTATGTGATCGTGTTTAGCAAGACTTTGAAGCATATCGAGCTAAAACCAACTCTGATGCCAATTGTTGGCCCAGTGAGCTACCCAAAAAGGGGTGAATTGGGTAGTTATAAAAATTTAAACAATTTAATTTTTCAACATTTAAATTATCAAATAATCAATTTATACTAAATCAATTATTATCTTCATTACGCTGCGGATAAGTGTTCATATTCTAAGTGCACACCCAAATAAAATATGATAAAAATAATAAGAAACCAACACACTAGGATATATCCTAGTTCAACAAGCTAGTCATGCCTAATCTAATCCCCCGAGCTCCACGGAAATTCATAACCACTAATCCCTTGATCCATTTACCAAGTCAGAACTAAACCCTTACAATTTTTCTTTTCACAAGTTAAGGAAGACCTTTATCTTTTTACCATACTAAAGACTGACCTAATTGAATTACAGGAAGAATCACCATCTAATCATTTTACAAGCTAAAGATCAAACTTAATCCTTTTACAGGCTAAATATCAAACCTTACAACTCTCACAAGTATCTTTTTCACAGGTAAAGATAGAACCTTCACAATTCACTCAATTCAATTCAAAAAGAATCACAACTTAGTACTTTTCAAGGGAAAAGAATAACCTAATTTTTTTATACTTTAGGAAAAGATCAAACCCTAATTTGTTTTTTACCAGAAAAGATTGAAACCTAGATACCCTAACTAAACACCGACCCAGCCATGTTTAATCCGCTCAAACTCACAAATACAAAAAATTATGAGTTCATTCCCACCAAGAACTTCTGCCACCTCAATACAGTTATACTCGATTAATGTCCTAAAATCTACTAAGTGATAGAATCAATGTGAGGCAAATTAATATCTAATTAATAACAAGTGTGGGAAGCACAAATTATAGCACATAATCAGATAAATACAAAATCATTTTAAAAAGATTTTTATGCTCTTAAATTTGAAAATAATTTTCTAACGATCTTAAATCCAAACAATCAACAATAATATAAAATATAAATTAAGAACAATAACTTGGAAAGATCCTACCAGGAAAACACCGAAGAATGAAAATAAGATCACAAGATACCATTGATCGGTGACGCCAATTCAACAGCGCTTTAGCTTAAGAACTTTAACACAAAATAGCTCTCGAATAATCTCAGCAGAATGATAACTCTTAGAAAATCTTAGGAACTAATAGTTCTTGATGTATTTGATCGAATTTTTGCAGGTCTATAGATATAGATTGAGATCAAGCCTTCCAATGACTACTTTTCAAAAGATATGCCTTTAAAAGACACCTATAGACCCCATATAATATTTTCATTCAATTCTGGTGTATTTTAAAAATAACTTTTAAAACTCTCAATTAAATCCATAAAATATTTCTCAATTATCAATCACAAAGATAGGAAGTGTTGATCCTAAGAATTGATGAACAATTAAGTGTTGATGTTTTGGTGGAACTAATGGTTTAATTTAGTGTTTCAGTTATTTAAGTTCCAGTGATGAAAATGCAAATTAAATGGATGCTAAATGATGATGTCGAAGATGATGAAGAATTAAGAGTTTGAAAAAATTAGGGAAAACAACTCAAGTGAATTTCAACTCTTCATTAGGAACACACACACGGCACAAAAAGATTTTATTATTTATGTGTATTTTGATAAGATGAAAATATTTGCCACTATGTGTATTTGAAAAGAAATATTTATAATTGACTAAAATGGAATATAAGAAGATTCGTGGAGCATATTTAGAAAAGAAAATGGTTAAAGGGGCGAAAACATAAAAGAGAAAGAGTTAAAAACGAGTTTAGAAAATAAATCCAGCATATGTAAGTCGACTGATAGGTCGACCAGACCAAGCAGCAAAAATAACCTGTATCTCTAAGTTGATAGACAGGTCGACCGGTGAAAAGAAGCTGAACTCTCTGTATCTCTAAGTCGACAGGTAGGTCGACCGGTGAAGGAAAAACGAACTCTCTGAATCTCCAAGTCGACAGACAGGTCGACCTATGAACGCAACAACGATGGCTTGGCTACATCCTAAATAGGGCAGTCGACTGACCGGTCGACCGGACACGCTGTTTCAGGATTCTGTTTATTCCGAGATTATATCCAAAAGTAGCCGTTTTTTGTTGAGATTTGAGAGAGATTTCAGGGATATTATTATATTTAAGATATGTTTCACCTAATGTTTAAATCCTATTGATTTAGTTTATTAATTTTTAATGTTTTTCAATTTGGTACATAAAATTGATTCTATTCTAATTAATTGAGATTAAGAAATATTTGGGAGGCTTAATTGAAAGTTTTAAAAGCTATTATTAAGTGTATTGAACCAAAATGAAGTCATAATGATATGTGGGGGTCTAAGAGAGCATTTAATTGTCATGATACATGGGAACTAGCCGTTAGAGAGTTGATTTATTTTCCATATATATAGACCTATGAATTTCATAAATAAAAATTTAATATCGAGAGAGCATAAGAGTTAAGATCATTTGTGAGCTGTTATAAGAGTCATTATTCCGAGATATTGTGTGAGCTATTCTGATAGGCTATCTTGAATATCAATTGCTATCAATCTTTGCTGCTACCGGATTTGAAGTTACATTACTTTATTTATTTATTCTGTGGATTCCGAGTGAGATCTTTTCAATTACTTTCTAATTGTGCATTACTTGTTTATTTTTGGAAATTGATCTTTAGAAATTATTTTTTGATTCTTTATTGAAGAAAATATTTTTATAAACAATTTCTTGAATCTGATTACATGCTAAATTATTTGCTACTCATATCTTGTTTAAAATCAGATTTTCAATCTCACATTTTTTCTATCACTAGACTTGGGATATTAATTGAGTTATTATTTATCTAGGGTAGTAGAAGCTCTGAGTGAGATTTTCTGCTTATCAATTTGTATTGGTGAGTAGTGCGATGGGTTAAATACTGTTGGAGGTATTTAATCAGGGGTAGCCGATTTTCAGTCTCTTCTTGTAAAGAGATTGAGGTAGTGATTCTTCCTGGATAGAATTGTGTTTTGAGTTAAATTTGTAACAGTTCAATCCTTATCGGGTAAATGGATATTTGGAGTAATTGGTGAGGTTTTGATTATTTGACCTTAGTGTTAAAAAGAATTAGGTTATTCTTTAACTTGTAAAAAGTAGAGATTTTTCCTTTGCTTGGGAAAATGATATTGTAAAGGTTGATTCTGAGCCTGTAAAAGAATCGGTGTGAGTGTTTGGTTCCTACTTTAAAGGAATCTTGAGTATTAGTGGGTACGAATCTCCGTGGGGCTTAGAGGACTGGACTAGCCAAGAGTAGTTTGGTGAACCAAGATATATCTTGGTGTGCTGCAATATTTACTTTGTTTATTTTTACTGTTTGGTGTGCACTTAGGTGATTATTTAATTCCACTGTGGTATAAAGATAATAATTAATTTAGAATTAAAATTAATTATTTGATTTATTAAAGTTTTATTCTGATAAATGTTTAATTACCCAATTCACCCCCCTTCTAAGGTATTCCACTGGGCCAACAGGAAGTATTTAGTTGCTAAAATTGATAAAATATTTAATTATACAGACTAAATCAATAGGGATATCAAAATACATGTATCATATCTTCAGTAGATTCAAATCCCCAGAAATTCTCCCTTGAAATCATAAAAAAGGGCTAGTTTTTTTACCAAAATCCCAAAGTCCTCGAAATCTCAACCAAAATAGTCGGTTGATCGAAACTTGTTGTGTTAGTTGACCGATTTATTCAGCATGCAAACCAAGCCACAACCAAACAGCCAGTTGGTTGACCGATCTCTCCACAGTCGGTCGACCGATTGATTCGGGAGTTTTTCCTACCAAAACACAATGCAGTCGGTTGACCGATTGCCTACCAATCGGTTAACTGATTAGTTCAAAGACTATCACTTACCCTTGGACCCATCGGTTGACCGATCACCTCTTGGTCGGTTGACTGATCGATGCAGGTTCTACACATTTTGCTCTGAAACCTCACTGTTTCAATCAGTCGGCTAATCATTTTCTGATCAGTCAACCGATTGGTGTTGGTTAGTTAATTCCATTACCAATTTCTACTCCAAAACTTAACGTTTGATCCAGTCAACTGATTGTTTTTCTCAGTCAACTAAATTGACCCTGAACTGCAACTTTTAAACATGATTTTAACTAAATCAATTTTCATTTTTTAATTTCACATAGGAGCACATATTTAATCACTAATTAGGATCCTAAAACTCATCAAATCAAACACACAAAAATATAACTCATTTAATAGTGTCGTGTGTGATCCTAATTCGGGTTACATTAAGAGTGTAACAGTATTGAGTTGATTTCACCTAATTTCTTCAGGATCTTCAACACTCTTAAATTCTTCAATGTCCATCTTTGCACCCTTGATATTTTCTTCATGTAGTCTTTAAATGAAACTCTTTTTCTGAAACACTCAACAAAATCATTAGTTCCACAAAAAACATCAACCTTTAATTATTCACCAAAACCTTGGGATCAACAACAAAGTTTAAAACAAAATTGGTAAAAAAATATGCAAGATTATTAATCTGTATATATAATACATCACAAACAAAATTAATCTATAATTTACATTCTAAACATGATCAAACAGAACATTCATGTATCGGAACAAAGAAAAACAATATTGTACCACCCTAAAAGTATATGTCAAATCATAACTAACGTCAAATCAGAAGAGTATCAAATCACAAAGGGTTAAATCAAATCAAATCAATTTTTTTTATGATAAAGTAAATTTAATAATAAAATTTAACCTGTAAAATATTTATCGATATCATAAAAATTAAACGGCCTGGGTGTTGAACCAACGGACATATTCCTAAGATATTAACTTCACATTTTGACAATATAATAATGAACCTATCGGCAAGTGTATTTGGGATTTTAAATCATCTAAATCCCGAAAATCATCCAGCACCCCTGATAAATAGTGAAACAAACCGATTTAGCTTCTCAATCTAGTAGCTAATCAGTCTCCTCACCAGCCTGTAGGTTGGGGCATATTTTGCACTGTTAATAATCATGAATTATATGATAGGAATTGTTGGATTAGATTCCCTAACAGAACTTGTTTCCCCAGTCTACGACTGGGGCATATTTCATCCTGTCCATGTGTTCCTAATGGAAACACTACTCATTTCATCTCACAATGTAAAAAAAAAAATCCTCAAATCATAATGAACTTAATAAAATTCAACCAAGAACTAGTAGGAACTACGTGTCAACCTGATTCCCGGCAAAGCTTTGGATACGTAGGAAACCCTTGCGGATTAGGTTGACAAGCTTAAATTCATCAATTAAGTTGGAACTATGTGTCAACATGATTCTCGGTGAAGTTTAGGATACGTAAGAAACATTTGTGGGTTCGGTTGACAACGTAAGGACAAGGAACTACACGTCATCTTGATTCTCGGTAAAGTTCGGGAAACGTAGGAAACCCTTGTGGGTTTGGTTAACAACCAAAAGAGCAGTAACTACGTGTTAACCTAATTCCCAACAAGTCCGAGATATGCAAGAAACCCTTATGGGTTCCATTGATAACTTGATGATCAGAAATTACGTGTCACGCTGATTCCCGGCAAAGCCCGGGATACGTTGGAAACCCTTGTAGGTTTGGTTGACAAACTAAAGAGGATGAACTACATTTTGACCTAATTCTTAATTATCTGAAATACGTAGGCAACCCATAATATGAGTTCGATCATTATTAACAAAAATCCCACACCAATTGGGATAGAATCACGTCATCAAATATTAAAAATCCCTACAGAGTCGCTTAATAATAAAAATCCCTCAATCAATCAGGATTGAACCATATCGAATATAACAATCACCCATCAATCAAGATTTAACCATAAATGGTATTTGTTTTTAGTTTGAACTAACAACTCACGTACTAACACTAATTAACCAAACAAAAGAGTTTGGTTACGATGTTCTTGACAAAATAAAAAAGGTCATGTCCATATCATGTTGTTATCCATGTTGTTTCATAACTAAAACCAATTAATAATCAACTAAAATTAACTAAACCCAACCTAGCTTTCAACTTAACAAGGATGAACTACGTGATGACCTGATCTTTGGTTACTCCCAAAGTACGTAGGCAACCCATGTAAGGGTTCGGTCATCTTTAATAAAATAAACTATATTATTTTTACCTTAACACAAGCGAACTACATAAAGACCTGATTTTCATTATTCCGAGATACGTAGGTAACTCACGTGCGAGTTTGCTCACATATCTAAATAATTTAGTCTAGTTTGTACGCTAAAACTACAAGTTGACCTAATTCTTTGTAGAAACAAGGATATGTAGAAAACCTATATAAGGTTCGGTCCCTTAAAAATACAAAAATGTTTGCATTTCATATAACTTGCATATTTATATTTCTATAAACTTCTATTGGGTGCTGACAAGTTTAGTTATAGTATTTATTTGCTTTATCAATATATCATATCAAAAATGCATAAAAGGGGGGGGGGGAAATTAAAATAGAGAATTGTTTTGTTTAAGTAAATTAAAGAAAATTACTCGGGTATTGCTTAACAGTGAATATTCATTTAGACTAAGGTATTTGATGAGTGGTTTATTCTCCAACAAATCAAATACTTTTGAATTTAAATATTTGTGAGTTTTCAAGCATTTTTGTTAGTTTAATGTGTTTTTGTATTGTTTTGTAGGAATATAAATAAATGGGAGAAACGGTGCAAAATGAGTACAGGTATAGAAACTTCAAGACCAATTTTAACCATGCTTCAATCTGATTTATGAAAAATTCAAAGCATGAAAGTTGTATACATATATCTTAAATTTTCATAGCCTTTTGAATCAGCTCAATCAGAGTTCGGACGAGAAAGTTATGGTTAAAATACGAACAGGCGTCAACACTGTCCAAAACACGTTGCAGAGGCCCAAAAGTGCAATACAACGTGCTCCCATCAGCACTCTTGAGCTAGTTTTTGTCCAAAGTGCACTACAGCGTGAAAATGCGGTGCCGACGGTCAGATCTGAAACCTCCTTAAGGGAATTTTGGCTCATTTTGGAATAGGAAGATAAGAGGAATCGGAAAGGAATATGAACGGGACGGAGAAAAGGAACAGAGATCAGAGATTTGCAGCAGAACTTCTCTACAACCCAGATTTGAATTTATTTTCTTCTCCCTAATCTTTCTTGAATTTGTATTTGTTATTTATATTTATGAAATTCTTGATAGTATTAGTTATGAATTTTCCTATGTTGAGCTAATATCTAGATCTAGGGCTTGATGTAATCTCATTTGAATCGTATTTTGAATATTTTATTAATTGTTAGTTTTAATTCTATTTTTACATCTCTCTATGTTTAATGCGTTTGATTCATGTGGCCAATGAATTAGATGATTTTAAGTTATGAATTTTATACTCGAGAAAGATTTAATTCGTGACCGAAATTAAGAGTGCATAATTTAGGTTGTTGTGAGTCTAGGAGGAGATCAATTGTTGGCTCAGTGAGCTACCCAAGAAGAGGGGTGAATTGGGTAGTATTAAAAACTATTAGAGAAATAATAACACTTCAAAAATCAAATAATTAATTTTATCCTAAAATTAATTATTATCTTTATAGCAACGGATAAGTGTAATAAGCTCTAGAGGCATATATAAACAACACAAGATAAAATAAAAGAAATGAATAATGCAGTACATACCGATATATTCTGGTTCACCAAGTTACTCTTGGCTAATCCAGTCCTCCGAGCCCCACAGAGATTCGCACCTACTAAACTCAAGATTCCTTTACAGGTAGGAACCAAACCCTCATAATGATTCTTTTCGTAGGCTCAAAATCAACCTTTACAAATTCCTTTTCCCAGGTTCAGGAATAACATCTACTTTTTATAGGCTCAAGAATAACCTTTTTTTTTTTTTTATACCTTAAGCTAAAGAATCAAAACCTCACAAACACTCCAAATATCCTTTTACCCAGTAAGGATTGAACCGTTACAAAATTTACACAAAACAATTTAATTTAGGAAGAATTACTACCTCAATCTCTTTATAGGAAGAGACTGAAACCCAACTACCCCTAATTAGATACTCTCAATAGTATCTAATCCGCACACAACTCATCAATTACAAAAATTGATAAGTTCTTCCCACTCAGAGCTTCTACCACCTCAAATTAATTAATACTCAATTAATGTCCCAATACTAGTGATAGAAATAAAGTGAGGAAACAAAATCTGATTATAATAAAGAATGCAGGTAGCATAATTAAGCACGTAATCAGATTAATACACAAATTGTTTTAAATACTTTTAAAGTTTAAAAATGATTTCTCAAAAAGATCAATTCACCAAGCAAGTAATAATAATCAAATACTCAATTAAAGAATAAGCTTGGAATGATCTCACTAAGAAAACACCAATAGATTGCAAAACAGATCGTTAGACAGCTCAAATTGGTGACGCCAAATAAATTAGCGTTTTAACTCAAGAATTTTAACTCTAGAACAATCTCACAATATTTTTTAGTATAATATCATAATGATAACTCTTAGAAAAACTTAGGAATTGAATAATTCTTGATATTGTATCTCAACATGTGAAATCTGCAGGTCTATTTAAAACCACTTGAAACAAGCCCTATAACGGCTAGTTTCCACAAAATATGTCATTAAAAATCACCTATAGACCCCATATATTGATTCTTTTCAATCCTGGTATATTCAACTTAATAATATAACTTCTAAAACTCTCAATTTAGTCCCCAAATTTTTTTTATCATAATCAATGAAAGTATAGAAAGAATTATATTTAAATATATGGACTAAATCGTAAGATTAAAATGAAATTCCTTAAATCTCTCCCATATTTTAAGCCCAAAATATTCTCCACCAAAATAGCAATATTTAAACTCAAAATTTGCAGGTTTAAATATAGGAATTTCAAAGATATCTTATAACAATTACTTTTCAAATATTATGTCATTAAATGACACCCCAAGACCCCATACATCATATATAATTAAAATAGATATTTTTCATTTAAAAATATTCTTGGAAAATCTCATTTCAATCTTTAAACATTCTTAAATCGAAATTCATCAAAATAGAAAGTATTAAAGCACTTTAATTAAAAGAACATTTAATTAAATAGACCAAATTAATAGAGATAATAAAATATATAGACTATATCTCAATTAAGTATAGATCCCTAAGATATCTCGCATATCTTAACTATAAACGGCTAATAACGGCTACTATTTGATCAAAATCCTCGAAATCCTCTAAACCTGAAACAGACTCATCAGTCGACCAACCAACACCTATAAGTCGACCTCTCGATTCAAGATACTAGCCAAGCCAAAATCCTTTCGCCCATCGATCGACCGCCCATCCATCATCTATCGACCGGACGATTCAGAGAATTCATTTTTTAAGCATAGGTCGACCTACCTGTTGACTAGGAGATTTAGAGACTTTTTTTTTTCTATACTCCGATCGACTTACCTGTCGACTTGTCAATGCTGGGAACCTCTTCTAAATTCGCTTTTAATTCATTTTCTTCAATGTTTTCGCCATTTTAATTGATTTCTTTTCTCAATTAGCTCTACTAAATTCTTAAATTCAATTTTAATTAATTATCAATATTTCTTTTTCAATTACACATAGGAACAGATAATTTCACTAATTAGGATCCTATCAAAACACACATAAATATAAAAAAAATAAAAAATTGTGTCCTGTGTGATCCAAATTGGGATACATTAAGAGTAAAAATTAACCTGAGTTGTTTTCCCTTAGATTCTTCAAAATCTTCAGTCTCTTAATGTCTATCGTCTTTATCAGTCTCTTTCGTATCCATAACTCTTTTTACTCAATTTTTCATGATAAATCATTAATGGAACTTTAATACTGAAACACTCAATAAAATCGTTAGTTCCACCAAAAATATCAACATTTAATTGTTCATCAAAATCTTAGGATCAACATCAACAACTATGTATTCCAGTTGGAAATTTAGGATCTTGTGAGACCGCGAGGTAATCAAGTTCTCGATTTATTAATTGGGATCTCTATTCAATTGTGTTTATCTTTATAATACTTTCAATATATGCTTCCACATGATATTTTGGTTAATTTGAGAACTTAGGATTTGATACTCGGGAGAGGTAATTTCGGGTTCGGACTTAGGTTAAATACAACGTAAGCTTTAATAGATCGGGAGATATTTAAAACTTGGGTAATCTATAAGGTTAGATATAATGACCGTTTTCACCTAAATACTAGATAGGGATATCAGTATTGAAGTGTTTATATATTCTCTCACTTGACACTATGGAGAGGTAGTGAGAGAGCACGAGTGACCTTGATTATTGAATAAATGGAATTGACTAATAATTGCTTAATAGGATAACATGGGAATAACGAGATGAAATCAAACCCCTAGAACAATTGTGTATAGAAAATCCACATTTTATTTTGCTTTTTGTATTTATATTTGTTTTTAGTTTTATTTTTATAAATCTAAAATTTGATCGCCCAGATAAAGTTGTGGATACTCTACTCTGCTCTCGCTATACTATTAAAACTTGACCCGTACACTTGTGGTGTGTAGCAAAATAAATCGCTACCAGTACCATTTATGAATAGGTGTCTTGGGGTGCATAAAATCTTCCCCAAGCATAATCGCCCCCCGAACTTTAAGAATGTCTCTGGTATATAAACCTTTTATGAAGTCAAAACACGGTCCATTTTAAAATAAAAATGACTTTATAAAACTCTCAGTAACCTAACACACCATTTAATCCCATGCTAGGTAGTGACTCATTTTAAACATAAAATCCCAACCCAAGAAGTTTTTCAAAACTGACGCATAGAAAAGTCCTTGAAAAATCATTTCAAAATGAATGAATTTGGAGAACTTAGAAAGGGAGGGATGGAAACTTGTTTCCTTTTTTTCCTGAATTTCTACTTTTTTCGTTATCAAAATCTGAGGTACATCACTCGTAATTTGATAATTTACTTCTCTATTTTTTCCTTTCTTTTCCAATTTTTATTTTCTTCAGTTAAAACAACAAATATACCCCTTAGAAGTTTAAGCATAGTGATTAGAACCAACAAGCAACATCAAAGGATACATTGTATGTCCCAGGTGGGCCCATTACTAGGAAAAGATCCAAGAAGATCAAAGAAGCGTTTAATGGGCTAATTCAAGAGCTTTGGGCTGAATCGAAAATAATAAAGTCCAAATTAGGCCCAAATGACGATCAAGGCCTAATCTATCTCATCAAAGTAAGTGAATGGGTTTAGACATGAACTCAAATGGACCAAGGCATGAGGACCACGAAATTCTCAGCATATTTATTTTATTTATTTATATTTTTATTTTAATTTAGATTATTTATTTGATAATTTGTAAGGCATAATTGCCAAATTAACCTTTTTCTTTTTAGATTAGGAGTAGGGTTTCCTTATTTCTCTAGGGTTTCTTTTTTTTTTTTTTTGTATTGTAGCCGCATTATTCACTGCACACTGTTCACCACACTATTCATTACCTATTTAAGAAAGTTGTATCCTATGAGAAATATTCATTAGATTATTTTGAATATAATTGTGAGAGTTTTTCTTTTAAGTTTTTTAACGAACTTTTCTTGAACTTATTAAGAATTTCTTGTGGCGTTCAAACCCTATATCTTTGGTTCGTGATTCGTTATAATCATTGGGTCAAGATCATTACTTATACCATTGGTTCACATTTCATTCATAAACGTTGGGTCAAGGTAATCTATCTTTCAATTTCTGTATTTTTAGTTCGTTTAAAATCTGATTTAGTTTTGATCTTCGCGAAGAAACCCTAAGTTGGTTTTGGGTCTCATTAATACTTGGTGAGGTTCGTATCATTTGGTATCAGAGCAAGGTTTAAATCAGGTTTCATCTATCTTTTTTCTTTTTCGTTCATTCATATCTATTCTTTCATAATTTTTTTTCTTGACCAAATTATATCATCAGATCTATTGCGTTTTTTTTTCGTTCTAATTCAAATCTGGTCTGATCTTGAAAAAAAATACGTTCATCTTTTTTTTTATCATATTTGTTGTTTAAATATTGTGCTTCTTCAAATCTCGATTTAAAGTTGCTGTTTTTCAAAAAAAAAAAATAATAAAAAACAAAAAAAAAAAAAAAAATTCAACAGCCCCCCTAACAAAAATTAAGAATAATTTCTTCTTGTTCTATTCCATAAACTTTTCTTTGAGCTCTATTTGTTCCCTTTATTTCGTTCCTAAAATTTCATTCTTAGTGAATCAAATTGTTGAGTTTGGATTGCTACAAGAAAATTTCTGATTGAGATTGGTTAAGTTCAATAAAGAACTAAAATGGGGAACTAAAGAGTGAAAAAAGACAAGAGAGTGTGAGCTTATAAGAGGATAAAAGCCGAATTTGAGTGATACATGAGTGGAGTGACAGTTTGAGTGCAAACACGTGAGACAGTGTTTGTGAGGTTTGCTAACTTTGTTTTGTAGGTTACTAAACATGTCTCGAGAAACAAACAAAGGCTCGTCCGATGAAGCACATGAAAGGATGGACATAACGGACGTAAAAGTTTTCTACAAGACCTTGGAGAAAAAGTTTCAACAGTTGAACTTGCGGTTTGATGAAGTGCATGAGCGACTTGACAAAGTTGAGTCTAGTGCACAAACGAGAGCTCCTAATGTGCAACGAAGAGAGAGGAATCAACATCGGTTCAAGTATGAAGATGATTATGGGGATGACCTAAATGAAGACGATCGTGCCTCTAATGCAAGCTTGGGCAGATTTGGGAGTGGACATGGGAATAGATAAGATAGACATGGGGAGCGGATTGATAATAACTTGGGAAACATCAAGGTGAATATACCCTCATTCCAAAGGAAAAACAATCCTAAAGCATACTTGGAATGAGAGAAAAAGGTGGAGTTGATATTTGAGTGCCACAACTACTCTGAGGAGAAAAAGGTAAAACTCGTTGTAATTGAGTTTATTAACTATGCTA